>JADMLD010001286.1:0-600000 GCA_017589585.1 Phylloscopus whistleri
ACAGAATTTTAACATAGCCTAATACTACAATTTTGTTTCAACATAGACAAATTCTTTAATAAATCCAACACTATTGCCTTTTAAACCATCAAAAATTTCAGGACTTACCGAAGAGTACCATAGCTCCTTTCCTGAATTCAACTCTACACCTAATACTACTTTTAAAGGCAAGCAGTTAAGGGGAAAGTGAGGATTCACACTGGTGAATAACAACATACTGCAAGCTGTGTATCTGAACATCATGAACACTGGAATTAAAAAGCGTCTGCCTTCAGAGTTCAGATACAGCCATTCCAGAATATAAACATTCCAGCATATAAACAACATGAGCTAACAAAATAGTATGGCAAGAAAAAATTAGTCTGTAATAGAAAACTTTTCATAGTATTGTCATGTAAATATGGGTTCTATGCTGTGGTAGGGAATCCCAAACTGCAATGTTTTGCCGACAAAGCTGGATGGGTTTTCAATTAAGGTTAGTACCAAGAAGAAAGGGAGAGGTATTTTATGCAAGTATAGATTACCTGCCAGGAAATGTATGTACGTTGTTATTAATAAAATCTCCATAAAATAATTGAATTACATATGGGTTTGAAATTTTAGGCTTTGATATATGAGCACCTGTATTTTGCTATAAACCAGAATATTCTTTCAGGAGATTAAGAAAAAGGATTATACAATTTAATGGAACATTTTGATTTCTCCAGCAGGGATTTTAGTTGTGCCTTTGAAGAAATGTTATAAGATTGACAAAGGTTTTGATTCAACAAGAATAGAAGAGTGTTGTGAAATGACTGTTGTTGGAATATTGCAAAAATTAAAGCACATGGATCAAATATAAATTTGGGAATATTAGCATTCGGCACTTTTTTAATATGACATAGATATCAGGAAAATTACAGAGTAGTCTTAAATAAAATGCATTCCTATTGCTCGTGTATTAGGTTTTACTTAAATCTGTTTCCAGTTGTGAAAGAACTAGACAACACAATAGTCTATGTAACTATTACTGATCTCTTTTACACCATGCTGTTTTTCTAAAAATCTAAGGAATGGGAAAGGATCTTGTATTCAGAGAATAATATAATCATCAAGATTGGAAAAGATCTCAAAGCTAATCAAGTCCAACATTTCACCAAGCACTGCTGTGTTCACCACCAAACCATTTGCCCAAGTACCACACCTACATGTTTTTGGAACACTTCTGGGGATGGTGCAACCCTAAGCAACCTCTTCCAGTGCCTAACCACCTGATGAAGCTTGAGGCTATTTCTTCTTGTCCCATCTCTTGTTACCTGAGAGAAAAGCTGATCTCCACCTCACTACAACTCCTTTCTAGGCATTAGGAGATATCAAGATCCTCCTTGAGCCTCCCTTTCTCCATGAAAAAGATCCAAAATGCTTTAGACATGCAAAAATAAGTGGCTATTGGTATAAAAAACTAATTTACACTTAAATAAAATTTTAAATCTTCTCTTTTGTTGCCTGTTTGGAACATCCTTTTAATTTTAACCTCCTTTTGGAATGGGTATCTCAGGATAGTAAAATAAGAGTTTGGGGAGTAAAATAAGAATTTGGGCAATGTTTTTTCTAGGATTGAATTTAACTTTTCAAATTTGTTGATACTTGGTAAATAAAACCTTTGCAAAAAAAAATGGAATTAAGGGAGATGGTAATACACACTGCTGGAAATCCTGTAATTTGTCTTCATATTCATCATCATAAAAGCAGCAGAAATTTTTTTCTATGCTGAACTATAAACAGTATTAAAATTCAAATTGCAAAAAGACCATTAAAACCAACATTTTATTCCTTTTTTTTTTTTTCCTGACCTGTTGAAGGGAGGTACAGTATTGTTGTCCAGTACTGAGTCATCATAGAGTGATAGTAACTGTGTGGTAGTTCATATGGTGCCTTGAAATAGGGGGAGTTATAAAAGGATATTGAAAATGCATTAGTCTACTTAGTTAAAAAACACTATCAGTGTTTTTTTACTGAAGTGATAATCTCAATTGAATAAAGCATTTTGATACTGTAATAGCCTCTTTTCTTGTTTTCTAAAATTGTGATGATTGCAGGTCTGGTGAAATTTAAATAAATTTGTGAAAATAAGCCTTAAAAACTTGATAATTGTTGAAGAAAGATCCTGTAACAGTGGAAACTTGCTATGCACTTAAATTATTGCTGAGTAATGTCCTTGAGTTGTGTGTGCAAACTTAGAAAATAAATCACTTTTTACATTAAGTAAAACCAAATTACTTCCAGGAGGACGAGTTCCTGTTCTCTTTAAAGTACAATTAATTTCTGGCAATACAATACAATGAACTATCTTATTGATATTTTCAATTTATATACATAGAAATAATGTATAAAAATAGCGTTTTCATCCAAACCTGAGACAGTATAACTTAAACTCCCAAAATGAATTTATAGAGCAAGAAAATTCTGTGGATAAAAGGAATTTGTAATTTTTCTGGGTCAATATTTTAGTTCACAGTAGAACTAAGATTATGCTTAACGATTATTAACATTAATTTTCTGATTTTAAGCAACTGGAGGCTTTCTACGTAAGGATCAGAGTGCTGCCACAATCAACTAATTTTGTAGGGTATGTAGTAATAGGCAGTTTTCCACCCAATATCAATTCTAGGTAACTTTCTTCTCCAGTTGATGAAAAATAGAGCAAAATAGTCTAGCGTAACTGTCCCCAGAGAGACTCAAAATAAAAAAATAGAAAAAAAGTTGCTGTGAGCTTCAGGTTAATTTAGACTCTTAAGACACTCTGCTTCCAAAGTATATTTAGTTTAAGAGGCATATTTTCACTTCCACTGTGATTCTCCTTCAGAGTTCATATAGTGTTTCTGTCCCAAGAAAAGGAAAGGGAAGAGAAACACAAAATACAAAACAAACAAACAAACAAACAAACAAAAAAAAAACCACGAAAGAAAAAAACCCCCAAAAAACCCAAAAAACCCCAAACAAACAAACAAACAAACAAACAAACAAACAAACAAACAAGTTATGAGAAAATTTGATTGGAGAAATAAAAGTAAGTTACACTCTTAAAACAGGAATTTTGTTGGGTTGGTTTAGGGTTTTTTCCCCCCCTAGTAAATAGTAACTATAGTGCTTGATGACTTCTGCAGAGACAGAGCAGGCTGTTCAGCAGGTTGAGAGAACTAAGACTAAATGTACTCTTATGGTGGAAATTCTGAGGTCTTTAGCTTGGAGACATTGATGAGGTTCTGCTGGACCCATTTGCATTTCACTGTTAAATGTTCAGCTCAAACCCTTGTAAGAAACTTTCGAAGTAAAAATAACCAGTCTATTTTAATATAAAAAAGGGTAAGTATATATATATTTATTCTCAGGTTCCTTTTTGAACATGCTAAAAATGCTTTGGGAAAAAATCTGTCGATCTTTGAGCTATGAAAGAAACCCCAAACCAAGAAACAAGCCCAAAACCCAACAGAAATTCCTCAAAAACAAACAACCAATGTGAGAAAAACACCAAAACCAACAACTAAACATCACAAAACTAATTTATCTAATACAAACACCGTGGAAAAAGTGTTAGAACTTGGCAACACTGCAAGCACTGAATGGATAATCTGTTAATAGGTTGTCTTGAATAATCTTAAGATTACAGAGGCATACATGCTTCCTCCAAAGCGTACAGACTACCATTATAGCATCTAGTAGTCTCCCTTTATATGTTAATTATCATTACCAAAAAAACTAACATAAATTTTATGTTTATGCATAATTCTTCTACACATCTTTCTTTTCTACTATTCAAAGAAACATGTTTTTTGCTTTCTGTATTTTCTAATATTTATTTATCAGATTTTAAATTTTGAGCATTAATCTTCATTAATGTAGCACTGGAAAGAGAAAAATGCCTGTAGACAAAAAGTTGGAAAGTAATTTGCTGCAGGAAAATCAATTTTAGATTGTTCTTATTAAGCTAATGTGTAACCTCAAACCTTATTAATGGAAGAAGCATGGTTATAGTATTGATAATTTTAACAAATCTTAGCAATTATAAAGAAATGCATCCAGTTCCATGAAATGAATGTTAATTCAATGATGAATCATTTGTATTTGATGATCATAAAGGAGATTTGCTGCACTAATCTGTTTTCTTCCTCTGCTTTTATAGAAAACATTCCTTTTTTTGAATCCTCATATTTACAAACATCCATGTAAAGTCAGAGTCTCTATTGCTTTTACCCTGATGCACTTCCCTCAGTCATCACAAAGCATTCTGATCCCTTTCAACCATGAAAACATATCCTTTATTATATTTTAATTATTTTGATTTCCCCTCCTAGAACTGAAATCCTAAAATACGGCCTGATTTTTTTTATTACCTTCTGAGCATTAAAGTAATTTGTTTTCCAAATGAATTTTTTATGTTCAGATAAACTTCTCAAGCCATAATTTAAAATGCTCTGGTGTGCAGTCTGAACTCTTCTACCCAGATATCCCTGCAGTTTACTGTTCTCCACAGAAATTCACAAATTCTAATTTCCAGGAGAGAGCTTAAAATTGATTTTTCTTCAAAACACTGTTGGGGTGTAGGGAAAGGAAGATTGAACACACTTGAAAGCTCAGGCTTTTATTGGGCTGCTTTTCTGACACAAAATGTGCTTCTTTCAAAGTGTGGTATTTGAGGTTTAAGTCAATTGATATTCATGTAAGGCATATGTATGTTAATTATTGTGGTTTTCATAAGTACTGAACAAGCATTTACTTGTTTTGTTGTATATCTAATGTCTGACTATTTATTGTCTATGGTGACAGAAAGCTTTTGTTTTGTGTTTTTCAGATCTCAGGATAGAGTTGTTTTGATTGTGCTCCAAACCTGCAAGCTCAGGGTGAGTAATATTTTTTATTTCTTTATCCTGAATTGGGATAGTTCTGTGAATAACTGTTTTCTAGCATATGATCATATTTCCTGGCAGATTAAAAAAAAAAAAAACAAACCCAAAAAAACCCAAACAAACAAAAACACCACCCAGTCTGTGCTAACATAACAACCAGTAATATCAGTGACTAATTAATCTTTATTTGTTTGAGATATTGTGAGGAAGAAGGTTTTTTTCACTTACCCTGTAACAGTAAAATGAAATTTTTCGGTTTGTTTGTTTGTTGTGTGTTGAATAGTTTGACTGAAGACATCATGGCATAACTACTTCAATGTTCTATGTGTAATTTGAACATCTTTCATTTGGGGACTAATGTTAAAATGGTCATCAAACACAGAAAGTGATGTAATTTCAGAGTGAGAGAGATAACATGAACCAAGGAGGCAACAATCTGCAAAAATGACAGAGGTTCTTCAGATGTAAACTGCATTTCTGTACATTAAATAACTGGTGAGAAATCATCTTTTAGGAAAGAATCAGGGCCAAGCAGCAGAAAACAGTTATACTACCATGTTATAGGTTTTATCAAAATTGTTTCTTACTGTCAGGATTTTTATGGAAAATGTGGGGGAGTAAGAAATAAGATGGATAGCTGTTATAATGAAAACTAAAATTACTAGAAACATGTGGTTGCCAAAAATCAATTTTTTTGCTTTTCCATATACTGTGTTTTTTGAGAAACGTTATGTTTAACATGAAGTCAATTGAACAAAATACATTGATATTTAGCATGCTCCTTAAATAATTTAATAAGTAATATAATAAAGCTATTGAGACAAACAAGCTTAAACAGGTTACCAAAGTATTCTCCTGTGTTTTAAGCTTGATTCATAATATTAGACATAACAAAGTAAAGTGCTTGTTTTATAACAAGGGACAATATGATTAGCATTCAATTGAGATCAAACTCATGAGTAAACCTCATTTGTATAACATAAATAGCTGTCATACTCTGCATACATTAGCAGCAAACAGCACTTCTAGACAGTGGAAATCTAAACCCAGGAGAACAGATCTGTCAGCTTTGCTTTGTGTTTCCACTCACTGTGTGGAGGTAGTAGTTCAGTTTTGCTACGTTGCTACTTTTGTACTGAGTTACAAATTTTGAGTTTTATGGCGTACTTCTGTTTCCAAGTCTTATTGTGAAAGCCTAAAATTTAAAGTTTTGCATTATCAATTAAAAAAAAATCATGTAAAATATTCTTTCTAAATATTTGGGCAGCTCAGGTGGACTTTGTTTCCATTTTATTTCTGCTGGTTTTCTATGAGGTTATTTCTTGTTCTTTTGCTCAGTGCTTCAGAATGAAATTGATCATTGCTATTCCACAATTCTTTATTAGTAAGCAAATCTACTATCATCAAAACTGTTCTAACTATATGGATAATTACCTTGTGAAGTTTGTTCATTTCTGGTGGTTGGGGAAACACTGAAAGTCTTTAACAGCAATACACTGAAGTGACTGTTAGAGAACTCTCACTATGATACTGGTATATTAGTTGATTTAAGATTCCTGGTAACATTTTCCCCTTATGTTTTGAGCAAATGATGCTATGTAAAATACACACAAGCATATATGTGTATGTGTATTGTGTATAATGAAGCTTGATTTTCAAAGAAAGAAGTATACAAAGACAGTGGTACCTCATGTTTTGAGAAGCCATTTGTGCTAAAGGACTTTTATAGGTATGAATGGAAGCAGCTAAGCCAGCTACTTATAGGAGGCAGCTTAAGCTAACTGAAATAATTGATAAATATAATAAAATTATTGCAAAGTAAGGGAGAGGAGGATTTGATATTAAAAAACAACACCTCCCCGCCCCCCTCCCGCAAATGATACACAAGAGAAAACATTAACTTTTGTGGGAAAATCCAGGAAAAACCTCTAAAAGCTTCAAAATCCCAACACAGAAGAAAGAAAATCCAAACCCAAAAAACCCTGATTTGTAATTTTTTAAATTGGATCACCTAAGTTTAGCATAGTTGGAGCAATTAAAAAAATGCATCTGGTAGGGATTTAATATGTAAGAGGGCTCTTTTCCAATATAATCATCTTACCAATCTACTTAAAGTAGAAGGATAAATAGTCTAATTCCTTGCATGAATTAATAAAGTTCAATGATGTCTATAAAACATGGGATTCTCCTCAGATTGTTTGTAAACTCTATGTACAGCAGATTTGTCAGAGAACTTTCTTACATTGTTTTATTGGACTGAAATTTATATACATTAAAGTGATCCAGATGACTGAAATAGAACTTAGAATGACACAGAAAGCTCCTGAGTATTAAAGATCCTCGTAAAATTTGGATCAAAACCATGCTTTGTTGAGCTAGAAGTTGAAACAAAGATTTGTGGTACGTCTGGTTCAATCATTTATTATAAAAATCTAAAAACAGGACACAGGCAAAGCTAAGTAATACTAGTACTGATTTTCTACATCTTAATTCATTGTTTCGGGGTTTTTTTTTAATGACATTATATTATGCATATACTTGAAAATATTACTTAATAAATTATTTCAACTTTCTTCTTCACTTAAGAATTGCATGATAATTCTTGTGGAGATCTGAAAATAAAATTAACTGCTACTGAACCAATCAATGAAACTAAATATTTCACTTGAAAATGAATACTAGTATGTCTGTGCCAACCTCTAATGGCAGTATTTATATTTTTATACAAAATAAATAAATAACAGTTAAAAATAACTAAACAAATCTAACAAATTTAGAGCACCCACAAAAACAAAAACATAAACCCTTTTAAGGAAGAAAACCCTTTTTTCCTCTGACCTACTTCTTTTTTACCACTTTTTCTAGTTCTGTCATAGTTCAATTCTTAATTTTTTTAACTCCTTTCATATACTTTGTTTACCTGTTGTCTCGTGTGATTAAAGAAGGAAAATAAAACTTCAGGACTACGGCAAATTATCTCAAAAAAGCTACAAATCAGACATTTAAATTTGAAGTATATTTTTTTGGAGACAAATACTAATTTTTAAAAAAATATACAACAGAAGAAAACAAAAAAATAATCTGTTTCCTGACACCTTGTGGATGATCTGAGACGAGTTTTGTAAGGGGCAGCATGCAGCTTCAAAAATTGTGAAGGATGTGTCTTTCCCTTTAGGTGTTAAGCAGCTGAAACAATTCTGGTAATTTTCCATACTTGTCTTTTTCATCTTTTTGGTATTTTTATACCAGTGAAAGCGGTGGCAGGAGGGAAGTAGACATGGAGAGTGATCTTGAGTTACATTGTATGTTCAGTTTGTGATTTCTATTTCTGCAAACTGACACTTATGAAAATAACTTCGATCAATCTGTGTTTGTGACATAACATTTTATCATTCCAGAAATACCATCCTTTTTTTAAATAATTTCTTATATTTTTATATTATCTAGAAAACCACTTAACAAACAAACATCTATTTTTCCATTTTAAATTAATCTTTTTGAAGACAGACTTTGCAGACAATCTCAGAATGTCATTTAACATGAATTCCTCTGTGTCCTGTATCACAAATTATCAGATATATTTCTATAAGTATGCTTGCCTGTTAACTGGAAACACCTTGATTGTAGTTACTGCATTTAACATTGTATTTGGAGAACTTTACTTCTGATTACTTATTTACATATGAATGGATGGAAAGAAATACAAACAAATATGGGCTTATATATTTAGAAGCACATTAGTTTTCCTGAATGCATTCAGATTTGATCCTGTATAGTCTCTGATTGCATTTTTGCTTTATAGATAGACATGTATACATGCATACATAGAAATATGTATTTATGCATTTCTAATGTGCAAAGTGGTGTTTTCCTAAAAGCACTGCAAAAGTGCTTAATCTCTTGTTCATTTAATGTAAATTTTAAGCATAAGTGTAATAAAACAGGGCAAATACAGCAAATTTGTCTTTTAATACTTTCCATACTGGGTTCACTAACGTATGAAAAGGTATGGATAGATATTTTGTATGCCATATCATGGTAAAAATAAAAGGTTGTATGTAAATTGAGAGTAAGTTCTCGGTACTTTTACTGTTCTGTTTGGTTTTTTGAAGTCACAAAAAATAACTCCTGCTGGAAAAAAGTCTATCTTTCTGAAAGATTAAAATGTACCACCTAAAAAATTTCTCTCTTTTATTTGAAGCACTAAATAGTGACTGAACTATTTTTTTCATTAAGGAATAGAACCAATGAAAATTAGCCAACTTGGTTAAAATGGGAAATGGAAAAAAATAGCTTTTATACAGAAAACACTTTCTTTTTGTAATAAACACACTTTGAAAATATTGATTAAAAAGTCCAACCATGGCCACAGCCTAGGGAAAATTGTCATTAGCACGATGGTATGCAATCTTGATGATGCTTTCTTTTTTACCTCTGAAAATGCCATTGCATCTCTTGAGAGTATGATTATTTCTGAAATTAAAATCAGCTTTAAAAAGAAGAGGTAGCTTGATGGAGCTAAACATACAATGAGAGTAAATCTCTTGTAATGTAAACCATAGACCCACATTATAATCCTCAGGGTTTTGCAATGGTGATTATGTCCTATTCTTTAGAAATAGAACTTTGTAGTTTTCAGCCAGTAATTATTGTCCCTTGAAACTTGCTTAAAAGACAGGCTTATGGACAAGAGACAGGGCGTATCATACGTAGCTGCGAAAGATACAAATTTGTTTAAAACTAAAGGAAGTTGAGCAAGGAAGAAACACTGGCATTATACAGCTAAATGGGCATCAATTTTTGAATAATTTTCTCCAGTTACATTATTTAAATTATTCACAGGGTGGCAGACAAGCGTCTCCTTGACATACTGGAAATCACTTGTAATGTGCCCACAGTAGTGGGTACAATTGTCAATGGAGAATTAGAAATGCTCTTAGACTGATTTTCTAAAATATCCTTGAACTTCTTTATCAATTCACAGCCATCCCATTAAACACATTTTTTCTTGCTTGCTTTCAGGATATGGGAAATGGGAAGAAATATTTTGAATCTATTACCCCGTATTTATAAGCTGTGTCAATATCTGCTTTTGTAAGCTTAGAGTTACTCCTTTTTTACAAAGGATGTGGAATAGGAAATGTGAATTATATGTTAAAGGTAAAATTTTCTCTTTCATCCAGCCCCTAACATTATTACAGAACACATGAAACAGAGAGGACTTAAAATGCAACATAGCAAAAAGTTCTCTATTCATATTAGTAGAGATCTACTAACTCTCCAAAGAAATTTCTCCCAAGACCAAAAGATACTGTACAACCATTTTGTAATGCTGCAAGAGACAGGACATCCTCAGGACAACTGGACTCCTGACCTGGTCGACAGGGACAGGGAGCACAATAGCCAGCTTCCCCTGTAATCCAGGAGAATACAATTAGTGATCTGCTGAGCCACTTGGATGGCTTTATGTCAATGGGACCAGATAGGATCCATCCTAGGGTGATGAGGAAGCCGCGGAAGAGCTCACCAAGCCACTCTCCATCACTTATCATCATTCCTGGCTCAATAGTGAGGTCCTAGACGACTGGAAGGCCCTAGATGACCTAATGTGACCCATCCATAAGAAGGGCTGGAAGGACACTGCAGGAAACTACAGGCTCATCTTAGTCTGGCAGGGTTGTGGAGCAGATCATCTTGAGTGCCATCACACAGGATCTACAGGATGGCCAAGGGCTCAGACCCAGCCAGAATGGATTTAGGAGACTGCAGGTCCTGCCTTGCCAATCTGACCTCCTTTCATGACCAGATGACCCATCTGGAATGTGGTCCTCTGAAGAGTGACGTGTACCACTGGATCAATGGGCCGAGTCTGGTGACATGGGGTTTAACAAGTTCAAAAGACACGTCCTGTACTTTGGCCACGACAACCCCCCGCAGCACTACAGGCTGGGGACAGAGTGGCTGGACAGTGGCCAGACAGAAAAGGCCCTGGGGGTGCTGGTGACAGCAGCTGAACATGAGCCAGGCTGTGCCCAGGTGGCCAAGAAGAGCAATGGCATCCTGGCTTGTACCAGCAATAGTGTGGCCAGCAGCACCAGGGCAGCAGGGATTGTCCCTCTGTACTTGGCACAGGTTAGGTAACACCTTGAGTGCTGTGTCCAGTGCTCGGCCCCTCAGTATAGGAAAGGTATTGAGGTGCTGGAGCATGTCCAGAAAATGGCAAGGAGACTTGTGAAGGGTCTGGAGAACAAGTCCTGTGAAGAGCAGCTGAGGGAGCTGGGGTTGTTTAGCCTGAAGAAAAGACGGTTCAGAGGAGACCTCATCACTCTCTACAACTGCCTGAAAGAAGGTTGTAGCCAGGTGGGGGTTAGCCTCTTCTCCCAGGTTTAGGTTAGACATTTGGGAGATGTTCTTCAGAGAAAGTGTGATTGGACATTGGAATGGACTGCCAAGGGAGGGGATGGAGTCATCACCCCAGGAGATATTTAAGAATAAAGACTGGATGTGGCATTTGGTGCTATGGTCTAGTTGATTCTGTGATTAGAAAACTAGTGACACACACTATGTCCCTGAAGTAAATGATAAAATTACATTACAGATAAATATGAAACTTTTTTTTTCCTTTCAGTTGAGAGTAACTATTTCTTTTCCTTTCTTAAAAAAATAATGGGAAAGAGAGGAGGGCGGAGGGAAGTAATGATGCTTGAACAGCTTTTGGGTTTTTATAAACCTGAGGAATATTTTTCTGGAGTTTTTCCCAAAACCTAGTAAAAGATTACTATTAATGTTGGTGGCCTGCAATTGAAGTACTTTTTCATGCACTTTTAATGAGCTTGAACTTATAAGCCCTTGTCAGTCAGGTCAACATACTATTCTAGTTTTCTTAGGTATGCAGGTATTTATATCTCTCATATGCATTTTTTCACTGGTCTTGTAAAAAACATGAAATAAATGAGTCACTAGTTTATGTCACTACCTTGCATAAATTGAAAGGAAGATGCTCAATAAATATCTAAAGACCTTAATAAATTCCATATGTAGTATCCTATTTACTGCTTTACACATTGGGAACTAGAATTGAATCCACTCTTTGTTATGTCTTATATTTTTCTCTATATTTTATATTTGTCATGAAAGAAGAGAAATAGTAACTTTATTCATTGCAGTACTGAAAGTGCTGTTAAAGCACAAGTTTATCAAGACTTGATAATTTAAAATTCACATTGAAAATGAGAATTAAAAATAGACTGAATATTTAGATAGTTGCTAGGCCATTGAACTCATGCTTAAAATGATAATTCCTGCCTTTTCATCTTCATCCAGCTTCTGCTCATGAATGAATTCAATTTTCCCAGAGAATAATCTTTTGAAAGTAACTCACGAACTGTGGTCATATGTGGTTATTTACTAAATCTCCATGACAGTCCCACTTAGAGGCATTCCTTATACCATTAGATTGGGTAATTTAAATACAGTTATAGGCTTTTTAAATTTCATTTTTCTGTTGGATGGATTTAGAAAGTAGCCATCAGTATTTCATCATCTCGTGAAATTATATTAGCTTAGACCAAGTCCATGTAGCGTTGGGTGCTGTTGTTTTCATTGTGGTACTTGTTATGCCTCTGTCCCCTTAGTTAAAACAGATTTCAGAGACTGTGGGACAAGATTCCAATATGTGGTTAAATTAACTTGCAGTATGAAGCAGAATTGTTTATTAATTATTTATTTTTTTTTAGATGTGTCAGATTGAAAAAGAAGGTGTTTTTATTTACTGAAGCCAAACCTTCTTGGTTCTTAAGCAGTTCTTAAACATTTGTAGATAAAGGTCTGAAATTGAAACTTGTTTGGAAACACAGCTGAACCCCAAATGCACTGTTCAGTTGTTTCCATTCCCACCTAAATTTCCTAAAAGAAAATAAAAGTTAAGTGTATACGTAGTGCCCTGGTATAGGAACGCTGTGATCATTAAAAAATCTAGCTTTAGCAGCCAGTTTCACTGTGGAGAAAGAGTATAATATTATACTCTTTTATTATAATTATAGAGTATTATAAATTATACAAGGACTGTTCGTCCTTGTTTGGATTAAGCAGATATCGTCAACTACCAATCTATTTGCGCAGATTAAATTTGTTTATCTACAGCTACGGAAACATTTTAGATTTGCTATAAAGAAAGAATATTCTTGTAAAATGTTAGTTCAGGCCCATGACTAAGAAGGCATTTATGAGTCTCTAAAATTATTCAATGCTTTTTTTTTATTCTTAGTGGTCAGCTGAAATTTTTTCTTGTTCCAGCAAATTCTGAGCTGTGGCAAATGTTTTTCACTGGATCCCTGTGTCACTCAATTATGAACACTTTTTGGAAAAATGTTTTGCTTGCTCTGATTATGTTTGTGCAGCAAATTCTGGAACTCTGTCTTAAAGCTTCTTATTTCTTTGTAGTAGGAGATATAAAGATTTGAGGGATCAGGGAAAATAGAGTCTTGTTTAAAATTTTGTTGATTCATTTGTATAAAGCAATGTGAATACCTTGGAAGTTAGCAACATTTTGGGTTGTAAATGGTCTTTCTGCTTTACCAAGATAAGGAAATACCAAAATTTTAGATTAACTTTGGAGGAATTAGAAAAATAATGGGGTCATTTATATTAATAAATGGATAATATCTACAACTGAGATATACTTTCACTATTTTGTCTAGTCATTCCAATCCATTCTGGGGATATGCCAACAAATTGATTTTATTATGAAAAATATGTTGTCAGCACCATTTAGAGCATCAAATTCGAAAACTTCGTTTTCCTTCCGTGGAACCTTCCTTTTTGTCTTAGAATTATTAAACCATTACTGTTCCCATTTTCATTTTGTTTTTAAAATAAAGGTTCTGTTTTTAAGGTTCAGATTATGAATAGTTGTATTATTAGTACAACTAGTGATTATATAATAGTACAACTTCTGGAAAAACAATGCCTCTCTGAGTGCATAACTGTAAGAATTGGCAATACCGGGAATGCTCTTCAGAAATTAATTTTTTATACTTTGTGAACTGTGATTCTAGATTTGCAAGCCAGGTTCAGTAGTGGTGTGTAGAAATAAACAGTTCCCTAGACAGCAGGCTATAAAACAGGTCAGTGTTAAAATATGCAGTAACATCTTTCAAATGCCTGTATAGTATTAGACTATTATGCCTGCCTGAAATCTCTTTCAGGATTCAGATCATAACATTTGTTTGGAGTTTTGTTACCTGATAGGTGTAGGAATGGCAGAGATGCACAGATAGTAATGGGTTTTCTGGAGGTCTTCACTTCTACCCTCCCAGAAGAGACAAGTTTGTGTATTCTCTTAAGATCTGTGAATACCGTTCTACTTTGTCCAAAGCTTAACTTCACGTTTGTGTCATCTCCTCATTTTGTTCCACATACTCTTTATTCTATTATGCAAGTTGATAATGAAAATGTTTATCCTTAACAGACAGTTGTCTTGTTGGTTAGGTACAGAAAGCTGGTTTTGAGGCCAAAATTTCTGATTTTAGCCTCAGAAGATACTGTACCACAATTACAACAGTACGGCATAGTTTTGTCCTGTATAACAGCTTCAGTGCACCCCTGAACTTCATTTCAACCATGGTGCTTTACAGAAAACTGCATAGGATTGACTTACGAGTTAGTGGGAGAGCTGTAAAAATATTTGAGGAAGGTGTGTGCACAGATTTAAAACAAAGAACGTTGTTTGGTATGACAGCATTGGAGCTCTGAGGTTGCTATTGAGAAGAATGGAAAGCCCTGGACAAAAGAAAAAACCAACCTTCACTTGCTTTTTCTTCCTTGAGTTTACATTTAGCAAAACTCTCCCATACATTTTCTGTGCATTTGAGTCAAAGAAATCAGTGGAAAATTAAAAAAAAAAAAAAAGCCTTTGTATCCTGGTTTTCCCGCCTTACCCATTTTGCTTACAATAAAGCTCTATTCTGTAAGCAACCATATGCATCCCAATAAAGGTTTTAAAGTTTGAATTGAGACAGAGACTGTCTCAGCTTTTGGCCAGCAAATGCAAAGAAAGTTGGCCATGTTCCCTCTATTTGCCAGAAAAGCATGAAAGCTGGGGCCCCTCCTCTGTCAGAGAAAAAGGGAAGCTCTGATCTTTCTGCATACAGATTTTTGGAAGTGTTGAGTCCTTGACATATTCTTGGTATGACTCGTCTGTCTCTTGCTTGCTAGATGTCAACCAAAGCCCCCAAGAAAAGACCTCTCATCTACAGTGAACTTCTGTAGATCAACCTGGGCTTTTTCCTCTGATTATCAGTGTGGTGACACTTTTTCCCCCTCTAGTCGCAGTTCTAAATATCAACAATTAATTCCATATCTACAGAATTACAGTTTTTGTGCATGTGGCTTGTCTCTCATGCTACTAAATCTAAAGACCTAATTGCTTACTTCTTCAATATTTGATGTACATATGAGTGTCTAATTAAAAAAGCATAGATATTGTACTATTTATTGCATGTTTGTATGTAGGCACTTCTAGTACTTGGTTTTCTCCTGTTCAGGGCTTTAAAACTTTCAGTGTTCAGATAATCTGACAATCCCTTGAATGATGTATGACTATATAAAATAAGACTATTAAGTCGTGATGGAGATTATCCATAAAATTTGGACTTATTTTTAATGTGTTCTGGTATAGTTCAAAAATTTAGTTAATTATTGTCAAATATTTGAACTTAAAGTATTAAAAGTCAGAATATGAGGTTTAGAATTAGTACATAATAATATCTCCTGCACATTCTTTTTACCATAACTCTACCTAAGATTATGTAAATGTTGCTGTGTAATTTTTTCTGGTGAGTGAATCATGAAAACTAAGCAAGTACTTTGGTTTTTATGGTTATTATAGGCAATAATTATGCACACCTGGATTATGTACAACTATTATTAAGTTATATAAACAATGTACACCGAAACTGCTGACTTTTTCTCTATAGTTACGACATATTTTCTGTAGTGGATATAATTTTTATTTTTCAGAGAGGTCACATGTAAGATCAGAAGCACTGAAATGCATACATTGTGTTCTCAAAAATATGTTAAAATGTTGTAGTACCTCTAGTCTGATTACTTCCATAGCTCTTTCTCCTTTTATAAAAGCATTAGAACACTTAAATAAAACCAACCAGCATTAATGAGCAAGTAATACACCAGAAAACTATACGGAATCCTTGAATACTTCAGTGTGAGGAGTGTGCTGTCTGTTTCTAATTTAATTTGTTCTCAGATTACTCTCATGAACTGTTCAAAGTTCATCAAGTACTTTGCGAGGTCTAAGGTAGACTTTGGGTTTGAAGGTAGACCTTGCTTTTCCTAATCTAAATTTCATTCTACTGATTTTATTTTTCTTAAAGGTAGGTAAAAAGAGAAAGCAGATAGTTTTGGAAATCAATAAGAAGGTATCTTGAATACAGTGGGTCTGAGTGTGATACAGTCTCCACTAAATTAACAGGAGTAGGTCTATCAGGAGGTACTTAAAAGACTGCAAGATAAGCTCGTAATAAAATAAGAGGTCTACTGATACAAAATTAAAAAATCAAGAAAAATAAAGTCTAGAACTTGAAGGAAAAGATGAAAGTGAGAAAGATCTACTGGAGCAGCTAACTGTTTTGAGGTGTGGCAGTAGCATGCCTAAGAAGACAGATGAACAATATTTAATTTGAAGTCTCAAAGTACAGGTTAGTCTGCATTCATTTACGTATACTGGTTTTATATGCTCTTTCTTCAGAGGTCATCTACTGTTATTCATGAACTTTATTCTAGATGTACAGGTACATGTATATCTTTATACATCATCACCACATTTCTCACACAACCTTGTGAGAAATTGACTTTTCCTTGTTGGCTTTCTATCAAACAGAAAGTACCAGAGAGGAAAGCAGTACCATCCACATTAGAAACTGTTACTATTTAAACAAAGATCTCCCTACAGTATGCAAGATATTGATTTGGAAAAGGGAGAACTGCAGTCTGCCTGTTGCACCTTGTGAGTGCTGGTACAGGTAGTACCCCCACTGAGCTACCATTTGTAACCACTTTCTCTTCATATCATCAATGAACTTGACCAGTTGTGGCAAGTCACTGATAGTTCACCTTGCGAACTGTCTTGAAGCAGATTTTTGGTTTTGCACCATTTTGAAACATTACATAGGTTTTTGTTGCAAGCAGAGCACTGTTGCCAGCATGAGCCGATGTTTTGTTCAGAACTGTGTAGACTGCACAGACCATTAGTTTTCCTTGCTGCTTTGCTTCCCTTCAGGGATCTTTTCTCGTGCCAGTTATTACTTCATAACGCACTCAGCTGCCTGCTGGGGTCATCACTGGTTTGAACGGTCTGTCCTGCAGGTGAGCCTCCTCCTGCACTGGTCTGCAGGGTTTTCCCCTCAGCTGGATGAAGTCACTGTTGTCATCTTGCCCAAGAGAAGTCAGATTACAAGGCCTTGGGCTGCTCCTTATCTTTCAGTTTGCTGCTTCAGTACTAGCCTGATAGTGTTTGATTCAGCATTTCAGAGTAACCTCCTCATCCCTGCTCTTGGCGACATCGAAAATTCCATATTCATAGTGCTGTTTGTATTACTTGATAATTAATTTCCTCAAGTTCTTTTTATCATTTGTGCTTGTGCCTGATGGTGAGACCAATGACCTCTTATGCTGGGGAGTTACAGGAGGGGTCAGTGGGAGGACAAGCCAAGGGCTGAGACTCTGCTGCAGTCCATCTGGGTCAAGAAAGGCAGCAGTGGGTGAGCTGGGTCGTGATTCTGATCTGATGAATCAGATGGTCAGGAGCAGCAGAGAGCAGGGCCTGAGCCCAGAGATGTCAACAACATAGCTCGGCCAGAACTGGGGGCAGTCCTGAGCTGAAATGGCTCCTGGGGCTGCTGTGGGGGATTGCAGGTGGGGCTGGTTATGGCATTGGACTTGGTGTTGTCTCAGCCTTGACAGTGCCTCTGATAAATACCCACACTGATCCCATCCTGGGTTAACATCATGTAGTGCTGTGCTGGTTGCAGCATTTGTTCATCATTATCATGCCCAAGTACGTTACAGAAAACAGAGTGGTTTGATCTTAAACTGTTACAGCAGAAATAACCTTGAGCATTTCAACACATGTTTGCTGGCTTGTTATCCTTTACAGTCCTTTTGTGGTTGTGTTCTTTGGCTTGTTTAATTGTGGCACCAATTGCTTCCTCTGTTGTGCTGTCCCTTCTCTGCTCAAGTTTAGAGCATGGATCAGGCATATGTGTACTCCTCCCTTCTAGGACCTTTTTGACCTAAATACAAGGAGTAGAATAGTTGTATTGAGTTAATGTGTTAGCAGCAGGGATGCACAATCAAATGGATGCAAGCAAATCTTTCTGCTTGGCTGAGAAAATGTATATGTAACACCCATTTTTATGTAATATGTTATTACACAGGCATATGAATGTAAGAATGTATCCTAGGGTAAAAGAACCAAGATTATTTCCTAGCAGCATTTTAAGATTTTAATGAAACAGTTTTGTTTGAATACTAGCAGACTCTCTGGCACATATTGCCAGTTAAGTCAAAATAGAAAAAAAGGTGTTCTGGAGAAGGAAGTGTCATTTTCCAAATTATGACTGCAGTTTTTAGCCTAGTTTCTTATGGCAATGACTTTGCAAAGCACACTGTGTGTCTGTACTTATTTTCTTCCAACTTTTAACTTGGCCTGTAGCAATTGGGTTTATTACAAAGTGCAGATCTCGAAAGTGCTAGACTCAATAAATTTCATGCAGATGTTACTCAGGTACAGAGGAGTTCTGTAAAGAATTTTGGCTGTGAAGAAGTTGCACATTAGTTGAGGGTCCATAGAGGAGAAAGTCCTTAGTAATACTAATACTTCAGCTCTAAGAAAAGCTTTAGTTGCTAGTGGCATCACGATTATTTCAATTTCATTACTTTTAGGAGTAACTAAGGTATATGAGGCTTGATTATCATGCATTCTCTTGTTTTAGATTGTATCTTTAGCTACTCTGCATAAACCTTAAATATCCTCTGAGATACTTGTCCATCGATTTTATCAACAACTTCATTGGGTTAAAATTCCATCTGTTCAGCCGAAAGTACAAGAACTTTTCAGAAATATAAGAAACTTTGAACAAGTGATTGTGTTTGACCATATAGAATTAGCTTTTGCCACACATTCTTATCCTAATTAACTATATTGTGTAGACTGAAGTAGACTAAACCCTGGCGTAAAGTCCAGTCTCATCAAGGGAGCAGATTTTCATGTTTAGAATTATATATTCTTACTAATCCTGAAGCAAGGAGCTTGATTGTACTACTCACAAGTGACCTGTTTTATGATTGAATTGAATTAATTTAATTGATTCAATTAAAGTGAATACTTGGTGAAGGTTGTCTTTTTATCCTAAAATAATAGGTGAAGTACCAATGCACATTTATAAGCCACAGATTGTACATACAAGTAGTCAGAAATACTTAATGGACTACTTTCTTAGAGTGTCTGAAAGATAACCAGGAAAAGCAAATAAATATCTCCTCAGCAAGAATATAGGTGTTCATTACAATCATTTTAAAGGCTGTCAAATGAAAGAGCATCTAAATATGTCACAATCATTAATGAAGACATGCTATGTTAATCTTCTGGCATGTTTCTCCTTCAAATAGATTAAGTTGTTAAAGAAATGCAACTGGAGCTTAAGGAACGTGGGATTTGTTGTGTCTATTCTGTGTTTGATTCCGTTTATCTTGGAAGATGTGACAGTATATTATAAAAGAAAATAAACTTCGTAATTTTGATTGTGGGTATATTTCTGTCCTAGTTATTTATTGAGTGGGATTGAATAAATAGTATTTGTAATTTGAATTACAATGAGACCAACAGGGATTTTAAAGTATTAAAATCATTTTATTTAAAATGATCACTGAAAGAGTCTTTCCCAACATAATCAATTTTATCCTAACATAATGAACATCTTGCAACATCCTGAAGAATAATTTGCAGTTGTGTGGTGACTTGCTGCTTACACATTTAATTTTGGCGAGAGCCAACATCTTAGAGATTGTTTCATGGCTTGGCTTGGATGTCAGGACAGGCTTTCTCCCAGAGAATGATGACTGATAAAACCATCAGGAAAAAAATTAATGTAGTCTAGATTTGCTGAGCAAATATTGTTTGCTATATTTGAGTAGTGCTGTTTTCAGTGTCACAGTGTTTAATATCTAGAGATGTTAGAACAGTAATCGTAGTATAGAAATTGTTTCATGTATTTTCAGGGCTGCTGAATCAATAGTCTTCTGAAAATTCCACATTTTTAAGGAAATAATTAATTACAATCTAAGCAAACAGGTTGTTTTCTCTTGCCTTGTTTTGCTCTTACCCTGTGTTTCACTCTTGTAGTCTCTTTCAGGCATAATAATATGCACATGACATAGCAGATGTTTGTAAGAGAAAGAATAAGAGATTAAATATTAAGATTCCTGAATGAATGGCATGAATAGATCAGCAGTGGTACACAAAGAAAATGTATTTTGAGAAAGGGGAATAACAGTGCAGTAATTTAATAATGTCAGTTTTCAGCATTTGAAATATTTTTCTTTGCTTTTCTTTAACTAAAGTGTAAATGCATAAATTGACAAATGACTGAACTTTCGTCCTCCTACAGGTTAGCACTTAATTTTTATTTGAAACATATACTGGGGTTTCAAACTCAATCTTGTAGTTATGACAGCTAAACAGTAACATAAAAGTTATTCCTCAAGTAATGTTTTAAATAGGACTACTGTGGCTTAGCATACTGTGAGTAAAAGTGTTAGCTTGGGTTTACAGAAGATAAACTGTAGTGATATATGTGCCTTTAACATACCCTCAGATGTTTTAGTGCTCAGAAATATTTTTATTACAGGTTTGTTCTGTTCTCACCAGTGTGGCTTGAATTACAGCTAATACAGGACAGCAAGAGAGAGGGAAATGAGAGAAGACTTGGGTTCTCATATGATAAAAATGCTGTAAGGAAGAACAAACATGACAAGGAAACTTAAGTATTCTTGTTGTTTATTGTGTCACGCCTGGATTGGAGTAATTTTAAAACTTAAACAGTTTTTGATTTGAAAGATTGTTTTCTCAGGGTGACAGTTTCTTATGACAAAGTGCAGTTACTGCTTATTGAAATGTGTGTCAGTTTGGCACATTAAGTCCCTTGAAGTCATGGTTTCACATTGGGTAGAAATGGTAGTGAGCTCACATGGAAAGACTGCTATCAGGGGCACTTTGCTGTTAAGCTGAGCTAGATAAGAAAGAGGATTGCCAGGGCTATAGATTCCTGCTGGACATGGGATTTTGCTTTGTGATGTGAACCTCTCTGGTATTGCTTTAGGAAGATGGAGAATGAGAGATAATGGTATTTGGATATTTGGTAAATGGTTCTTTACCTCAAGGCTGAACTGTCAGTGTGTTACCAGTGTCCAGGCAAACAAACCTGCTGCTGTAGAAACTGATATGCTGGTTTCCATCCCTGCTGAAGTGTGCATCCCAGTACAGGGGGTGAAACTTTCCTGGGGGGCAGAGGTGGTATTCCAGGCAGGGTGTGGAGTGTGGCTGGCATGCTGTGGTACTTGAAGCCTGTCCACTGCTCCAAAAGGGTCAGCTTGCTGTAGGGCTTGGCCAGTGGCTGGCTGACCTCTAAAGGCTTGGAGCAACTGACTCAGAGAAATGGTTGAGGCAGCATCTCCAAAAGCATTTTTCACAAGTATGGTAGGAAGAGAATGAGATCAGAGCATGAAACACCCAATTCTGTCACTGCTGTGCCCTTGTAAATCTGTGGTTGGACGTTTTTTACAAGTGAAGGCCAGCAGCTCATTTCCTACTTACTTTTCCTTCTCATTTAAAAACTTACCTGGCTTTCATCTGGCTTTCTGTAATTTTTCCTGCTCATGTACTTAGTTTGCTAATGACTCTTTGAAGAGAGAGTTTGATAAAAACTAAGGTGTGGTATACTATGTTTACAAATTTCTACTACGTTAGTATGTAGTCCCAGGTTACTATTGAATCTTTAGAGTCATAAGCAGTTCATACTTCCAAGTAACAGATTTTGAATGTGATAACCAAGTTCTCAGTACAGTAGTGTTTGTCTGTAGTCCTTCAATTTTGTATTAATGTTTTAAGGCCACTGAAGTGATTGGCAAATAAGTACATACTATAATTTCCTCCATATTTATTAATTGTATTTGATGACAACAATTATTTTCATTAATATTTTAACAGAAACACAGTTTGCAATATTTTAAAAATAATTGGAAATCACGATGTGTTGTGCACAAAACACTTTTGATTCTTCTTCACTTCCATTTGATGGACTTAAAGCCTTGATCAATAGAAAAGTCTCTTGTTATTTTTCAACATATTTAGTACTGGGTGGCCTTAATGAAGGGACTTACTGTGCTTTATCAGCTGAGGAGAAATGGCATAATTTAACTAAAGTGGAACCATGCAAATGAAGAGGGTGTCTGTGTGTGTGTATAGAATTTGAGAATTTTTTAAAGGATAAAATGAAGATATGAATGATGGCATTGGGTTCAGCGGTACCATAAAGTTTTCAAAGGTGCACAAAGCCTTGAAATAGGATGATGGCTGAATTATTTTCAAGTCTGAAGCTCTAGGTGTTTCAAAGGATCTGAATGACTGATTGTTGGTACACAGACACACACTCAATGTGTGGGCAGTGCTGTGAATGTGTTTCTCGCTGTTCACTGCAGATTATGTGAATATTTCCAGTGACGCAAAGGATAACATCTGAATTTTGAAAAATGGTTGGTCATTTCAGCTAGTACCAATCTTACTGTTCCTTACTACATTTAAGTGATGGAACTTGCCTTATGGTCTTTGATTTGTTTTGGTTTGTCTTATTCTTTTAGTTGTAACTTGTGTTGCTTGAACCTGCCAGATTTTTATATTTACATGTCTCTAATCCTATAGATCAGTTTTTAGAATGTATTTGATGCCTTATTTAAGCTGTCTCAATGTGAGATGCTGCAGATCCATTTCCACTTTGGCCTTGGATTCTCCCTTAGTCTCCACCCTGCCTTATACTTATGCTATCTCTGTCAATTTACACAACTGAATCATGAGCAGTATCAGGTAATTCTGCCTGAAGGCTCTCTTCCATTCTCGGTTAGTTTTCCTCTGGATTAGTTGATTCTTCTCACTGCAGGAGCTCCTACTCAGGAGATACCTCATTGAGGGTGATGGGGAGCGGGGAATGAGGTTCTAGCTGTTTTAGCTAGAGCCTGCCAGTAAGTTGGCTTAAATCTCAGACTTCATTTTTAATTGCGTTTATTTTTTGCATGGTTTGTATGATTATTTTTTAAATTTTTAGATCTGAAAATAAATCCTGATGCACTAGTACATTTGTTTTTTACATGCTTTTTTAAACAGTATTTTATTTCTCACTGCATTTCTTATTTTTCTTCCGTATTTATCCTTGTCTTTTGTATAATATAGTTTATTAATTGTCAGTCATTTTCTTTTCCTTTCTAT
The DNA here is from genome assembly GCA_017589585.1 of Phylloscopus whistleri. Classification (NCBI taxonomy): domain Eukaryota; kingdom Metazoa; phylum Chordata; class Aves; order Passeriformes; family Phylloscopidae; genus Phylloscopus; species Phylloscopus whistleri. The sequence continues at coordinate 23,443 of JADMLD010001286.1, forward strand.
TTTGCCTCATCTTTCTAAGAGATCTACTTACCAGTGACAAGTCTGTTGAATTCTGTGCATTGAAGATTTTTGTTTTTAATTGTGCTGCATTTTGTTTTCCTGTGAGTGACTCAGTGTTTGAAAATCTTTTTTATGCATTTAAGACTACTTCCACATTCCTCAAAAAATTAAGAAAAGTTATTCCAGAAGTACTTGTTCAAAGATGGAGAAGAATTATTCTGCTTTTAACAGCTGAAGTTGTCGTGCATCTCAGGTAGAAGGACTTGTTCATCGAAGTGTCGATGATGAAATTACAGCTTCCAGATAAGGTCACTTAGCATGAAATTCACGTAACCACTAAATAGAAAGTTTATTTAAACAGCTTATTGAAGATCAGATCTAGAAAGAAATACAGAACCGATCCTGACAGTAAGATAAATGTGGTTTTGTCTTCTCTCTGTGCATCTTCTTGTACAGAAAAGGAATTTCTGTAAAGAAATGAAGAGTGGAGCTGGTATCTGGCAGAAGCTTCACATTCTCCCTGATGCAGTGATAAATGATGAAGCAATTGAGAGGGTTCACCATCTGGCAGACATTTGCATAGTTTGAGACATCTAATACACAATCATGTTTAGATAAGTATTCTAGAAATTAGAAAAAAGACTCTAACTTGACAGGACATATAAATACTGTAGTTCTTTGAGATTTTTTTGTTGTTGAAACACAGATGCTGGTGGTAAATCTGAGGTTCTGCATGATGCTCTATGCCAAATCAAATGTTGTTATAACTTGCTTCCAACTGTTCAAATAGGATTTGTGCACATCTTGAGTGATTCTTAAGAGTCTAGCTATTTCCTCCTTACTGTTTGCCTGTGGTTCCTTAGGGAGAAGTGAGGTTTAGAAAATGGTGATGACATGTTGGTGCCCTGTTCTTGTACTAGTATCTCCTGCTTGTTTCTGACATAAAACACTGTAATGAAAAACTAATAGTGTGCATCATACAGCATAAATTAAAGAGGACTTAATAAGTGTGATTTCTTATTCTGTTCAAGGAATTGGTCTGGAACAAACTATATCCTATCTACTAAAAATTAAGCTCATTATTCTTTTTTAATTGTAAATGGATAGTTGTAATATACAAAACATTTTCTTCATAAATCAGTTTTCTTCTTAAGAGCTTGAACTGGGATTATAGTTGTCAAGCATAGCTGTTTGGGTGATGTGACAAAGATGATCAATAGTTATATATACACTGACCATGCCAAATTATTTCTGTAATTTGCTGTTTCCCAAGAATCTCTTACTAACTGATTGCTTATGCCTTAGATACTATGTAAACGTGTAGTAATTTGAAATAATTAATAAAATTATTTGGTTGGGGAGGGGGTTGTGTGCTGAAATGTCTTTTGCTTAGGACAGATAGTTACGTTGTGTACGTAGCATGTAGGATGAACATTGAAGAAATAGTTATAAATGTCTCAGTGTGGCCAGGGTAGAGGGGAGGATTGTTGGGGTGCTTGCATTTGCCCTTTAGCTGTTTTGAATTACCATCTGTCCCAGTCCAATAGCAGTTAGCCCATGGAAACCACAATATGTGTTTAGTAATATTTCAGTCCCCTTTATTCTCTGCACTCATAATCCTGGCCATACCAGGCATTCACTGAATTTCCTGTGCAGCTCCCACAGCATCGTACATACAGAATTGCATTTGGCATCACTGACAGCACCCAGCTTCTCTAAACAATCCCCATCTTCACCTTGACGTCCATCCTTTACTTGCCCCTCATGCAGTTGCTACTTGTTCCCACAGTCCAAACAGCATCCTTAAATATTTACATGATTATCTTTTCCTTTGACAGCCTAGAATTGAAAGGCTTTGTAACTTACCACATTGTGGGTTGGTTCTGGTCCTTCATATGCCTTTCCTAAGACTAAATAATGCTCTAAGTTCAACATACTGTATTTTGTTTTCACTGAAGCAGAATTCTGGCTGACTTCAGAAGGAAATTAGCTTGAGTAATGAGTTATGGGTTAAACTGATAGTAAATTAATGCAGTTTTGTAGTCTTTGATTATGTTGGATGTTTTACCTAGGCTGTTGTAGATTTCAATTCCAGATATCTGGAGAATAAGAAATCATTAAGACTTTTATACTTGAAGTCTTAAAGTGCATGCAGTAAGTGTAAATGAAAAAAAAAGTAGACAAATTTCTTTTGTGTCACATGTTTTCAGACTTAACACATTCTGTGAATGCGTGTGCTGAATGGTTGCCAGGTTGTTTATTTTAATTACTCATTTGTCTTTGTTGGCTGACCTCTGCATCCACAATGATTCACTAACACTGGATCTAGTTTCTTATATTTTTACTTCTCTTTACTGATAGAAGGAGCACATTACATTTCTGACATAACTTAGGCCTTGTAAAATGAACCAGTGTAGTTATTAATGGATTTCATCAGCTAATCTAGAGGCTTTAGAAAATGCCAGCATGTGTTGAATACAGTGCAGGCTTTGCTGTCTACTTCAAGTACTTTTATGTTCAGATTTAACTGTAAGCCTAAATCAGTGTGGATGTACAACGGAAAGAGTATGCTTTTGAATAATTTCAGCATTTTTATATTCAAGTGCATGTATATGTTTGTATGTGGATTTTATATGAAGATCTAGGCTTTGGCCACCCATATGCAGACAGGCAAGTAAAGGAAGCTGCAGGGAGTGATAATACTGCAATTTTACAGTAAGGTCCAAAACACAGTTTTATTGGTTGAGCATGTGAGTTTTATACTTGATAGCATTTATAACATTGTGTTAATGCACTTCATAGCATGTGTAATGAATTCCATCAGTTTCAGGAATTTGCTGGCCACACTGAATTGAATCTCTTGATGGTAGTGGAAAGCAGACATTGAGAAGAGAATAACTTAGGATACATGAAACCCATGTCATCTGTTCAGCAGAGCCACAGCTTCAGATATTTTTGCAGTTGTCCGTAGATCAGAGGCTCTACCATCGTGGTTTTTACTTGCTATCTCATGAGGTTTTGCATCATACACTAGACAGACCAGACTAAGAAATTTCAGGGTGCAGTTAGACATCCTAGCAAACGTGGTCTAAACTGAAACTTCTACTGAGACTGAGCTTCTAAAGTGAGCTTCTACTGTGGTCCCTACCAGGCATTTCTAATTTGTTTTCATGGAATACAGTGATCATGTGATCACAAAGTGAAACAGTTTGTTTGGATGAAAATAATAGTTTTGTGACTTATCAGCTAGGTGAATCAATTTAACTGTGTGGACTCATGATCTCCAGATGAGTGAGGTAGAAGGAATGGGGGCAAAAAGAGAAGACTGAGGAGAGGAGTCGGTCTACCAGTTTTGGTGGCAGCTACCTGTTAGATTGACATAGCTGAAACATCAAATTATGTTTGCAAATTGCAGAAATGTGTAAACCACATTAGGAAGCATTTTCTTCCCTTCCCTATGCCTCTCATTTTCTCTCTTGTGCTGTTGTAGCACATTAGTACAGCCATACTGCAAACTAGATTGGGAAAATGTTTTAGCTGTGAAGTAACTTGAGTAAAAAGATTCTTGAGATGGATCACATTTGCATTGCAGTCACATTGCAGTGATCACAAGAGGATGGGAACAGCTGGACATGCAGTGGGAGCTTCTTATGCAGACATTATTTTTGATGAATTGGATTTCAAACAGGCACAGATAGAGAAGAGTGATACTGGTAGAGAGAAATGGGCAGGTGTATAGACTCAGCAGCTGAGAGAGAGGTGACCGACAGGACCAGTGTTGGGGGAGATTTGAGATGATTTCTAGAGAAAAGAAAAAGGTCTGAGAGAAGCTGTTTGGGGAGGATGTGTGGAAAAATTTTGGTGTAAGAGAGAGATAGGAAAATTAGGTAGTAGGAAGGAGGGCTGTGAATGATCAGTCCTAGTCTCTGAATGAGCTTTGTGGATAGTCAGCGAGATAAATTTTAGCAAATTTGCACTTATAGAAGCAAATCAGTGATGTGATTGTTTTTCTTTTTTTTAAGTTTCTTCATAAAAAAACAACGTGAATTAATGTACATGGTCAATTTCATGATCTTAAAATCATTGTGAGATATTAAAGTTGCATAATAGTGTTGTCTTTTTGCACAGTAGTGGTATTTTGTAAGAGTTTCATTTAGCAACAGGTGTAATAAGAGGTATAATATTTGCAGCAACAATCCAATCCATTAGTATTTATTTCTGACTTAGCACTAATACAGGGAGTACATTTATGAATATATCATGGTGGCAGGAAAGATAAATCATTAAGATTAAAACATTTTGATAGATCACAGAATTCTTTGAAAAATCAATGAGGAAGACACCTAATACATATGCACGTTTTATACCTTTTACAAAGAATTATTGTTACTTGATACAACAACAAAGAAACTAAACAGATCAAGAAAAAAATCAGCTGCTTCTCCTTCCTAAATCTTTCTCCTTTGATCAGCGTCATCATATGTAGATTTGAACTGAAAGGCCAGTGGTTGCCAGAAAAAATAAGATGGGATCCATCAAGTGTCAGAAACGTCGTCTGTGGATTTGAAGAGGAAGGACAGGGATGAGTGATAGGAAATGATAGAGTAAGAAAATTGCTGAAGTGCTTTCCTTTTTTTGTGTGCAAGTTGGTGGTAGTGTGGGGTTTTTTGTTCTTTTTATAGTGAAATAGGTGAGGTTGAAGAAAGTGGACTAAAATCAATTTCAGGGTACAATTTAAAAGTAGAGGGACTACCACAGAAGGTAGACTTAGAAAATGGCTTGAGTGTTGCCTTTTCATTGTATGTGCTCTACAGCTGAGCTGTTGCAGTATGTCATAGGTGCTCTGTGAGCTGTGTTGGTAATGTGACTGTTTTAAGACCCAAGCTCACCACTCCACTGAACTACTGCTATCTCCTTCTACACAACTTCTGTATGAATTGGAGCTGGTATTTGCCTTTCTGGTACTAAATCTCTCCTAGTACAGGATCTGAGTTTACCACCTGGAGTCTGCTCTGGCTGATCTGGCATGCACATGCATTTTGTAATGGGTGGAGAATGTAAAACTTGTGGCTCTTTGTTCTCTCTGTCATTTTCCTTTGTGACCCTCCCTGTTGTTAAACCAGTTAAATTGCAATATTTATTGAAGGATGAAATTGCATTTTTTTCCATGCATTTGTGGAAGCTACTGGATGAAGAATTCCTGGCCTAGCAAACTTTTAAGCCACAGATTTGTAGCAAAATGTAACTTTTCTTTAATTTGGTGTTCCTTTTTTGTTTTGTGACCCTCCAGCCACCCGGGCAAAAATGATACATTTAGTTACACTTATGAATTTAATTGTGTGGGAAAATAGCTTGCCCTAATGAGTGTGTTTACCTTTTGATTTGTGCCAGACTGCTTTTGGATGAAGGTTAGTAATCAATAAAAATGAAAGCCGACACTCTAAAATGGATTAAAATAAAATTGTTAACCGTAGTTACTTGAGAAGAGTATCAAAATAGATTTTACACTTCAAATTAATTATTGAGCTTTCCTGCATTTTATCCCTCCCATAATTTCTAATTCTATCCACTATGGATGATTTAATTATTATGTGTAGCTGAAACAATTATTTCATCATTTGCCTTAGTTTTGTGCTATTTTTTTACTGTTGAAGGTTTAAAGTTATATATATATATAGCTTATTTCTATTGAATTTAGACTCTTCTAGTAAATGTAGGCCTTAACATAACTGCCTACATTTTCCACATTTTTAATAATAAACTTTATGGTTTTCAGTGGTAAATATGATAAATTGAAGTATAAGTGCATTTGTTTAATTCACCATGAATTATCTAGGCGTGTCTCTTTTAGTCTTCTGTTTCCTTTGTTGAGCTGTCTGTAACCTCATATTTTCTGATTCTGAGATTTACTTTTACCATGCTGCTGGCAGGAAAGAAGCTGAGAATTAATGACAATGTTGAAAGGCAGGTTAACTTTTTAGCTTAAGGCATACAAGTAAAGGAGTCAGAAGATTATTTATATTTCAGTCCTACTCTAATCTGTCTTTATGCTTTTTCAGTTGTAAACTTGTGGCAAAAATACTAATCATGTTTTCTTCATGATTTCATGGTAACAGCATACAGTTTAAGGAAAGCAAAAACCATGTACCACCAAATCAATTGTGGTTGTAGTTCTGAACAGGAAAATAATTATTTTAAAAGACAGTGTAGATGTAAAATTGATTGTATTCTTCAAAATGTTTTATCCTGGCTCTGAGTCAGAAAAAATATGGAAATTACGGGGGTTTTTTTCCCTTTTTGTTTATGAGTTCAATTTCATTGTTACAGCTTTAGAATAATTAGTTTTCTGCAGTCATGTGGCTTTCCATAGCAAAGTGGAGAAAGCTATTTAAATATGTAAAACATGACAGTGATGTTCCAAAATTCTTATGTGAAATTTTTAAACAGATTTAAATGTGTATTTTGGAATTCTCTAGGTCTCAGTACAATTAACTTGCGTTGTTGTGTTTGTAGTTCTGATGGTGGATTTTGTGCCATGGATGCTGTTCAATATATCTATGTATGTCTTTTCTTTACAGAAAACCAACTTTTTGGATACCCTGTGGGGAGATGCATCTGTGACATGGAGTATGTGTTTGGTCATCTACAATCTGAGGCAACAGTGTGTGTGCTATATATGACAGAGGATTAATTGTGGAGACAGTCCAGCTGAGTAGCTACATCATAATAAGGAACTGGTTTAAAAATGCTCGTGTCTCATGCCAGTAATCCAAGTTTGGGAAAGCCTAGCAGCCCAACAGTGAAAAAATTTACTTTTTTGTAATTCAAAAAGCCAGTTCAAAAAGAACAAGCAGTCTGTGTATATTTCACCATGTGTTCCCTGATTCTTTAGCACTGAACCTTTCATTACACTGAAATCATGGTATGAGGATTGGTGGAGAAGGTCCTCTCCCCAATCCCCAGCACACATCCAGCAACTAAAGACTGTGTCAAGATGACCTCTGAGGAGATGACAGCGTCTGTTCTCCTCTCTGTGGTACAGGGTAAAGTGATAGCTGCCCAGTCAGCTGGAGATGAAAATACTGAAAATGCTTTGGACACCAGTGTTATAAGAAGACATACTGCCAGTTCAGGAAGGCAAACCACACGCAATCTGTCTTACTTACGCAGACTTGAAGAAGAAAATCTTCAGGGCTCAGTGCCCAAAATATTCCCTCTGGCCAAAGAACAAGTGACTAAGGACAAGAGTAATGAAAACTTCTGGGAGAGGAACAGCTCCATCTCTGATTCAGTGGAATTTCTTAACATTAACTGTAACATTGTCCAGAAAAATTACAAGAGCAATATCCCGTGCAGCCAGTTGTATCAATCTTGTGCTCCTTTAGCAGGGGAAGAGGCGTGCCTGGAAACTGGAATTCCTGTTTCGCTGGAAAGAGCCATGCTTGCTGAAATTCAGTTGAAAATGAATGGACCTTCGTTAAGAAGCCAGAGAGCAGTAAATAAGAATGACAGCAGTGATCCTGATCAAGTGGCCTTTTTTCACTTACATTGTGCTAGTGAAAGGAATATATCAGAGGCTTTGTGTGGTTTACACAACAGCTTCATTTTGGATGACTGCTTGCAGCCCATGAGTGATGGTGATGGTAACACCACTGGTTCCTCAGCCTGCACTTGCAGCATAATGCAGTTGACAAATAATTGTGAGAATGAAAATGGGCAGCAGTTGTATGAAGATGCTTTAAGGCATAAGTACTTATGTCTGGAAAGAGCACCACGAAAGGTTAAAGTGGCGTGCTCGGGTCACAACTTCTGTGGAAATAATTTTACTGGAAGAATGCCCTCAAAGCCCTTTCTGAGCCATTTTGAGGACTGTAATGATAACTGTGAAGAAGAGTTGGAAGAGGATTTTTTTAGAAACAAAAAGGAACGTTCTACTCTATTAATAAGACGTTTCTGTAAAAATGATAAAGAGGTTAAAAAATCAGTTTATACTGGAACGAGAGCAATTTTTAGGACTTTACCATCGGGACACATAGGAACTGTTGCTTGGAATTATGTTGAGCAGAGGAGAAACAACAGTGGCATGAAGCTTTCTAGGATTACAACAGAACAGCTAACTATAATTCAGTCCCTAATAAAATGGAAATTTAATTCCTGTCTTGAGAAGTCTTTATGGTATGAGGTAAGCTTTTCATAGTGTCTTTGGGGGGTTTTCTTTTTGTTTCCCTGTTTGTTTTGATAACGTGATGACCTTTCCATTAAAAAAGTGCCTTCAACTAGTACTTAGGAACACTGAATGGGATATTTCACTTAGCCAGGTTGAACAACCTTATGCTGAACACTGCTTTTTAGAAAAATGTATTATCATCCTCTAAAATTCTTTTGGTTTAAAGGCATGTGGTAAATATGTCTATAACTATATGTGTATAAAATTTATACATATGTATGTATGTACATAGATGCCTGTATAAAATATGTATAGATAAATATTTATACCTAGATTTATGTATAAATTTATTTATTGGTAAATAGTTTTTTCATATAAGAATATAACACGCCCCTATACAGATTAAAAAGAGATATGCATTTTATAGATATTTATATTTTAAACAGAAAATGTATATAATATACACTTATATTCTTCCATATATATGATGGGTGTATAAATATATATTATAGCTCTACATATTTGAATATATACAGCATATATATATGTATAAACATTTGATAGATATATTAATGATACAGTTGTTCCATAAATATAATAATAACATTATGTGTGAGAATATTAGATTACAGTGACAAATTTGTTGCTCAGGAAAGAAAGCATAGTATTTCCCCAAGTTACCGGTATTTCTATTTCTTTTACACCTATTTTACAATAATAAAACAAGTAATACTTGAATAATATACATTAATGTGCTGATATTTCCCTGATTTGTGTTCTCTTAAGTTACATAATGCAAGGAATTCTAAGTTTAGAATGAAATCATGAATGCATAAATTATTATTATAGAAACGACATAGCACATTCTTAATACATTATTTTAAGTACTAAAAGATTTTCTATGCTGGTAGAAATTAAATAGTTGTTGATGTAATCTATAAAAGATTTTGACCACTTACTACTGAGATTAGCAAAAAAAGGAACTGTTTTTCTCTGTTAAAATGTATGAATAAGCTCTGGGGGGGGGAGAATAATCAAGGCAAAGGAGTGTGTTGTTATATAAGCTATGGTTATAAATTGGTCGTGAATAAATGGAAATCTCTTCTGCTCAAAGAAATTTCTAGCACTTACTGCTCAGAGTCTTCAACTATTTTCAGTAGGACTGAAATGGAGGAAAACTTACATATATGGAGTCCTAGAATCATTGATCATTTACATTCATGTAAGATCACAGAATCCTGCAGTAAAATTGATGAAAGAAATATGGAATTTTGTCAGTGATAAGGGAAGAGAGGTCTCTGTGACTCCATGACAGTTGTGCCCTCCTGAAATATCCTCATGTCCTTCTATAAATTAGTACTTTTCTTTTTAAATAGTTAATTGAAGAGTACTATAAAGGTGTGTATGTCAGGTTTTTTACCAGGTTGCAGGGCTTTGTGGTACTGTTGATTATCATGAAATTCACTACACTGGTCAGTGGAAGTACAAACTTGCTGGGACAGCAGATGCAGTGCCGAGTGTGTGATCATTCTCCCACGAAGGGGTGAATATAGTTCTGTGTGTTTACTTAACATGGTGTATGCATGGTACATTTAAGTATCATTTTAAGTGTCATTATAAGTTTTATGGGGGAGAGATGGGACAATATTTTGTAGCTGAGATAGCTGAAGGATGTGTTTATATTTTTTCATTGGACATTTCCAATTTGACATGAGTTCCTTAGCTTTTATTGTGCTTGCCTGTTTAACCACTTTCCACCATCACTGTATAATACTGAACATACAGCATTTTGGGGTGGGAGAGCTTGGACTTGAAGATTTTTTTTTTTGAAGTCTATATATATGAACTCCAAAACAAAAGTAATAAGTATTTACTGAATAATTATTTAAATAGAAAAAGTTCTGTCTACAAGTCAGCAAAAGATAAACAGGCTCTGTAAAGCACTTTGCATAACTGCAATGCACAGAATGTTTTCCTCATGGCCAGAAAAAGCTTAAAACCACATGTTTCTAACTCTTTCTTCATCCAAATGGACACTAAAACTGCATTTCTTCTTACCAACTTCTGTATATAATCTGCTTATGTATAACATGCATCAAGTTCTCTTAGCATTTTTTCTTGTTATTGTAGTGTCAAATATTGTTTCTGCAATAATATTTGTATGTGTTTATGGCTTATATTATTAGCGTTATAGATGGATTTATACAAACATAGAAATTAACTTAATGGATGTGACAAATATATGGACCTGTTGAACATATGCACTGGGTTAAAATAATTTAATGAATTATGGGCATTTGTAGGAATTTTTCATGCTAATAATCAAAGGAAGAAGGAAAAAGTAGTAAATGAATGTGGTAATTTGTTCTTCCTTTCCCCTTATCTCACCCTTTGAGCATGCATTCTGTTTGGAACAGCTAAGTGAACAGTAGTTCTGTTCTTCAAGAGGAAAAAAAAGTTGGAGAAATTAAGTTTTCATAGCAGTACTGGTGTAACATGGAACAATAGAGACCTTTATGTTTTAAAGTAGGAAAATGTGGGTCTCATTTGTGCATATCCCTTACATAAAAATTCTAGCACTAATAAAGGAAAGGCACTGAAATGTTGTCTTGTTGAGTGATTTTTTTCTTTTTTCTTCCTCTCCACAGGGAGGCGGGACTAAGGATTTGCACTATATAGAAAATACGTGATATTACATTTTTCTTCATGTAGCATATTATTACTGTTGATAGGTATTTCATATGCAGATCTAGACTCCTCTGGATTTAATGTATGTGTTGTATGAAGAGAAAACCTTTATCTTGAATTTTTTTTTCTAATTTTGCACTGTTTTTGTAGCTAAGTGCAGTGCAGCATTTACCCTTATCAGATGGGTGTGTTTAACATGGCTGTTGTATCTGTTCAGGAGACATTTGCTTGTCTGTGTTGGAACAGTGCAAGCCCCTCACATTAGTGTGTGTTAAGGAAGTCAGAGGTGCAAAGAATTTGCCATAGAAACAGATCATGATAACGTTTGCTTTGCTTGAGCAGGTATCCACTGCTTGGGTTCAGCTCAGCTGCACCGTGTTAGCAATCTGACTAATTCCTGGAGTCAGAGTTTCTGGGATCTGTGAGATGTAGGCTTCATAGACCTGGAATACACTTTGCCTTTTCCTGATCTGATGGTGGTTTTGGCATGATGGTAATGTGGCAAAAGTAACCCTGTCCACCACTGACTAAAATATGAAATCTGGGCACTTCACTAGACTTTCGTGGAGTGATTCTCTCAGCCATGTGAGTGACCTCAAGATCTGCAGATGGCAGCTGCAACAACATAGTTGCAGTGCATAATAGCTGAATTCTTTAGTTAAGCTTATTTTGTAGGCGTCAGTAGTGTCTTTGCTGTGTCATTACATTCCTGGTGCCAGTAGTTTGAGCTTTAAGAAGCAAGAACTCTGCTGCCTTGCTCAACTCTGCTCAGATGGAAGTTAGCACTCTAATATACCTGACATTCTTCATAGTTGCTAAGGCACTAGTGGAATGCCAAATATTAATTAGGCAGCAATTAAAGAAAGCATTAATTGCCCCAAATCTATTCTATAATAGATTTATCTTGTGGGATTGTTTCATAATTCATGTAATGATTTGGTATAGTAGTTCAGCATTTGTTAGCATCAGGTTTTTGGGTTTTTTTCCCTGTAGTGTCCGTGGTGTTTTTATGACTCGTGTTAAATGAATGTAATGCAAGGATTTGTGATATGCATGGCTAATGTAAGGAGTCTTGTGTTAAGTTTTCTTTGTTTCCATAAAGCTGAGCTATAGTCAGTTGGTGGTGTCTGTTAACAAAAAATTAAGGAGAGAAAAAAGATTTGGAGGTAAATTTTTTTTATAAAATTTAGATAATTTTAATAAAAATTCTATAAAAATCAATATTTTTAGATTTTTATTAATGTGGAATCTAAAGTAGTAATCTTGGATAATATTTTTTTAAAAATAGATCTAGATAGAAGTTGTTTTCTGTTTACTAGATAGTATTTTAATTTTTTTGTTGTTTGTAATTGATTTTTAATTCTTAATATATTCTTAACTACAATAAAAATTTTGTAATCAATATAAACGTTAATTTTAATTTTGAACCTGTAGAAAACCATTTAATTTTGAATCGTTCCCTCCCTCTGCTGTACTCTCCTCCCTTCCAGAGCTCTATTAGCTATTCTAGTCAGTGCATGTTTTTGTGGCATTTCTGAGAATAGATAGATTGAGTATTTCACTATCAGTCACGGAAATAATGTCTGCTTAGGTTATTTCAACAACAGTTGCACTAACCAAATGCAGGAGCTCATTACTGCAAATACTAACACATTATGAACAAAGGAAGGGTTAGTAGTGGTGTGCATGTGTGTAAGAACATTTTTTGGTTGTTTTTCTCAGATGTTGAGTTGATTGTAACCTTTAATTGTCAATATTTTGTCAGAATGAACAGTGTAACCCTCTTTTATATCTAGTAGTATCTTGGAAGATCCACTTTTCCAGTGTATTCAAAACATAATGTATATAATGAAGAGGTGCGTTTTGATTCTCAAGAAATGAAAGAAAAACTTGAATGCATCTGATTACCCTCTGTGCTAGTAGTAATAAGCAACATAAAAGTCCCTGTTTATGTGCTGTATTTTATTCAGATGACTGATCTGATTTATTAGTCAGAAAGCTTGTGGAGTGTCCACACGAAATCACCTGGACATAAAAGTCTTATTAGTAAAGTTATTCTGCTAAACTCTGTGAGATTCACAACCCAAAAAGTAGCCTAAAAAATTAAATTATTACTGACTTCCACTTCTGGGTTGTTTTGAATTGTTTCTGTAGGAATTTCAGGTCCAGGTTTGCTGTCATACCATCCTTCTATTAGAATTATGTGCTTTTCCCACAGTTTTTTACTTTCTGCATATTTTAAAAGATGGAATTCTTTAAATGGACTTTTACTCTCTTCCCTCGGAGTTTTCCCTGCATACCTAAAATGTAACACTGCTCTTCAGGCTAAAGTTTATGTTGTACTTGTACTTCTATTTAACAAAAAAGGCTACTTTGTGATTCTGTGGTGAGGACTACAGGCAGATTTGAGATTTTTTGGCTTTCCATTTTGAAATAAAATTTCTAGTCTAGCATGCTGAAAGGAATTTACAGGAAATAATGCCATAAAGCAAATAATCTGCAAGTGGTTGGACTGTTTCTCCGCTAACAATAATTTTTTATCTGACTGTGCATGAGTATTTTGCCTGTTAAAATGCCATTGTGCTTTTAAGACATAAAGGTTTATTTACTTATGGTAAAGTAGTTGGTAGGTAAGGACAAGCAGGTTTTTATTCTACCTGGACCCTGTATTTCTTGTTTCTTTGTTTGAAGAAAAAAGTTAATGAGCAGAATTGACTATTTGGAAAAAAATCAGGGAAGCAGGAGAGAAGCCAAATAGGCATGAAATTATGTTTTCCCTTCAGTAAGTGCTATTAAAATAAATTGAACTTTTAAAAATGAAGCTCTATACTTATATTTGCCTTGGGTTGAGTTACTCCAGTTTTAAAAGCTAGCTTTAAAAACAGAAAATTTACCCTCTGTAGAAGAAGTCATTTTACTACCATAATGTGATAGGGTTTGCCCTAAATTGCTTAATACTTTGTATTATTTTACAGTTGCCTTATACCTTTAACAACATTGGGCCAAATTATGAACAATAAGTTTTAGCTGTGAGCACACTTAGGTTTTTAGAGCCAATAGTGTGGGAGTCTTGGCAAGAGCATTATATTATGCCTTCAGTTTTTCCACATTTTCTGACTTTCCTTCTAGTGACTGTTCATTAACTGTAAAGAAGCATGAAGGTCTCGTTTAGAAAATCTCCCTGCAGCACATTAAAGGGTTCATTTTAGAGTGTTAGAGTTGGACACTTTTCTAAAATTCTTTCTCAGTTGAAACTAAGTTATCTCCATTACCTGTATGAGCTGTTGAAAAGTTAGGTTGTTTACTCTGGTGTAAGTTAATAAGAACTGTGCCATATAAAGATCACTCTGTTGATGAGTGAATAGCTAAATCTGAATTTATGAGATTTTATATACATTTTAATTTATCTTGCTTTTCTACTATCTTTCAGAATCTTTTAAAAAGAAACTTTTCTAAAATGAAATAAGCTTGGCTTGACAGTAATTGGTAGGCATATACCTTACCAGTATGACATTTCAAGAACAACTTAGTGGAAAAATGTCTGCTGGAAAATTTTACTTGCCACGATATCTAAGGCATCCTTCACGAGATATGAGGCTATTTGGTTCCTCTGTGTGAAAAGTGATTAGATAATGTACAGTTATGAGCCCTCTGGTCATGAAATTTTCTTGAAAATATGGACTAGTGACAACCTAAAAATCGAATTAACAATTGAACATAATACAGCCATTAAGTACTGTCCAAGTATGTATGAGCTGGGCTGTCAAGTGACGGGGGTGCTCCCACACCAGTCAAAGCTGATGACACCAGTGCAGCACTGGAACCAGTGGGACTCAGGGCAGTGTGACAGCACACAGCCTTCTTCAGAAATGTCCCAAGTGGGGCAGTGCTGGAAACAAACGTTTAGCCCTGGCATTTGTAGCCACTTTTTTCTTTTTTTTTTTTTTAATTTTTGTTCTAATAATTTCACTAGATAATGATATAGTTAGATGCTATTATTTACCTGTAGAACACAGATATAGGACAGTACTTCTATTGTCCTGCAAATTGTGTGAAAGTAAAAATTTGTTTAATATTTTCAACTGTAACCAGATACATTAATTTTTGAACTGAGTTTGAAGACTTGCTTTTAGTATAGAAAATACTGGAAGATGGAGACCTACAGAGAAGGTTGCTGTGAAAGCACAAAAGCATGCAACAGCAATGAAAAAAGTTTATTTTTGTCTTGAAATCAGCACCTGCACTTGTTGCAGGACTCTGAATATTCTAATGAACTCTCGCTAAAGTACGGGTTTTTTTCCTCTTAGCTTTTCCAGTAACTGTAATGCCTGTTGAGTGTTGCTACCATTTGGACTTTGAATCCACAGTAAAATAATGTGAGCTTCTTTTAAGGTGATTAGAAGTGATTGTTACGTACTGGTTATTTTCATGCTGGTCTCTCAACACTGTAAAAATTGTTTTCAAGCAATCAGAATGGATACCAACCTTCATTAGTAAATTGTGGGCAAAACAAAGGATGTATTATTAGCTGTTCTAGTTTCATGTTACAGCAGTCATAGTTCTTAGAGTGTTTAGGAATTCCCTTCAAGTATTAGAGAATGGGTGAAATCCCGGTCATAATGTAATCTGTTTAAAATCTCCTATTGGGATTATGTTACTTGGAGGGAGAAAAAGAAGTGTGTGCAGAATGAAGCTGTTGGGTTCATGTGAACCATAGTTTTATGTCAAATGTTTTAAGAGACAGACATATGCCAAACTTAGATAAAGCACTTTTAAAACTATATTTTAAAAATATTCCCTGTATGTGTAATGGACTGTAGTATAACTCAGGTGGGATCATTAACTTAATAAATAAAACTTCCCTCAGTCCCCATCAGTTGCTTATGCTGTTTTTTACTGTTCATGTTATCACACTGCTTGGAAGCTCTGCTTCTGGACTCGAATCTGTGTCCTAGCTGTTTTACAAACAAGTGATGATCTCATCTGTTCTCTAGACTTAGAGGCAGTTAGTTGTTAGTGAGCTCACTCAGAGTTTGGAGAAGATAAACTTCTCCCAAACACTCTCCATATGCTGTGGCTAGATTTTGTTTTATCCTCAGCAAGCTCAGTAGCTTGCTGTAGAGTGCGCTGCATTGTAGTCTGCAGAAGAGACATATCCTGTAAGTTTCCAGTGAAAGGGAGGGGATGGAAACCCACCTTCAAATTTACCTACCAGTTCCAAATATTAATATTAGGGAATTTTAGAGTTAGGAGCATAAGAGCAAAGAAAAAACTAAGTTTTTAATAAAAATGTATATAACCAATCAACTATGAACTACTTCTAGGCTGAATAAAGGCCTAAATGATAATTCTGAATGGTTTGTCTTTCAGCAAAAATATAAGAATGTATCTTAGGCCTGGAGAATTGTTCTAAATGTGATTTTGTGTTGGATCAGGAAAAATACTCCGGAGAGCAAACTGTCCTCAATCTCCTGTTTTAAATTAGGAATTCATCTCGAGTAACTTTGCAGACTTAGAGCATCCTGTAGCATGCTTGAGACCATTATAGTTCTGACCCTTGCATATGTGAGATTTTTTACTTTATATAAGCACATTACTGTTGTCATGGGAGCTGTAACATTGGACTTCCTGTCTGTTCTTTGCAATCTTGGGATTGCACTGGCGGCTTGTGTATGTCCATGTATGTATTTTCAAGGGAAAACATGTTATTTCATGAGCATCTGTTCATGTTATGACATGGTATTTTCTGTAAGTCCAGAAATAGAGGGGGTTTTGTTTCTTTTTTTTTTTTTTTAATTGTTTTCCTTAGCCAACAGATTGTGGATGGACATTTATTATAGTTTGAATGCATTTGAGCAACAGCCTTTTCATCATTAGCAGGCATTTGTGAATCATTGCATATGTAATTTAGCTTGCACAGTGTTTCTTTGCAATTGGTTTGTAAAAACTGCAAATCTAGCCTTTGTAAATGGTGATCGCTTTTGAGTCATATTTTTTCTAGTTTTGAATAAATTTCTCATCACACGTTGGTTTTGACCAGCTGTTTCCTGTTTTTCCTCCCAGTGGTTCAGCTGCTGAGGAGATAAATGCTTGAATGGTTTGTTTCAGAATTAAATTACCTTTATAAAATGATGGAAAAGTACAACAAATATGTTAGACACCATTACAAGTATGAAGTTATGCTGAAATTCAAGAGATGAAGTACTGTTTGCTATACCTAGATGTTTCATATACTACAGAGCTTTTGCTACACCAGGAACTCACTTGATATAGAAGAATTAATTCAGCATTGGAAGCACCAAGGGTGAAGCTTTGTGTGGGGAATTTGGGTGTGCGTGATGGAATTTTTCTAGCAGTTCCAAGTTTTTGTGGTTGCAGGAGGATATTTTGATTTATCTAATATATGATCTACATAAAAAAATCACCTGACCATTACATCATATTTGTCCTGTTCTGCCACCCCCCAGGTTTTGGACTGCTTTGGATAGATGATATGTTCATTTTTGTAATCATACAAATTTCTTTTGAATTTTGCAACTGAGTTTGATATCTATTTTTAGAATAAAGCAGGGCTGGTGTATCAGGAAAGACAGGGAATAGTTGGTATATTACCTGTCTTATTAGGACTGGCTTGTGCAGTACACTTTGTTTCTGTTTTGTTCATGGTGAACTGACTCCATATCCACATGGAGAGCAGCTGTGTTTTGTCTTTGCTTCAGATGTCTTTCTTCAGGACCGTTAAATGACTTACCCAAAAGGTGTTAGATAATAATGAAAATATTGCCCCCTGTCTTCAGATCTGAGGTCATTTCTGTGTAGGATTGTCGAAAGATCACCTCTTCCCTGTTTTTTTTTTTTGTTCTAGTATAGCAGGCTGTTCAGTGGCATCCAGCCACACCTGTCCCTCGCATTTAGTCCTCCCCAGAAAGCTGAGTGGTCAGATTTTATTTAATCTGCACCCTCTGGCATGATAGAAAAACACACAGAGAGAGTTGATAGCATGTCTCCTCTCATGGTCAGTCCCCTGGATTGAGGGGGGATTGACTTGGATTCCTTACCTGCTAGGTCAGTGAGTAGCAGAGGAAGAGCTGGGTCTGTAGTGAAGGTCCTAGCTCCAGAACCTCAGAGCATGCATTTGCTCCACTGGACAAGGTACCTCAACTATTTTATTTACCCATTTCTAGGCCTTATTCCATACCATTTTAAGGGCTCTGCAATCTTCTACACATGCCAGCCTTTCTGTTTTGTGTTTTGTATTTAAATAGTATTTACCTCAGGATATGGTCCAGCTATTGCCATTTGAAAAAGATTCACTGCTGCAGCTTGCACTCTCTTCATTTCTCTATGACTTCTCCAGGTTCCTTCTCCCCAGGTTCCTTGTGGTGGCTGACTCCAAGATTTCTCTCTATCAAGGCTTCCTGACCTTGGAAGTCTCCATGGGAATTCTCACTAAATTCAATGATAGGAAAGGGGAAGAATTTTCCTCTGTCCCTTGAAAATTCTAGTTATTTATAACTCCTCCTAACTAGCTTTGCTGGTTTTACTTCAAGCCTATCAAGTAGCTGTCTGATCTTGTTTTCTAGTGGCATTCTTGAACTTAGACTCTACATGCTTATTATTCCCTACACTGATAGTCTTTATAGTGTCTCCTTTATTCTTCATTTTTTTTTATAGAGAGAAAGAACTTCCCAGTATATTTTCCTTTAGTTCTCTACTATTGGGTAGTACTCTTTAATAATCTTCACAATCTACATTCAGCCAAGTCTAGTACTTAAGGCTGAAATTCCTTCTTCATGAAATTGGTTTTAATGGGCATTCCTACTTATGTAAGTCCAGCTTTGTGGAGCTCAAATTCCCGCGTGGCATTCCCTGTCCCATTTATAGCTATTATAATTCAGTTTAAACTTTCCTTTTGTCCTTTTTCTTTCCATATTCTTTTTAGGGATTTTTCTTTAATGTGAGGTTTAGTAAACAGCATTCAAACTTTACCTTGGGTGATTGGTATGCAAATGGTTGTACTATTACACTTTTAGACTGCAATTTGGTTTCCAAAAGAGCTGGCATTTTTGGCCAAAGTTAAATCAAACTGTGACAGAGCACAGTACGTTTTTTTTTCTAATGTACTCATCAGGAAATAAGCATTTGCTAATTAATATTTATATTAGCATTGATGACCAGGTTCCTATGATCCTTGCGGAATTTAAATTTCTCCAGTCTGCAAAAACCACAGGGAAAACAACAGCCAAGATGAAAGCAGATTCACAGGACATACCCATGTGGCTATGACTCAGTGGATCTTAGAGAACAAAAACTTTAAAACCCCTTTTTTTTCGTTAAGTAAAAGACATGGAAATTGATTTAACAGTAGTGGGCGAATTTGCTAATGGGATATGAAAGGTAGTTAACTGAAAGAACTAATGAAAAGAAGCCAGTGTTCTATGAAAAACTTGGAAGGAAAATAAAAGAGATAGTTGACAAAGCATCCTTTGAGTTTTGGGACTTGAAAAATGTAGAGCAAAAACTGACAAAATCTTGTTTTCAAACCTATCCAGAGCTGAGGGATTTGCTGGTTTTCTGTGAAGAATGTAAACCAGTGCTAGTGCTGTCGTGATAGTTATGTACAGAGTTTGTACTTTCAAGTAGAAATATAAAGAAAATTAATAAAATTTGGAGAGAGATTACCAGTCATCATTTGTTTTTTAAGTCATTATGATTTGAAGCACTTTGGCAAGGCTTGATGTGACAAGGCCAAGCGTGTGTGGCAAAGCTCAGTAGTTGGGCAATTTTACTACCTTCTTGGGTTTTAGTAAGATGATATTTTATAGGGTTTTGGGTTTTTTTTCTCAACAATATTTCTCCTATGGAAAGTATTTGATAAAACTGACATGGTTTAAAAAAAAATGGTTGTTAGTTTTAAAAAAACAGATCTTCAAAAAGAGTTAGAGTCTCAAGTTTGATAAAAATTGGTTTCAAATTCTTATCTGGTCAACAAATGAAATTAAATAATGAAACAGAATGACATAATTTTGGAAAGCTTAGAATAACAAAGTTTCTTAGAAGACTAACATGAGGCATATCAGAAGATTTAACACTGTGGCTGCTAGTTTGAGTCTCTGTGCCTCCAAAGACTTGCAGGCCTCCACCTTTCTCCCAGAGCCAAGGAGCAGAGCTGCCACCTTTCCTTGCTCATACATTACCATTGCCACGGTAGCAGCAGTACTTGTGCACATACAAGAAGTGGTTTTTTGTTGCTTAGCTGACATTTGTGTGTCATTGATAGTATGTCCACCACAGCTTGGAAACCCATGACTCAGTCTATGACTTTGTTGGATCAAATTTTGCAGTTTTTAACTGAGATGACATTATTTACTTTAAGTTTTGTTGATATATACTATGTCGGGCCCCATAAAGACAGTCTAGACCATAAGTTGTTTTCATGTTTGGAGAACAGATGAAAAGCTGACATTAAAAGAAATTTTAAAAAAGAAATTACAGTTAAAAGCCTCCTAAGCATTTAATCATCATTCTGTAGTCTAACTTATGCCTCTACCCCAAGCATGACTGTATCTCCTCTGCCCTATGATCTTCAACGTGGGTACTTCCCAGTTTCAGATTTTAAGCTGCTGCTGCCTTTGCTGTGATTTTTTGTCAGGCATTATGACTACTTTCAACACTCTGAGTGGCCTGAGGGCCAACATGCTAAACCTGTGGTTTGCTGAAACCTTGCTGTGCGGGGGAATTACTGAAGGGCCTTCCTTGCACACCCTCCACATCCAGCAATTAATGTTCACATTTAGATGGGGTGAAGAAAACACTGTTCCTCCTGTTAGCATACCTTATCTCTTAGGCTTGTCCTGAATCACATCATAGAGCTTCTCTTTGTGTCAGTTCCAGCTGCTTGGGAGGGAAACCCACAGCTCTACCAGTGACCTGAGCAGCTGCTAAATGAGCAGAGGCTGGATAGCACAGCATGTCTGCAGGATTGTAGAACAAGTTTCAAGGTTTACAGATACTTTTTTATAAAAACCTTGGCATGTAGTTAGGCCAAGATGTTAAGATATTAAAGTCTTCAAGACCCATTAAGACTGGGGAAAAAACTTCTTAACAACTTGTCAAGATTACCATTGTAGGATAACAAAGTGTTAGGGGCATGTTTTTCTAGAATAGGTTGTTCATCGTTTTGTAGCATGGAAAACCATATTGTATTTTCTTCTAGATATTTGCCTCATAGTGATTGGTTTTTTTTGTTAAGAAACATTCATAAAATTATTTAAGCCTTGACAAAATATTAACTGGAAATTTGAAACCAAACTGGTTTTGAAAGATGGCAGTGTTGTTGCCACGGAGCATTCTGCAGTTTTAATTTTTATACTTTTCTAATTTTTAACTTTATGCAAGCAAGCACTATAGGCAAGTCACTGGTACCAGTTTTTTCTCTAGCACAGGAGAGAAGTACTTATTAAAATACTTTACCTGATTTTCCCTTCTGTGTGATCAGTAGTTACAGGATCTCCTTATTAGTACGTCCATTAACATGAGGTCCAGCAGTTGATCCTCTGCATTTATTGAAATATGACTTAGGTAAGAATGAAGGGCATAAAATAAATTATATTTCGTGTGTCCTGCCAGAATCAAGTTTGATCACAGGATTTGCTTGGATAAATGGCTCTAGGACCATTACACTTTGTATATCCCTGGTTCAAAGGCTATTTGCATTTTGCTAATTGCTGCAAGTTGCTCCTGTCTAGCCAACTGTTGTCGTGTTGCCCAACATAGTGCTTTTAACTTAGCCTAATACCATGGACAGATGCAATTGATCTGACTGACATCAGCCAATGAAAGCATGAAGGTTCGAACTATCTTTGTCAGAGCTGAGTCCTGACAAGAAGAGGGAGATGATCTGAGAAAGCTTTATTTATACAATAATTCTCATTATACTTTTCTGAAGTTAGAATTTGCACTTTGGTACTATTCAGAAAAATTGCAGCCAAAATCATGTGTTTAAATTAGACATACAAATTTCTGATTAATTTACTGGATAAACCTACAATGATTTTCAAGATGCTGAATGCCCTGTGTTCCTCATAATCAGACCAGCAGCGGTTAGAAGTCCTAGGGATTTACAGGTTTGATTTTTAGGATCAAGTTTGAAAATTTGGGCTTAAGTTCCACTGAAATGCTCTTTGAAAGTATTGACAGGGCTGCTGCATCACTGTTATCACTGATTTCCACTTATACCTGGTTGAATGTATATATACATGCACATAAATATATAATCAGGAGTAACTGTGAATATGTGGTACGATCCTATGATGATAAAATCTTTCTGCAATCCTTTTGACAATAAGACTTCATTAGATAAGAATCCTTATACTATATTTATGCTGACCCAGATCTCTGCAAAGACAGTTTTACAGGTGTAACTTTCCTAATAGAACTGTGTTAGTGTCTTCTTGCTAGGAGAGCAAAGGCTAAGGTTTCAAAACAGCTCATAGATGGACTGTGTATTTTAAGTGTGGAAATCATCTCATTTTTCCATACCATGGTTACAGCACATGCATTTTCATTTGCTGAAACAGTATAAATGCCAAAATATAATTGAAATCTGTACATTAGAAGAAAAATAAATAGGAACAATCTGATTTTTGCACCTGTCATTGAAATTGTACTATATTTGAATTAAATGTGAGGCATATGCCATCTGGTGGATAGAATAATTCATACATTTTATTGCTAACCTTGATATATTTTCTCTGCTGCATTATCACTTTTAATTGGCATTGGTAGGTATTTCTTTAGTCAGAAATAAAGAGAAAAAAATTCTGAAAACTGAATTTGAGGCAAAATCAAATTCCAAACTTGGCACTGGTGTTTGATTAGACAACTGGGTGCTTAGAAGAAAAACTCCAAAGCCCAAATGGTGATGAAGCCATTTTTGCCCACTTCAAATATTAATTCTAAAGGTTTAAAATTGTGTACCAACTAGTCAAAGATCATACCTGATAGACCTTTGTCCAGCCTCTTGCTTATTGCAGAGTATGAGGTGTTTGCCATGATCTTTGCAGACAGATTGGCTGTTGCTCTGTCTGCACTGACACGGCAAGTGATGCTGGGGCAGCCTCTCTGAGCCCATATACCCCTGTCCTACAGCAGTGTTCAGGTGCCTCTGCCTGCAGCTCAGAATTCCATTTTTCCACCCATTTGGAGCACAGTTTCATTAAATACCATTTTCTGCAGAAAGCTGTATTTCTAAAAATGTTGAATTGCTATTGGTATGAATGCAGAGGTGACTTGACTATATTAAAAGCCTAAATTAGGCAGATACAGTAAAGAGCATGGCCACTATTAAATATTTCTCTTTGCACACAATGCTAAATGGGGGCATGACTTCATGATACACATCTCAGGACGGTTTATGGAGTAGACATAATAATGGGATAACAATGTCTATTGATAGAGAATTTCTGTTATGTCGGTGAATAGTTTTTATTCTTTGCTATTTTATGGACGTGAAGGAATCTAGCATCCTGTTATCTATTGGAATACTCATATACAGCTCCCTTGTTTTTTCTTCAGACTAACCAAATATCTAAACTTAATTTTTTTGAAACTTAACTACTAGCATATTAGAAAATAATGGAAGAAGTACTTCATACTGTCTTTCATGCTGTGATTTCTTACAGATCTGATCTAATAAAAGCAAGTTTGTGCTTATAGTCTGAAAAGGAACAAATTATTCAAATACATTGTAATTGATACATGTGTGAAATGGAATTGTCATCAGCATCTTATATCATTGTTCCACTAGCTAATGAAAAGGCAAGGAAAGAGCTGAAATACAATACAATGGAAAAAAACAAGTAATGCTATTGCTTCTACATGCTCCTGATTTCCCTAATTCACACTAGTTCAGGTGTCTGCACTGTGCTGTACCACATTCCCAGTTCTGGAGGTTTGTTAGTTCCATCATGGTGCACAAACAAGAGGGAGATTTAAATGCACATGGAAGCATTCATGGGGTTTTTTGTTACTGGAAGTAACTGACTACTTTAGAAATATTTTTAAATATTCTTCTTGACAGTAAACTTGCTTAGAGTAGACTCAACAGACTTACTATAAGTGACTCCAAACTTCATGGCTCTGTTACTCTTCTTGTAACTAACTTATTTCTCAACATTCAAAGAATGTTTAAAAACTAATATTTAAAATTACAGTAGAAAAAGTGTTCAGCTTATTTTCAAAACTAAGAGTTGAAATGTTATTTGCACTGTGGTATATAAGAGCGTATTTCTGAAGTAAGCTGCTTCGGCACTTTTTTTGTGTGGAATATTTAGTGAAGAAAGAGCATTTACAATCCTACCTGCCTTTTAATTGTTTCACTGGTCAGGAGACATACTCAGTAGAACACTGCTAAAATGTTTACAGGTTGATGCTTCACATGGTCTGCACTCTTGCAGAAACATATGTGTGCTATACTGGGAGTAAATTCTCTGGTTTGTGCCATGAATCTTAACTGTGTCTAAAATGTTTTGTATGGTTATTTACCCTCAGAAAAGCTATGGCACTTCAAAAGGTTCAACAAACACTGGTGTTGAAAGGTTGCTTTGAAAAGATCCTTTCCCATAAATTTTTAAGCGTTTTCCACATGCTGCTGTTTACTCCCCCTGAAATTCTGAATGACTTCTATCATATTTAAAAAATAAAAAGTATTCTTCCCATCCTGGTTTAATGATGGTCAGCCAAAGGGGGAGCCCAGAAGAGGTCACTAAAAAAAAAGTGTGTAAGTATATTTTACTAATGATTGTTGCGGGGGGTGTTTTTATGATAATTAAAGGGTATTTAAAGATTCCTGCAGGCAATTTGTGGTGAAGCTTTCCTCCACTCTTCCAAGTTAAGAGTGCAGTTAGAGAGGCAGGTGTTCTTCCATCCTGTGGGACCAAATAGAGGAGTCAGGTCTTTGACAGGCTTTGCAATGTCATGTAGGTCAATTGGCCTAGATCCCATGTTTTATTTAGGACAGTTAAGTCTATGATGTATATGTCAGACCTTAGCTTTCTGAGATCCATCCCTTTACCAGCTTGGGAATCCTCAGAAAATGGTTAAGGTTTAGTTTTACTGTTTTGCTGGCTTTCTTCTACAAACCAGACAAAATAATTTTTCCTGAGGTGAATTCGCCCATCATGGAGCCAAGCTTCCTGGCTTTTTGTGCTTATATGGCTTGAACAGAGATGATATTTTCTCTTGGACAGTCTTATGCCATGACTTTTATGTTTATATGAATATAAACAAAAAGAAGTTTTATTTTGAGCAAATTATCTTAATATAAAAGATTTATTCAGTTTGCTTTGTGTTGTTGATTAAAATGTCCTTTGTGTTCATATATGTGTTCAAAAACATTTAAAAATCTCTGTCTAGTACAATGTTGCTCTTGGCAAAAAGATAAAGAAGAACATTTTTTCATGTAAAGAACAGTACAAACATAAATAGAATAGATTGTGTTAAAGAAAAAATTAAAATGAAGGGTTTTTTTCCATCTTCAATGCTATGTATTTCAAATAAGTTTAGGCTTTAAAGTTAGTCAAGCCTCAATACAGCCTGTGAATTTAAAAAAAATGGAATGTCACTCCTTCAACTCTTTACTAGCACCTTTTAAAGTTAGATTCCTTGTTGAAAAAAAATTTGTCCATTTTAGTCTCAATTACTTGAGTAACATTGTGGGCAAAGCTCTTTTCTTGTTTACGCCATTGTCAAGGCTATAGAAAACAATTTTCCTACCAGTAGGTGGAATCAGATGAAAATCTTAATTATTAAACACAGCGTGTAGCTGTATTTTCTGATCCAGCCAAAAGAAATCCTCTGAGAAGCTCCAGTTTTGAAGTTAAAAAATAATAGCAGCTTTCTAAAAAATATTTAGCTCATAAGAATACAAATTAGATTAATAGAAAATTAGTATTTATATTTAAGACTAGTATGACTTTGACACTGATTCCTTACATGCACTTTTGGAGAGTACTCCTGGATAGGTTAAAAATGTTGTGTGAAAGAAAATTCTGTTATTAGGTAATATCTACAGCTGCTCATTAGGCAGTTATTTTTCTGAGCAACTCTTTTCATAAAACTTTAGAATTAAAATCTTCAAATTACAAATACAAAGATATGATACAAAAAGGATATGGTGCCAAAAACTTATGAACATCGGGGTTTTATAGACGCTATTTTAGAAAAGAATTCTGATCATCTTAGTAATTTTTTTGTATTAGATTTCTTCTCAGACCGCTTACAAAGAAAGTTGGCAGTATAATTTTGTTTATATGTCTTACAAGCATTCAGAAGAAAAGAGGGAATAAAAGGCTTCTTGGTTGTGTAGTGTGTATAAAGTTTTGGCAGTGCTACCTCTTAGTTTTCTGTATAATTGAGGTAGCAGGGTTGGTACATATGTATCTTCTGAAAAATCTGAGTTTGTGCACAAAACTCAGTCTAAAAGTGACTGATTCATACACCATCTTATCTTCACCCAGCTGACTGAAAGAGGTGTGGAATCCTTTGGAAAGCTCAAGCAGTAGAAAAAGATTTGTCCAGCCTTCTTGTAATCGTGGCAGTTGAGGGAGAGTTGTTCAGCAAAGAGCAGGACACTGAAGTTAGATGTTACAGATTTTCCTTTCCTTTCCTTCATCTGGGTATTTTTCACTTTGGAAATGTTATTTACAGATTTATTTTTTCCATGGGTTCTGTATTTGTAAACCTATAGTAGTATTATGTACTGATTTTGGGGTATAGTTTATTTTCCTCCTGGGTGTTTTGGAAAGTAATTGAAAATATTCATCCACCCAGTACTTGCAAAACTTTTCTATAAAATACAGAAATTAGCATTTATATAGGAAAGAAAATGTTAAGGTCTTCAGCGGTGGACGATGCAGATTTTCCAGCTGGTCGTTGGCAGGTATAAAAAGTGCAAGTTAGGTTTCAGTCTGTTTTTTTTAAATTCTGCTAAAATGGTCTCCTGCATTCTTGCTTTTCGTCCTTCTTTACTGGTGTAATTTTATGTGCTGGAGAGTTCCCATGTATGTTCTTGGAGGAAATGATTTTTCATGGGAATGTTTTTCTCCTTTCACCGAGGAGAAGCTTTCCAGGGATGGTTTGGATCAAATCATACAGAATATTTGTGATGAAAAGTATAATTTACTGGAGCTCAAAATGCAGCTCACACTTTCTCAGTGAAAGGACTGGGGTGTTTAATGTATTGCAAATGCGTGTGTTGGTATGGACACAGGTTCCAAAATGTTTGAAAAACTAAAGCTCTTTGGGACAAACCTACACAGACAAATTCATGAAAGGTATGTGGGAGAACTTGTAACACCCGAGTTCTGCATCTGGGGTTTTCGACTTTGGGACAGACTTGGCAAACAGACCAAAGGGAATATGTTGGCTGTTGTCTTCTTTTTTTTTTTTTTCTTTCCCAGGCTGTATATTGTAGTACAATTCCTTGCAGATATGTGCTCTCTCCAGTTCCATTCAGACAGAGAAGCAGAAAGCTAATGAGTTATGTATTTAAAGATTTGTAGGAAATAGGGAGTTTGCCTCTGTTTCACAGCACAAAGTTTCTGCTCTTTGCAATGTCAAAGAAGGTCACTGTGAAATTAAAGCTATTTTAGAATTGACAACTCTTAATTAAGAGGTCATGTAGTCAGTCTTCTGCAGAGATGGATTGTTCTCTTTGGAAGGAAAACAGAGCTGAGTAAAGAGCACCTTCACCTTGTTTTCAAGAAAATCCCGCAGCTGGGGATAATGTCACCTTCTCTAAAAACAGGTCACACCATTTATGACTTATGCTGGCACAATAAACTTTAAACTCACATCCCTCAGGCATTTTGTAGTGGTTTGCTTACGTAAAATTCCTTGACATTATTGAGAAAATGTTGCTTTTCTTCCTTGGACTGAAAGAACAACAAACCCCAAAAAAGCTGTTGATGTGGGTTGGAGGGAATAGTGTTGTTCATCTGTTGGATTCCACAGATGAGTAGAACCTCTTGTAAATGCTATTAGATCCACTGAAAAATACATGAAAAGTGTATTTGACAGGAAAAGCATTTGGTTTCCTTGCTGACCCTGTGCTAAGATGAAGAGAACAAGGATGTCTTACCAGTGCCTCACTCCTGACTGTTTTAGTCAATACTTATCTCATGTCCTTTGCGTGATGTTGGACTTCCTGATGACATCTTAGAAACAACTCACAACTGACAACTTGATGAATGTAGACATCAGCTGCCTCATCTGTCTTCCTTTGGAGGGTTTTTTTGATTTTTTTTTTTTGTGTGTATTTATGTGCAGGGTCGTGCTTCAGAGTGCTGTCAGTTTAGTTAGATTGACAAGCCTATTTGTGTAAAAAAGAATATGTTCCATACCACAGGGACATGATGATCTTAAATTCAACTGATAGAGAGCATACCAGACTATACATGGGATTTAGATAGTGTTATGTTTTTCTACACAAACCTTAAGTCCCCAAAGAGGAAAGAGAATTTCATTGTTTATCTGCCAGAAGTGCACTTAAATTGTATTTGAATAAATCTGTTAGATTGTTGTTTTGTTGGGACTGCCAAGAACGGATTGGCTGTCTTGAGGTATTTCTTTGCATAGTGGATCATGCTGCACATTAAAGAAGATTAAAAGAGGAAAGCAGTTTCTGTGCTAGATGGTATCAGGGTTCACACTTTGGATAATGATGTGGTTATAGGGATTTAGGATGAAGATTTTATTATGAACACCAAGAGTTAGGAATTTTCAGTTCAAGTTACATCTTTTGTTCAGGTGATTTGTTCTAAATTTTCAAACAAATTTTCTGCAGCATTTGTGGAGTAGTAGCTATGAAGGACTGTGAACCTTAGCAGCACACAGTATATACAGGTAAAGCTACAGATTCTAGAGCTGTTTAGCTAAATCCATTGCGTATTTTTAAACTTTTTTTATAATTACCTCTTTTCAAAACCATTTTGCTGAGAAATCATTAATCTCTCCTTTAAAATGTCCATGTACTTGAAAATGTCAATACATTATGAATGAAGTGCCCATAGATGCCTTCCAGCAAACTTCAAATTTATCTGGGAATAAATGTCCTTGTAATTAATAAAAACAATTGCAACTATTTGTCTGAACTTTATCATATTCATTCATTGTTTGTTTTTTTTTTCATTCAGAACAATAATTATTCCCCTACTTTACAGTGGAAATAGAAGCTGCCACTGAGACTAGACTGGAATGAATATAATAAAGATGAGCATCTTTTCATTGATAATCTCCTAGTAAAAGTGGGACCACCTGTTATGGAGAAAGTGGTTTCGTTGAAATGAAGGGACAGGCTTGTCATCTGAGATGTTAATTTTTAAAAATATTAGCAGGTAGGACGTCTGTTGATGTTTCCAGTATAACATTTGGCAGGCCTGCTAAAGGAGAATAGCTGGGTTTTGTGACTTGTAGTTTCAAAACATATAATAATGGCAGGGGATTTCTTTGAGGAGCTAATCTGTGTTGCAAACCTCAGCATGGTTGGAAGTGTATCCAACATGTTTTCTGTAGGAGGGGTATCTTTAAATTTTTATATTTCTCTATCAAAGACTCTAGATTTTGACAGATGCATTTCAACAAGAGTTAATCATGAAGAAAGCAGAAAGCTGTGTGTACCTCCTATGTTGTCATTCTGTGTAGAAACATACTCATTATTGGGCATAAAATAGGCAAGAAGAGACTATAGCTATTCCTCTCACTTGCTATCCATATGGACTTTCCTTCCAGCATTGTTTTACTGTTGCCCTTTTCTTCAAAAGTAATTGATCCATCTCTGTCTCCAAAAGATGTAATGAAATTGGTGTATATGGAAGAGGTGTTTACCCTGTTCTTTTCATGCTTGGGAATTCCAAGGGTTGTGTTCTAGACACAAACTGTATGGGAACAATGAACCAAAGTTTAGAAGATCCTAAAGTCATCATGCCTTGTCAATCAAAAGTAAATTTTCCCTGAATATAAGAACTAAAATATTTCTTCTGGCTTCCAGGTCTTGAGAAAATAATCTGCAAATTGGTATTAGGGAATTTGGATACTAAAGCACGTATTAAAATATCAAGGCAATACCAGAAGATCAGTTATTAGAGTTAAACAAATTATTTTTTTTCTAAAGAAAAGTCCTTCACATGTAGCTGTTGTATGATATTTCATTATTTTTAGAGAAAGGAAAGATTTTGTGGAAAAGTATATCATATGTATTCTAGGGAGTCTTATTCAACAAAAACATGCCTATGAAATTGTTCTTGCTTGAGTTTTGGAAGAGTGAGAAAACTGTTTTGTAATGCCAGGGCCTACAATACTTAAAATGGTCCTTTGGGGTGTTTAATGACAAGGTGTTAAAGAAGTTTTATAAATTTTTTTGTATAGACTTAAACTGCTTCTTGGTATTTTTACATTACTTACCTAGATGATGTTGTATTTAAAATTGATAGTCTGATAAATACAATGATATTAAAATACTTGTTATAGGGTTTTTTTCAGAAATAATTATATCTGTTTTCTTTGAACATAATGCTCTCTGCCATGTGCCTTTTTTATGTACTTGTTGCTGTCTGTTAATTATTGTAAGAGAATATTGAATGAAGCTATCCTGTTTTTCTAATAATTGGATGTTTTGCATGCATTTTTCTTTCCCAGCATCCTAGCATGCAACTGTAGCATATCTTTTAAGGGTTTTTTTCTGTGTGTTTCCATAACTGTAAAGGAAAGTAACTTAAAGACAGTAAGTGGTGTGTCATGTTATTTTAAAAGAATTCAGAAGATATGCAACTCTCACTTTTACTTCACACCTTCTGCTACTCAGTGGTTCTTCAAAACTCCTGCTAGTCAGTGCTCTCCTACTTTTACCTATGTCATCATTACCTTTATCACATACTTCTTTTTTTCTTCCCCTTCCATAACTTGGTATTCTCACCCATAATTTTATTCAATCAGTGTTTGTCCACAGATTAAGTTATTAAGAGCAGTATTTGAGGGTTAACTAAATGTAACAAGACTCACTTCTGCAATAAAGTTACCCAGGTTACCCATGTAATTATTCATGTTTATTTTGAAGTGTTACCCACTTTAAGGACCCTTTCTGAGGAAAACCACAAAATACCGAGTGTGCTGCAGTACATTCACGTTGGCTCCATCATGTATCTTTAATCACCAAAAAAATGGATTTATAAAGCTGCTTATTTCAGTTCCTGCACTAGCAAAAATTCTCCTTCATCCACTTTGTGTTCCTCTGTAACCCTCTCAAAGTGGCATATAGTTGTCCTTGGAATTTTCAGGCTTGCAAAAATGACTTGTGAACCAGGCCTTTCCTTTCTAAATTGTGCCCCCTTGTGAAGAAATACGATAGGTCAGTAGGAAGGGACACTGCAGCATGAGAGCAGAGCAGTGTGTGGCAGCCTCAGCAGTGTGCTTGGGAACTGATTCAAGAGGACTGTAATTAGAAATAATCCTATTCTGTTTATATAATTTGTCTCATAGTTTTTTCCTATTAATCTGTATATTTTCTGCAGTAATCTAATTGTATTAGTAGCTTAGAGGTGAGAAATCTAATGTGGGAAGAATTATTTTACTTTTACTTAGACTGAGTTTACATCATGCCAGTGACCTTATTTTCTGTATTTATAAATACATTTTAGAAATTGCTTAATGGCTAGCATTGTAAATTATTTTTTTTCTATAAATTCATACAATACCAAGAGTCTAAGGCAGTGCTTTCAGATAAATTTAGCATTGCATCATTTCATTTGTAGTAATGTAAACACAAACTCCAGTAGGTCTGCAAAATTAAACATTAAGTGTATGAGATTTTATTATCTGTGCGTCTGTGATCACATCGTAATGCTTATGGAGTTTTTACAAGGAACAAATTTCCACAGTCTGTTGGGAATTAGACTTGTAGAAGCTGCAGAGGTGAGGCAGCACCATGTGAAATGCAGCAACGGGATTAAGATTTGGCAACACACTTCTTTTCTCTGCAGGCTCTTAGGCAGTCTCTGTAGACGGGAACAGACTGTCATCTTGTGTTGCTGAAAGCCAACCTGCAGTTTCTGCTTGTGTTGGCTTGTTTCAATCTCTATACAGTTTTGTCATTTTTCCTGCCAGTTGATGAGATATGGATATGGTGAAACACAAGGGAAAAAGGTATGGTTCTTGTAATATAAAATGTTTAAAAGCTTTTCTTACTGCAGCGATAATAGGAAAGCTTTCCTTCGTCAGAAAGAGGAATGTAATGCGGGAGAAAAATATATTCTTGCTTTATTAAGCAAGGACTTTCTTTCTGGAACAACTTTCTTTTCAGTCAATACTTACCCTATAGATGTAAACAATTAGTAATTTTGAAAAGACTGTATTGTTTCCTTTTTATTTAAAATAGGCATACTGCATGTGAATGTTTACTAGCTTATTATGTTTAATTGATTGTAAAGCCACTTACAGAATTTTATCACATAAAGTTATAAAAGTCTAATTTTTTGCTTAGTGTTGGATTCTAACTCTATAACTAATGTAATTACTAATTACAGACTTTTATTTTTCTTACTTTATTGTTTTGATAAAATACTTAAATGCAGTTAATGAAGTTGACATTAAACCCCCCCAAAGAATGTTTGACTTTTACTGTGACTTGCTGAAGAAATATTGCATGTACAGCAAGGATTTATAGAAAACACTTGATATTTTTTAGAAAATTTATTGAAATCATAAATGAAATATGTAAGACTTGTTTTTTTTTGAATATGCAGTAGAGCATAAATGAAAAAAGTTCTGTAGTTATCACTTCACCCAGTGTAATCAATACAAAACTGTTGAGTAGAAATGCAGTCAGGATGACATTTGATCATTATGTATATTTTTATAAAGGCTAAAAATACTGTTTTGTCTTATTTTCCCATCATGTCCATGTGAAGCTAAAATTACCCTACCCACTAGTGATGATAGAGAATTGTTTCCTTTTCTCAAACATATGTTGTACTTTTAAGTAGTCTGAAAAACTTGGAAATTGTCTAATGTTTAAATGTACTGGACTAGTCTTCCAGTAAAGCAGTATTTTTCAGGAATTTAAACTGAACAGTGCTTTTGACTTGGTGCAAGCAATTTATTGTGTAGGATGGTTAATGAGGGATCCAAGTACCTACTTGTAAAAAATAACACCATACTATTCTTTTTTGTACATAAGCTCTGATGATTTGTAAGAATAAGTTGTGATGGTTACACTCAATGAACACAAACTCTGTATCTCTGTGACAGCTTGTCTTACTTTCACTTAAATAGCAGGAATTTTGCCTTTCTGATACCTTTGTAGTTTGGTTAGCTTTATTATGTTCAAAGCAAATGACCTGGGAACATTATGACAAAGCTTTGAGGTTTTCAGTAAAGGGTCCAAATAGCAATTTTTTCTTTGTGCTGCTACAAAATCATAACAGAAAGGGGAACTAAAGGTTGATACATTACAAATTACAAATAATGGTGAGTCATACATACTATGATAATGTCTGGCAGCATTAGATTGTGGGACTTACTCTCCAAGAAGCAGAATATGTGCACAGGAAGATAAAAGTTCCTGTTTTAAAGTGTATGCACAGTGATAAAAAAGGAAAGTTGTGGGTTATATAGATATGACATTTTGCTAAATGACCATATTGCTAAGTAGCATGTGAATATGGGCTTTTGCTGATATATTAGTAAGTCCAGGGCATTAATGCCCTGTAAATGAATAAAATACACAGTCAGCCAGTCAGAAGATTAAAAAAAAGAATGACTAGACAAAATGTTGAATTACAGTTACACATTTGTGAAGCACATATTGAGGGTGCAGTTAGCAAAACCATTCTTAGTTTACAGAATTGTATTTGTTGCCATCTTTATTCATTCTCACCTCTCTGTTAATTTAGAGAGGGGTCATGACTCTCAGCCAGTGTCTTTTTTTGTATCAATCATTTTAATAAAACCGAACTAGTGCCCAAGCTTTATATCTTACTTTTTCATAAGTAGCTAGACCTCCATCATTGCTTCCTTTTGTTTTCATGTGGTCTTTCCATCTTCATAAGCAAATTTCGCTGTAGAAGTATTAGTACCCTTTCTTGAGTAACTTGTGGAATATAATGACTCAGTTTTAAAATAGGTTTTAGAAGTACATGTCTCAGATGGAAATTACTTTTTTTCACCACAAGGTTGCCCTTTTCAGTGCCAGTATTACAGGGGGTTTATATATTTAATGTAGATTTGGCATTTGATGAGATTTCTGTTATAAAGAGCATATGTAAACTTTACCCTCAACGAAATAGATTGTCCTTGATGTGACTCTGAGAAAATAGGGGCCTGGAAATTATCTCTGTTTGTTTATTCTGTACTCCAGTAAAGGTCCATTAGATCTATATAATCTTTATATAGTACTGTTTTTCTGGGGTTTTTTGTCCCTGATGTCGCCTCAAGTTTTTATCATAGCGCTGTTTGGACAAGTCTTCCTGCTTATTCTCAGAATGATGATGCTGTGACAAAACTGCCCTCTTAAGATCTTAAGAATGTACTTGTTAAATTGAAAGTATTTGGGACTTGAATAAAATGTTAAGCTACTGCTATAGTTTCATAGAAACATACAACGCTTTTAACGTTTTTTCATCTTTGTATGATAATTATTTAAAACAAGAACAAACAACCATTTTTGCTTAATATGTAACTGAAACATCCATTACAAATTTTCCTCTCTTGAGTACGTGAATAGTTTGTTATGTACATGAAAACTTGCTGCAATAAATTCAAAACAAATCTGTACTCAGCTCTCCCAAAGCTGTTGAAGAGCACTATATCTCACTAAGGTAAAGTTTTGAGGATTAAGGAATCCTAAATTTGGCACATGTACTTACAGATAAATAAGTCAAAGTGCTTTCAGAACTGGTGTAATAGTATGACAGAGAAGCTTGTAATAGGAATCTAGGTTTTATCGTTCATTTTGTGAGGCTAAGCATACACACAGGTCACTTATGCATGTAATTCAGTGCAATATAATTGCAATTTATAAAAATGATTACACTGAGCAGAGTGGCTATGAATTTTGGTAAGGAAGCTGTTGTATATTCAAAGTTTAGTTGAAGCAAAATAAATCTCATGGATGACTAAACTGTAGTCCCTGGGTCTGTAACAATCTCCAGAGAATAAGGAAAGTTAATTTAAAATAGTTTTGTTCATCTGGTCTTAAGCCAGATGCCTTAAATTCTGAAAATCAAGCCTCCAGTGACATTCCACTCCAGTGGGAAAAGAAAGGAGAACTCTGGTTCTGCAGAAACTTACTTCATCAACAATTAAAAAGTGTAATTTAAATACTGAACTAATGTGCTCTTATTCCTTCTCCCTTTTTCAGTCACTCTACTTTTTCACTCACCCTTCCTTAAAACAAGCCTTTATATTTAAAAGAAGCTATATTTACCTTAAAAAAAAGTGTTTTAAATGTGATGAAGGAGTTAGAACTTTTGAAAATTGCAAAACATTAGATTATCTATTTTGTGATTTTCAGTCTAGTTAAACTGAACTGGAAATACAATTAACGAATCAATGCTCCGTGTTTAGATCTTGGACTTGGCTTCCAAAGCTCCATTTGGATGCAGCATCAATTTTAACTTAATCATAATGTTGCCATACTTTCATCATTTTAGCAGATTCGGATGATCAAAAACTCTTTCAGTGACAATTGCTTCCGTAGATTCAGTTTTATTCCAGTATACAGTTGTCTTAATGTAAGTATGGCTATTAGTGTATATGAGGTATCTATCATCAAAGTTGTGTTATAAAACAAAAATATGATGTGGAAATGGAATGTACAGTGTTCTGCAGGACAGTTATTTAGAGGCAGCAGCTGTACACCCCAGTTGGAAACAAGGAAAACAGGAAGTTATTACTTTAGATTACAGCACTGTGTATTAGTTGTTCACAATGTCTTCACATGTTTAGCTTTTCTACACTTACAGATGCAGCACAGTCTTCCTTAGCAGCAAATAACCAGGGAAGTTGAATAGTGCTGAAGGTAATATGTTCTTGATTCAGGAAGCCAACATAAGTAAAATTGCTTCATTGTACCATGATGGATTATTGTGATTGCTTAGTTTTAGCCAAATTTTTTATTCTAAAAATTTATAAGATAGCCCTTTTTTATTCTTATCTTTTTGTAGGGTTGTTATTAAATGTTCATTGTGAACAGTGATGAATAGAGACTCACTTTTTGTCAGTAAATTATGATTTAGCATGTAATTTAAAGCTAAGTTCAAGTATCAATATTCTATTGTGACTTAGGGCAAGGAATTGTGCCTTTTCTATTTCTGGGTAATTTTTAAAAAAACCCTTCAAGTGGAAAATGCCTCTTTATAGAACAAAGTTATTTTGTTTCATGAAATCATGTTCTGTAGCCTGACCTAAAAGTCTATCAAACAATTCAGTCATGAAAACTCTGAGAATTTCCTGGCCCCTAAGTACTATCCAAAATAATCTTATAATTATTCATGTGACCCTAAGAACCCAACAGCTGAAGTACAAGCAAACAAATAGGCATGGATTCAGTGTCTATAAAATTAGAAAATGAGAACTAGATTTCCTGTGCTAAGGAAAACGTGCTCTTTTATTAGCTGTATGCCATGAGTAAGATGCATAAATTTTACAGCTATAGTAATCTGTCTACCAGTTTTTTACTGTAATATCAGTTAAAGTTGGTTATAAATGAAAATATTATGGGATACAGCAAGGTTCTGTTGCACTTTACATTTATTTAATCCTTAGGTTTCTGACTACAGATCTGAACTATAGACTGTTTCTGATAGATTTGAAAAGCTCCACCTTTCATTGTAAGTCCAGAATGTAAAGTACAATAAAATCCCATTATGAGCCTTTTTTTTATACAAATAAAAATAATGATTGTATAATTACAAAGACAGTTTTATTTACATGTAGTTTGTGTCTGAGCTTTGGCACATTTACTCTGAGCTTGAGACCTTCTTAAGCAATTCTGACCAGTTTCT
Source organism: Phylloscopus whistleri (assembly GCA_017589585.1). Lineage (NCBI taxonomy): Eukaryota > Metazoa > Chordata > Aves > Passeriformes > Phylloscopidae > Phylloscopus > Phylloscopus whistleri. The sequence goes on from JADMLD010001286.1 coordinate 60,355, forward strand.
CTACTCGCAGGGATGCAGCATCACACAGTATAAAAACAGAATTAGCCAGTTCTATGACCTTTAACCCTTACCACTGGCTATCTTATGAATTTTAATATGAGTGACATGGGAATGGAACAGACTGTGTGATTTCTGCATCAGTTATGTAAGTATACATATTAACATAACATTTTTTTAAAACATATAAGGCCAGAGTTTGCAGGCATAAGCAGCTATAGTGAACTTTGACAAATAGATGAGATTGTAGAAAGAGGATGAGAAAACAAACATGTGAGGGATGGTGAGACATAGTCTTCAACAGCCATAATTTTTAGGTTTTTCTGTCTGGTTCTAAGATGATAATGTTGACAGGAGATCTCTTAAGTGTTCTGTTCAGTACTATATGTTACCCCTAAACCTTATTGTCAGTTCATGGTTCAGGAATATGCAACTAAGCTCATCTTTCAAAGTTGTTTAAATAATTGGTTCACATGAGTGGGAATGCAGCTATTTTTAAATGTGTGAGTTCTGTGGAAGCCTTTCCTCAAATGGGAAGAATACAGTTGATACTAAGGTCCAAACCCTTACAGATTTCTGCCTGTATCTGTTGCATGTCTGGGGTTTTTTTTGTTGTGTTGTTTTTTAGAGAAAATCTAGACTTGCTGTTGCTCCACATACATAATGCTAGGTAAAAAAAGACATAGGGTGGGGGCTGTTGGGTTCCTCTGCTTTGAGTGCTCAGTATTCACCTGTTTTGAATGCATCCGTCATACGACAGTATTTCAAAATAAAAGTATGAATGTGATGCCTGCTTGAAACCTTCAGTGAGCTAATTGAATTATTTTTTTTTACCTTTGAAGAAAGCAAGCTTTCAAGGATATATTAAATAGAGTTTTCAGTAGATTCTGTTAGAATTTCTTACCAATTCGTCCTTGCTTTTGGAAGATTCAGTGATCTCTTGTAATAAGTAGCATCCCATTACAGTTTGATGTACCAAAGACCTTTCTGCTACAATGAAAGCAGGAATTTAAAATGAAAATGTTCATCTCTCTTGAATTGAAATTATTTAATCATGATATATTTAATATTCTAACATCTAAATGGTTTGAGTGAATTATTTCAGTCTTTCTGACGGTTTTAAGCCTAATTAGCCGATTTTAGATCACTTACTTAGTTACATTAAAACTTCTGAATAAAATACTGAATCGAAAATTCAACCTGCTAGTCATCTTCTTGTTTTAAATACCCTTTATAATACACCTCTGAAGTTTTATATAAATGCTTTTTTTTCATCAGTAAGGTGTATCAAAAGTCATTATTAAAAAGTATTTTTGAAAAATGGATATGTGTGTGGTGCATATACTTTTATGTTAAAAACATAGGTAATTTTGAAGGATGATAACCCAAGAAATTCCAGTCCACATGATGAGGACATGACCCACTTCAGACTATAAAACTAGCAGCTTTTCAATAAAAAAACCTCCAAGGTGTGCATTAGTTAGGTGGAGATGTTTATTAAAAAGAGTAATTTAATTTATTTAGTTACTAAGGCAGCATATTGTTTGTAAATTATATTGCTGGTGAAAGTTTGGAGGAAATAAATAAGCACTCAGGAAATAAAAGGAATACCGGCTGCATGTCAGAATTGACAAGGGTAGAACATTAAACAGCTAGAAGTTATAAGTTGTGAAGTACTAGAAAAAGATAAAAATATATTTAAACTAAGAAGTGAGCAAGTGAACTTAGTAATAACATAATTAATAACGATATATTTTTTCACATACACATTTGTACCAACAGAGGTATAAATAACTGACCCAGCTGAAAGTGATATTTTTGGCCTTTTCTGGCTAAGATTACAGAGGGTTCTCTCACTGGCAAGGGCATTGTCTCACATTGCTGAAAACTGATGTGAAGAACTCCTATATTGTGTTCGGTGTCATCTTTTCGTTTTCTCTGTAATCAACTTGAAATGTCAAGTGTTTATGAAAAAACTTTCAAATGACAATTAATGCCTTTTATCAGCCTCTCTTTTATATCTTAAGTTGATTCTTCTTATTAGTTATTTGAATCTAAAGTATAATACCTGCCATGAGGAGCAGGACTTTCTCAGGGTGGAGATACTGTTTTAAATCTGTATCCCAATTAGATCACTCTGCTTTTTCCGTCTTCTAAATCTGTGAAGTCCATCTTTCCTTTGGAAAGGGCTATTTAATACTGATACCTTACAGAAATGGAAGATAAGTAAGTAATAGCAACCAAATTTTATCAAAACTGAAAATTATGACTTGTTGGAAGTTTGAACCTGCTGTTACAATTTCTCATCATAAATCCAAATCTCAATTTTTTTAAAAAAGCTGCATCATCATTTCCTGATGATAATGAATGAAAAAAAAATCACCACTAAAGACACTTGTCAGATACCAGAACTGAATAAGGACGGCTAATAATATTTCTGAAAAATGTTGAACTGTATTTAAGGATTGCCTGTGCAAGGTAGTTTGATCCTCATTAAATTCTGTTTCTGTTCTTGAAATTATCTCATCCTTAACAGGATGCAATTCATAAGAAATACTGGCTGCTGAGGTAATGCACATTCTGTAATTGCAGTCAAAGCTATAGAAAGTTCATAGAACATCACTTAATGAATATTAGTGTTTGGGCACATCTGTGCTTGATTGCTCTTTGGGCAGCCTTACAGCTGCCATCCTGATTTCCATGTTCCCAGGGTCAAGTAGTCTGTTTTCTGTGTGTCCTCTGCTGCTGTGTGCCACGTTGCCCAGTTACAACTTACTGAGTAGAACTGAAACCTCAACAAAACTTGTTGTTAAGTGAGCATTGTTGCTCTGTAGCACGGTACTGTTGACTTGTGCTCTGTCCTGACATTCTGTCTACATCTTCCTCATCCTTGAAGTGAGCACAAGAGTTGGAAATGTTTCTGAGAGGAAAAAAGACATAGACAAGACAGTTTCTGGAATGGTATCCACAGTGGACAGGTCACCACAGTGTTTCTTCTAAATTGCTAGAACCTGAAGATCATTTGCAGAAAAGAAAAAAATATCTGGGTCTCCCACAGTGACTGTATCACTGGACATTATGAAAGCTATGTGAGTATGCTGGAACAAGACTTGACTGCTATGATGAGGAGATGCCTGAAGACCTTTATTTCTTTCCTGTGATGTGTTCTTTCCTTCAGATGTGTAAGGAGACTGGACAGGCTCCAATGCACGCACCTCCTCTGGCAGTTGTGTGTACCCTACCCCAGGGAGGGCAACTGCTAAAACTAGGAGATTTATTACTACTGTAAGGAGAAAGTGATACAATATGCTAGGCTGTATCTTGGCATCATGTCCACTCCTCCCACCTCTCTCACCAGTTCCTGGGCAGTGAGGACATATGGTGTTTGCTTTTACTCACTGCTGCAATTGCAAATGATGCAGGGTGCTGCTGCAGCAAACAAACCTTGCTGTTTTTGCGTTCTCAAAGCAGTTCCTGTTTTTCTTCTTTATAGTGTCCCAGACAGAAGATGAACAACCCTGCACATGCCTTACAGCCAATAGCACATTTGTTAAGTACTGGGTGAAATTGCAGTGGTACTGATTACTGTGTGTATGTTTTCCGAGGAACGCTTTTTCCCTGCCTCTTGCCCCTCACTCCCCAAGACAACATAGCGTTCCTCATGTGTTACGAAGTACACTAAGGATTATACCATGGCACCGTATCCTCTTATTTTCTAGGCAAGTTTTTAAAATACAGAACAGTGTTTCAGCAGTCTAGGGATATTTTAAGGAACTTTTCCATTACAAAAGCTAGCATCTCGGTAGGCAAGTTATTACATTTAAACACCATGTGAAAATACATAGAGAGCAAGACATGAGCAAGTTAAGATATAAAGAACACTGTTAATCCCTGCCATTCTTTCCGTTTTTGCAGAGTTCCATGTATTTCACTGTGAATATGTGTTTATGGCTCCAGCTTTCTTGCTGATTAGTTGTCAGAACAGCCCTTTACTGCTATTTCTTGAGCAGAAATGGAAACCTATGCCAAATGGCTGTGTTTCAGCAAAATCTTCAGGTGATGGTAGTTGCTCTTCTGTTGGTAAGGCTGCAGGCAGGCCAAGTGGCAAGTGCCATTGCTGAATCTGCTGTCAGTTCTGCTTGGCAGGGCAGTTGTTGGCTTGCAAAGCCACTGAAGGGTGACATTCAAATACATCCCCAAAGCTGTTGAGTATGAAGAAAGGCATCATAATATGTAACCCTTTATTTGATTGTATTTTATTTTAATCTGGGGTGGCTGTTCATATTTTTAGGATGTTGCCTGCTAGCCAAAAGTGTTGGATCATGAGATGCTGGGAGAGGGTCTGTGGGAATCTGTGAGTTTGATGCCAGCTTGCAAAACTGCCAGATAGTTGCTTTCATGTTTGCCACAGGGAGAAACTGCAATAGAGTGTCATGACAAGCAACAGATAAGAGAAGCTTGGGAGATTTAGTTGTGCTGGTTCCAGGTAGGGTAGAGCTTTTTTCTTAGTAGCTGTTACAGTGCTGTTTTGGACTTGGAATGAGAATGGTGTTCCATCTGCTGCTGGGCTGGACAGTCATCAGTCTCTCAAAAATTTCAGTGGTGCTATGATTTAGAAAAGCTTACAGCTGACTATTTGTATTCATCCACATCATCTGGAATAATAAGTTGGGAATGGAATTTAATTGACCATAGGCTTTATCATAAACCTTGCCCTACTTGTTCTTGTAAAATACCCAAACTCAGTAACACACATAGCCAAAAATTTCCTGGTGTGTGCTTATTTGGTTGCATCAAATGTCCTGGTGTGTGCTTATTTGGTTGCAGGCTGCTGAGTACCACCAAGGAGATAATGTTCTAACAGTCAAAATTTCTGGCTTTTGTACTCCAAACACTGGAAAACACTTACCAAAACATCCAATTTCTTGAAAGGATTTCTGAAGACCTCACCTATTCAATTGCTGAAGTGAACAAGACCTGCCAGTGGAGAGAGCTAAGAAATAATCCTGACAGAGCAGACCTTTCAGCTGTTCACAGGATCCTCTTTGTCAAACACAGTAAAATCCCTTGGCTTTGAACAACCTGCACAACTGTTTGAGATTTGGGCTCTGGCATATCCTCTTGAGAATGTCACGTACACAGTAGGAAGAAAGACAAACATATACACTATTCTAGGGATAACAAAAAATGCATTCAGTGTTTAATGTATTTCAGTTCTTATAACTGATACATAATCAGGAATTGTTACAAGACATTCATATTTTAGAAAGACCTTGAGTTAAAGATTTGTACTTTAGCAATGATCTTGAAATGTCATGAACTAATCAGTGGGGGTATGGTCATAACCTGAATGAGATAAAGCTGAGAAAATCCAGTGTACTTTTGAAAATTAACTATCAGCATTACCTATTTTTACATTTTTACTAATATATGCTTCAAAGTGTTATGCTGGAGTACCATTTTGGAAGACATAAAACTGAAATATTGACCAATTGTTCATTAATGCTTCATTCACCCAAGTTCACCTTGCATATTGGTTTCTTTCTACCAAAGGTGGGGTTTTTTTCATAGCAAACTGTGCTTATATTCCATGCTATAGATATCCAAATTAAATAATAGAATAAATACATGTAAAAGCAATTGAAATTGTCCTTGGTCATGACTTCCAAGAGATCACTGTTAGCTTCACTTGATCAAGATTAGTAATGGTTTTCTTCTGAAAAATCTACAGGGCCAAGATGAAAAATCACCATCAGAATGTCCTCATTTTAATGTAATTTTTCCAGGAACAGAAGAAATTTGAGAAGAGCAGCATTTCCTGTGCTGTTAATTGTGTTTAGGCTTGTATGTTCTGTAAAACCTTTGTGTTTTCAAAGGAGATATTTAAATGATCTTCAACACATACTGTCCTGAGAGTTGTTACTTGTTAATATACCATTATGGCTTGCAGGTGTTTAAGAATGCTTTAAAAGCATGCAACAAACGAGGACAGGCTGCTGTCAGCAGCCCTCCATCATAGAAATGCTCTGTAGGTGAACAGCCAGGCAATCAGACTGAAATGTGTTGTACCAAGTGAACACACACACACACCTCCTACATTTCAGTATTTCATCCTGATCATTCAGAATATCGTGATAGATGTGTTTAGAGAACGTTTGAACAGATGCAGTGAAGTATTAAAAATTCATCTGACCATATTTTCTCATATTTTTACAGTGCAGTAGCAATAAACATAATTTTTCATGACTATTCTTTGCAATGAAATTCTCGGGTACACATATTCTTTGTTTCTTTAATAAAGTTAGAGAAATTAAACCTGCTGCCTAATGATGGGGCATTTCTGTTCATAATTCCATTTTCTGGGTTTGAAAAACACATCAGCTGCTAGATGTTTGATAATACGATAACATGCTGTCTTGGTTTGACAAGACAGGTGTCTGCCAGGGAAACTGGGGTTTCCCTTAGAATAGAGAATGCAAACCCCCCACCCCTGCCAAATTATAAATTTTCAATTAAGGGCTCTCAGGCAAAGATTTGGGAATAGGAATAACAGTTCTTTACTAGGAATATCAATAATACAAATGTGGTAGGAAACAAAACTACCCCACCAAACCAGCAAACAAACAACAACAATTTGGGAAAGCCCTGACAGAATCAGAGCTGCCACCTGGCACCCTGTTAGTCAGGGTGTTGGAAGCAGTCCAGAAGTGAGTCCTGGGATGACAGACGTGGCTCTGTTGGAGCAGGGACGATCCTGTAGCCAAAAAAGGGTCTAGGAGTGATGAGGAAGGGTCTAGGAGTGATGAGGAGGGGTCCAGGGGTGAGGTGATGGTGAGATGGGGTCCGGCGATGATGAGATGGGGTCTGGCGAAGATGAGATGGGGTGCCGTCTTCCTCCCAGGAATCGGGGTGAAGCAAGTGAAGTCTGTCCCCGGCCAGCTCAGTTTTCCCGGCAGCAATTGTAGACTCCCCCCACTGGGTGGGGCATCCCACAATAGGACCATGCATGCAAATGGGGCTTCTGGGGCTCTGGGGGGAGCGGGTATAGTCCGGGGGTATAGTCTGTTGATGGCCCATTACCCAAAAGGCACCCGCCCCTCCCCCCCGTCCCCCTCCTTCCAAAGTTACAAGAAATAAAGAACAATTCCCCAACTGCTTTCAGCAGATGAAAATAGAATACACATTTTTGATTCCATAACACAGGACATTATCCACCCCTTATTCTATTATCATCTGCATCATACCTAAAGCAATGAACTACTAGCAGAATGAACCCCTACACTCAGTTCTTACTTAGGATTAGGTTTTCCTGGGGTACACAACTGGTTTTTCCATCTTTCTGCATTACCCACCAAGTGTAACCAGGTCCTTGAGCAAAAACAATCCCACGGATGGGTTCGCCTTTGCCTGAGGTGGGGTTAATCCAGACAGTCTTTCCTAAAATACCTCTCATGTGCACCACAGGGACTTTATCTCCATCTACTGTGTGCAAAGGGGTAGACTGGGCAGGACCAGCTCGATTGATGGAGCCTCGGGTGTTGACCATCCAGGTGGCTTTTGCTAAGTTCACTTCCCAGTTCTTAAAGGTCCCTCTGCCAAGTGCCTTCAGAGTGGTCTTAAGTAGTCCATTGCACCGTTCCACTTTCCCGGCAGCTGGTGCATGATAAGGGATGTGATAGATCCATTCAATGCCGTGTTCTTTAGCCCAGGTGTTTATAAGGCTGTTCTTGAAATGGGTCCCGTTGTCTGACTCGATTCTCTCAGGGGTGCCGTGTCTCCACAGGACTTGTCTTTCAAGGCCCAGGATGGTGTTCCGGGCGGTGGCATGAGGCACAGGATAGGTCTCCAGCCACCCAGTGGTGGCTTCCACCATGGTCAGCACATAGCGCTTGCCTTGGCAGGTTTGGGGCAGGGTGATGTAATCAATCTGCCAGGCCTCCCCATACTTATATTTGGACCACCGTCCACCATACCAGAGGGGCTTCACCCGCTTGGCCTGCTTGATGGCAGCACACGTCTCACAGTCATGGATAACCTGAGAGATACTGTCCATGGTTAGATCCACCCCTCGGTCTCGTGCCCACTTATAGGTGGCATCTCTGCTCTGATGACCTGAGGCATCATGGGCCCACCGAGCTAGAAACAACTCTCCCTTATGTTGCCAATCCAAGTCTATCTTAGACACTTCTATCTAGTACACAAGAACTGTTATTCCTCTGTCTCAATGCCCTTGTGCCCCACACTTGGGCGCCAAAATCTGTCTTGGTTTGACAAGACAGGTGTCTGCCAGGGAAACTGGGGTTTCCCTTAGAATAGAGAATGCAAACCCCCCACCCCTGCCAAATTATAAATTTTCAATTAAGGGCTCTCAGGCAAAGATTTGGGAATAGGAATAACAGTTCTTTACTAGGAATATCAATAATACAAATGTGGTAGGAAACAAAACTACCCCACCAAACCAGCAAACAAACAACAACAATTTGGGAAAGCCCTGACAGAATCAGAGCTGCCACCTGGCACCCTGTTAGTCAGGGTGTCGGAAGCAGTCCAGAAGTGAGTCCTGGGATGACAGACGTGGCTCTGTTGGAGCAGGGACGATCCTGTAGCCAAAAAGGGGTCTAGGAGTGATGAGGAAGGGTCTAGGAGTGATGAGGAGGGGTCCAGGGGTGAGGTGATGGTGAGATGGGGTCCGGCGATGATGAGATGGGGTCTGGCGAAGATGAGATGGGGTGCCGTCTTCCTCCCAGGAATCGGGGTGAAGCAAGTGAAGTCTGTCCCCGGCCAGCTCAGTTTTCCCGGCAGCAATTGTAGACTCCCCCCACTGGGTGGGGCATCCCACAATAGGACCATGCATGCAAATGGGGCTCTGGGGGGAGCGGGTATAGTCCGGGGGTATAGTCTGTTGATGGCCCATTACCCAAAAGGCACCCGCCCCTCCCCCCCGTCCCCCTCCTTCCAAAGTTACAAGAAATAAAGAACAATTCCCCAACTGCTTTCAGCAGATGAAAACAGAATACACATTTTTGATTCCATAACCCAGGACACATGCCTCCAAGTTCTAAGATAAATACCTGAGGTAGAAAAAATCTGAAAAGAGAAATAAAAAAATACTACAGTAAGAGATACATGTAAGTTTAAGTAGGAAATCACAATTTTTCTTTCTGAACTGCTGTATCTGATATTTCCAGTACAGCAGCACCCATGAACTCCAGCTTCATTTTGGGGGAATATTTTCGAGAAACTGGGCAATAAATGGCTGCAGTGTTTAGGTTTCACCATTTCTACTCAGTAAATCTATAGTAATGTTGTGGAGAGAAGGACATTGCAATTTGCAATTGCATGATGATTAAACAGAAAAAAAAAGATTGCAAGAGGAAAATAAGAAATCATTTCAAGGCTAGCATAAGTTGCTTGTTCTTATAGTTGTTTTTAGAGATATTTTAAATATCTTGGCAAAATATGTCAGTTGTCACTGTAAGAAAGCTTTATTGCCTGAAGGTTATCAATAAGTTAACTTGCAGATACCATTTTAAGTTACTACCAGCAAAACTGAGGGGCTTTTAAAAGTAAAGTTTGATGATTTATTGCATACATTATTAAGGGCTGAATAATCTATTTTGTTTCCATGCATTTTCCAAATATGGACTTGGTTGTAAAGCCACAAGCATGGAATTCTGTCAAAATTTAATCTTTATTTTAATGCTAATTTTCATTTTTGGGTTGGAGGACATTTTTTCATATTGTATGTTGCAAGTAATTTTTATTTTCCTTTTACTTACCATTAAAATCTCCTTTAAAAGGAGAAGAAAGTAAAAATGTATTGAAGCCATGGTATACTTTTATTGGAATACTGGTGTATTAGTATATGGAGTTTCCTGTTTCGTCTTACTCCTTCTTTTAAAAGTGTTGTATGTTCATTACAGAATGTTTAATATTGCAACACTGTCCTGAGTTTCATGTGAGTTACTGCTTTATATGCAGTAAATGAGACAGCAACATCAGGCTGCAGATGGTTTTGAAATCTTTAATTTGATATGTAAGGCAACAGTGAGGCTCTGTTTTTTGATGGGTAGCTTTCTAGTGCTGCATTTTACTCTTTTTGGTTCACATTCATTTTTAATTACATTAGTCATTCTTTGGTAGTGGTATGGATCAATAGGATCTGGATTTTGCCAGGATGAACTGTAAACCCTGGCTTGGAATAAACTTCTTTGTCTCCCAGGCAAGATTAAGTTTCCCCAATTGTCTGGTGCAATCTCTTTGAAAGGTGTTTTCCCCTATCAGTTACCTGAGGGATTTGTTCCTATTCTGATTGTTTCAGTTCTTTTCAGGGGCTGATAAGTATACACATTGTAAGTCTGTATTTTTTTGTAACCTCATCTGTGCGCAGCAGAGGTAACACGCTCAGAACTTTAACACATCAAAACAAACAGAATTTGAAAATGTTATGTGATGTGCAAAGTCTTTGGAGACAGCTAGTGCCCTGAAGTCTACTTTACACAGAAGAGATTAACACCATTATTCTATGTATAATCTCTCCAGCAAAACACTGTCGCCGATTTCTGTCAACAAATGGTTTCTTTGCTTTGGCAGCTGAAAGAAATTTTAGTTGTGTAGGCAACAGAACATGCCTTTATAAGTTGCAGAACCCAATTTTAAAAATATTTTGGATGGTAACTGCAGTTTTGAGAAGTTAAATTATATTCATTAACTAAATATTTTTTTAAACGAGCTAGAAAGACTAATTATGTCTGCTCTGTGTGACACGCTCGTAGTCCAAAGGTTTACTATTTCACAGTACACCTTTTGAAAAGGTACTTGTAGACAGTTAGCTAGATAAAGGGTCTACACACATCCCATCCAGGTAAGGCACGCTTTAACAGAACATTTTCTTTCTGAATTAAGGTGATGTGTCTGCACTGACAGTCTAAAAGTCCATAAAACTGCCAGATAGCAAAAAAAGAAGATAAAGATGCAGGTGTAATTTTTTTAGAAACCTCAGACCAAACAAATTTTGGAAAATCTGCAGGGAGAGGGGGAAAGAGATAGATGTTGCAGCTTTCCATGCTGTAGTACAGTGCATGAGTAGTGTAGTGCATCATGGTGTAGTGCATCACAGAAGCTATCTTTTAATGGAATTGAGTTATATATAACCATAGTCAACATGTGAAAGTTTCTTTTTTATGTTAATAAATATGTCAGTGTTCTTTTTCAGATCATTGAATTACATTACTAGTTAACAAATTATTATATTTTTAATATAAAATTCTACTGTTTCCCCCAAGCATGGTTACAAAAATTAAAGCTAAGATAACAAATATCTACTTAATATATTGGACTGTATTTCATTTTCTACAATTTGTTTAAACAGATGAAAGAATCACATCATTGTTCACCTCTTCTGTTAGTGGAGGGTCAGATCCCTTATGGAGCAGGGAGCTGGATCCCTCCTCACTTCCATGGCAGGGTCAGTGCCATCTCAGGGCAGAAGTGGAGGGGTGTGAGATCCCTCTACCGGGAGCTGCTTCCCTCCCTGTATCTGTGGCTGGGCACGTGTGTGTCCTGTGGGCAGGGTGCCGGTGCCTCTGACATGTGGCGTGCACTGGCTGTGCAAACAGTTTCTTATCGTTTGACTGAGCACATGTGTGCTTGCTTTGCAGGACTGGCTGCAGTTTCTGCCATGCTGATGGATAGCTGTATTTTGTTTATATGTGGGAAAGGTTGGCAACAAGACGCAAGGCGTTAATTGAAAAAAACTGTCACGGAGCCATCAGCTTGTTTCTTCTACACATCTAAGACTGGGGGGGGAACAACCTCATGAAAATTGTCTCAGCACCTGTCCTGGTGACATTTATACTGACCTTTCCCTGTGTTAATTTTTAGTTTACACTTTGTAATTAAGAAGCACAGATCATTGAAACAAATTATTAATGTTAATCAGTAAGTCAGCATATAAGAATGCAAAGCATCAAGTCTCCCCTTGTATACTAAATGAAGAGATTTCTTCCAGATTCTTGCTTTGATCATTAGACTCTTTTAAATAAGCAAACATTACTTAGTTGCTAAGCCACAGACTGAAGTTCATTAGTGTGTTATCACAAATATTGGAAAAAGAGTACTAAACCAATATAAGATAGAGGACCTGTGCGTAGGCTGGAAGTAATGCAATAAACGCGACACCGGAACATTTTGACAGAGGGTTCAGAGTGATTAAAACCATTTCTGTTTGCAAAACCCCACCCACTCAGCAGAAAAACTGCCAACCCTGAGTTGATCTGGTTTTTCTGCTACTGATATCTCTAAGATTTTCTGGAAGTACAACAGATCTAATAGTATTATAAACAATTTTGTGGATATCCTGTATTTTAAATGTTGATGAGGTATACTAATGTGGGTTTTTTTAATCTAATGGTTATCTTTAGAATGCTTTTAAACATAGATTGAAAGCCAGAATGACTTCTTTCTTAAATATCCTGTTTGGGAGCATAACCCAAAATCCTAACAAACCAGTTTTGGATAAGTAGATATTACAGGTCATTGAACTTTACAAGAAGTCGTGGTCATTTGGAATTGTTTTATATTCAGTGTGTTATCCTAAGCAAAAGAACTAACAGTCCATGCTTTTGCATTCTCCACAGATCTTCAGTACAGTGAGAGAAGAAGAGGAAGGAGCAGAAGATATTTTTGAATATATTCCTCATTTTCTGAGAAAGCTCCCAACATCTGTTACAGACTGTATATATAAAGGGGATGGTTTTTGTGTAAAACCATGTGTAACAGGTGCTTACTGTCAATATCGTGCCACTTTACAGAGGACTGCACTCTCTAACTATATAACTGGTGCTTTACTAGAAGCAACTACATCATTAGGAGCAAGAAGTGGTCTTTTAAATATCTTTGGAGGATCAACTGGAAGAACAATGCTTAAAGGTAAGGAAGATTTTTTTTTTTAATCTCTGTCCGCTTGAAGTATAGGATGAGTTGCAAAATTATTAATATTATATGGTATTCAGTAATTTAGGTACTCATCCATGAAGTTGACAGACAAGAAAGGTTTTATGTTTTCAAATAGGAATTTTCCTATGTCATTTTTCCAGTCATTATGTGTCATAATGAATAGCTATCTTAGTTTAATAAAATAAAAATATAGCTAAACTGAAAAGAATCCTATTACAAAACAAACACCATTTCATGTGGTTTGTTTTGTTGGAATCTTTTCTGCCTGCATCCAAATTTAATGCCTAAACTGTTGTTTTTATGGTGTTCCTGTGTGTAGTATTTCTCATTTACCAAGTATTTCTCTGACTTGGTTCAGAACTAGAGAAAGGAGTGTATGCTCTACTTGGTTATTATTGTTGTCATTATACAAGTAGCTGTTAGCACAGCACCGTGTTGTGAAGCGCATACACTTCATTACTGATTTATTGTTGGTCTTCTCCTGGCTCCATCATCTTTGATATTGGATCATTTCAAATAACATTGGTATTGTCTGTATGGAAGATGCTTGTTGGAAAATGGATATTGCATACTAAACTCCCATGCTGGTCATCTTCATATGTAATAATATCCTTAATGTGACTTAGTTTAGTCAGTTTTGGAAGTTAAACAAAGCCTTCTTGGTACAAATTCTGTGCTTTAAAAGATGGTTTTGTACAGAACAGGACTTACATTATCAATTAATTTTTAATTAATGCTTAGAATATTTCATAAGTTACTCGAGCATTTGGAGATTTATCATTGTCTGATAAACCATAACAAAAGAGTGTAGTATCACAGTCATAGTGTGGTAGAAGCAATGCATATGGATATTACGACTTGCCCAAAATTTTACAGGAATATGACAAAATAAGTGCAAAATCAGTGTGGTTCCTTAACTAAAACAGATACTGACTTCATTTTTAACAAATAATGGTATCGTTTATGCTTATATATGGTTGTCTTTTTTTATCCCAAAAAGTGGCCCATTCTTGTTTTAATTAGTTTCTTTAGGTGAATCAAAGGGCAGAGAGAGGCACTAAAATATTCTAAGAATTACAGGTACAGATGGAAAACTTATAGCATGTGAATGAATTTCAGTAGTACCTTGAGCAACATTACTAAGCTTCACGTACCATCATTGTCCATGAGAGACAGCTCACGGTGTCCAATCTTGGTAGGGTTTTCTGTTATATTTTGTTTGGTTTTTGTTTGTTCTAGGGAGATAAGTGCTTTAAAAAAATAAACAGGGACAATCCTGTGACAGCAACAGCTCAGACAGCAAGGTTAGAAGAACTGAGCTTCAGAACTGAGTTCTGAAACTGAAGCAGCAGCAATAGTTAGCTCAGGCTCACGGAGCTGCTGATACAGCTACATCTTTTTATGGAGCCTGAGCTAGTGAGTGCACATGTGTACTCTATGTACTCCATGTACCAGCACACTTTGCACTAGTTTGGGGGTATCTATGGTGACAGTATTACGTGGTGTATGTTGTGGGATTCTAAGCCAAAGGATGTAAGACATTAAAAAAAAAAGCCAAGATTTTGAACTCAGTTTGCAATTCCACTGATAGCCTGTGTAGGTAGTAGAGATTGGATTTACTGTAGTGGTCTAGGCATTGAAATTTTATGGATGTGGAAGCTTCCGGTTCATTTATACTGTAATGATGTATTTTATCTGAGAAATGGTAAGAGTCCTCTCTACAAACATTTATATGGAGTGTTACCTGGTGATGTGACCAAGGCATTTGCATTAGCAAGGAACCCAGCTGCATTCTGAATTCAGAGCTCTGGTCATTATTCATGGGTGTGTACCTTTTGAGAAATTTTCCTGTCCGTACAGATTGATAAGAAAGTTATTTTCATCTGTCCAGCATCCTCTGTATGGCTGGATTTAACCTTGATAAACTAACCTCATCTAAACCTGAGAAATTTTAATTCACATCAATAACTGTCATCAAATGTGATGGAGGATCTGTCACAGGATACAGAATGTCATGGGAACACTTCACTCCGTAGTTGTTTGGAGGCATTGAAAAGGGAATGTATTGATCCTGTTTAACCCTCGTAGGTAGCACCAAGCTGCCACTGCCCTACAATGAGATGGGGAGAGAATCAGAAGGGTAACAGTGCAAAAATTCATTGAAAAATTCAGTTGAAGATAATTTAATAGATAAAGTAAAAGCTGTGTGTGCAAGCAAAGCAAATTAAAGAAGGAATTTGATCAGCAGGCAGGTGTTTAGACCTTTCCATGAAAGTAGGGCTCTGTCACATATAATGACTTCTTGGGAAGACAGGCACTGTAACTTCAAATTGGTTGTCAGCTAAAGAGTAAATATTACTGCACTTAACATGATTTTCAAGAGAGTTCTTAAAAAGCTTCCAAAGCAGAAGTAATTTTGTTTAATAGAACCAGTCTATATCATGAAGTCTTGAAAAGATTTCAAGGGCTGTTGAATTTGTTTGGAGAACCTTTTCTGGACTAGACAGCATTCCACTAATTTTCTTTCAAAACGTTTGCAATTTTTGGATACAAAGTTCAACATACTCTTGCACAGTGTGTTTAAAGAGGAGCCCATTACTTTATTGGTGAGGACCCTCATGATCCAAAAGGAAGAGTTCTCAAAAAATTAATACTCTCTTTAGTTAGGGCTTTTATGTAATATCTGCCCAGTAAATAGGAATCCTGCAAACAGCAAGTCCCTAATACTAGGATAGCCTCCTGGGTTTGTGTCTCCCTAGCACCAAGCACTTTTTGAGTTCTTTGTGTTCAGTCCTTCAGAGGTTACTTAGTGACCTGAGCGATGAACCTTGCAGTCACACGCAGTCCATCTCCAGGGAATACTTTCTAAGGTTTTCCTTGGTAGCTAAGGACCTTAAATGCTCTGAGTCCCCAGGGCTAGGATGGTTTTGTGGGCAGATCAGTCAGTGTTATTAGTTCCACAGAAGGCTTCCAAACATACCAGACCTCCTAAGCCAGAATTCCCAGTCATGTGGATCTGAGACTGAGAGTTTTCAAAAACTTACGTAGGGCCTGCTGTGTAGGAGAGTCATGCCTTGGGCCTGGGGCAGGGCGCCTGCAAGCCCTGCTCTCAGATGGCTCACAGAGCTGTCAGGCTCCCGACTGAGGGGCTGTGACTGGTCCTGGTAGCACAGGGACAGTCTGACAGTGGACTCCCGGGAACCACAGATGCCTGGAGTTCCCACAGCTGGTCAGTGACATTCACATCCTTGTCAGCATCTTTGTTGTTACAGAGAACATAATTTTCACGTATGAACACTGAAGACATTTTGGCTGCACTGTTTTAATACCTCTGTATGTAACTCAGTTTTTGGTTAGTAAAAATTTTAAGTGTGTCTTTCAATGGGATTTGGATTGAAGCCAGGTTTTTTTTTTCCTGTAGAAAGGAAATCCTGCTTCTGTTTCTTACAAATTGATTGTTACAGAAGTTTGCTCACAGTTGTGAATGGGCCAGAACTTTCACTGGCCCTTCATACTTGAAGGGCCAGTCATTGCCATAGTTCATATGGTGTTGACATTTTTATGCAGAAAGTGAAAAAAAGTTATGTCTTTCTTAAAGAAGGAACTAGAGTATGTGAAAATGTTTGTACTTTACATTTGGTAGAGTTATGATTTGAAGGAAACGTACTCTTCACTCCAATTTAATTCTGTTTGTAATCTAAGATAAAGGGAAGGAAAGCTAGAAAGAGGTGTCTGAAGATGGAGCAGACTGCAAACATTTTGTATCAGTATTCTTTTCACTTTAGCATCTTCTGAAATGGATGAGTCTGATGCCACTCTCTGTCATGCTATATCTTCCAGAGAAAGCTCGATAGGACTTGTTAGACAGACAATACAGGTTTTGACCAAGAACAAAAGGAAACTAATTTGTCATGAATGTGGAGGCAGAGTGCATTGATCTTAAGCAAACCTGCTTCATTCATCCCACAGAATTTAGTGATTACCCTTCTTTTGTATTCAGATTTTTCCATCTGCAAGACTGCACAGCAAACAGGTGCCCAAGTCTCTGTGGCTTTTCCCACTGCTATTTCTTGTACCCTTTGCTCAAAGTGTATTGTTACAATATTGGGAAAATTCCAGGATCCCTGAAGTTGGGGCAGTTGTCTGATAGCTATATGTCAGAGTCATGGGTGATAACAAGCTTGATGTACATAGGTTAAGAAAGGCCAGCATAATTTAGCTGATGGGTTGTGTGTGTGTGTTTGTGTGTGTGTGTGTATGTTTGGGCCCAAAGGTTAAGATCATTTAGAATGAGACATAAAGCCAAACAAGCTGAAATTAAGACCTGAAAAGACAAAATGTGTCTTAGACTGACAGTCTGTGGTAAGATGTCAGGCAATGCACTACAGGAGAGGAAATCAGATACTGGAGACAGGTCAGTCTATATGCAGATAATGTGGCCTGAGGCAAGGATGTGAGTCAGGAAACAAAGATTTCATGCCTGCTGTGTTGCCTCCAGGGTGTAGGTCAGGAAGAGCAGGAACAAGTGCAGTTCATCTGGTTAGGAACAGAAAGAAGAGTGACACGGCAGGAAGCAGGGATCAAGGCTGAGACATCAGGAAGGAGAAGAAAGATTTTGGAGACAGCTCTAAGTCTAGGGACACGTGGGACCATCTGGAGCTGGCTACAATGATTGTCCCTGCAAACTGGCAGAAGGGAAAGATGACTGAGGTCATTCTCCTGGACCTGTCACCTTCTGGCCAGGCCTGGTTGCACCCAGACTGGTCATGCCAAGGGTAGTGGGGGAAGGACTTAACAAGCATCCTTGGCAACATTAATTTGACAAAAACGTCCTTCAATCCAACATATTTAATACATTATAGGCACAAAGATTTAATTTCTGCCAGCATAGCTTGTCTTGTCCTTACAGTCCTCTTTCCAGGATCAGTAAGGCATATTACTGCAAGATAGACACATAACTGAACCAGGCAGAAGATTGAAGGTAACCAATGTAAGTAATCTTATTAAAAGAATTTAAAATATTTTTATCTGTAAAATTGCACTTTTGGATATAATAGATATCATACTCCAGATAAGTTTGAATGGCTCTGGATATCCTAATCTGTGTACAGGGCTAAGCCATTAGGAAACAGAACTGAGTTTCAGCTGATTTTATATAGATTTTGGTTGTAATAATACTGCATGACAGTTTTGGTACGTTGTTGATCCTTTAACCTTTGTATCTGTGTCTCAGCTTATAGCAGTATTTTTGTTGGGAGTCTATAGCTGTTATTTCCACCACAAGAAAAAAGAGTTTAAATACATAGGATGAGTCTGTGTTGTTAGAAGTTTGTTGTGAGGAGGGTAATTAAGGACATGCTGATGTCTGTGAATGAAGGCTGAGAGAGCAGAAGTTTGTGCAAAGTGATGTTAGTTTTAAAGTCAAATTTATTATTTTTTTGTGACGAGTACTCTTCAGAAAAAAATGAAATGGGATTCTGAGTGCAGATAGTTAATCCCTGAACTGCTTATTATTGTTTATTATTTCAAAGGTCTGAACATTTGTTTGAATGGACCTTGTAAAAGTAGTGTCCATGGGAACTTTTAAAGTGTAGAATGAAACTTTTTCAGTATGTTTATGTTAGCATGTCAATCATGAGCAGAAAACCCCAAGGACTCAAGCAACAAGATGACTCAAAAGTCATCTCTTGAAGCTTTGGTTTTAGGAAACAAACTAGGAGAGAAAATCTAGTTTTGTAGGATAATGCTGTTTTATTTCTCTCCAAACACAATTTTTTTGCTAAATGCTAAGAAATACTATACAGATTACTTAGCAAATCAAAGACATTCAGTTATTTTCTTTGGGTTTTCAGATATTTGCTTTTATTACTAGTGAAAAATACTTTAGTATTGACCCTATAATGATAAGAAATATTTAATTTGGTGGTTCATTTTGTATATTTATAGTGAAATAGCATTAATAAAGTTTATATTTATAGATAAAATTAATTTTAAAATTTTCTATTGCATCTCCATAGGCATCCTTATGTTATCGTATTTAACATGAGTTTTTTGAAAATTGAAGTGTCGTAATTTCCAGCTGGAAGTTAGAAACAACACTAAATTGTCATTTTTCCAATTAAGAAAGAATATGCTTGTGTTGTCAATGAAAAAATTATGGTGTGTTGGCCAGGTCCCATGGTCATTCCTGCAGTAGAGATTTTTCAGACAAGACGTATATTCACCGTATAAACAAAGTGTCTCTGAGTGTACTGCTCGCATTCCAGTTCTGCACAGACCTTTCTCAGACTTCCTGGGGAAATGGAGAAAGCTTTCTTGTGGCAGCATATTGGTTTTCAGTCTTGTGTACTCTAGCAAATTTCATAACTAACTTTTCAGTGATGTAGTCCTGCTGCTTGTAAAAGTGGTGTAAACTGTGTGTAGACAAGGGTAGGGTTAGACTGAAGAAAAGAAGTGATAAAAGTGCCAGAGCCAGATACTGACTGGGATGAAGGCAAGGGCTTTGGTTTCTACTTACTTTCTGATCATAGATGCAATCTGAGGGCTATGCTGTCTTTTTAATAGCCCCAGTTTGTAATTTCTTCATGGTTAATCACATTTCTGGAAGCCTCAGGGAGGTTTTCCTCTGCTTTGCCTCTCAAAGAAACTTTTTTTGATGATTGCCTAAGTCATAGCCCTTTGTCCCATTAATACTATTGCCTTTTACTGGAGTTGTTAGTGCAGGGAGCATACTAGCTGTAAAGGTAGGGCATTTGCTAATAGAGAAACCTACGTTGTGATTTTTGTAATGCTTCAGATGAAGTTTCCTAAAACAAAAGTAATTCCATTTATTACTTTTGGCCTGTTTAAACAACATTGATATAAATATAACTTGTACAAAAGCCTGAGTGTAGGGTAACTTATTTCTTAATATATTTAAAGACAAAAATCCAGGAGAATTAAAATCACTCTTGTTTATAACTCTGCTGTCAAAATCAAATGCTTTTAGTCTTAGCAGGATGTATGCTCATCCTTAATTTCTAAACTTCCTTCCATTTGAATCCTAGTGTTTCAGCTTTTATCTGGGGAGGTGGGAAACCTGACCTTTCAGTGAGCCAGCCAAATGCATGTCTTCTTCATGGCTTACACAAGGCATGTCAGTTATGCATTTTGCCACAGTTTGTAGCTTTAAACTGAGCAGCTGTTGCCTGACTGTTAGTTTGGACAAGTGCAGCGTGGAGACTTTTTGTGGTACGGGAAGTACCTGCTCTTCTGGCATTTTAGAAGGAATCTAAGATTCAATGGAAAGTACATTTGCTGGTAAGATCTGCCCTTCTGTGGCCCGTAGTACCCAGTTCTGATTACATACAGGGAGTTAAATCAAAGGGATAGTTTTATTTCCAGAGAAGTAAATTGGGTTTTCTAATGTTATGTTAGATCTATAATGGCTGCATTTAATAATAATGCTGTAAGAATGCAAAACCGTTTCTAGGCGGAAAATGAAGTAAGGATTTAATATAAGCAATATGAAATAATGTCATAACTGTGTATTTTGTATATCAGCTTGTTTGAAATGGAATGCAATATTTCAAGTAATTTAGGCAAATTGCTTTGCATTTATTTTGTTGACATTGCAACTATTTAGATATTAAATTCTGTTGTGGGACATTTCTTTGTTTCTTACTCTACAAAAAACAAGTCTCTTACAAAACTACTGGACAAAATATGAATTTCAGTACTTTAAAAAGTACTAGAACAAGGTTAAGTATTTTTTTTCCTGAAATATACAAATTACTCAAGTTTCAAGATAGTAACGTTTCTGAATGTAAATGCACTGCTGCTTTTTTCTTTAATGAGCTTTTCTTCCTGGATCTTCAGTATACAAGTTTACAACTTGCAACTAATTTTTGTTCCGTGGTTGCTTTAGGGAGTTTACTTTTTTTTTCACTTTCTGAGTTCCATGTATGCATAGCAGCATGTAAAAGCAATATTTTGCTCCTAACTGGTCATAAAGAAACATTTATATTTGCATGCTCTTTTAAAGTGGCATCTGTAACTTGAATGAAAGTTCATAATATTTTACTCTGTGAAAGGAATGTCTTTTATGTGCTAACTCTCCCATTTCTCTAATCTGACTGTTAGCTAAAGGCTATGACAAACATTCACCATTCAAAGTGATAGTACCCCATTGCAATGGCAAGGTTGTCTTGGTTTTCAACACCGTTATTCTCACCGCAGTAATTTAGACAGCACAAAGCACCCTGACATCAAGTGTATCTGTATTAATTGCAAAACAATGGTGCTTTTGATGTCACTTTTCAGTCAGTGATAACAAATCTGAGATACCTAGAAGTCTTACAAGAAAGGGAATGAAATTTGTTTTAGTTCATTTCAACTCAGACCCTGCCTTTTGGCTGTTTTGTAATGTTTTTAGCTTTGATTTGAGGCAGAATGGTGTAAGCATTTTTCTAAAAATTAAGCTGATATGAGGATTTTTCTTATGGCATAATTAGTTTAGCTTTTATTTAAGAGAATTCATATTGACATGTTTGAATGTTTAAGTATTTGCTTTTGAAATACTAGTTATATATATAAAAGCATTGCTACATACTTTAGTAATTCTGAAATAAGTAATTTTCCAGGAAGATTTATCAAGCGTGAATTTAAAATGTTTCAAAGCAACAGCAGAAGAACTAGGATAGAATTTGATGCTAAAAGTACCTTTAATTTTTTCTTGAGCTTAATTTTAAGGGTTTTGCACGACTCTGTAGTAATTACATATTTATGTCTACATTTCCCATGGACTTAGTGCAGCAGATCTCATGCACACTTTCAGCTTTCTTTGTAAGTGTTGAGATCTTCTAGGAATGGGATAGATCTGACGCTGTTGCATTAGGTCTCCTCTCTTTGCCCACGTCCACGGGTCAGTGTGCTGTCTTCTGAGAGCATTTTTCTTTGAAGGGGGAAAAGAATTCTCAATCTGGAAAAGCTATTGCTTCAAGTGCCTTTTATTATGTTACTGTTATCTTTAGAGAAGTTTCGATCTGGAGTTGTTCACCTGTATCTGCTTGTTCAAATTTAAATTACAAAGCTCTGCAGAGAAACACAGCAAAATGGTCCTGTGGAGGGCCAGGAGTTAGACTGGATGACCCTTGTGGTCCTTTCCAACTCAGCATGTTCCGTGATTCTGTGAATAATTTCTTTAACATGGGTATTTCCTTTTAAAAGCAGAGTACTTATTGAAGTATCATAAATATGCATAAGTCATTCTAAAAGTTATTATACATTTTTTTCAAATAAATTGCTCTTCTTATGAGTTTCTAGAAGTTTCAAGTTGGAGTTCAGAAGAGTTCAGATTTGAAACCATTAATCTTTGGGACTTGATTCTGAAACTAGCTATACCTAAAAAGAATGCATTTGCCATATTCGCTGAGAAGAGTTAGTTCTGTTCTTGTGTTGGTGTAGGCACTTGGCTGATAAAATGTAATTAACATTTTGAGGAACTTATTTGTGGTATCATACTTTAAAGCACCATGAAATAGTGTTGTTATTATTTAAGTTGAAGTGTCTTAAATTTGAAAAAAAAAAAAATGAACCGTAGAAGTAGAACTTTCTTCTAGGCTTTCGGTCTTCATAATATGCAGTTCCGTAATTGCCATGAAGAAGAAGGAATCAAATTAAGTCATATAGTTCATGTCTACCTCATAGGTATAGTATCTGTGAATATAAAACCTCCTGATAACTACTAACAAACCTTTTAAATATGCACTGAACACAAAAAAGAAGAGGTGCTGCTTCTGGTATGGGTTGTCCTGAAGATACTGGTAGGATTTGCATACAAGGTCAGTGTTTGTGAGAAAAGTCTTCAGGTATTTTCCATAACCATATATAGAATGAATTTCTCTAAAAAAGATATCAAGGAAAAGTTAAAATATATTTTGAATTCTTGTTTGCAAAGGTAGAACTGAAACTGTGTCAGTAACCAGGATTTCTGTTTGCTTCCAAACCCCCAAAATATTACACTTTAATTTGTTCAAAAGAAACAGACAGATCCTTCAAAAACCAAAACTTTTTTTGAGCATCAAATATTAGAAAATATTTCAGAAAGCTTGAGAAGGAAAAAAAGGTTTAGTGATTGCATGGATGATGGTATATCAAATTTGAAAACAGGAGAGTAGTAACAGCATGTTGTTTGGGAAAGTAAGAAAGCTCACAGAATTGCGAAGTCTAATGTCAGTGGAGATGTTTAGCTGGCCTGACATCCTTCTAAGTTGTCTCTATTCTAAGTTCAAGAGTCAAAAGACAACTCTGCTCCTGTGCAGCCTTCTGAAGAAGCCTGAGAACAGTCATCCACATGCACAGCTTTTCCCAGTGGTCATTGACACTCCAAGACAAAGAAGGGTGGCACTTCTAGTTTGAGTTTGTCATCAAGGACCAACCATTTGTTTGTGCTATGCATTTTTTCTTCTGGATTTAATTATTTAAAATATGATATATTTTGCTTCTTGGAAGGTGGTTACATATCTACTACAGTAAAATCTCCTCTCATTTTCACTTTATTGACCTAAAGTTATGCAATTCTGATCTAAATCTCTTTCTCTAGATCTCACTATTCAATCCTGGAATAATTTTATAGCCGTCTTTGCATACTCTGTGGTGTGTCTGTGTCTTTAAAAAATACAGAAACAATAACTGTGTGTTATTGATGTCATCCATGATCTATGCAGGGGGACCTGTTTTTGCCAGCACCACCTCCTAAAAGCTCATAGAAAAAAATTGGGTTTAGGGTCCCATCTTATTTCTTCAGAGCTGTGAACTTTAGGAAAGAAAAACTCATTTTCATACACAAGATTTGCAGTTCTTATGTCTAGAATACTTCCTATTTCTAGTAGATCTATAATGTGTACACTAACTTGACTACTTGTTTTTTATAAAGTCATGTTTGTAAGATAAAATGCTTAACTGCCATTTAACAGTCCTGAGATAATTTGGGTTGGAAGGGACCATGCTGGCCTTAAAGACAAATGTGCTTTGTTTTCCCAGTTGTTTTATTTTCTTGCTATATAAACAATATTGTTAATATGGTTGGCCCTAACACTATTTAAAACCTTAACTGCAATACAGGTAGTAGTAGCACCACAAGGAAGGAAGAGAAGTGTTAATTTTTTGCTATGTACTTTTACAGGGGGAATTGATTGCATTTGAAGTCTTAGGTTAAGGGAGAGTTCTTAAAGTCTGAGGAAGGTACTAGTTTTGAGTTTGTTTTCAGATGGTAAAATCACTAGCTTTGAAAGTTATCCTGTTAGGAAAGGACTGTAAACACCCTTTCTACTATAATCTGCTAAAGCTTAATGACAAAGACGCAGTTCATTAAGGAGTCTTGTGACTGTTTAGAACAGCTTTTTATGTGGCAAGTGTATTAATCCTGTAAAGCCAAATGTAATAAATACTTCCATTTTTTACAAGATAGCTAGTTTCAGCAGTATAATACATATAGGTATACTCTGTTTGCTTGAACACAATCTTGTATAAATGTATCTTTGTTAATTTACCTTATGATGCCCAAATGACATAAACTAAACAAAACCCATTATAGAAAATAGTTGCTTATATAGTTACTCGTAGCAGGGTTTAGTCTAAGCAGAACTATAGCAATTTACTAGTGAAGTTGTAAAAATCTTGCAAGAATAAATAAGTACTTGGAGCATTTATATTTGAGGTAGGAAGAAGTAAGTAATATTGAGGCAAGTCATAGATGTTGAGATTGTTTAAATCTCTATTATGAAGTTAAGGTTGATTTAATACTTTGTGTAGTCTATTGTTTTACTTCTTTTGGCTTCCAGACATGTGCCTGCCCTGTTCTCTGCCGTCTGCTGTATTCCACTAATCCCTCTCTGGCTTAAACTCCTGCGTCGTAGAACAGATTTCAGTTCTAAGGCTAAATCACACAGGCTCTTCCACTTTGTAATTTAAAAACATATGAAAGAATCAAGATCTTTTCAGCTTTGACTTTTTGGCAATTCTTGTTATAGTGATGAGTTTTTTTCATTAAGTTACATAATATTTTTGTTTTTTCAGTAGTAGAGATTCTTTCTTGGACTTCAGAGTTTTATTAGGCTTATCAGCATTTCCACTGGTAGCTCACTTGGCCATATCTGTACTGCATAGCAGTCATGGCTGTCTCTGAAGGGGTGAGGTAGCCCACGGTGCCATTGGTCCTTCAGTCCTTGGCATAGCCACTGGAAGTATGTGACTGTGCTTTGATGTGTTCTGTATGTCTCTGGAAGGACTTTGATTATAGTGACTGTGTATATATATAAAGGACTTCGTATAATATTGACTATATTTGCTGTGTATTTCTCTTTTCCCCTTTAAAATGCCTCTCAGCATCCTTTGAGTTGTGCTTCTGGCACAGCCTTTGTGATTCCAGAAACCTTGCTAAGAATAGCTGGCTTGTAGCAATACTTTCTTAAAAGAAAAACTGGCATAATAATAACATCATGAACGTGACTTACTATGATGGGAAGTTGTAAATTCATGTTAATCTCTTATAAAAATACCATATGAATATATGATAGGAAGCTAAGGATATGCTATTATGCTATATATGCATAATAGCATATCCTTAGCTTCCCATCAGCTTCCTTATGAGAAAAATCAGCTTGTTAAGTATGCTGCTACAACTGGTTTGAAAATTTTCTGGTAATTGACATAATTAGGTGTTTGCATTGAAAGATACCTTTCAAAAGTACCTTTTAAAATTTGGAAATTGCATTCTAGAGTAAAGAATAGCTTCTTTCATTTAATTCTGTAAACTCATTACAGAATCCTTTTCTTCCCTCAGTAGATTTAGCAGTGGTAATTGGACTTTGCCAAACAGGTATTGTACTACACTGCAAACTTGCATTCAAATTGCAAATAAGGAAAAAAATGTGAGACTAAGGGGATTGCTTCTGTTCTAGTTAGAGAGATTGGTTTTACTCTTCCTGAATTATGAGAGGAAGTAGTTTGCAGAAGAAAGGAGCTGAATTACTTCCCTTCTGAAAAAAAAAGAAAAACCAAAAAACCAGTATGGCAATAATTTTACTTTGATCCTCTGTAGTTACAGACTTTCATTTTTTCAGGCTGGCTTCCTGTTGTTGTATTTTAAGTTGTATTTTAAGCCTACAGGAGAAATGCTAGTTTGACATAAATACTTACTCACCAATGAGCTTGAGAAAAGACTGTGTCTGGAGTAAGAGGAAAAGAACATAAATTAATCCACATTAAAATAAGCAATAAACAATAAACTTGTATAGAAAGCCATCTGTGTTTTGCCTGCATGGATCCCTTTGCATGTTGTGTATTGTAGTTTCTGTCCATGAAGTGCTTTCCAGGTGAATTTGACTACCTGCAGACTCCTCTAGATGTTCCCACAGTTTTCATCTGCTGTGTGTCTCCAACTGCTTGTTTCTTAATATTGCAGAATCTATGTGGAAGAAATATCTTCTGATACCACGAATCTTTTCCTTCCTTTAAAGTGTCTGTTAAGTAACACACCTTTTGTCCTGAGACCACTCACCCCAGGATACTTAGCCCATAATAGTACATTTCTCAGAAATGGCTATTAATACTAGCTTTGAAGATAGTCCACTTTTAATTCCAACCACAAGGAAAAAAATGCAAATAATATGTAGAATACAGTAGTCCAAAATAGTTCAGTTGGAAGGGACCTACAGATTGTCTAGTCCAACTGCAATAGCTAACCTTAATTCTTTTAAACTAAAACTTAAAAAGATTGTGCTTGTTTTTATCCAGGAATACGCATAAGGATTACAGCAAGGGCATCAACTGTGATTTTACCTCTGTGTTTCTGTGTAGTGTAAACAGGACACAGACCAAATGATATTTTGTAGGCAGACACCTAAGGAGGAGCAGCACAGCTCTGGCTGTGTTGGGGTAGAGTGGAGGTAGCTGAGCACCATGGCAGTGCTCGGCAGGACGTGTGAGATGAGCCACGGATTTGCTGCACAACATTCCCAGTGGCTGCAGGTTACTGATTGGGTTGTTATCAGTTAATGACATACTCATTTTCACATCTTAAACATCTCCCTCTCTTTTTGACGAGTTTCAGTGAATACTTTTTAGTATGTCTTAAAATACTTTTAAGGCATTTCTTTATTAATGAAGTGCGAGTGCTGAATCAGGAGGCTGCAACACTGAATGGTTGTGAATTATGAGTATTAGCTTTGCCCTTCACCCAGTTATGTAATCCATCAATTTATTTCCAGTTCATAATTTTTCTCCATTTTTGGCATCTTTTTCAATTAGTGTCCTTGGTTCACTCATTTATTCTTGTGTGAGAATCTTTTAATATTTTCCTCTACATTGTGAATTTTGAACTAGGAGGTAGAATTACTGCAGTATTTCTTTTTAGCAGCATAGAACTCACTGTTCTTATTAACTCTTTGTTAAGTATCTTTATAAATGATGGTACTGTCTTTAACAGCACTTTGAAAGTGCTTATTAGATTCTTGCTGCTGTACACTGCTGACAAAAAACTATTATCACAATAGTTTTGTGGTGTGCCATTACAGGTTTTTGACTGATGCCTTAATAAATCATGCAGTTTTCTCTGATGTGTCTTAGGGCATTTCTCTGTGTATATTTTTGTTTAAATACAGGTATATTTCTTGGATTTTATTTTTGTTAGAAATCTAAAAATCTTGGATATCAAATTAAATTGTAGCTGCTACAATAAATCTCCTGTTCACAAAACGTTCTCATCATCAGGGAATATTCAGAGCACACAGTAGAGTCAGTAATAGAATCCTCACCAAAACTAAGTGGCGAAGGTGTAGATTCTCTAGGTGCTTCAGTTATTTAGGGGTTGAATTTATATTGTTGAAAGTGTAATATAGAATAAGTGAAAAAGGTTCCTTAGCAGATCATACGAAGATGCACAATCAACAATATCTGCTGTTAGTGGTTCTAGTCTCTCCATTTTCTGTGAAATAGTTATGTAGAGGACAGGTCTCAAACAGTCTAGTGTTAGGAACAGATTCTGTTTAGGTAACTGCTGAAAGCAGGCCAGAATGATGAAAACTCTGAACTGATTGAACATTTTTCAAGTGTATTCCATTCCTTTAAAATTCTTTCACTGCTAAGCTTCAGGGCTTAAATTGGGAACATCTAATCAAGTGTTGTTCTTGCTGGATGTGGCTAGGATTAATTTTGTTCCCATAATCAGTAAGAATAATAACCAAAACATCTTATGCAGCAGATTTTCCTGCCCTTTGGTCTACGTGGAAAATCTCGTAGCGTGTCTCATGCACCTGATTGTTTTTCATTTGAAGATTCAAAAGGCAAGAAAAAATGAGTTTTAAGTGTTGTACACTTATCAAAGCTTACTTAATTCTCATGTTATTCTTTGACATAATTTTACTTAAAATTAAGTTCTCAGATTAGCATCTGAGTGCTCATCTTGTACCACTAACACCAGTGGCAGTTTTGGTATTTGTTTCACTTGGTATGACACTGAAACCATAGGAAACATTCTTACTATTTTTATCTTTAAGGACTATATTTAATGATTGTTTTCCAAATTGAAACAGTTTTCATTTGAATAGTTATTTGAACTTGGGCATTCCTGTGCAGTATTTGGGAAACTGGACCAGATGGAAGCAGACCATTCCTCTTTCCCACCTATCCTTGAAAAGGTCACTGTCACATATAATCTGGTCTTCAGGATAAGACCAAAGTAAGGCAGATGATGCTTTTTACAAAATGCATTTCTGAGGATGTTAAAGTCAAAAATGAGTTTTAATTTGTGCTTGTGATAATTCTTAAAAGTTGTGCAGCAAGGTGCAAACTTCAACAGATCATTAATTAAATGCGGGGATTGCAAAAGGAATGCCTTAAGGCTGAGGCTCTGAAACACTGAAAATCACTGTTATTGTAGTTTTACAGGTTTTTTACATTATGAATGCTGTATTTTTCTGCAGCTACAGTTTGTAGCTACTACAGTTTGTAGTCTCAAATTACATTTTTGTTTGCATTTTCTCCCATCCTCACTGATTTATAACAGAGATCTTTCATTCTTAAAATTGAAAAGCCCCTGCATTACATAAATGGAAAAAATAGAAATAAGATTAATTTTTACTGTCTTGATCAAAATACTCAAATATTGGAACCTGACTTGAGATTCTTGCACTCTGTCTAATCACTGGACATTTTTCCATTGCAGCATTAACTCCAAGTTAATGCATTTTAATTTAATTTTGAACAGCAGCTCCTGCTTTGATTTTGGACATGCTTTGTATCAGTTTTGGGAGGTGAAGTTAAACCTTGAGTTCTGCTTTAACTTAAGCAGTAATGAGTTCATTTTGCAGTGAGAATTTTACAGTTCTTTTTCTACAACACTCTTTTCTTCCAAAGTAAACTCATAAATCCTCCCTTTTGACCATTTTGTTCTTATGGGCTGGAATTTATCTGGTAATTTACATGTACATTTGTTTAGCATTTGAACTTAACATTCCATATGCTATGCTGTATTTATATACAGATCTTAAAAGGTCCTGAATACAGATGCTGCCCGGAGAACCCTCCTGCTGGTGTGTCACTCAAGTCAAAATCCTGATAGTCTACCACTGTGACAGCCTTTAGGAGTAAGATTTATGAAATGTGTTTGAAAGTGGAATATTTCTGAAATCATTCAGGAGTTTTGCAGAGGAGGGGATTCATTAGATGGGATTTCATTGCAGGAAAATAATAAAAAACCCGAAAACACTTTAACAGCAAGTGTGGTGGTGTTGTATTAACCTTTTCCCAGCCTTTTCACATATCTGTTACACTGTGATATAAAGGTATAGATTTAGAAGATCAGTCATTATGGCCCAGAGTCCCTTCACTCAGCCTTCCTGGTGACAGTTGCCTCTGAAGCAATGAAATCTTGTGTCTGGTCTTGCACAGTGCGTGCTGCGGCATGCCACAGCAAGACAGATGGCACATTGGTGTCAAACAGCTTTTGAGAGCTAATTTTCAATCAGTCAACCAAACATTCACAGTCTATCTACCAAATTATAATTAAACCTTCTTCTGGCAGGTGTTCTGAAATCAGGATATAGTTTCATGAGTTACAGCAGGAGGTGAAGGTCCCCTAAAATAGCAGGTCGCAGGTGGCCCATTGCCATACATGTAGACTGGAAGCAATAAAGCTGCTTTCTGCCTAAGCACGTAGATGGTGGATCTCTTCAGACTTCTGGCAGCCCTCTCCATAATACCTGTAAGTATGTCTATGTTCAGCCAAACCCTGTGTAACGTAGGGTGCCTTTTGTAGCTGCCATTTGCCACCATGTTAGTCTCAGGGTCATTTGTTTCAGCATTGCCTTCAAAGCCTATTATTTCAGGTGCAGAAGAAGTGTTTACTGGCTGGGGTTAACACACAAAACACACATTGATTCTTATGCAGATGTTCTGGAGCCAGTGCTAGTTGTACTTTCCTGCATGAGGATGGAGCCTCAGCTCTTTGCTAGCTGTCCTAAAAATGGAAAGGAATTGGAAAATCAACATCAAATTGGATAAATTTTGTCCTGAGATCTTCTGATTTGCAAAGCCAAAATTAATGTTACACTGCTACACATTGCATCTTTTTTCTTGGGAGTTTACAGCCAGAAGAAAACCCGGTGGATCTATTTATTATAGACAGGTCAATGATTGTTTTTATCAGCTGTAGCTAGTACCAGCCAACCTGTATACAGAGAGGAAATGGTTGGTTAAATGTGTTGACAGTATATGGTAATTTAGAGACAAGCAGCCAAGTCCTCTTGTACGCTGCAAAATATTTCCATGAATGACTCAGGCTAGTGGAGTGGTAAAAGCCCTTGGATACACTTCCAGAAATCTGAGCAGCAGTGTGGATGTAATTACATAGGGCAGTGTAGCTGCACACTAGGGATGATGGGAGGCAGACATGGCAGTTCAGGTGTGGTGAAATGATGGTGCTGCTTTGAGTTCCTTTCATGTATTGTGTCAGTGCTCGTATTTCACAGAGATTTCACAGGATATTCTGAGTTGGAAGGGACCCGGAAGGATCATTGAGTCCAGCTCTTAAGTGAATGGCCCATACAGGGGTTGAACACATGACTTTGGTGTTACTAGCACCAGCCAACTGAGTTGATGTCAGTGTATCTAGCTTAGAAACCAGGATCTTCTAATCCAGCCTTAAATAGAGTTTAAATAGATTTTCAAGGTTATGCTTATGGTTAGGAACTTCTGAAAAAATGTATGGACTGCTATGTAATTGTTAATTCAAAGTTAATGTATTAATAAATACTTCATGCCGATCATCTTTAAATCAACTTTACAATCTGAATGAATGTTTTGTTGTATTACCCTGTGAAAATGTTTACCCAACTTTTGTGGTTAAAGAAAAAAAAAAATCTTTCCCATGTATGTGCATCTCAACTGTTCCAATAATTACGTCACTTTTTTAGACAAATTTGTTTCAAGTCAGAAATTATACAGGTAGGTTGTATCTCTAACTATACAGTACTTTCAAGTTTTGGTTTTTTTCCTGGGATTTCATGTGGTTGATGCTATAATTGCAAAATTTAAAGACTGTGTTCAGAGTCTGGTTTTCAAAACTGAACTCTGCCAGTTCCTAAAGCAAGAAGTGGTTTTAGGAGTAAGTGGCTGTTGTTACGATCATTCATGTCTTTCTTTTTTGCTGAATTCCACTATGCAGTCAGTTCATGAGTCAGGATTTTGTGGTATATAATGTAATTTAAATCAGTTATACTTCAACATGCTAGTTGCCTTTAAAAAAAATCCTCTTCAGAGGTTTCATAAATCTGTTCAACAATAAAATCTCAGCCTCAGTAGAAATATCTGTGTGTTACAGATTCAGAGGGTTCCATTTCCAGCAAAATTCTTTTCTACAGGTGATTTCTACCTTTTTCTTTTTCTCTTTGTACTATAGAAATTATTACTTTTTTCACCTGGCCCAATGTGGTAACTTGCTGCTGCTCCCCAAGAGAAAATCACCTCCTCCAAAGTCTTGCTATTACTTATGATTGTATTAAACTCAAAGCAGGCATTCTTGAGCTAGCTATGAAGTTTGTTGTTTCTATTCCAAACATGAAAATGATCCTGTGCCCTCAGAGTGTATCAGTAATCTAATAAAAGAATCTAATAAATGGTCTAATAAAAGAAATCATTTTTTCTACAGACCCTAGCTCATCTTCTTCAGGTTATCTCTATGTCTTCTGTTTGCTCATGCTTAGGTCATAATGAACTCCAATTTTATTTAGTGCAAGTACCCTGTAGATCAGAGCTCCCCTGCTAATGGGTGCTGATAGGCAGTTTTAAAAGGTAGCCCATATTGCTAGATTTAGGTATATGGAGAGAGAACCTGTGCATCTTCTCACTCTTTGATTACTTGACTCATAAGCAAATTTGAGGACAAAACAGGTCTATTGATTTCAGTGGCTTCTACAGTGAAATTAAACTTGAACTTGATCCTGTTCTCTGTCAAGGTTCCCTCTAAGTTAAATATCAGGCTCTTTAATACTGGAGTGAGTTGTTTGCAGTCAAACTTGATAACGGTGAATTCATGTTCATTAAGGGAGAGAGAGATATTTTTAATTAGATAGAAGAGAAACAGGAAATTAACAAAATCTTATTGGTTTGGTTATTACAATATCAAGATATGTTGCATCCAAGGGACAGCAAAACAATGCTATCCCAGTTATGCTGATCTGTACTGGAAGCTGGTGTTAAATTAAACTGCAATATATTTCATAGGTGTCTTCTGCTTGGGGGAGCTTTTATTGTATTTTTCCTCTTTTTTGAACAGAAGAGTTCTACATTTTGTATATTGACAGCTGTTCATCTGTAGCTAATTTTCTTAATTTTTTTTTCTATGGTTAGTTTTTATTTTCTCACTGTACACATAATCCATATGTTCTCTTAAAACATATGAACAGTTTGGAGTATATCTGTAGCATAGTTTACTAAAAGGCTTCTATTGTAATCCATTTATTGCAAACATTTTAATACCAGCAGAGAAAAATAATTCTCTAACACTTTTCTGTACTTTCAGTTACATTAGTATAATGTCATGGAAGCAAAGCCTATTATCAAAAAACACTCTAGGTTAAAAGATGTTATAATAGGTTGAATAATTACTTTTATTCTTACAGCTATTGAAATCCATGTTTTGCTTTAGAACACAGTTTGTCATAATCACAAGATCTTTGCCACTAGCCTTCTAGAGAGTGAGCGTGTTGTTAGTGATTATAATTTTCACTTTACTGCTTTAAAAGTGTTTTTTGAATGTAGAGAGAGAATACTTTTTTTACTCAAAGTAAGTGTAGAATGAAAAGTACCTAGAAATAAAACTAAGACAGAAATCCAGTTATTGAATCTTTCAGTTC
The DNA here is from genome assembly GCA_017589585.1 of Phylloscopus whistleri. Classification (NCBI taxonomy): domain Eukaryota; kingdom Metazoa; phylum Chordata; class Aves; order Passeriformes; family Phylloscopidae; genus Phylloscopus; species Phylloscopus whistleri. Next base: position 93,702 of record JADMLD010001286.1, read on the forward strand.
ATCAAACTTTGTTGAAAGTAGATTTTCATATTCTAGGCAGGCTTACTCTTTTGAGATTGCACTTGCTTAAAAAATGCAGTGACTTTTCCCTGGCACTCTGTACTTTTCTCCCATTCTTAAAAAGATTATTCTTTTGTTAGAGAAGAAGAGACCTCTTTGTTCCCATGGGCATCAGCAATGATTAAGTCAGTCCACAAGTCCTTTGTTAAAGCTAAGCAGAGGTTATCTTGTTGTGATTAGTAAAAGCAATACTTGCTGTGTTGAAGATTATCTGCTTCAGCTGTTTATCAGTGGGATAAGCAAAGCTACCAATTTCAGCTTTAGGCAACTCGCAAATGAATAGTCTGGGTCCTCGTTTTCTTGTAATATTTTTAGCATTAACTTGATGTGGTAGAACACAAAAACCCAGTATAATTTACTACAGCAGCAGCTAATTTTAGTGAGGATTGTATCTTGCATTAACTGTAAAAAAACTACTGTGATTTTGGTCCAAAGCAGTTCCATTCTGCAATGGCCTGGCCATTCTTTGAAGTGCAGAAAGATACTATCTGTTTTCTGAAGAACATAAACTGACAACGCAAACCTGGAGATGTGTGTATGAGATGGGATAAGGAGTTTTATAGCAGAAACAGATCTGTTCCTGGAGTGAAAAATGGTAGAAGTCTGAAGCATACACACACAAAAGGATGAAAAGATAGTCTAGGAAAAAAAAGTAGTTTAATACAGTCAAAGAGACAGAAAAAGGAGCAGACTTTCTTGGAGAGTGTAAATCATGGAAGGTGATGAAGTTGAGAATGAGGATCCTGGATTTTCTTTAATAAAACACAGACTAGAACGAGGAAAGATAAAATATCTGAATCTGGAGAGGTAAATTATGCCAACAACCAAGATTTGCAAAGATGTGAATTATGGAAGAATTAAATATTTATAGGTGTAGAAAAAGTCAACAGGAAGAAGTTACTCAACTTACTTATTTAAGTTATTTCTACTTCAGTATTTATAGCCATACTTTAGCCATGAGCTGTGTGCCTTCAGATTTCTGTTTAGCCTGTGTTCCTCTCTTTGGATATCAGCTGCATTTTTGCTGCAGCAGCCTGTTCCATGGACTCTCACATTACAGAGAAAATTTACATAAAGTTGTTCCAGTTTAGTGAAGAATTGAGAAATGCTAGTTTGAAATTCAGTGTTTTGAATCAGGAAGTGTTTTATTTATTTTCAGTCTTCTTCCAAATCCTGCAATACTAGTGGCTGCTCTTGAGTCATCTTGGCTTAGCTTCCATGACAAGATTTTGACAGCTTCATTTTTCTGTTAGAGTGAAGCTGGATTGTGAAGATTTCATTATGAAAGATGAGAGTTTCATTAAAGGTGGTTTCGTTAAAGGCATTCAAAATCTGTGCACTAGCTTTCTGCTGGATTTGATCAATGGGCAGTCAGTCTAGTGAAATCCAGTTCTAATGAGATATTTATTCCTGGTGGTTTCTGGCAGTATAGTGATATGCTTTAGAGCCAGCCTCAGCTGTGGTCACTTTGTGGTGTTGAGCCTTGTTCTTAGATGTGAGAGGTTGTTCTAAGTGGAGCCTGAAGGGTGATTATATTTAGGCAAGGTAATGTGCAAAGGATCATGGATCAGTGCTCTAGCCTGATCAGTTGCAAATTCAGTGTCAACTTCTGCCAGATTTTGGGGTCTTTGTGCATAGTGTGGTTGGTACTGTGACAGAGAAGGTGAATTATTAGGAATGCACCTTTAAACCTCACCAGCAAGCAGTGCATTGTGGAGCAGCTTATCTTCACTCTTATGTTATTTCTCTTTCATCAGTCAATAGGCACTCCTTATTGAGTTATATCTTCCTTTCCTGCCATAGTGACAGCCATAATGTGTTTACAGCTGTACCTACCAAATAATGTTGGATTTGCAAAGCACCAGTATCGCTGTGGCGTTGCACTGTCCATAGTACTTGCTCTCTGCTCTCTGTGGTACGTGATCACCTGCAGCTGAGCCGTGATCTGAGCTGTCTGGGCCAACTGTCCTTTCCTGACCTCGGTGCTTGTTCCAAAGACTGGATAATTCTGACAGCTACAGCTTTTTACCAATTGGGATGTGTTAGTTGCCTTCTGGGAGTTCATCTTCTGGTGTAGTTTGGTCTGAAAAGAATCCACTTTTTTTGCACTAAGACTAAACTAAAGCACAGTAGGTGAGATGCTTGGGATATTCACTTCAGAAGGCCATTTGTGATCTAAAATAAATGTACAATATGGACACAACCAAACACCTTCAGTTTCAGTGGTGAGACATGGGAGGCAAGTTGCAGGCTGTACTTTCTCTGTCTTGAGTGGGAGGAGCTGTCATGCATGCAGAGTCAGTGAGGCATTGTGACTTCTAGGGAGCAAAGAGGTGTTGGTGGGTGTTTGTCATGCCTTCCATATCGTCCTCTTACTGAGATAATGCTGGTTGTGACCGTTCAGTCCATATATGTAAAGCATGTGTTAATACATAATCCTTCTACTATAAAATTAACATTGTATTTTGCGTTTTCTTTTGGCATAAGCTTCTGTTCTGCTGCAGTCAATAATAGTCCAGATGAGCTTTTAGTGCTTTTTATTGCAAAACCTCTCAGAACAGTTCTGTGCAGATTGAAGTGGGAAACAGAATTGAACTCTGATGTAGAATTGAAGCAAACATGACTGAAAGGAGCCCAGAAGCTCACTGCACTCCACCTGTTGCCCAAACCAGAAGTGACATATCAGCAGTGTTCTAAGCTGGCTTTTCCCCCTCAATCTTTCCTGCAGGTGTTTCACTGACAGATTTTTCAGTATCTACAGATACTGTGCAGCAATTCTTCATTATCACCGAAGTTACATATGTTCCCTGCTGTATAACCAAGATACTGCTTGTTGCAAATTAAGCCCATTCCTTTTTTTGCTTGCTAGTCTAGACAGAAACAATTTGTCTTTGTTCTTTCAGAAGTCTCTTCTGTATTTGAACATTTCTCGATAGATTTTGTTAGCCCAAAGACTTTATTTAGGGCTACTGCAATTTATCATTTGACTTTCAGTAGAATATATTAAGAAAAGACAGTTTTCTGTCTTTTGAACTTCACTCTGATTAATAATAGTTTGCAAAAAATGCCTATGAGTGGAAAACTCATGTGGCATATTTTATGTTTATTATCAGGGACTGAATTTTAATCAATCACTAGGAACTTGTTTTTCTCTTTTTTTAGAGAAAAGAAAGGACATTTACTCCCTTTATCAAATGAGAGCTTACATATATATTAAAAATTGGGTAAGAGATAGATCTAGGGTGCACTTCCATTATGTGTGGAAAAAATCTCTGAAGATACTTCATGAAGCAGTGCAAAAAATAAACTCCTTTTTCTGAGAATGAGGAAGAGTATATACAGCTATGAATGTTTCTACATTTAAGTAATTCTTGAAAAATTGTTCAGAGAACCCATTCTAAACTTATCTAGTAAGAAGACTCGCTCACTGTTTTGGAATCATTGTGTTGATGTTTCATGCTTCCCACACAATCTTAGGAAGCTTGCCTTTTTCCTTCTTAGGAAAAGTTTTATTTTTCAAGAGATATCACTGCTGGGATATTATAAAACTTCCACGAATGTTTTGTATTAACGGATAAAACATGCATGCTCCCAAATATATGCATTTTCTGAGAGGAACGAAAAATGTTTTGTAGCCTTGGACATTTGGTTTCATGATGCAGCAAGCTCAGATCCAATTAATCTTATAGCAAGTGGATTATGAAGAAAAATGCTGACCCACATGGGTTTTAAATTATCATTATCTATTAGTTCTTGTGGGAATAGGGTCTCAGTTCCCCAGTCAAGGCCTCAAACTGCTTTGCACCATGGCTGTTACATGGAGGCAAAGCATAGGTGCACTCTGCCAGATGACCCCTTTATTTGAGGCTGTGACAAGGCCACGGATGCTGGAAGAAGGTGTTTGGATGTTTCTGGAAGCAAGTATGTTTTAGCAGGTGGCTTTACAGTCTCCTGACTCTAGTTGCCCTCTATTTAGCCAGCACCAGATATAAAGACACGCAGAATAACCCCACGTAAAAGAACATATTAGATTGTTTAAATAGAAAAGAAGTATTTAGAATTATAGTGTATTGCTGAATAAATGAATGAACAGTTTAACAAAACCAAAAGTTGTCTTGCTTTTGCACAGCATGGTCCAAGAGTTAAAGGCAAAGCCTAATGAATTTTTTATTTGTTTTGTTTTAGAACGCCAAGCGTGCACATCCATGGCTGGCTGCAGCGTCCTTCCCTCCAGCGTGGCCGGTATCAGCAAGGAGCTGATCGAACTGCAGCACCTCATCCAGTTCCCAGAGGAGGTTGCCAGCATTCTGACCGAGCAGGAGCAGGAGCTCTACCGCAAAGTCTTACCCATTGACTACCTCTGCTTTCTGACTAGGGATTTGGGTAATGCTGAGTGTCAAAGCAAGCTGCCAGCTATTAAGGCCTCCATATCTGCTACTATTCTTTCTTCTCCCAATGGTGAACATAATGCTGTAGAAGATCTTGTGACAAGGTTTAATGAGGTAAAATAAAACTTTTAAATTGCTTTTCATAAGGGTTATTACCTGATATAAGTGGGTTAGTTATTTCCTTTATCTCTCAGAGCTGAATTTAGCTAGTTCAATTGTAACAATTTTTTAAAATAAAAGTTAAGATGACCAGGGATTTAGCTAAATAACTTGCACTGAATTTAGTGGGAGGTATGTGACCAATTTGTTCAGTGAGGTATGGAAACAGTGGCATAACTTTTTCTTGCACATTGTAAAATGAACATGAAGAAAAAATTACAGACTTCTAATTCATTGTATTTATACTGACAGTATGGGATACAGTTTCAGTCAGTTTATTATTTTGTTTAGGTACTGGAGTTCTGTTTATTTGTTTTGGATTTTTGTAGACTAAGCATGATCTTAGGAGTCAGCACAGAAGTATTTTAAACTAGATTTTTCTGTATTTTCTGTAATATAACTACACTAATCTGCACTATTTATTTATTTAATCACTGTGTGTGTCTTGGGCTTTGTTATACAAAGAAGCGTCACTTGGTATGACATTTTTAGAAGCCAAATGTCGAATTCTTTAGCAAGATTTTATTTTGTTTTTAGGAAGGTGGTCTTCTGGCAAGTTTACTAGAAAATTAAGGATTGAGAAACTGGTAAAAAATCCACCCAAAACCCCAATCCAAATAAAAATCAGACCACCTAAATGAAAACCTCACATTTTAGCTGCAGAAACATCTAACAGTTGTTTCTTCTTTTTTTCAAGGGGTGTGGTGGAGGGGAGAGAAGAGTGGTGAACTATGTACAATGTTAGCAATTTCTAGAATCATAGAAGTGGAATAAAGTGAAGATAAAGTTGACTTAATACTTTTTTAGTTTGCTATCCATTGTATTCTTATGGTGAGTGAGATGAAAATCATGCAGGTAGAAAAAAACCAGCATAAAATTAAGTAAATATAGAAGAATGTGTATTAACCCCCAGTGAACTTTCTGGGTGCTGGGCAAAGAAGACTCAGTGAATGTTTAGCATGTTTCAAAGTGTTCCTTATTCTTGCATGTTACTGAGACTTAGCAGCTAAAATAGGGTAAATGTATTGGCTTCTCTCACCTCATTCAGTTATGGGAAAATACATAAAAGTTGCAGCTACACTACTGAGTCTTTAAACACAGCCTAAAAATAGTTTAAATTAGCTGCAGTAGCAGTACTGAAGAAGATGCCGTGGCTGATGTGTCTGGAGAGGACTGTAGGTGCTGACCCAGCTGGGCCCCTCCTTCTTTCCTGTGGGGCTGCTCTTGCAGTGATCACCAGGCTGAGGCCAGGGGAGGCCAGGTGCACTGGCCAAGCTGTGCTACAGCCTGGTGAGGCACAATGCCAGGGCAGTTTCTTGGGGACATGTTGTCATCAGCTGTACAAATTAGACTGACCATGGTTGTGTTCTGACATTGAAGGGTCACAAGACTGAAAAGCAAGTGGGTCCTGAAAAAGTCTTGTCAGAAATGACTGAGTTCCATACCAATGACAATTTTAGCATTAAAGTTGCCTTTTGATAAAATAGTCAGCATTATCTTTTAGTCTTAGAGGTTTCTGACTTTGCAGTTTTTGTTTGCTAGAGTTCCTTGTTTGGTAATGGTACAGGATAGTTTTTTATACAATTTGAATTCATTCCCAAATATTCAGTGCAAAGATTCTTTGGTATTTAGTGCAATAGATTATTTGAAGTGTAATCTGGAATAACTTTAAAAACATAGATGTTACATGTTTAAATGGAGTTACTGTACAATATTTACTGCTTGTAATAAATCACTGTTTTGCTATATGCTTTATCTTATTGTGGAGTATATCAGTTGCCATAGCCAATCACGAGCGTGAACTCTCCAAATGTCTTTGTTTATAAATGGAAAGAAAATTCTTGTACAAAGAGTCATGATTTTGTTGGCAAAACTCAGGGAGCACTTGCTGATTTTTTTGGCATTGCCTATAGAAATACTGAAGTGTATTTATAATCTGGGAGCCAAAATTACTTTTAGGATGACAGGCTTCTGATACATGATGGGGAAAAACAATTCCATGTCATTGTTCTGTTAAATAACAATTATATTATTTAGAGTATTTTTCATAAAGCACTTTAATTTTTAGTATTTTTTCTGACAGTACATATTAAGGAGGAACACTTTATAATACTTATGTAAAATGACCGTCAATTCTGAAGATTTTGGGCTACATGCATTCAGTTTCACCAACTATAACTAAAGCTTGTAGTCTTCAAGGTTTGATGAAAAATGTGATTGCATGATAGTGGAGCTTTGGGCACAACACGTACTCATTGGTGAAACACAGCTCATACTTCATTTGCTGCTAATAATATCCATTTGATCTTAGAGTCTCGTCAGAGCATTGCTGTAGACCAAGCTAAAGACAGATATTCGTTCCTGTTGCTACATGTAATTAAAAGCTGATTCTGAATTAGTGGCTAGTGTGGCAGTATTAGAGTGAAATACAGTAACATCTACCTTTACAAAAGGATTAGCTCTAAGTCTCTAAAGCTGTGCACTTGATAGTAATAGTAAAATATTTTTCTGTTCTGATGGAGCTCTGACTATAAGAAATTTAGTTTTCAAGGATGTAAAGCTGTGGGAAGAAACTGCTGAGATTCTGCAGTTAGCAGAGCTCTGGCAGCTAGAAAGTTAGGAAAATGATACCTAAGTGTGTTTTAGGACTCTAACAACTGTAACATACTTTTTTGCCATCTCTCCTTGTTGCCTACTGTGCTTTTCACTTCTTCATTTAGTTCTTTTCTCTGATTTTTGTATGACATGAGTTCATCCTGCTTCTTTACGTGGAGTGACGTGCTCCTTCCTCAGTGTCATATGCCATGGTCTTTCTGGGATTCTGTTTCTTTTTCTGTCTCTTTACCACCCCCCCAAGCTCTAGCACCTTTATGTCTGACTCCCAACCACTCTTCTGCCTGTCACCAGCAAAGCAACCACAAGCGCAATGTACATGTTGTAAACATTTATGTTTATGTAAACATTTAAAATAATTTCAATCATTGCTTTATATAAACATGCAAAGAGTCTCTTGTAAGGGTCTCTTGTCTTTCTGGCTTAAGCTTCAAGTAAAAGAAAACCAATAAAACTTTAAACAAACTGAAACATATAATTTTCCATGCTGAGATACACGTACAGAGTAATTGTGAGTTCTTATATTGAAAGTTACACCAGATTGGAAGATCATTCAGACAGCTGACTGAAGGTAGTCCCACTACTGAACTGAAAATGCAAATGCAAAATAAGAAGTCAAATGAGTAAGGTGATTTTTTTGGAAACTTATGGTTGTTAAAAAGTTTGAACAGTGTTAGTATAGCCCTGCTACTGGAGTGGGTTCATCACTCACTAAATCATTCTTAAAATCAGTAAGGTTAATTAAAATATGGTTGCTTAAGACACTTAGTGATGTTAGTTTTACTATTAATGGTTAAATTTTGTAAGGTTTTTTCATTGTTCATTCAAAATACAAATTTAAACCTCACTAGTAAAATAGAGACATATCATTTTACTGAAATAATGGAATGTAAATAAATATTGTACTCTGTCTCTTAGTTCAGCATTTTTTTGCAATGCCTAAATGGGTTTGCATAATGCTTTTAAAAAGATTGTGTTTGTACAAATATCAAACTCTTTCCAGTCCTTGTTTGGAATAGTGTTTAATCAGATTTAAAATGGTAAATGTTCTCTGTAAGGTTATATAATTTCACAAAAGCATATAAAGTAAACCATCTGTTCATAAGATATGCAATTTAAAATATTCAGATTTTAAAAATGCATCTGAAAATTATTTTGCATATTATACCAAGAGGTAAAAAAATTAATAATTAAACCTCAGTGAAACCCATGTAAAAAATTCCAGTTCTGTTTTATACACAGAACTATGTATAAATATATATACAGATATTCAGCAATGTGCATTGACAGGTCTGTGCACAGTTAGCAGTGCAGAGGGACTCGCTGCAGCCAGCTATTAGTGCTAATGCTGCATACTGCTGGTGTTTTTTAATTATTGTTTTTAAAGAGAGAAATTGGATTATCCTGACATCTAAGAATTCTGCTTTTAAACAAAATACTGTTTTTCTCTCTGGCCACAATTATGGTATGATACCTGATAAAGGTTATTTTTCATGTTCTTGAGATTTTCCTCAATTTTTTTTATTTTATCAAACAAAATTACTAAAAAGCAGAATGGCTGTTAAATGGGTTATAGATTGCCATGCTTATCCTTTGGATACCTTAAAAATCATCTTGTTTTGTGTGCAGAGACTTTTCATACACATACTTTATTTTGTCAGTATTAAAGTTTCTTGCTTTTTTGCTCCAGTGTAGGCAGTATTTATATCAGCTACAATTTGTTATAGAAAGGTTTCCATGGCTAATTTATGGTAGGAGTTAAAGAAGGTATGTACTGTAATCTTACCTTGTGGTAAGCCAGAAGATTTTGTTTTACTTGCTAGCAATGGAATTGTTAAACTTCAGCCAGACAGCTGTGTTTGGTAATTTCACCTCTGAAAGCTGCATCTCTCAAGTATTATGAAGTTCCTAAAAATGTAAGATAAATATAGAACATATAATTTCTTCCATGTAGCATCACCCACTGAAGTATGTAGCTTGGGAATTGCTGTAAAAGTTTTACAAACTGAAGTGCTGGTGAAATGAGTGTAAAACACTACAGATTATAAAACACTGCACATTGCAGGTGGAAATTGTTAATAATTGCCTACCTCAACAGCACCACTACATTTACATTCTCATAAAATATAAAAAATAAATTAATTCCCATTTTAAAAAAATCACATAATACATTCTCTAGGAGCTATACAGAGGATAGTAAAGCATTTATATAAATATAAATGAATGTATATATTAATATATATATGAATTATCATAATCCAGAGTATTAGAAGACTGAAATAAAAGAATGAGTGAAGAAAATCCATGGCAAATTTAGGGATACAGTTAATAATTCAACATGCATTACTGTTCCTTCCTGTGTACTACATGGAGCAAGGTTCCCATAGAGTGAATGATAAACAGTCCTGTAGGTTGCACTTGTACAGGGATTTAAGGTCATGTACCATAACTTGAGGATCAAGTTCCATCAGGGGTGTCTCTTTCATGTCCTGCATGTTTTATTAGTAAAAGTGGCTCAGCCTCAGTAATAAGCTATATTCTGCCCCTGACAAATTGGGAGATTTTTGCCTGCATGTAGATTTGACTTGAAATCAGTCAATAATTAGGTAATCAAAGACATAGGCTCATTTTAGATTTTTAGTGACTGATATATATTTTTCATGTTTAAAAGTAAAAAATAAAATTAACACTAAGTAAAAATGTGCCTTTCCTAAATGCATTAGCAATAGCTAACCTGAATTTACTTGAAATCTTTGATCAAAGTAAGGTAAGCCAAAAAACTTCTAAAACAATCAGTTATTGAATACAACAGATTTTGCTGCAGTTAAAATGGTAGAGGTGATATAAAATGATAATTTCAGAAAACCTGAAACTGTACGGATCTTTTTCACTACAAATTGTAGTACATATTGCTCAGTATATTTTGCATTGCTAAGACATCTGGTGCAGGTCCTGTGTGCTCAGATTCAGATTTGAAGGAGACTCCTATATCTCTTAAACTTTGCAAATGAGGCTACTTTCTGTGTATCTGAACTTAATCTGGCTCAATGTTGTTAGCATTTCTATTACGGCACCAGAAAATATTTAAATATTAAGCAAACATCTATTTGATTTTGCTTGTTTAGTACTTAATATTAGTATCCAGTAATCCTGAAAGACACTCATTTTTATCCATCTGAAAGAAAAGACTGATGTTACTATCAACTTGTTTAAATGGATTGTGTGTTAATTTATTACTTTTCTTGTGTCTTGCAATCATGTGGGTTATCCTAACAAGCCAGGATACATTTTCTCATGCTTTTCAGACTCATCAGCAGTGCAGCGGAAATCTAATTATAGGTTTGCTGTGATGATTTCTGTTCTGAAGGGAGCTTAAAATGAGTTACATAAACAGAACTATGTAAGTCAAGTGTGAAAAAAAAAGTAAAACTAAGGAAATAATGATTACTGTGTTGATACGTAGATTGTGATCTGATGTTAAAGTGCTATCCAACACAAAAACTTTGTCCAAAAAGCTTTACTGCTCATTCTGACAAATACTTGCAATGTATTTTGATCTCTTTGGCAAGGCTACTCCTGTGCACTCTTTGGCTGGGATGTGCTGTGTGTGCTCAGGCACTGCCACGTGAAGCTTTCGTGCTTCTGTCGTGGCAGCTTGGTACCAAGGCAGCGGATGGTGCTTCAGCCTCAGGTCAGGTGTTCCTCGGCTGTGCTGCAGCTGGGGAGGTGGCTCTGCAAGCCAACCAAGAGGGGAGTGCTGCAAGAGGAGGTGCGGTTCTGTATCCACTTGGCTGGAGTGTCCACAAGTCAGAGCTCGCCAGGATGGAGCTTCTCTTTGCTCCTGTCTCTCTGCTCCTGTTTCACAATTTCTGATGTTTTAATTGATTTATTTTTTTACATTTTATTCTGATTTTATTCTTATTTGACCCCCATGCCGTGAAGTGCTATGGTGGTTTGTATTTTCCATACCTTCATGCTCTTCAGTTATGCATATCATGCACTTCTTTGTTGATTGAGTTTTATATTTTAGGAGTAACTAGCAGAACACATCAAATAAAATTTTAGGTAAATTCAGATTCTCATCCTGAGCTGCTGCAGTGATTAGCGTGCTGCCCCTGATGCTCACAACCTATTAGAGCATCCCCATAGTCATTTTCCTCACTCCTGAGTATGTCCCCAGTGAATGAATTTCGTCAATAATCAGTCCTTAAAGTGTGATGTTTATATATATGTAAATACAAATATATATATACATAAATCACACTTTTAGGGTTTGGGGGGTTTTTGTTCGTTTGTTTGTTGGGGGGTTTTTGTTTGTTTTTTTTTTTTTGGTGGTTTGTTTGGTTTTGTTTTGCATATAAGGAGTAGGACTTTTCTTCTTATCTGGACATGTCTCATTTATGGTTCTTGATTGATGTGGCCATCAGACAGGTTAAATAGTAACTTAGATTCTTCATAGTCTTTGTCCTCCTCAAGAGTGAGTGGCTCAGAACTCTGAGTCTCTATAGAGTTGCATAAATAGAAGCCCTATATATTTTCAGTGGGGTTATTTTCCTGTTAGTACTAATGCATTCACATTTTATTTCATGTGCTTGGTTTTTAAAATAAAAGCCTATGGCCCCTGAGGGGTGAACTAGCATTTTCTAATTTCTATAAGCCTCTCCTCACACTGGTATTATCTGTAAACACTTGAGTCCTTCAGGACCAAAGAATGGAACACAGTGTCAGTAAACAAATCACGTTTATTGCCTCCTAAGTGTTTACACAATGACAAAAATCAAGCCTCCAGGGAGTCATATTGTAAAAAGAAACAGTTGGTTTAAATTAGGTTTCCATGTGAAATATAGCTACTTTTTATGGATGTTGTGGGAACATAAACTGGAAGGAAAATCTGCACACTGATAAAATGAAGGGTTGATTTTTTTATTTGTTTAAATACAAACAGAATCATGTACTAAGTTGATTTCTGATTTTGGCATTAATTAATTACAAGAGAAGTTGGTAGTATGGGCACATCTTTGGAAGATGAGATTTCTTTTTATTTACTTTGTGATCTTGCAAACAGATATTGCAAATTATCTGAAATGATGCATATAGGAATTAGCAAAACTGTGCATTAAATGCATCTAGTTTTATGAAATTAACCAAAACAAAAAATCCAATTTATCAACTTTCACTGTTCATATTGTTAACAAGGGTTGTTCACTGTGGGGCTGAGATCTATAAGCCATGTTAATGAGAATTTATACTGCAGATCTCTCCAGCAGCTTTAGAAATCAGTGCTAGCTGAAGCTGTCCATTTTCTTCTGTGGCATCAATGCATATTCAGAATATCTTATATTAGGATGCAATAGGTTTTTGTTTAATAAACATTTTTCTAGACTGGTTAATGATTTAACTGTTGTAATGTGAATATATCACTGTGTAAGATGTGTTTGCAATGCATATGTGATTTGACTATGAGCATGTAAGTGGAATTTTGACTTCTGATACCCTTCTGATGAAAGAAACCAAACAAACCCACATTATCTGTCAAGTATGCGTGAATGCTCCAAGTGACATTGCTTTGGCTGACCATACTTCTGTTTGGTTTTACAAGGTGAGCTCCTGGGTTACCTGGCTGATCCTGACTGCAGGTTCTATGGAGGAGAAACGAGAAGTCTTCTCATACTTAGTACATGTGGCAAAATGCTGCTGGAATATGGGCAACTACAATGCTGTAATGGAATTCCTGGCAGGGCTAAGGTACTGGCAACTCTTCTTTTTTTAAATGGCTTTTCAGTGATAGGTTACATTGCAGCTTCTGTTAAGCAGATGTCTCTGGAGAACAATGAAACTAAATAAAAATCCATGGCTAAGCCACATCATCTCATGCTGTGACTTTCTAGTAATCCCTTTTGGAAAAATGAAGCATGCTAAACCCTTCCTTTTTCTCTCAAAATGCTCTAAAGACGCCATCACTTTTCCTGATGCACTCTGAATATGTTGCATTAGAAAACTTTTTTTTTAACAGAATTTTTTAAAATGTAAAAAGAAGATGGGAAAGCAGTTGTGATTTATCTAATAAGCTATGACTAATGTAACTTGGGGTTGGAGTCTCCAGAACATAAGTGAAACATAATCATGGTGATGCTCTAGAAGGATCAGTCTTAGCTGTAAAAAAGAAACTACCCCAAAAAGACAAAAAAAAAAATCCCAACAAGACCAAACAGCCAAATCTGTTTTTTAACCTCTCTGATTTATTTATACAGACTGATGTTGGGATCTCATGCTGACATGATCTTATGTAGAAGGACTGCATTATCTCAAGGAGGTTAGAGTAGGGGCTCGAGGACTGCTCATTGTGTGCTTTCCAGGTTCATGTAGGGTAGGGCCAGGGGAGCAGGAAAGCAGTGCCTTAGCACTGCCAGTTCAAAGGGCAGCAAATGGGACTGAACAGGGAAGAGTTAAGATCAACTTTCCCATCTCTTGGCTTTGACCCTCATTGTATAACATGTTTGGGTAACAAAGCTCTAAAGTGTTTGCATTGCTGTTCTTTGTGGTTTAGTAAGGATCTCACTGAGATATTTGTTTATGGTTTTGGTATATAAAGCTCACTTGGAACGCTCATAGGCATGAGGAGTATATTTCAGCAGAATACATCCACAATCTCTAAGCCATGTAAGTTATGAGGGAAAATGCAAAGCCAATTAAGGGCTTAATTTTTTCTCTAATGCATCTGCACAGCACAAGAGAGAGAGGAGAGGGAAGGCTGGTGCTGATGAGCAGCATTTCTGGGACAGGGAGGGAAAGTGGGGGTAAGGGCAGTCTACTGTGAATGTATCTTTGGGTCTTTTGGTATGTCTGAGGCCAGGGGTGGGAAGAAAGGCCCTATGATTACATAGACATACAGCTCTGAAGGTAAGAGAACTCCCAGAAGTACTCACAATCCCTGGAGCTATTTCTGTTGGAAATCAGAATTTCTTTTCAGCTACAGCTCTACACTGGTGTGTTAGAGCTTGAACATGGTCCTGACTTCCTTTTTTTTCTGTGAAAATAAATATTTTTTTTCTGTGAAAATAAGTAATCTAGTTTTTCTGTGAAAATAAATAATTTATTTTGTGAGCAAACTGGGGAAGAAAACAATGTAATTTTTAAAAAATAAATTTAATGAAAACCTCCCAATTTTTGCTAGCTTTATGGATTGTTCGTAATACATCTGAAGGAATTTGTAAGAAACATTCTGGTTTATCTTTATGCTGTTTCCTTAATCTTTTTTAATTTCTTTATGGGCCCTTAGAAATTTTAGGCAATGACACAAAAAAAAGTGATAGGGACCTTGCTGCTGTGTTTTATGCAGCTGGACTTTTATTAAAATGTGAAATACTGCTCCAGTAGATCAGACTGCTAGCTTCTCATTTTTAGTTTTGTTCTTTGATAATTCAAAGGGGGGAATTTTCATAAAAATAATAGCCTTGGTTTCATTCATTCATTTCTGAGCAATTATAATTTCCTGTATTACATATATACTGCAGGTGTTGGACTTGAAGGTAAATAGTTTAAATTTTTTTAATAAATGTTGCAATCTCTTCTTGCAATAGGTCAAGAAAAGTTTTAAAAATGTGGCAATTTATGGACCAGTCTGATATTGAAACCATGCGAAGTCTGAAGGATGCTATGGCACAACATGAGTCATCATCTGAATACAGGAAAGTGGTCAACCGGGCACTCAATATTCCAGGCTGTAAAGTTGTTCCTTTCTGTGGTGTGTTTTTAAAAGAGCTCTGTGAAGTTTTGGATGGAGCATCAAGCCTCATCAGACTCTGTCCCCGATATAACTCCCAGTATGAAACGTTAGAGGTAAAAGAGATGAATATTCGAAGATGTTATGTTCTTAGCCAGTGCTTTATTTTATACAGTCTTACACCAAGGCACCATCTAATTAAAGCTTTCTAAACCAGACTTTTACTAGACTCATCAGTTACATGAACCTCAGTTTAATTCCCATAGTTCCTTAGCAATTTAAGTTTGGTTGTTTCTACCCAGTTCAGTATCTGAGTACTGAGAAATCAGCATTAGTAATAAAGGATCTTGTTTATACTTTGTGTTAAGTGAGTATGTAAAGCCCAAAATGTGTAATTATTTTCTGCTAAATACTTTGACCTTCCACTTAATTCACTGGGAATTGGAGGTTTTCAGTTCCTTAAAAACAGAATTTAGAAGCTCAGCAGATCAAACTTTTCCTCTGTGGAAAGAAACAATATTTTTGAGTTGTATTATTGTAGTTTTAATAGAAAAATGCCCCAGTGAGATCAGCGGTTACTTTAACTTGGATTACTTGATTTATGAAGTGATTTGGTCTGTTTTGGGTTGCAAGTAGGCACAAAATCCCATGGGAAGCAAGTAGGAAATATGCACTAAATATTAATAATAGTAAAAATTTCTGCAGTGAGTAGTAGATGACACAATATTCTATTTGTAACTATACTAATCTTTTACATATCTCTATAGTTTGTTTCAGATTACAGTGGACAAGATAATTTCTTACAACGAGTAGGCCAAGATGGTTTAAATAATCCAGAAAAAGAATCAACAACAAACAATATCTTTCAAACTATTCGGAGCTGCAATCGCAGTTTGGATTCGGAAGAGGGTGAAGATAATGTTAGTGAAGGGAACAATTCAAGGAAAAACTCTTTGAAGGACAAAACCCGGTACCAGTAGGTCTTTTATTTATTATAAATAAATATTTATTTATTTTACTTACTATCATCACATGTATATATCATGGTTTTTGTCTTTGGTTTTCTTTTACCAAGGCTTGCTTTTAGAAATAAGAGCAATTTTACCATCTTACCTTGTATTTATCCATTTCCAGTTCAGAACTTTTCTCCCCTGACACTCAACTGCTTGGAAACTCTCTGTATAGCTATATTTTCCCTCATGATGTAATTACTTTCTCTAATGATAAGGGTAAATCCTTTCTGTCTTACACAGAGCACTTTAAAAATCCACAGTTACAATTACAATTTTGATCTCTAGTGACAGGAATAGCACCAGGACGTATTTGTTATCAGAGCTCAGAGCATTGTATTCTGCATGCTCAGGCATGTTCTGCCCCTTCAAAAAAAAAAAGGTTATTATCCTTCAAAAGACTTCTTCTTTTAAGAACATGTTAATTTGAGGGGTTTCAATTTTGTCCAGAAAACATTCATGTGTGAGTACACATTTTGAATTTTCAGGTTGCTGTAGTCCTGCTATTTTGCAAAGAAGTTTACTGCATTGGGAAAAAAAAGCCCAGTGTTCAGTAATCTGATTTCACTTTGAGGACCACTCTTGAAGACTGTACTAGTCACCAGGAGGAAATACAGCAAATGCAAAGTTTAGGACATCACATGATCTTCTAGAATGTTGCTTTGCAGAGAAGTTTCATTGCAAAGCCCATGTAGACATAGGTGGGTCAGGTCAGCTGTCAACTAAGTAACTGTGTTAGACTAACTTCAAATTAAGTAACAGAACTGTACTGCACTGAGGTGAAGCACTGTAAAATTATGTGAGAGCTTGCATAATTAAAAAAAAACACGTTTAAGTCGCTGCTTGAGTTATTTTACTGATTATGTGTGTCAGAAATATCAATATGTTCAGAACTATCTAACTAATTTCAGCTACTTAAACATTAAATCTAATAAGTGACTGCCTGAGAGGCAACTATTACCTTCCTGTTTAAAATGCATTTATTTCATTAACATGTAATTCTAAATTTCATTGCAAATAAATAATCATTATTTCCTGAAAGAATGGTTTCTAATAGAATTATTCACGTCTGGCTTTAGTTGCTTCTGGGAAGTGGTGCACTAGATTAAGCCAAGAAAGACAGACCCACTTCTCTGCCCACATATGTTATCTCGTGACTTACTTCAGTCCTAATACTTTCTTCCAGGAATTCTTTTTTTGTTAATTATTATGCTTTAAAATCAACTTGCAAATCATAGTTCAAATGGTGAATAAGCTAGGCATATAAACAGTTCACATGGATGAAAAAAATAGAAATTAAACATAGTTCCTTTTTTATGTATTTATGAAATAATTCAGTGGGAAATTACTTATGCTTTATTCATTAATATAATCTAGCAAGTTGCACTCTAAACTAAAATAGGAATTTGGTTTTTTAAAAAACCCAGTGTGAATCTGAAATGAAAATTTAAAATTTAAATGAACAAAACTGCAGATAGGTAATTAAAGTTGTTTCCTGGTTCCAGCTACTAACTAGTCAGTTATGAGTATCTGTACTTCTGATGCAGTAAATACTGATTTTAACAGTAAAATACTTGTAGGAGAATACTTCTGAAAGTACTGATTTAACTCAAGTATCTCACAGGCTTTAGAAATTCCTTATTCACTTGCCATATCTTTCCTGGGCATGCAGAGAGCTCGGTGAGGCACAGGAGCAAATTGCTACAGAGGCAGAAGGGCCATGTTCTGTTGTACTTGTATGGAGGCTGTGTTTGGTTTATTTTTATTGCTGTGAACAGCATAAAGGGTTCTAAGGAAGAAATTTAGTCCTCTTTCTTGTGAGACCTGTCATATTTGCATACAGTGTTATAAAATCCAAATTATATCATAATTATGCATTATCTGATAATTGTAGTGTTGTGGTCATAAAGGCAGAAAAATACACTGCATAACATGTTTCTCATTACTTTATAATTATAAGAAAGATTTTCAATTAGTTTTTCTTTTGATGATTTGGATTAGTATTGTGGAACATGAATGTACCAAAGCTGGTAGGTTAATTTGATTTGAAGAAAATGAAAGGCATCTAATAGAATCAGTGGGCAGTGGGTATAATTACTTTCCTAGTTGCGTTAGCAAATGAGCTCTATCACTTTGTAGTCAGTGACCCATCTAATTGCCCTGGATTTCTGTACATGCCAGATAAATATCAAATATTAATCTTTCTTAGAACTCTTTTCTGACAATTAATGATTTTTTTAAAAAAAAAAATGGTAGACAGGAAAATTAAAAAGAAAACCCAACAAATTTGAAATAGAGTTTTTATGGAATTGTTAATTATTGAGTGACCTGTGAAGATACTCCTGACTTTGAATCTTGCTTCATTAGGCGGATCTTATCTTCACTTTTAAGCTTCTCCAATTACAGTATATAATAAATAATAGGGGAAAGCCTCCATTTTTTTTCTTTTTGTATACCTTGTAATTTTCTCCTTTAAAACTGCAACCTGTGTGACTGTTTCCTTTACTTTTCATTTCCTTGCCTCTCAGTGCAGCACATGCAAAGAAAGCCTCTGGTCCAGCCCAGGCTCTGTAAGTGCTCTCAGTAACTGGCAGTGGTGTCACTTTTCACTCATGTCAGAGGTTCCATTTCTGTGTGTGGTTACATGTGTATGCTTGGCTTACCTGCTTCTTGCACATTTTAATCTGAAGTGTGCAACATGTGAAACAAGGCTCTGCCATTTCTGTCTCTGCTATAACAGGCTCCTCCTGCCATGCACAGCTACTCTCTGAATACATTTTATAGCCTTTTTACAGGGACTTGTTTGATTGTTTTGAGGGCCTAGGGGAGAAAGAGCTGCTTCAGTTGTTGGTTTCATTTTAAAATGAATAATTATATTTTATATCATACAGGTAAATGTTTCAGTTTACATGTGTCTGGTAAGACTCTAGTAAGACAATTTATATCAGCTCAGTTAAAATGCATTATCTTTATCTGTAGGAATATTTCTCAAAGAAACAAAGCTGCACTTAAGACTGATGCAGTTATTTTGTCAGTCCCTTCACCACAAGCAATAAAACCTCAACTATTTTCCACTTTTTTATAAATTTGGTGAACAGACAGAGATCTCACCAATTAATAAATCCGTAGAGGAATTATTGCTGTATGGAATAAGGGAAAAATTCAGATTAATTTGTCATCCAGGTAGAGGAGAGTTTGAGGAAAACCTGATGGTCATCTGTGCTGTTTAGCACTGGGGGAGATGGTGTATGTGACTTGGAAACACAACATGAGTAATCCTTGGCTTAGTTGGTAGGTAAAAGACAGGAACTGGGAATACTGTGGTCATAGGAAGGGGAGGCAAAGAGGGTATTAGGACAAGATGTCTTGAAGGATATGTAGAGGAAGATGGTTTGGATTTTATTGCCTGGATATCCTTAGGAAAATGTGCTTCATTGGTTCTGTTATACACAGAACAGTTTGTCCTTTTTTATGGTCACTGAAGTACCCAAATATTGAACATTTGTGCATTCATACACATTAGAAGCTTCTGCAGGAAAGCCATTTCATTTAAACCACCTCTTCTATTAGCTCAGTATTGTGGCTCTGTATCTACTGTTTCTAATTTTGGCAAAATATTTCAGAAATTTTGGTTGCTGCATACAAGTGTTATGTTAATATTTTCCTCAAGTAAAATAAAATTTCTTATGAAAAGTATCTGATAAAATTCTTTGTGCATTCTTATGAGGAAGGCATGTATTTTAACCAGTACTTCACTAGTGTTAGTCAGAATATTATATAATGTGAAAGGTCTGCACATGAAATCAATGAGAGAGAACAGAGATTAGGAGTCCTATCTGAAATGCACTACATCCTGCTAACAGTTTCCACATATGGCACTTAATATTTCAGCTGAAGCAATCTTATGCAGAGGATTTAGAAATTGGAATCACTTGGCTTTAAGAACCAATCAGACACTTTTTATTATTAATGCAAAGTTTGGAAAGTTCTAGGAAAAAATAATCGTATTGTTTCAGGAGTCATAAGTAATTGTAGCAGCATCTCTTAATTGATGCAAAATTGCAATAACATAAATTGTAATACTTCACAAACTACACAAGTTCCTGTAAGTCCCAATTATATAGTGATGATAGTATTCCATTTATTTAAACTACAGCAGAAGAAATATTCATCAAGAATAGCATAGATCAGCACATGCATCACTAAATATAAATCTCTCGTCTTTGCTCACATGCAGATTTCTCATCGGAGATCTTTCAGATTCTGAAAGTGACATATTTGAGCAGTTGAAAGAGTGGGACACAAGTTCAACGGAAGAGCAGCAAAAGGCTTTCTGCCATGGGATAGAACTCATTCCCTGGTACGTGCTGTCCATCAGGGCTGACGTCCATCAGTTCATGCAGCAAGGGGCAACCGTCATTCATTATGACCAGGAGACACATCTCTCAGCTCGCTGCTTTCTTCAGCTCCAGCCTGACAATAGTACTTTGACTTGGACTAAACCCACAACAGTTTGCCCTGCAAATGCTAAGGCAAAACTGAATGTGCTGGGCAATACTGCTGAGCTTGGTAAATACCAGTTTCTTGGTAATACTGGGCTGGTGGAAGGCTTTTTGGACTTGTTTTCAGCCAAGGCTGTATATATGGGACACTCAGGCATTGATATGCACACTGTGTGTGTTCAAAATAAACTTTGCAATATGTCCCTTGAAGAAAATGGTATAACACTACTTTATGGACTTCATACTACTGATAATAAGTTGCTGCACTTTGTTGCTCCAAAATACACTGCCAGAATGCTGTATGATGGATTGCTGGAATTGACTAAAGCTGTAAGAAAAATGAGGAGATTTCCTGATCAAAGACTACAGTGGCTACGGAAACAGTATGTCAGCCTTTACCAGGTAAAAGATGCTGTGATTCTCTATAAAAAAGTTCAAAGATATCAACAGCTTAACATAATGCAATTAGTTTCTATCGTAAGTAAGAGCAGATTAAAGATTAACACTAAATCTCCAACTTTGTAACATGGCTTAAGCAGCAAGATCTGATTCTCCACACAAGGTTATGTCAAACTTCGCAAGTTTTCAATACCCTGAGGTTACATTTTTTTTTCTTACAAAGCTCTTTATGTTTGGAGTTTTGGAATAAGTATTTTATTAAAGAAAAAAGCAATGACTGTACTTAAAAAGGGTGCCAAAATAATGAGTCATAATAGTTAGGGCCAAAAACATCCCCAAAGCAGCAAACAAAATAGCTCTGGGGAATTCACTCAGTAATCAAAAATTGCCTCCTCTTGATGTTTCTTTCATTGGTTCCTCAGAGATGTCTATATTGTTGCTTTAAAAATGTGTTCTTATTCTCCTTGTTTTGTTAACGCTGAGAATCTTTGCAGGAGGATGGAAGGTTTGAAGGCCCAACCTTGGCTCAGGCTGTTGAGCTGTTTGGAGGCAGACGATGGAGTGCAAGAAGCACAGGCACAGGATCTCTCACCAAAAGCACTGAGAAGCCCAATATGCAGAGAAACAACACTCTGGGAATCAGCACAGCTAAGAAAAAGAAGAAAGTACTCATCAGGGTAGAATATTTTGTTATTCGTGTGTTTTGTTTCCTTCTTGCAGTCACTGTGTAGTGTGTTCTGAACCAGAGAAAAGAAGTTGGATTATGATTTTAAAACTGTTTATTGTAGTTTCAGGTTTGAGGATTGTTGTTTTCCAATAGTTTGTTCTTTTCTCATGCTTGCAGCATTGTTAGGACGTGTGGGTGCCAGGGCTAGCAGAATCTTCTTGCATCGTTTAGGTGCTACCTCAGTATTAAGATAAAATACTGGTGGTGATTAAATCTTAACATGCAAAGTGTTGTCTGGAGGTTGGTGTAATTTTTTTAATCCTTTTTGTTTTTGTGTTTTGAAAACGTGAACCACTACCATGGTTACTCCACATTGCATTAGCACCCATTTATCTTGTGTGGGTGATGGAAACACGACCTAGGCTGGCAGTCTCCTCTCTTTTCCTGGACAAAACTGCTTTCAGCAGTAGGCAGGAGAGAGGAAAATGCAGGACTAGCACCTCTACACTACCAACATTTTCTAGTGGGCAGGTAGAAAGATTCTTAAATGACAAGACCCATTCTCTTTAGGGCTCCAGTGCACCAGTGAAATAGTGTAAAACCAGCTGCAACATTCTAGAGAGGCACAATCATTGTCATCTTCTGTGTGATGTCAAACTGAGGTAACAACCTCACGGTCCCACGCGTGACTATGTATCTGTTTAAATTTTCCTTTTCTACTGGTATTGGCCTCACAGGAGTCCGTTTCATAAGGAGTGGCTGATTTATCTCATGGTTTTGCTACAGATTGTACTGAAATGAAATGGAAGTAGTGGGTTTGGGATGTTTATTATGGGGCTCATTATTTCTAGGGTGAAAGTGGAGAGGCCACTGATGATGAAATGGCAACTCGGAAGGCAAAAAGCTGTAAGGAATATCGTAATAGAAGTGGTTCAGATCCTCAAGATATTGATGAACAGGAAGAACCAGGTAAATATATTGCTTTAAAAACCTATCACGGTTTTGCTCAAAGCCTTTTATGCAGACATTTTCTGTAGTGTTAAAAATAAACTTAGAAAGCTACTTTTGCAATTGAAACTCCAAATCTGTGAACTCTGAAATTAATTTCTTTAGTTGTTCATGATTGTTCTTTCATTTAGTTTCGGTAGCATTCCATTTCTATTCAGATAAAATTCATTTGTAAGTCTTGTTCAACATATACTTTTTTGACTGTTTGGGGACAAATCTAGAATCCTGCTAGTGTCTTACTGTGCTTTAATGAATTTTCATATAGGTCTCCTGGACAAATGCATTTTTATTGGGCCAGATGTTGTAATTATGATGAAAACTTTTGTTTTCTCCTTAGATCAAAATATTATTATTAATGCTTCTCCATCTAACAACCTGCCATCAAGAAGAGCTCACTCTCTGACAGCATCTGGATCTCCCAACTTAGGAGCTACATCGTCTTCACCAGCAAGACCAGTCTCCTCTCCTGTAATATCGTCAAGCAAAAGTCAGTCTAGGTAAGGGCAAAATCCATGCTTTGATTTAAAAAGAAAAGAAGCTACTTTTTCTTATTTATTATCAAATGCAGGGTTTGTGCCAAAACTGGCAAAATCTGACAAAAACAACGCCAGAAATGTCATTAGCCTTTTTGCGGACATCTAAAACACATTGTAGAACAACACAAGGCATTTAAGCTGAAATGCCATGAATCTAAGGATGGCTTTGTAGCAAGTCCCTGAGCAGCATGTTTCAGTTTATATCTGTTACAGAAGCAGATTGGAATGCTGTTCCAAAACTACACAAATACAAAGTTTAACTCTTTCTCCAGATCTTCTTCAAAACATAGTGATAGGCATTTTCTGTGTATTGAAAATCAACAGAAATGTTACAGATGTCTGAACTAAAGTTCTGAGATTTCTCAGCACAAATAGAAATTATTCTACCTGGGGGAGTAATAACTTTTGCTGAGATTCCTGGTGATGACTGCAGTACTGTCTTGGGAATTGGAGGAACCGATTTGGAATCTTTCTCTTACAGGCCTCTTCTTCTTGAACATTCATCCTTTTTATGCTGCTTAGGCAGTGTAAAAGGTTATGCTGTTGCAATATGTGCAGTAACATATAGTGCACTATTGTATTAATTCTGTAAATACTAATGGTGATGGTAGTAGTAACTACAGTATTAACAATATGTCAGGGCTGTGGACAGTATTTTATGACATACAAGAAGGCAATCTCAACAGAGGCTTTCGAGTGCCTTTTTGGAGAAGGAATGCTGAAATATCGTTATGAGTGTGAATTTTGGGGGTTCAGGAGAGCAACAGTAAACAATGGAAGAGATTACTGCTGCTGATAGAACATTATATTTGAAGAGACGTGTCTTGTGCAATGGTTTCTGTTGTGTATTTCTTGGGGCTTGTATTTATACTTAAAATAGTTGCATTTGGGAACAGGTGTGAGTAAGTAGAGCCACCTGTGAACATGTGTGGTTGGGTTAACACTGCTTTGTGAGCCTCTGTGTTCTTTTTGTTTTTCACTGTCTTTCACAAACTTGGATTTGTCTTGGTAAGCAATTCTTTTTGTAAGGGTGAGAATAGATTTCTTTTACATTGAACTGAAGAAAAATTTACTATCTCTGAAAAATGATTCTGTGTTTTGCAAATCTGCTTTTTGCTTTTATGCCAAAATAGTTGTTGTTTCTAAATGAGATTAAAAGGCTCAATGGAGAACTCTCAGTCCCTGGGAAAGGACAGCTAATGTTCCTTTAAATCCTCTCAGGACTCGGTTTCTGCATGGATCTGTGTGTAGCTAAGCACTGTGGACCTCCCCCAGTTATCACAGGTTTTCCCTGGCAAAGTTGTCAGGGACCTCCTGGCACCTCCACAGCATTGCTTTGCAGAGCAGTCCCAAATTTGCTATGACCCTTCTTCTACAACTTGCTCAGGATGTAGCTTATGGCTGTTTCATTTGTCTGGCAGAAGTCTTTCTCAGAACGAATTTACATGTTTTACCCATTATCTTGACCCGATTTTCATGAGCCATTAAGACATTTGGAGCATTGGAGAGAGTTTTGTCATGAACACAGGTAGCTTGCAGCTGCCTTTGTCATTCCTTCAAAGCAGATGGGCATCTGATGAATTTCCAAGTTCCTAGGAAATGCCACTTTTAAGGTGGAGGAAGCAGGAGGATGGCTGATAAGGCCACTGGGACACAGAGCACAGGATAAGGAAGTCTAGTGATGGGGGCTTTTTTTGGGGAGGGAGAGTAAAACTCCTCTCTCATTAATTATCTACAAGTGTAATCCAGACTGCTACTAATTGCAGTTTTGGTTGTTGGTGATGGTGGGGTTTCCTTGGGGGTTTTGGCTTTTTTTTTCTTTTTTTTTTTTTTTTAACCTTTTTGTATTTATTTTCCATTACTCTGGAAAATAATCTTTAGTGATCAGATTGGGTGAAATGCTGAGTATTTGCTTCTACTCTTGGTCTCCCATTTGGTATTCTGCAGTTCCAATCTGTTTTCTGGAATCTAGAGACTTTCCTCATCATTGTTTATTTTTCCTGTCTGATAAAAATGCCAGGAATTATTTTAGCTAAAAAAAGTTATATGAAGTATGTCAGTACTTTCCATAGTGATGGCAAACAAATTGAATATTATCAACTAAAGTAGATGATATTTTTTAATACTTTCAAAACACATTTTGTTTTCAATTGTATGCATCTATCCCATGCCAGGAGTAAACTCGGGGATCTGGTCCAGCATATTTGTGTAGAAAGTCACCTGCTTGCAGGCATGTCTTTAGGAATACTGAACAAGCTGGTCCTGTTTTTCCATCACAGCTGTCAGAACTATTTGTACTGAACCTGATGGCAGAATTCATAGAATGGATCTCTGTATATTACAGAGCAATAAAATCTGACATGTGGTCTGATATTTTGAAGAAAATACTGTAACTTGTGCAGCTAATTATGGTTTAAACTAGATAGTTCTTGATATTTGTGTTGTTGCCTAGATCCTGCCCTTTTCAGGATGCTGTTGCTGGCAGATCCCATTCCTTGTAATGTGTTCATTGGTGTTTAGGCCCAGGAAGGGGCTCAAGAGCTCAGCCCCTCCTTGCAAGTTACTCTGTGTAGTTCACTAAGGACTTGTTCATACTGCACAAGTCAGGGCCTAACTGCACTTAGTAGTGTAAATCCTCTAGAAGCCTAAAGATTCTGGGATGTGAGTTTTTGAAAAGTGCTGGTTCTACTTCAAAAACCTTGTTCAGCTGCACAACTTAGATTAATGATTGCAGTTACAGAACAATCTATTTTATTATTTCATCTTCAATGAACCTCACACACAGCCTGCATTACAAGAGTACTGGCATTGTTTTCTTAAAGAGAAAATAAGTGCTTTCATTTGTGCCATGTGCATCAGGCCTTTTTCCACATTTCCACATTCCATATAAAAGTTTTAAATTGCATAATCGACATTTTTCATTCTGATAAAGTCTGCAGTTGTCTTGAAGAAAAAAAAAGCTGCTATAAAGCAAAAAGGTAAAAAAACATCATTATGCATCTTATAAGATGGTGCTTTATTTGCTTCTTCCAGATATTGGTTAAAAATGCATTAAGGAGAGCACAAATAATCTGTTAATACACTAATGCATAATATTTCAATTAAGTAGAAGTTTAATATAACCAAACTACAGCAGTCTTTTTCTGATTTAGCACATGGAGCAGCAGTAGCTGGCACGGCCGTGTCAAAGGAGGAATGAAGGGATTTCAGAACTTCATGGTGTCTGATAGTAACATGACTTTTGTGGAATTTGTAGAGCTCTTCAAATCTTTCAGGTAAAAGAATGTTTTTTCTGTAGTAATTTCATTCATTTGAGTTTATAAAAGAGCAGAACTTGAACTTTTCCACTCTTTTTGCAGTGTCCGTAGCCGCAAGGATCTGAAAGACCTTTTTGATGTTTATGCTGTACCTTGCAATCGATCTGGCTTAGACCCTGCTCCACTTTATACCAATTTGAAGATTGATGAAAATAGCAGTGGATTCCAGCCTGATTTAGGTTTGTTAAAGAGAAAAATGCAACTGTTTGACTGCTGAGCAACTTCAGCTATTTGCCTTAATAAAATGTGTCTCAGTCAGTCTCATTATCAGTTCTAAGTTTAAGTAGGGGACTGCTGCTGTGCCTCACTAATACCTGGTTAGCAGGATATAAGACAAAAATGAAGGGAAGGAAAAGTATTCCAGCTTTCCATTAGTCAGATATATTTGTAACTGGTAATAGCAGAGGAATAAAACTCGTTGCTGAATGGCTGAGCTCAGGGATCTGTGCAGGTTACAGGAGCCCTGAGAGGGCTAAAATACTGAGCAAATACAGGGAGGAGAAATGAGGAGGCTGTGCCCTGTGTCACATTTGGCTGTTTTTTTCTTATCTAGTTTCCTAGTGGATCTGCTTTATGTGGAATAAAGGGGAAGGAAGCCTCTGTCCCCCTTTACATTCCTCAGTTACCATAATCTAAGTCTGGGCCTTTGGCCACATGTAAAGAAAACAGTCTTTCTGCCAAGCAGCTTGGGGTGGGGGGTGTGCAGAACAATTGACATATGAAACTGGAAGAAGATAAAGGGTGGTTGAACAGGAAGGGTGTGGGGTTGCACACAGTGGAGGAAAGGCTTTGAGGCTGTTTGTGGTGGTGAGAGGGAGCAGGAGAGTCCTGGGTGTGTAGGAGGCTGTGGATCCATGTTAAAGGTTCCAGGATTTTGTTCAGAGTAAGTGGAAACCTGTAGTCCACTCACATGCACGCTTAATGTTCTTTTATTAGTGGGTAGAAACAAGATAGTTCTGTTCTAATTTACTGTGTCAGTGCCAATTATATACTATATTATATTCTATACAGGATATGTAATACACATAATTGTTTAGCTTATATTTTATTTCCTCATTTTTCTTTTAAGATTTGTTGACTAGAAATGTTTCAGACCTTGGTTTGTTCATTAAGAGCAGGCAGCAGCTATCAGACAACCAGAGGCAAATATCTGATGCCATTGCTGCTGCCAGCATTGTAACCAATGGTACTGGAGTTGAAAGCACGTCACTGGGAGTATTTGGAGTAGGAATCCAGCAGCTGAACGACTTCCTAGTGAATTGCCAAGGAGAACACTGCACCTATGATGAAATCCTCAGTATTATCCAGGTCTGCAATACAAGTATCTTGCATTTCCTTTTTACTAGAATTCCTGATATTTCCATTTTCCCCATTAATGTTGTATGCTGTTCTGTGTGGGTATCTCCTTTCACACTGATATCGTCTCTACAGTTTACTTGACTTTAAAATTTCATACTATCTTTACTTTGGGCTAGAAAATTTTATGGATGTCCATAAATATCCAGAGCAAACATGGACATTTTATTCCCTTTTGTACCATGGCTGAAGATTTTAGAAAATATGTAGAAAAATTTTTATTCCTCCAAGCATGGGTAATTGATATACACCAAAACTAAGCCCCTGTTTAGCAGTTAGCAAAGGCTAAAAACTATATATAACTATCAACTTATAAGATAGAATTGCAGAGTTTAAAAGACAGAAATTTTGAAGAAATTTCTAGTTGGAATACCACAACTCTCATTGAGATGGTGGTATGTTGTTTTTAAGTAGGCCACCTGATCATAAATCTTTGTTAATTGTAATTTAATTGGTCTCTCAGCTTTGAACAGGATTAGTGATATTCCAACATCCCTTTCAACCTGAATGGTTCTTTGATTTGTGATTATGATTTTAATATGTATGTGTAGGTATTTGTAAAACACAGTTTGCAGGCACCTGATTACTTCATCCACAAAAAGACAGTGTTTACATACTAACTGTTTAGTGCTGTGAGCAGACTACATATAAAAACATGACAAAGACATATTTCTAAGAATTGTTATTATGTATATCTTTGATTTCTTCCTCCTTATAGAAATTTGAACCTAGTGTGAACATGTGCCAGCAAGGGCTGCTATCTTTTGAAGGATTTGCAAGGTAATTACTTATGTGCTAATTTTTATATATATATATATATATGTATATAAATATATGTAAAAAGATTATACCAGGGTATTGATGTTTCTTGGAAAGTCACAAAATGCTTAGCACAACATAAAATTTGCCCGTATCTTCTCACTTCTAGATTTTTGATGGATAAAGACAACTTTGCTTCCAAAAATGATGAATCACAGGAGAATGCTGAGGACTTGCACTTTCCTCTCTCATATTACTACATAGAATCCTCACACAATACTTACCTTACTGGCCATCAGCTTAAAGGGGAGTCCTCAGTGGAGCTCTACAGCCAGGTATGCAGGATTGGATTGTGTAGCTTTCAACATGAGCTTGTTTGTTTTACTGACAAGTTTCAAGAACATGACCTTTTTGCTTTGAAAATCTAAATGTCCTAAACCCCTGCTTCCAAAACGTTGGAAAACATGATGTGTGGGAAAGCTGCCTGTAAGCACAGTTGTGCTCAAATGCCTTTTCTAAGGCAAAAAAATGGGTTTAGTTTGAGATTCATAGCATTTAGACACCAGTCGGTCTGACCCAACCTACTAAAATTAGACTTTCCCACAGGAAAGACTGATCTAATATTTTAGTTCATTCAGATGTCAGAAACACTACTGAAATACTGTACATTGCACTGCAAAGACAAATTTCAAATAGAACTGTAACTTCTAAAAACGTTACTTCTAGGAATATTCTGCAGTTTTTAGGCTTTATGCCTGATCAGTGGTGATCAGGGAAGGAACAATTTGTCCCTTGGGCTTTCAGTTCCGTGTTTGTTTGTATATATATATTTGTATGTCTGTATGTTTACAAAATGCTGGAGAAAGCATCAAACTTCCTGTCAGTAGTGTTTTCCTTATGCTGAGAGATAATGACTCACCATTGAGGTAGGACTCATCTGGTGTCCCATGTGCTCCTTCACCTGGGGCTGTAGACAGAGAGGTGAGGCTGTGTTAGGAAATCCTGAATAACATGAATGCACAGAGTAGTGCAATTGCAGAGGTTCCTGTAGTAGCACTGCACAGTGATCTTAGTATTGTGTTGGTTATAGAGGGGAAGTGAGATAGAGATCAACTGCCTTCAAAGTTTGAATGATTAAGAAAAGCTTCTTCCTGTCCTCAAGTAGTGTTGCCAGCTGAAGAGGCACTTGATTCTGGCTCAGTGTGTCTGGCTCTCACAGAAGTGGTGGAGTGCCAGCTATGGACACAACTGTCTGAAATCAAATTATTCAGGTTTTGAGCAGAAGTAATTTTTTCTTTGTTCGTGAATGGTTTTGCTGGAAATGGGTTTGATTGTTGAGATCTTTCTATTTGGTAAAATATTAAATTGTAGTACAGATGACAGGCATGCTAAATACTGATAGCAATAATAAGCTGAGCTACCAAAAGATGGGTTAGCTCATCTCTTCCTTCATCCTTCCTCTGCTTCCTTCATTGGTTTTTCTAGCGATGCTTTCTGAAATAAATAAATGAATAATTAAAACATTGATGAATGACTTGATGGCTGTAAATTAGCTTAACATTTGATCAAGATGGCCTGGAACATTTCCATTTTAACTGTCCTCATAGAAGTTTCTTAAGACTTCATTTTCAGACTGTCTTTTAGTTATAAAGCTAACAATAATTTAAAAACCTGGCAAACAAACTTCAGATGTTTTCCCCATAAGCTGTCACGGGAGCAACCTGAAATAAATTGCCATGTTGCTTTATAGCTGTTTTTGCAGGTGGAAATATGGGAATGTTTCTCTCTCAGAAAATTAAGCTATACAGTAAGAACCACCTTCTGCAAAGAGATTGCATGTGTCCCATACAATACCATGAATCTCAAAGCTTTATGGTAATTCTCCCAAGAACATACACTCTTTGCTTAATTTTTCCCATTCTTTTTCAATGGGAAATAAGGAATTCAGTTAGGGAATGCAGTTAGCTGGGGACAGTAGCTTCTGTGGGCTGTTTACTTCACAGAGATTGCTCTTTGAAACAATTTTTCTGAATCACTGGGCTTTTGTTCAGCTCTGCAATGTCTGCCTTCTGCTTTGATGGCATGATACTGTGGCTTAGATGTGCTTACACTGTTCAATTGCATTCTAGGTTCTTTTACAAGGCTGCAGAAGCGTAGAATTGGACTGCTGGGATGGTGATGATGGGATGCCTATCATTTATCATGGGCACACTCTTACTACAAAGATCTCTTTTAAGGTATGCTGGTAATTGCATGTGGCAACAAAAAGAATGGGAAGTTATTTTTTCTGTAACAAAGGGAAAAAATAATTGCCTAGTAGGAGAACACAAATTCTAATGGGCGAAATTCTAATAGAATATAAACTACAGATTATGTCAGACATGAAATTCTCAGTGATAAATATGCTTTCAAATTATTTTTAGCTTATGTAGTGTAATTTTTTGTCATTTTGTTGTTACATAAATAACAAAAGTAGGTGTTACCCTTGTGCTGTAACAAGATGCCCTCTTGCTTTGATGGGCAAAGGCAAAAGCACAGGGTTCCTCCTTACAGAGGAGAGCAGATGGCTCCCCTCTGAGCTCACAGTGGGTTAGCTGAAGGCTGCAGGATGCTCCCAGGTTCTTTCAGTGGCCTGTCTCTCTCCCGCAGGAGGTGGTTGAGGCCATCGACCGCAACGCGTTCGTCACCTCCGACATGCCGGTCATCATCTCCATCGAGAACCACTGCTCGCTGCCCCAGCAGCGCAAGATGGCCGAGATCTTCAAGGTAGGCCCTCAACTGCAGTGAGTTATTGTCTTGGTTTGGAAGACAATTATTCCAAGCAATGTTTTCCATAATGCATCACCTGTTCGTGATATTTCAGAATGTGTTTGGAGATAAATTGGTGACGAAGTTTTTATTTGAGAGTGACTTTTCTGATGATCCCATGCTGCCTTCCCCTGGCCAACTGAGAAGAAAAATCCTGCTTAAAAACAAGAAGTTGAAAGCCCATCAAACACCAGTGGATATACTGAAACAAAAGGTAAACTCCTTCATAAGAGCAAGCAGTGAGACCCAACTCCTGTCAGAAATAGTTCATTTGTGTTTGAAGTTTTTGCTAATCCCATATGTACAGCAGAATAATCTAACACACGTTCATGCTTGGAAAGCTCACAGTGGATTGCAGTGCTTTCAAATAAGTAGACAACACATATAGTAAATTATAGCTACAGCTTAACTAAATTTTAGTGTATATTAGTTTTATAAAACTTCATAATACTACAATTAACACCACATGCCCTGTGTGACAAACATAAATGAATCTTTTTCTCTGAGGCTATAACATTTACTATTCATGTTTATTGAGAAGTCAGAATATGCATTGAGTATGTGTGTATATTTACAGTATGTAGTGATTTTTGGTAGAGTTCTGCTTTGTTTCTTTTTTCAAATTCAAGCCAGGCAAATACTCGAGTTTTTATTGACTTTTTGTGAGGTAATCTGTTACCAAGTACTGTTTATTCCCATGTGAGAATTTTTTTGATTTCTAAAAATTAGGGCTGCATCTCAAGTAGTCTCAATCTAATAATGTCTGTGGTTAGTCAACAGTTCAAATGAATCTTTGAAAACTGATTTCCATTACCCAAAATGTGAACACAATTGCATTAGACTTAAATTCTTGTTATCAGACGAGTAAATCACACTGATCATACCAGTGTATGGATATTCTCCATCTTATGAAAAAGTATTTAATTGTTTTTGAAACAGCATATCTCAGAGCAGAAAAAGACAGTCTTTAATGATGTGAATTTTCCCATAATTAATTAGGTTTCATGTCTTACTGTTTTATTGCAATATAAGTTCTCTTTACATTCAAACCCCTGAAGTGGTATTTTAGCTTGATTCTAACAATCTTATTTCTCACTTACTGTATTCAGTAACAAGATTCAAACAGTAATGAAAAGTCTTTTTCTTTTTAAAAGTACTTAGCAATAAAGTAGTAAGTGTTTCTGTTGTTCTGTAGGCTCACCAGCTGGCACATTTGCAAGCACAGGCTAGCAATGGTGCTAGCAACCCCACACCTACCAATGAAGAGGAAGAAGATGAAGAGGATGAATATGACTATGACTATGAATCTCTCTCTGATGGTAATTATATTTATTTGTTTGTTTGTTACAGTGCTTTTGTTAGAACTGTAATAATAAGACATGAATATTCTAGTTCAGGAATGAGCTGG
This sequence comes from Phylloscopus whistleri, assembly GCA_017589585.1. Classification (NCBI taxonomy): domain Eukaryota; kingdom Metazoa; phylum Chordata; class Aves; order Passeriformes; family Phylloscopidae; genus Phylloscopus; species Phylloscopus whistleri. The sequence continues at coordinate 126,415 of JADMLD010001286.1, forward strand.
GTAAGCAGTGTCCTTGCACAAGTCTGAAAAGGCTGAAATTCTTCAGCTGGTAGAGAGGAGGACTGAGGGGTGAATTGGAAGTGGGTTTACTTAGTCATGAAGTGGTGGATTAAGGGAAGCACAGTCTTGTCAGATTCTTGTTAGATTCTGTTAGATTCAAGTTACTTGTTAGATCTAGGAGGTACTCAGTAAAACAAGTGGAAGATCAGTCTGAAATAGGTAAAATACTTGTTTGGTAGTAAACTTCCAGAATGTGCTGCCATGGGAAACTGCACAGCCAAATGGCATCAGCATTAAAAAAAAAAAAAAAAAAAAAGATTGGACAAATTCCTGGACAGATTTATAAGCAAATGCTATAGGTAGCAGTATTTGGTCCAACATCCCTATTAACCAGGGATTGTGGTTGTTGGGGTGGTGATTAGTGGCTGGTTGCTCTGTTGCCACTATTAGGAAGAGAGTACTGGGCTAGATGGACAGCTGGTCAGATGCATCTGGGGATGTTCTCCTGAGCAAACAGTGAAGTATTGCTGTACCTTTAATTCTGGTGGGGACCCCTTTAAGTTTAAAGGTGCCATGTTCAGAGAAGATGTAGGGCTCAAGCATGTCCTGCAGCACAGGACCTCTTTCCAGGTGGTCTCTTGTTTACATTACTTGCTTCTGTGTTTAGTGATTTAAAAAATAGTCACAAAGTTAATAGATGCAGTTCAAGACTTGACACTGCTTGGGGAATAGCAGTGTTTTTTATGACTTTGATGTCAAGGCTGCCTTCAGTTTGTGTTTTGCCTGAAAGTTGGCCTAGCTGGCTACTTGAGAATACTGTTTGTGAGGAACAGGGTGGAGATGGTGGAGATGTAAATTGCTGTGAAAACTCAGATCTTTGCTAACAGACTTGCCAAGAAAATTTTGAAAACCTATTGCAGTGACTTTTGAGCACTGTTCTAGTTAAGAGAAGGGTTGAGAAATCTGAAGCTAGCAAGAATCATTCACACCTTCCCATGTATGAAGGAATCTGCAGCATGGTTTACTACTTTATCACAATGATTATTCTTTGAAGTCTTTAATTATGTTAATATTTTGTTAAAACTAATCTAAATAATGGTCTGTAAACTTTCTAAAAGAGATTCAGTTTTATTTTTCTTACCGATACATTTTTTTGCATAAAGCTATTAGTTTTACAACTGACACTTACTTTTCATTTCTCTGGCTCTAAATCTTAATTCCCTTTACTCTTATTCCCTTTCTGACTCATTTCCCTTTAGCTGATGTCCTTAATGCTTCTCCTGCTCCTAACAGCCAGGAAGGTAAAAGCCACTTGGTTGAGCATTTTAACTGCATGAAAATCAGCACTGCATCTTCAGCCTGTTCAATGTGACAGTGTGAATATATAGTTCATATTATAAATGCAAGCAGATATTCTTATATGGCATTGTTAACTGGTCAGGAACTCTTAGAAGCCTGCATGTGTGACACTTGTTATGCATAAAAAGAATATGGTCAAAGCATCAGGAATAAATTGGAACCATTCCTTTTGTGACAACTGCAATATTTTGGTCCAAAAAGACCACATCATTATTAGGTATGCTATTCTCTGAAAAATATGGAGCTTTGAAGAGGTATTTCTATAGATGTAAAAAATACTTGTGCATGGTGGAAGTAAGGAGAGGAAAGCCAAAACTTGCTGTACAAAATGTGTACATATTTGATGGGGTTAACTGGACTATGCTTGGACTTTGGCATTTTTTTGTCATTCAGGAATATCAGTTGTTTTCAGATGGCAAACTTAATTCATTAGATGCTTTGATTTTAAAGGTCTTCTGAGCACAAAAGGATGGGCTTTAAAGAAACGGCAATGTCTTAACCAAACCCAAACATTAAATTTTTAAATAGAAGGTTACTACCAGAGGATGATGCTTTGACCAGAAAATGCATTTTTTTAGCATCTGATTATTCATGTGAGATTCACAGCACTGTCCACAAATATTGTTAATTCAAATTAAACTTCCAGTTGAAATTGTTTGGCTTTGTGTTTATTAAAATCACATTAATTTTTAGATAATATTCTTGAAGACCGACCTGAGAATAAATTATCAAGTGATAAACTGCAGTTTGAATATAATGAAGAGACTGCCAAACGACTAAAGAAGGCTGATTGTGCTACTTACAATAATAAAGGAAAGGTACTTCTGCTTTTTCCCACTTCTTCTCCACTGCACTTTGATATATATAACCGGGTTCAAAAGGATTTGGACAGTTTGGGTAACTAAGACATCAGATAGCAAATGCACTTTAATGAAGAAAGACAATAGAAAGCATGGAAGGACACCAGAGAAAATAGCCTAAGTAGAATAAATGCTCAACATACTGTTCAAGAAAAGTCCTCAGAGGTTATAGTATATATAGGCTGCTGGGCTGAAAATTAATGTTGATGGAACTGAAGATTTCATCTGAATCTTCAGCATCTTTGTGTTTCAAAATAGGTATAAAATATGATATAAAATATGATATCAGATAATCACAGCATTCCTTATTAAATCATCTCAGAAAGGAAGCGGTGTATTGCTGTTTAGTGTATTGTAGATTCTTCTCAACATGGATGTATTTTGTCTAAATGTTCGTAGAACTGACTCTGAATAAGGGCTTTACACACTTCTGCAGAATCAGTAACCGGTATTGATCAGAAATGTGCACACAGGAGGGAGATTTGTTAGGTGAGAACAGAAACCACATAGGAAGAAAGAGATAAAATATTTCAAAGACATAAGTAAGATATGCAGCATTTCTTCCACATTTACCAAAACTATTACTAAATGTTCTTGGGGTTGTCACTCAGGTTTATGACATGGAGCTGGGTGAAGAATTCTATCTTCCACAAAATAAGAAGGAAAGCAGACAAATAGCCCCAGAGCTATCAGATCTTGTCATTTACTGTCAAGCTGTAAAGTTCCCGGGTAAGTACACTGCTCTGTTTTAGTGCTTTAAGCTTTCTAATTCCTGGAGACATCATGTTTATGTTTAGAATTAGTTTGAAGTAGTCGAGGAGGTTCGTTCTTCATGATTTGGTAGTCTTCATAATAGCAGCTCCTGGCTGAGAAGTAGTGTTCATAAATTACGTGAATACATACTGTTTGTCATATTAAAATGTTTACAAAAGTGAAATTTGCCAGTCTTCACAACTTAGACAACTGCTTCACTGCCAAATGCCAGATGACAGAAAGCTTTATCTTAAGAGCTCTGAGTTTCCATGTAAGGACCTAGTGAATTAAGAAAGAAAATCTTCTTAGGACCTTGAAGGTAGTGTGTGTCACATTTCTTCAGGTGACCTCTGTGTGGTCTGTTTCACCTTTGCCTGCAGCTGCATTTTCTGTTCTTTCCCAAGTGGACAGGAGAGGAGCCATTTGCAGGGGCAAAGCACCTTTTCATGGGGTGGGTGAGGGCAGCTGCTTGCAAACTCTCACTCAGTCTTCATGGAAGCAGTTATGGAAATAGGAAAGTCTTCTTCTGTACAGTAGGAAGAATAACTTTTGCAGAGAAAAGGTGAGGGAGTTACTAAAGAGATCACTGGTAGGCATTTGTTCAGTACTGAAATATGAGGTTGGGTATATTTTGGCTCATCCTGTGTACATAAATACTTTTAAATTGAGAATTAATTGTTTATTGATATGTTTAATGTTTTGAATGAAAAATCTGCTCTTTAATGGGATGGCTCTCCGTGGAAAAGTTAGCAATTCTGCCAAATCATGATCTTACACAAACAGAACTATAATCAGATTAGAAAAGCTAACCAAACATAAAATAGTGTCAAATAGGCAAGATAAACATGCTGAAAAATAGACAGACATTCTTTTATAATCTTTTATAACTTTAAAAATTGTAGGTGTCACTTGTAAAAATAATGACTTCTAAAAATTCAAATCTGATACTCTTTTTAATGAAATCCGCAATGAGATATCTTTCAAGTAAAATATTTTCTTTTAAAGAAAGATATTCAAGATTAAACAGGGATAGTTTGGGTTGTTCCGGGCATTTTGACACATAAAAATTCTGATGTTCTAAGAAAACTTTGAAATATTTAATTTTTAATGTTATACTGGTTATTAAAGAAATACCTGCTTTCCTTCTCAGATTTCTTCCTTTTCTTTAAAGGGATCATGAACAGAAAAATTAAGAAAATTATCTCCTTTCACAGGAGATGAACATACAAAGCTGTAGAAATTACTTTTCCAACAAACTTTGTCTCCTTTGAGACAAATGCTGCCTCCTCTGAGGTAATGTCCTCTTCCATGGCCACCATGCCACTGCTTGGATTCCTCTGCTCACCTGGAGGGCACAGACGTGGTGCAGTGCCCTACCCCAGTACTGTTCTTTAGTGATGGGAACAAGGCTGCTAGATCCATGACTGTGTAGCTCTAGTGCCTGTGTTCCTAACCAACTCAGAAAATGCAAGAGTTTTGGAAACAGGGAGGGCAGGATTCATGTCAGTGTCTGATCAATGGTGTAAATACTTTATTTCTCCTGTCTTCATATATTTTTGTTCTGTGTTTACACTTGCCTACGTCCCTGAATGTTAATCACTGATTTGTGACTATAAAAAAGCACAAGGACCATAATGTTCACTTACCCTAACCTACTGGGTAACACAGACTTCCCTAAGTGTTCCCTGGTCAAAACAGAATTTATCATGTGGAGAAAATAACATTTGTTGTTTATAAAACCTCTGGTAACAAGGAACCCACCATGGCTCTTGTTGTTTCTGTGCTCTTTGACCCTACAGTCCTTGCTCAACTTGAATTTCAGTGTGTTGAATATCATTCCACCATTATCTGAGAGGCTGAAGCTGTGTTCTCTGGAGTCACCCAAGCTGAGGGCAATGGAGCACCCCTGAGCACTGCTCCTGGCACATGTCATGTCACCTTGGTGCTGAGATCCTTACACAATGAGTAGAGAAACCTGAGTGCAGGATTTGCACAATCGAGTGGAGGGAGCAGGGAGTCACCTGAGCTCACCAGCATCACATTTGGTCACCGTCTCCAACACATCAGATTATCTGCCCCTGTGGTATCACTTTTCAAGAAATTAACATTAAAAAGGGCACCCTACATATAAAAATGCTGTAAATTCCTTTTTAAAGTCTGCAAACCTGCAGACTTTCTGTTGGTCTGAAACACATGATGAGAAGGTGGCAATTACAGTTTAACCTGTTATGTTAGTATGGTGAGAAGCAGAGGGGCAGGGGAGCTTGTAATCATCTGGATTAAGTCTAGAAGCATTAAAGCAGTGTGCTTATATCTAACACATGAGATCAGCACTAAATTCTGTAACTCAAAGAGCATGGCACAGGGGTTGTAGGGAAACACAAAACATTTATTCTGACACTATGGTAGTAAAATAGGATTTAGGTACAGTATGGTGGGATCTAAGCTGGTCCTACTTTGACCAGAGAGTTGGACCAGATGACTTCCATATCCTTGTCAACCTCTGTTATTTTGCAAATTGATGATTCTATGAATTCGTAAAGCTGTTTTTTGAAGTCAAGTTTAAATTGGAGTAAAAAATGGAGGTTGTCTGTGGGAAGAGATGTGTAACATGCAAAGCATGGGAAAGACTGACAGGAAATTCCCAGCTGCTGTGTACCCTGTGGCCATCACGGTGGGTTCAGTCAGCCCTAGGGCTCTGCACTGCACTCTCTGGTGATTTATGAGATTAGTTTGTTTCCTCAGTGACTGTCTCCACAACAGGATTTTGAAACCTGGGTCTTACTTGCCAAATCCATTTGATCCATTGAAAATGGGGTTTAAATAGTCTGGAAGCACACAGTGCATAACTCCTCATTCTTCTATCTTCTTCAATTCGTATTCCTTATCCCAGTTTCTACCATTTTCTGCATGGTTTATGTGTATGCTTTGGCCCAAAGAGACAATACATCTCCAATGTGGAAATCATTTATGTGTATTCTGAATTGTACTAATCCAAGCAGTTCCATTGAAACTGTGTGCATAATTTTAGTAAGTACATGTATGCATGCCATAAAGATTGAGAATTTCAAAATTTACAGCTCTGGGCAAACTTCAGTCAGAAAAAGGCCAGTATATCCCCTTTGTGATTTACATTTGTACTTGAAATATTAATATTAAATCCAGAACTGTCTTTAGGCAGGTATGAATTGATGTGAATTAATGTGGAACGTTTTAAGAGTCACAGTTAGGCATAAAACAGTGTCTTTGCTTTGTTACATTCTATATCACAAATACATCTTGGGTCTGTTGAGAACATCCCACGTCTCACTGCTGTGGGTGTCAGAATAATTATTGTGCACTTTAATTTTGATCTGCTGTGTGCTCTCTCCAAGCCAACAGATAGAAACTGACCTTAAGTGGGTTTAAGTCTGTTTACTTCACCAGGATTCAGATCATGATTTTAATGGTTATGTTTCTAGAATGCACAAGTTTGAATAATAGCTGTACTAGAGCTTTCCAGCTCCACTCCTAGTACATATTGGCCATTAAATATGTAATGGATTTTGCACACCTAACTGTATTTCCCAACACTGAAATACAAATAAACAGAAGAAGGTGACTCTGAAAACATTTTAAGTTCAAGTGTTTAAACTGACAGCATTTGGATATGATATGATATTAATCTTTAAATCATAATCATGCATTTATTTAATTATGTAGGTCTAATAACCTAGATGAATTTCATTATATTCACTACTGTACAGATTTATTACTTCTGTAGAAAAGATTTCTATTTTTTTAAATTATTCCTAGGATGAATACATTGGGACTGTTACTTTTTATTATCAGATTTTTTTAGTATCAGATTTTTTTAGTATCAATTTGGACCATTTAGTAATTTGAGAGAAAGCCTTTACCTTCCTCAAGCCAAAAAGTAAAATGGAGAAAAATTATATCACAGAGAGAGTTGTATATTGTATTGTTTCATATGGGTTTCTATATACATTATATAAATGCATACCTATATATATATAAAACCATACATAATATATACATATATAAAAGTGTGTATATATGTAAAGATGTTTAAATTATGGAGAAAAATACTCTGCTTGTCCTGTGTGCTATATAACAGGAGTATTCATGCCTTCAAAAATAATGTAAAACATGGTGGAAAATGTCATGCCCTCTTGGTCATGTTTTTTGGCTCATTTATTTTACATTTATGGGAACAGGCTTGTCGACTCTAAACCCATCTGGCTCTAGCAGAGGAAAAGAAAGAAAAAGCAGGAAGTCCATTTTTGGCAACAATCCTGGCAGGCTGAGCCCTGGGGAGTCAGCTGCTCTTGCCAAAGCATCTGGAAAAGGTAAAGTTAGCATCTTCTTTCACCAGTCACGTGGAATGCCACTGGAATCCAACACAAGTTGTTAAAGATCAAACACTTTGCAGTGTGTAAACCGTTAAACCTTGGAATGGTTTTTCGTTAGCACAGCAGCCATTGCAGTACCATTACAACTGAAGTGGTGAGTGTGGAATATTAGGATTACTTGATTAGAAATATGATTACCCTAATTCACAAACAATTCAAAGCTAATGTACATTTTAAGTATCTTAAAGTTTGTATTTTTAAAGATATAAGTGAATATTTTCAAAGTACAAATGAAAGCCAGGTCTGTTGGGCTGGTCCAGAAAACATTTTTTACTGTCTGAAATAGAACTTAGAGGCCTAAAATTCAGCCAAGTCCAAACGTGTAATTGTGCAAATTAGATTCTGCAGGTGATTCAGTTTGTGAACCTGGAAATGGTGTGTCTGCCTATGAACAGATGTAAAGAAATTCAGAGAAAGTACAGGAAAGGTTCTGGAGCAGGAATAAGACCCAGATCCCCTGCCTTTCAAGTGATTGCCATAAACAGATATTTTGAACTCATTTTCTGGCTCAGGGAGGGTTGTATTCCTTGCAGCCCACGGGCATGACTACAGCAGACAGGAGAGATTTCCTTCTAGACATTAGTGTCCCAAAAGTGAAGAAGTGTGGTGCCTAATTCTAAAGCATATAAATATTTTGATGCCTTTTTCTCCTAACTTTTTCAGCCTCTGTAGAATGTCTGTTTGGAAAATTAGCAGATGGTCTTCAGTCTTGCCTCTCTTCCTCATGTAAAATGTATAAATGAGAAGAAGGGAATTTATTCCTTTATTTTATTCAGGCAAATGCCAGTTAGGTATTTATTTATGAAAGTAGTTGTTAGCACATCTAATCACGGTATTGTTTCAATACTTGGACATTGTGTTTCCTCTCATGGTTTGTTCTTACTGTGTGAGAAGGACTGTGACACTTGCCCTGAGTATTGTCATTTTCCAGGATCATCTTTTTCTACCATAACCAAAGCACACACACACACTCCACTAGAAAACACTGAATTTCTGGAGTCTCCGGACCCGCAGCTGTACCTTGAGGGCCATTTCTTTTCCAGGTCCTTTTGACGCGATGCGGCCGACCTGGGAGGATCCTTGTTCTCCTTACAACTCCCCAGCTTCCCTCAGTGCCATCATAAGGACGCCCAAGTGCTATCACATCTCGTCCCTGAACGAGAACGCTGCCAAGCGGCTCTGCCGGCGCTATTCCCAGAAGCTGATCCAGCACACCACCTGCCAGCTCCTGCGCACCTACCCCGCCGCCACGCGCATCGACTCCTCCAATCCCCACCCCCTGATCTTCTGGCTCCACGGCGTGCAGCTCGTGGCCCTGAACTACCAAACTGATGGTAAGGCCGCACAAACCTGTTTGAAATGTGATAGAGGGTCTTAAGTCCTGAATTTGTATTTTTCCTGTTTCTGTTTCCCTGCTGTCCCGAGGGGACCTTCCTGTATCTGCACCCCAGCACAAGCAGGTTCATACCGCAACAGTCTGAGAGCAGTGACCTCAGAGTCCGGGAGCTTTTTGCCCATGCACCATGTCCCCTGATAATCTAGAAGTGTCTGGACAGCAACACTTCTATTTTTATATTTATTTTATTGCTGAAGGTTGTTTTTTTCCTCACAGTTTAAGTAACTATTACTCCTTTCTGATAATTTCAAGCATAAAAAGGTAATGAACTATTTTTCACTTGGAAGTGCTGCCTTGGATGCTGGTTTAATGTTGATTAAAACATTTTTGGAGTATTTGCTATCCTATCTTGTGTTCCTTCACATTTTCTATGGGTGATCCATTAGGTCGTCTACAATGCTCTTTCATTCTGCAGTTCAGGACATACTCCTGGAAACTTTTCAGAGAACTGGTGTAGGCAAGCCCTACAGTTCAATAAAGACAATGGAAAGGAAAGGAATGAACTGTTCTTAGAGTTTTGTGTAATTGCTGGATAGATTGGATACCTAAATCACTGCTACTTCTGAAAATCAGGAATAGTACACAACTAAAATAATTTTTTAAAAGATACTTCAGACATGACTTTGCCTTCACTGTTACAGTTTTTCCATTGTACCATTGCTCTCTGTCAGTTTTGGCTGCCTTAATTTCACAGATCTTCCTCTGCAACTCAATGCAGCAATGTTTGAGGCTAACGGTGGCTGTGGATATGTTTTGAAACCTCCGGTTCTGTGGGATAAAAACTGTTCAATGTACCAGCAGTTTTGTCCATTGGAAAGAGACCTTGATAATAAGGAGCCAGCTATATATTCTTTAACAGTAAGTACATGAAAAGGAAATTTCATACAGACAAACAGATGGAAGTAGATAATGTGCAACTACAGTCTTTAACCAGCATTACAGTCATGCTTCTAAATGAAAAGATTGAATCTTACAACCCTTAAATGTTGCTTCCAAAGGTCAGGCTATCTAACAGAAATTGGAGAAGAAAGGAACAAAAAATTATCTTTATTTTATTGTATTGGCTGATTTGTATCCATAGTTACTTCCCTTGTTTCCTTCAGAGTATTTGTTGAAACTCAGTCCTGAAAGTGCTTTCCCTGGGACTACACAACTGTGTAAAACTATACGTGTGCCTTGATGTTTTACACATTTGTGAGCACTTGAAAAGCTGCACAAAAAGCTATTATAAAAAGCTCTCCTGAATCTTGAAAAAGTTTTTTTTTTTGTAAGTTATATAACAAGATATATAATTCATGAATTTGTGGCCAAAAAAATGTACTCTCAGAAGCTAGTCCTTTCCAGGAAATGTGTCAGAAAAGTGAGATTCATAAGAATCAGAATTCTCCCAGCTGTGGTAATTGCACACTTAATTCCCGTCTTGCGTATGCCAAAGCAAGCCAGAGCTCAGTGCCATCACCCCAGAGTAACGGAGAAGAAAATGCAATCCTTTTTGACTACATTTCTGGTACATTCTTTCTGGATTAATGTTCAGATGCCTTGAACAGTTGTATAGTGTATTTTTTCAGAGGAAAGATACCACAGCAGTGGTGTTGCGGGTGGGAGGGTTGAGGGAGCTCTGCTTTTGAACTTACTGCCCTGGCAGTCACAAAAGTGAGGGTTGTAATTAATTCAGCACGTTAACAAACTGTGCTTAGGGGTGTGCTGAGCAGTATTTTTAGCTCAGGATCATGACAGCATAGGGATTACTCCACTAATTGTTCCCTGTACTCCTCGGCTGCAGATCGTGTCTGGCCAGAACGTTTGCCCCAGCAACAGCACGGGCAGCCCCTGCATCGAGATTGACGTGCTGGGGATGCCCCTGGACAGCTGCCACTTCCGCACCAAGCCCATCCACCGCAACACTCTCAACCCCATGTGGAACGAGCAGTTCCTTTTCCGGGTTCACTTCGAGGATTTGGTCTTTCTCCGGTTCGCCGTCGTTGAAAACAACAGCTCGGCTGTGACAGCTCAGAGGATCATTCCCCTGAAAGCGCTGAAGAGAGGTGAGGTATACTTCATGGTGGCGTCCGAAGCCAAAATGGTCCAGCAGATTCCTGGGCTGAATCCTTCCAGAGGGGAATTTTTAATCAATTGCATTTTTCTAGAGGAGACAGGGAGCAAATACCAGACAACACATCATGGCCTGGCAATACAGTGCCGGTCTAAGACTCCCTGGGAGCTGGCAGCCACCCCAGAGACTTGTAAAAAGTCCCATCCTGTGCTGTTGTGGAGGCAGGGGCATCCTGTTCCAATCCTGTGGGTGCTCCTGAGGCTGTGTTCACCAGGAGACTTCCCTTCCCTTCAGAAGCTTGGAGTGGTTTCACTCCTGCCTTGTCCTTTGGCCAAGAAAGGACAGCTGCTCTAACAGCTGATCACTGTGCAGAGGGGAATTGCACTTCTCGCAGCCGTGGCTGGAGGGGAGTTGAAAGGGTGAAAAAAGTGAGAGATCAGGAAACATCAGTAATTGTGTGACACCTGGGGGCTGGAGTTTCCATGTTGCCAGTAGCCCTTTGACATTTGCTTTGTGCCACTGTGATGTCACACAACTGTCTGGGTTGGCATACAAGGAGATTTGGCCAGACACATACATTTTCCAATGAGAATTTGACCTTGCTTCATTCATGCTCTGATATTTAGATATTTTATGTATGACTGTATGGAATATTATGGTAAAGCAAAGGCAGGTTGCTCTATGAGCCACTCAGCAGTAGGATTTGTGTTACACTGTTGTACAGAGTGTTCATGCAGTGTTATTAGAGTGCTTCAAATCCTACCTGTGTGGCCAAGTGTACCTATAAATACAGGAAATTCGAGTTTTCCATTTCTGAGACTTGTGTCCTAGGATGCAGCAAAGTATTTACTGAAGGATTTTTCCTCTTTAGGCTACAGACATGTCCAGCTCCATAACCTACACAATGAAACATTGGAAATTTCCAGTTTGTTCATAAACAGTCGGAGAATGGAAGAAAGTCCCTCTGGAAACACTCTGCCGGCATCTATGGTAATTTAATTGTTGTTTGTGTGTGTGAATTACCTGTCTTCTTGGTTTCATAACTACTATGATGTGAAGATTTATAGGGCCAGAGCGTTCAAAGATCTTAGCCCTCAAACCTGCACATTCTTCAGATGTACCTTGATGCCTACGTGGGGTTTTTTTGTTGGGGTGGGTTTTTTTTGTGGTTTGGTTTTGTTTTGTTTGGTTTTGGTTTTGGTTTTGGTTTGGTTTGGTTTGTTTGTTTTGTTTTTGTTTTGGGGTTTTGGGGGGTTTTTTTTTTGGTCTTTTTGGGGGGTGGTGTTTTTTTTGTGTGTTGTTGTTGTTTGGTTGTGGGTTTTTTGTGTTTGTTTTTTCTTTCTTTGGTGGAAGTAAGGTTATCCCACCTGGATAAAACTGGGAAGGTAAATCTTTTCAAAGTCTGGCTCCTATGCTGTATTTAGGTATAGCACAAGGAATGTGCTCCTCGACTGGGGGAATGTGGATGAGCAGTCAGGTTCACTGCAGCCTCATGCATTCTTTTGTGCATGAATTGTAAGCAAAGCATTTGAGACCAAAAAAAAAAGGAATATGCAAATTACCAACAATTTTGAAATAATGAGAGTAAAATTGATTTCTGTTACAAGAGAAGATGAACTCTGTAGTTCCATAAACACATACAGATTTATATATGTGTGTGCACATCCATATGTTTATATGTGCAAATATGTATACATACATACAGATATTTGTATATGTAAAAATGCATGCACAGATGGGATTTTTGTTTAAAAGCCCTTACTGTTAGGTTACCTGGGTTACTTGCATTTTGGCAACTTTAAACGTGTTTTATCATTTCACTGACTCCTGACTTGTATCTTGGTGAATTACTAGGGTAGAAAGGAAGAACAAATAGTTTGGAGGTTAAAACAAAGCTATAGCTTTTCATCCAGTAATCTGTATGCTTAATCCAAATATCTGAGCTCAGCTAGAATGGGGAATGAGTGATAGAGGTTGGCCCTTTGTGCAGTGGTAGTTTATGTATTCCCAGTGGAAAACTTCCTTTTTCTTCTTTCTCTTCAGCTTCAAGATACTTGGAGGCTTTTGGAGGGTTTTTGGGGTTTTTTTAGATGCCTCGATCCATAGTGTAAGAAAGAGCCATGTATGAACTGAACAGCTTTGCTTTGTCAAGGCCCTTACTGTTTGTGTGTACAGTTTCTTTTAAGCAACCTAGAAATAACATGCCTGTGTAAAAACATCCAGTAACCTGTTGAATGTTGTCTGAACAGTTGTTTAGCCCGGGAGAAAGGAAAGCTGCCGTGCCTTACAAAGTGACAGTTCACGGAATTCCTGGCCCAGAGCCTTTCACTGTTTTCAGTGTGAGTGCAGGGACCACGGCTGCACAGCTGCTCCATCAGGTGAGCTTCCTGCTGAATTGCAGACTCTTCATTGCCAGAATCCACACAACACCCCTCTGGACCTCTGTCTCCCTGTGCTTCTCACACACAGGCTTGTTGTAGTTCATTCATCACAGCAAGGGGTGCTGTTAGAAATGCATTGCTGTGGAATTAATTACACAGCAAACACAGAATATAATCCATGGAATTTTCTCACTCTTGGCTTCAGAGAATGGGTTTATAATCTTAGAACATATTCTCTATTAGTGTTTTAATATTTGGGCATATGCAGATGAGAAAAACAGTCTCTCTAGTTGACGGGGGCAGTGGGATCTCCTTACAACAAAGGCAAACATTTCTGTACAATTCCTTGAACTGAAGCACCGTAGGAACAGAGAGTAAAAGTTAGAGGGCTAAGTTCATGAGTAGAAAAACCAGTTAAGTCAGCAGGGATTGTTATTCTAGCAGTGGGAAAAGACTGTACTGTCCTGGGATTATGAATAAATTTTCTGGCCAGCCAAAAAGGACCGAAATAAGCTTAAATAGTACTGCCTTGTCTGGAATAGTTGAACTGCTTGGCTGGGCTAAAGAGAACAGGACATTACCCTGGAGTAAAATATCTGAATAATAAATAGCACATCAGAAATCCTGCCTGCACTGTCAGAATAGTTACTGATTCTTAAAGCTTCCTTATTCATTCTCATTTATAACTACTAATTATGCAGTTTTATATTTAGCATTCTAATTGTTGTATGTTGTCTGTCTTAGCTCTTGGCTACCATAAAAGGCACGGAGTCGTGTGCTGCAGACTATTTTCTGATGGAAGAGAAAAGTTTTATATCTAAGGAAAAGAGTGAATGCAGAAAACCACCATTCCAGAGAGTGATTGGTCCTGAAGAAGGACTAGTGCAGCTTTTAAACAGTTGGTTCCCAGAAGAAGGATATGTTGGAAGAATTATCTTTAAAACTCGAGAGGAAGTAAGTCTGTTTTAGATAAATTATTATTTACAAGGGTAGCTAAAAATAGCTCTTAGGACCACAAAACAAAAGGGTGCAGTATTTGTTCCACTACTTGGTGAGTAATGTCAGTGCTGCTGTGCATTATTTAAAAACAAACTTAACTCCTGAGTGAGAAGCACAACTGGACTTTATACACCTGTGTGACCCAACTGTACCTCCCTCAGCTCCAGTATCAGCTGTGTGGTGTTTATTCATTATGGCTCAGTCACCAGTTCAGTGACTCTGTTTGGAGTGATAGTTCTAATTTAATGCAAATAGATTATGTCATGATAGGAAATTAATATAAAGATAATAGTTAATACCAAAGGATCATAGATAACACACCTCCAAAAAACACCATCAATTTAGAAATGGCAGCAACTTCTCATCTGTCTAAAAAATCAGAAATCATTTCAATATTAAAGTGTAAAAGCCTCAAAGGATGATTATATTATCAGTTATTAGCTAAAATAATCAAATAGGTGATTTCTTTTAATTTAAAGGAGGAAGATGACTTCAGTTTACACTACGAGCAAAGCACCTACAGCTTAAAATATGCTAGTGCCCAGTATTGTGAGACAGAGACACAAAAAGCAGGAGAAAGACACTTAATGATCCCATTTTCAGAGGCACTTTCTTCGGTCAGTTTGGCAAATAAAAATGCCTACTCAGTACACAGATTTTACATATGTATATGACAGAGGTCCTCTGGTATACTTTAAACTGAAAAAAATGTATTTTTGCCTATTTTGAAAGAACTTTTGATAAAGTTTCCATTTGACAAATTGCTATTTTATTACTCAAGTCCACAATTTGATTTCCTTTATATCTGATATTTGGAAAAAAAATGACAAGGTAGAAATTTGTTTGTGGAAAAAGTAGCCGAGTGAATTCCAGTGACTGCAGCACTGCTTCTGTCAGTGTGTGCTGCCACACGTGTCCTGCCAAGCCCCATTCCTTCAGGAAATGCATTAAAATCTGCCTTGGCACATGTGAAAATTATGCTGTTCTGTCCTGTGATGTGAGTACCTCAGAGCATTGTCCATAATTTTGAGCCTTTCTGCAGGCAGCAGCACCTCAGCACTTGGAGCTAGAGATGAAGCTGCAAGTCTGACTGGAAAAACAAGGAGCAGGTCCAGTGACAGGGTGCAATACACAGCCCATATTTACAGCTTATGAATCCAAGCTGTGTTCCAAGTGTTCCAAGGCATTGGACAGAAATGCATTCTCTGAGAGAAGGTTCAAGGAGGAATTGTGTCTAAAATCTGCAGTAGTCATTTAAAAGGAAGAGAGAAACATGCAGCCTTCCTCTTGCTCCACACCACAGGAAAATGTTCGCTTAGATTCTGCCTCTCTAAATTATTTTGGCTTTAGTGCAGGGACAGGAAACAAAAGAACCCTTTCCACCATCTCCCATCATACTGGCACCATTACATGACAAAACATTTTGTATACATAAGGGAAGCATTTAAGGGACCATTTTTGTGAAATACGATGCTATGCAAGCATCTCCATTCCTCACCTACTATGAAAGGTATTTCAGATATTGATTTTAGAAAACATGGGTATTTACTGGCATTATTTATTATTAGCAATAGTGGCTTGTCAGAACTTTCTTAGAATGCATTTAACAAAATGGAGCTGAGGCAACCTCAGAGTCCCCAGTTTCCATGTAATAAAACCCTTTTGTGACCACCAGCTATTAGTTACCTCCCCGAAGTAAATGAATTTGACTGTCATTTTATCTGTAGAATTTAAATGAGAGAAATGTCTTTCAAGAAGCAAAGGAAGAAGCAGCCATCAGCTCTGAGGATGACAGCTTCTTTGTTCAGGTACATGATGTCTCCCCAGAGCAACCACGCACTGTGATCAAAGCTCCACGCCTCAGCACGGCTCAGGATGTCATACAGCAGGTAAGGGCACCTGCCCACCTCAACATGTGGGCTGGAAGCTGGTTTCAAACAAGCTAAGGCAGGGTTTGTTCTCAGCACTAGCTGAGGAATCAGTTTAGTAACCTGAATCTGAGGGAATGCCTTGGTTTTTGTTTTTCTGCTTTTAAACAGACTCTCTGCAAAGCCAAATATTCCTACAGCATTCTGAGCAATCCAAATCCAAGTGATTATGTGCTCTTGGAAGAGGTGACAAAAGAGCCAGCAAACAAAAAGTCTTCAACATCTAAACCATCTCAGAGGATTCTCTCTGATCAGGAGTGTGTGTTTCAGGCCCAAAGCAAGTGGAAGGGAGCAGGAAAATTTATCCTGAAGCTCAAAGAACAGGTTCAGGTAAAAGATTCAATACTTTGCAGTAGGTGTTACAGATGGTGTGTGCTCAGCCTAATGGGAACCTGCTTTCTATGCAAGGGAGACAGAACTGGCATGAGGGCAGGTGGAGAGGACAGACTACAGCAAAAACTGGATTTCCTCTTTTCTATGAACCTCTCTTACTTTTTCCTTTGCAAAACTGCATCTGTTATATCCAGCAAAATTATTCCCTCACAGCCTACAAATCCAGAACCACCTTTATCTGCCACCAGCTTTGTGTTTCTCAAAACCTTCTGGCTGTTCATGCCATGTTCCCCATCATAAGAACCATTCAAATGGGCAGAACTTAAAAGCTACTGGAATAAAGTGTCCTTTATTCCTGCCCAGTGAAAAAGTTGTTCTGTTGCTTTATCTCAGGCTTTAAAAAATGGCAGGAATGAAGCACACGCCTGCTGGGAGAAGGAGCTGTGTTCTCCTTTCCAGCAAACACCAACAATCCACAGCCGCTGTTGCTTTAAAGTAACTGTATCATAAGCACAGATTACCAAATTTGCTAAACATATCTTTAACAATGCATGGCTTTTAATCAATTTATTCAGTACAATCAGAAGGAAGTGCCTGGATGAAAGCACAGCTGTACTGATCCCTAAAGGGAGGCCTGCCTAGCAGTATGTCAGGGGTTTTCATGTCCATTCCTTACTTCCCAGCGAACAAGCAGCTGTTAAACCCCCTCTATGCTCTTTTGTAACTTCTACAGGCAGCACGAGATGACAAGAGAAAAGGCATCTCCTTTACCAGTGAACTGAAGAAGCTGACCAAGGCAAGCAAGCAGTACCGGGGGTTCGTGTCGCCCCCGCCGCAGGTGCTGTCGGACAGCCCCCAGGGCAGGGAGGAGCGCGCCGCCTGCGCCTTGGCCTTCAGCGACATCATGGAATAGTCCGGCTGCTGCGTGGCACTGCCTGCTCAGGTATGACACACCCACCCAGCACTGAGCAGCCTTCAGTGCAGCATTCACAGAGGGCTCCTGCTTCCAGGCTGTAGCTGATCAAACCAAGTGAGGTACAAGGACTGACAGAGCCATCCATAAAAGCCTCACACAGCCTGGTGTGCACAGGCACGAGGACATCAGGAAGGTCTCCAAGTGAATTGGAATGGTGCAGATTCACCCACTTCCTCTGTCCATTTAATCCAGAATGTTGCATCCCAGTTGATTTTGCAGTACTCATTTTTATCAACAATTGTGCTTAAATAGTGATGTTCTGTTACTCTTTTGCTCTGGGCCACGGCAAATGGAAGTGAGCAGTAGAGCTTTTATTGTTTTTTGTTACATCCAGATAATAAAATCATCAGGATTGGTGATCTCTTTTCCAGCTAGAACAAGTTTATAGTGTTAATTTCTGTCTGTGGAAATTCTGCCAGAAATGTTTAAACATTTACACTATCCTTTCTGTATCTCTTCAATTTCT
Organism: Phylloscopus whistleri; assembly: GCA_017589585.1. Taxonomy (NCBI): domain Eukaryota; kingdom Metazoa; phylum Chordata; class Aves; order Passeriformes; family Phylloscopidae; genus Phylloscopus; species Phylloscopus whistleri. Next base: position 144,331 of record JADMLD010001286.1, read on the forward strand.
TCCATCTTGCTTGACTTCAAACAACTGAAATACACAACAGACTGTCCCGTTTATATGGAGATAGTAAGTGCCACTTGCCCAGCACTGTACACTAACCAGACACTTGCACAGTGCTACTACAGCACTGTGACAGCAGCTGGGAAGTTGCAGCTCATTGCAAATGAAGAAATCTTTTTCAGAGTTGATAATCCCCTCACAGATGGCCAATTTAGGATTACTTTTTTTTTCAATATAATTATGAAAGCATTATTTGGCATGCACTGTAATGCTGCTGCTAAGTCACTAAATTAACAGAATTGAAGCACTGTTTTCATTTACAAGGTATTTCAAATAGGAAGGGATGATTTTGATAGCTTATTTCTAGGCTGCTATAAACCCCCAAATGCATTAAAACAATCTGAATTCAAGGAAAGCAAAGTAAATTACGGAAAAATCAGAGTCGCTTTCCCTCTTCTGCATTTGGTTGGGTTTTTGCTTTGCTGGAGTTTTGTTGCATTGTGGTTTTTTTTTCTTTTTCCTTTTTTTCCTGAAACACAAACCTGAAATTTACATGACTGAATCCTTCTGCAGTGCCTTTGAAGGATCCTGCTGCGGACTGAACTGGTCAGCAATTGTGTGCCCAGTGCTACAGATGCTTCATCCAGGCCATGCTGCTGGATTAACATCCAGACTCTGGGAATCCTAAATGGGACACTGTAGATGGGAAAGATGCCTGTCAGCTCTCGGAAGATTCCTCTCTTCCCGTATCTTCACATCTGCAGATTCTCCATAGGCGGATGGAGAAGCTTTCTTGGACTGTGTGTTGTAAACAAACATGTGTCATCACCCTCCCCTTTTTAAACAAAAGATAATTTTAGCTTGTTGCCTCTAAGGAATCTGAAGGCAGAGAAGCAGACTGTTCTTTTCTGTGTATCATATTAAAGTAACGCACTTTTACCTGACGATTACTGTTAAACACTGTGTTAAGTGATTGTAAAGAGATTTAATTATACTGTAACTTCCTTTGCATATCTGTTTAACTTTGGTGAATATACACAAAACACTCAAAATTATTTATGGTTTATCTACATTAACAAAATAATGTACAATAGCTGAATACACCTTACTGGTAGTGAGACCTTGGCAAGGAACAACATTTTCTTCTCATAAATTTTAGTTTTCCAGGCTTGTGTTTAAAGAAAGAATATTTATTATCATGTTTCAAAGTACATGCCATTGTATAGTGTATTTATCATATATGACTTTTTAGAAAATGCAGACTTTTTTTATCTTTCTCTGGATTTAGAGGAAAAAAAGTATTGGAACTTTTCTGGTTGTTTCTTTTCAGCACAAGGTGTTTAATACCCCGTACTGACCAAATTCAAAACAATGCATTGATAAGTATAATTAACATTTCAAAATTTTGAATTCAAACCACATTTTTCCAAGTAGTCAGGAAATGTCTTTTAACTTGTCTGTTAAACCCAGAGAGTATAAAACTTTACACTATAACTCTTGATGATTCTGTTTACATAAAAACACTGTTGTGAAGTTTTATGTGTGCTGAATTCATCTTTTGTTACCTAAGTTAGTTGTGGTAGTCTTTTTTTTTTCCCTCCATGGGAATTACTGATGTGTTTAGTTATTTAAAATAATCCATTACAGGGGCACAAATTAAACAACTGCTGCAATCAGCCATCCCTTTGATCTCCCACAAGAAGTGTGTCTGTGGGGAACAAACTGCTCTGCACATGTTTTTGTTTCACTAGAGCAAACCCTAAACAGAGGAAAGAAGTTACAGGCTGTAGTCTCAAATGCCCCCCCTATGAATAAGAAAGTGAAATAAAAGAAAACAAAGTCATTAACTGGCATATAAACAAGCAGACAGAACCTGCATTCTGTCACCAGAATCTATGAAGTCTTTCACTATACACTACAGAAAATGCCTATAAAGTAGCCATTTACCAAAGCAAAAAAGTGCCCTCTTGAGGTCACTTCCAGCTTTCAGGAAAAATAACCACAGACATACAAAAAAGTCAAATCTCTCCATGGCATATCCTCACAGAGGCCATTACTGGGAAATACATCAACCTGCTGCACAATTCAACTGATGCAACCATTTTCTTAAATGTTAGCTTCAGTCTCTCTGTTATTTTAACATGGTAGCAGTTTGACATCAGTGAGAATTTTTTCCTTTTGGTGTTTTTATGGCATTTTAAAAACAATGCTGAATGTCCTGTAGTTTGCCCTTACCTGTTTAGCTTTCTCTTTTTTGTTGGTGTGGGTTTTTTTGTGTTTTGGGGGGTTTTCTAACTTTAGCAACTCTGAATATTCTTAACATCACCTGTAGTATCACAGTAGGCTGGCAGACACCCTTGCTAATTAATTAGATTCAACATAGAAAGTTCTTATGCCCATGTTGTCATCCACTAGTGCTTTTCTGTCACAGAGATATAACAAAAAAAAACACCATGGGGAAGCAAAGGGGACATTAGTAGTCCTGTCATATTGTGCACTACAGGCCTAACACCAGCCTGAAGTCTTGTGGCCATTTAAAATCTGCAGTTTTGTACTGTTTCTGCTAACACGATTTTTCTAGCTGTAGGAATAGCTTATTAATGTCAATATCTTCATCATCAATCATAGTCAAAACCTCCTTTTGCTGCTGTTTATCACAGTGAAAGAGAACAGCAAAATACTAGAAACCCTAACTTTGTAGGCCTGTAGACATCTGGAACTGTAAGGCTAATGAACTGGTTCCAGTATTTTCATTAATATACATGTCTCAATTTAATATTTAGGGATTGCTGAATATCCAGATAAACTTTTCTTGGTGAAACACGATACACTTCGGGGTGAATTTGGGAAAGAATTGCAGTACCCCTCCTCTTGCTGGTTCCAAGTAGTGGAAATACAATACCATTTGAAGCATTAAACAGCAAGAGAGAGTTGTTAACTTCTGTGAAAGCCCAGTTAAAGAGCTTTCATGTGCTAAGTTATTATGCTAATAGGAATGTTTATTCTGTTTAGCCACAGATTTTATTTCTGCAGGAATCTGTTCACACATTCCTATGACAAAATTGACAAAATAAATTTGTCCTTTTCCATGCTTTTGGCTGAGTATGGACATCAATTAGGAAAATACATTCATTTTTACATTACAAACTATTTACAGGAAGCAGCTTCCAGGATAAAGTTTAAAAGAAAGGAATGTAAATAATCAACATCTTCCAGAAACATGCAGTCTCTGAGCAGTAGCAGGCCTTGCACTGCACACTTTACAGGTGGAAATCTCTTGCTTGTCCGGCTCTGTTGCCTATTGGCAAAAACACAGAAATATTTTATTCTGTACTATTTAAAAACTGCTACTTTTCTACCCATTTCTTACCCTTTCCCTGTGCAGCACGTGCTGCTTGCAGTGTGTGGCTGTAAGGGCCAAAAGCTGGGCAGTCCCAGCTCCTGTGTGCGTGCACAGCTGCTCTGCTTGTAGGAACTGGGCACCCCAGGAGCTGCTTCCTCTACCGCCCAAAGGGCTTCCTGGTTCTGTCTTAGGAGCTGTCAGAACAGTCAAAAATATTATCTCAGTTTTTGGTTTTTTAAGCCTACTGACACTTTTTTTCTTGCTTACAAATGTTACTAGGTAAGGTGCCTGAATAGCCACTTTTAGAAAGGTGTCTGCATCTAGAACTCACAGGCTTTTGAGAATTAAACACTTCAACACGGAAATATCCAAATATTTCAAGAACACTTTGTCTTACATTCATAGTTTATTTTCAAAAAGAGAAGACCTTGCTGGTAGCTTTACAGGCTAAGTCTGCAGCTTATGAAACTTAACTGTCTGTTCTGCTCTTCAAATGCTTCAATTAACATCTGGTTTTTAATCACTGTCTATTACTATTCCACTATAAAACTCAGTTTACTTTTAGGGTAGCCCACTAAATGTACCAATGGTGGCAGTTTTTTCCCTGTCTGTGATAAATATTTTGTAACTTAAATAGTGATAGACATTTGGCAGAGTTAGCAAATTAAACACAAAAATAAATAGCAGTAAATAGATTTTGCTCCAATAGATGTATAAGCTCTTTCAGAATAACTTGTACAGTTGTCTTCCTCTGCCTCTTCAAGCATGTCAAAATATTCTGACAATGCAATCACTATGTGCCAGTCTTTATATATTTGGAAACTGTAAAATGAACAATTTTAAAAGTGACTTTTCCACCTGGACTGTTTTCTCTCTGCTGACTTGAATAAACTGTATTTGTATATGTTGTAAAAAAATAAATGGTTTAAGATGTTGACTCTTTGTTTTTGCCTTCCTGAATTGACAAAAGTATTGACAAAAGGCCCCTTTGGAATTTTGCAGAATTTAAATCACATCTGTATTCAAACACTGAACAACTAACTGAAAAGAACTACTCAGAATCTCTGGGCATGACAGCCTAAGCACACAGAAACACGTGTATAACCAGCAGTGTTATGTATGCAGGTTTGTAGTCTACATAGTAAACATAATATAATACATAGGTATTTTATATGTATAATACAATACATAGGTATTTTCTAATCCCTTAATACACAGATGTCTGTTTTAAAAACATTTGTAAATTTATGTTTAATTACTTGGAAGTTGGTGAACTAGCATGGTCAATACTGAAAACATGTATTAAAAGAGAACTAAATGAACTGTAAAATTATCTGAGAACCACAAATCAGGATAAAGGACTAAATACCCTAGAGAAAAGAAGATATTTTCTGACTTAAAGGAAAGCCTTGCAAAACTTACACATTACTTACCATTATCACATCACAGATTAAGCACTACAGAAGTGCATTAGCTGTCAGCCAGGGACAGCCCACTACATTCCCCTGTACAATGCAATTCACATAAAGACAATACTCACCTTTAAATTATTTCATATATTTCACCTGCTCTTTGCAAAGCCAACACACAGCTGAAAATGGATTCTAAAACAATCAGACAATAAATAATATTTGGAGAAAGTGGAGAGAATTACCTATCAAACCTCCCCCCGACATTCTTACCTTGTATTTGCCTAGTATTCTTGACAGCAATGGTTTATTAAAGACACTGCAGTAGAGCATTCAATCATGATGATAGTTTAGAACTGAAATCTAATACTCTTAATTTGCCAATATCAAGATTCATCAGAGGGGAAAAAAACACCAAATGCAAAATCATTTCAAGATGAGAGAAATGGTTAAAAGACATCAGAAGAAAACCAGGAAAAATGCAATACATATCCCAAATATCTAGGTAACTTAGACATCAAACAGTCAATATTATGTTAACATTTTCAAAATATTTATTAAGTTATTAACACAACCCAGTGAGTTCACAGAAATACATATGTCTATATTCTGTTATAAAAATTAGAAAAATACATAAAAATACAATTGTGCATGGTTGCAAACAATACTTAAATTACCTGGGTTTGTATATTTTTGAAACACTGACATGACAGTTCATTGTGATTCCCCAGCCCCCTGAACAGGGGGACAGGCCTGTAACTGTATGAAGAACTGCTGTTACATATTGCTGTGTTTCTACATTCACACAAAAGCCTACTTGCATTCCTTTTATGAGTGGTGATTTCTTTCAGCCAATCTTTCTCCATAATTAAGAATCCAAGTGAACTTGATTGATAGGTACATTTATGCCAAGGATGATTCCTTCAAGTGCTTAGCAAAATCCAAGGATTTGTGAGCAACAGTCTCCCTGATGTGTTGTTGAAGCTGTTTGTTTAGTTCTTCATCTACAAATGAATCCATTTGCGGGAAGGTATCCTGGAAATTACAAAGTATGAGTTGTATTACTAAACAAGGCCATGTTTTCCATGCCTACCTTAGTTTAGCAGTCTTGTTTTTCTCTTGTGGTCCCTGTCATCTAGACCAGACTTGTTCAACTGGCAGCTCACTCCTGGCCTGCAGGAAATTTCCCTTGGCTACAAGCAAGCACCATGTCAGGCAGTCCTTCATAAACTCATGGGTTTGGTGAGGCTTTTCTGGTTTGTGGTAAGCTGGGCTTTACACACAGCCATGGCTTCCAACTCTGGGGGGGGGTTCACACACTGCCTGCTGTTCAACACACCTTACAAATACAAATCAAGCACAGTTTGGTGACAGCACACACTTCTAAATCAAGCACCTCTGACTAAAAGGCCAGTGGAAGCACCAATGCTCACAGCACAAGCTGAGAGTCAGAAAGGAATCCTCTGACCCTTCTGCTTCCAGCCTCACCTGGAGCCCTGCATTTTCCTGGTGCTCAAATGAAGAATGATGATCATGCACATAATTTAAACTTCCTTGTGAAAGTCTTAAAATTCCCAGAGTCAAGTACTCTGTGCACTCAGGGAGAAATGAGAGTCTCTCTTTAGTGGTGCACAGGGCTCCAGTTTGGAGCTTGTCAAGAGCAGGGAGATGCTGACAGACTGGCAGCCTGGCACACAGAGGAAGGACATGCAGGACACAGAGGGTAAAATTCAGATCCTGCCAAAATGTGTTAAATGAGCCAAAAAACCATAGAGCAGGCAGGACCCCAAGGTAATTTTCCCAGTTAGGTCCATTATAGCCATCTCTGGACACTTTGTGATCTCGCTGTTCCATTGTTTCTGTTTCTGCTCCCTAAAGGAGCTTATGCATTTCCTTATTCAACCCAAATTTCTCTCCCATCTGCTGTTCTCAGCCTTGCTCAGTCAAAGCTGCTCATGTAACTCCCTAGCAGGACACACATATCAAGGAGTCATTATAGAACAACTAAGTTAAGTACAAGCACATTTTCAGAAGTTGCTTCTCTAAAATGGAAAAAAAAAAAAGTGCTCTCAAGGCTTCAACTGACATTACTGAGTTCCAAAGTGGAGCACTGACAAGGTTAACAGGTTATAATGTTTGCATTAGAAAGAAGGAAAATTATCACTTTCTAAAGGACACACCACTCAGGGGACATTTAATGGAGGCTGGCATCTGGAACACATCCAGTGCTGAGGATATAAACACATTTCCCCTGTCTCTCCTCTATTTACATTAACTCTTTGTTCCCCTCAAATTTCTACTTTAAAGCTGTAGTGACACTAACAGGGATCAGTATCCCTCGACACACTGAATCCAACACTCTGGAGATCCAGCTGTCTTGGCAACTACCCACCCTGGGGAAAGAGCTGGCTTTTTATTATTGCTTTTTGAACAAACATTAGTTCATCATTACAGAAAAGAGCCAAGAAATCTGCACTGAACCACTGCAAAGTGCAAAATAACAGCTACCATATTAATCTTACTATGTTAACTGATGCTGTGGGAGGTAGGACTATTTATACAGCTATTTTTTCCTTCCTTACACTCAGTCCTAGCTTATGCCAGTTAAAAAATATACTTGATGCAAAAAGTACAGAAACCAGAAAGCCACACCAAGTGTGCCAATGCCTGGGCACTGCATAGTGAGCCAGCAGATACAGGTTATATTGGTGTGTCACATGGTTAAAAAAGGACACAGAGAGATGAGAACAGTACCTTTTTTCTGGGTGTTACTGATGCAACAGGAGGATTGAAGGTCATTCCTTTCATACAATATGTCTCAAAAAGTTCTGTAGCAGACCTACAGTAAATAAAGAGTGAAAGAAAAATGGCTTCAGATAAATGCAACTTCAGCTGATCCATCACCAATCCAAGAGCAGAGTCTCACATGAGCTCCCCTCTCCCTCTCCATCACACTTCAGGAGAACTCAGAGTAATGAGCATCACCTGGAAAAGATCAGGAGCCCATGGCTGGGAAACAATGTAGGTAAAATGTGTGTAAATACACAAAGAAAACTCTTGTCTTCCCAGAGCTCTGATCTGTACGTATTTGAAAAAGGGGAGGGAAAAAAGGTAGGTAAAGATGGTCTAGCTGACACTAACTGCCAGAATTTCCAACAGTTCCTTGCCAAAGGGTTTTATGAAAAAAAAGCATCCATGGGAGAACGGGGAGAACCATCACAGAAAAAGAATGGTTAAAACACAGGAAACGGAAGACACGAGTCTATGGTCATTTTTTGCAATGGCAGGAAGAAACTGGATTTCCACAAGGTTTTTTCCAGGACCTGTGCTTTCCATCATGCTGAAAAAAGAGATGGAAAACACCAAGTTATTTGTAATAGTAATAATGAGCTACCTGTAGAGAACTGCAGACAGACTGTATGAGATGATCAGTAAAATGGCAAATGAAATTTAGTGTTGGAAAAAACAACTCTACATAAAAATGGGAGGCTCTGAGCAGACCACTATCACTTAAGAGAAAAAATATCTTCTTGTTATGACAGATACTTTTATGGGATTGTGACTTTAGTGCTGTTTGGAGTTGAAAAGAAACAGAAAACAATAGAAATTAGTTACATCAGTGTATAAATCTATAGATCATCCAAATCTCAAATATTGCAACTGAGTCTCCAATTTCATCTTGAAATGCTTAAATTGGTAGAAGTTCAGGAACATGCAACAAACTGTATGGAGAATATGGAACAGCTGCTGTGTGAGGTGGATCCCTCCATCCAGGAGAGACAGTTGATGGAGGTATGATATGATTGAGGTCTGCCAAGTCCTATGAGGCACAGAAGAGTGTGATCGAGTAGGCTGTGCAATTCAGCTCCCAGAGCAAGAACCAGGGGCTGTTTAATGAAGCAAACTGGCACCAGGTTCAGAACACAAGAAACAGATCTTACCATAAGGAGCTGTGGACTCACAGAACCCTTACCAAACAAGGCTAGTGCTGCATGTGCAAAATGTGTGCTCTGATTCAAGGGACAATGAACAGTTTTGGAAAGAACTCCATGAAGAGAGAGGTACTAACAGAAAATGGTATCAGGTTCAGGAAATCCACCAGGCTGAAACCTGTCAGAGGCCTGCTCAGAGCATGTTTTACGTGTATGCTCTGGTTTTACTTTTCACAAGGCACCTGCTGCCAGCCACTGCCACAGACAGGATGCTGAATTAGATCTTAGTCTGAGCCTGGATGGCTGTTCTCATGTTCTAACCTACTACAGACCTCACACTGCAACTTGGGTTCTAGTTTCCACGGACAGCCCCATTTCAGTGATCCTGATCCATACTCAGACCAGGGCTGCTGCTGAAGGTATTCTGCTCCCAGGGGAAGAAAACACACTACACTTGGAGATGTTTACTCTTGTTGCAGCCTGGCAACAAGTCTCAAAAGGGAAAAGAAAAAAAAAAAGAAAAAGGCAGCCAGCATTCTGCATTCTGTACTGGCAGAAGAGCAAAGAGACTTTGAAGGTCAGAGTCTTTAATTTTATAGATAATTATTTTTAGGAATTCCTTTATTATTCCTTTAATACAGTATAAACAACAGCTTCCTTTCAGGGCCTATTTAGAAAAAAAGGAACTCTTTGATAACTCACCTTTGGCTCAAATCGAGTGGAAGAACTCCTGACCCTTCAGTTGGAGCTCCAGCAATAAGGTGAGATGCAAATTTCTGCACTGTTGGATGATAATGTCTCTGAAAGGAAGAAGGAAGGCAGTAGACAGACAGGAAGGGATAATGTATTTATCTATAGAATCTCATATTTATTTCCATTTCTGTAAGATGGAAGGTCTGCTTTTATTTTAGAAACTGATTACCTCAAAATCAGTCAGTTTGTAGGATTAAGTAAATGACAATGCCCAGTCATGCATTTATTGCCTCATATCATGCTGTGAGCACGACTCTCCACAGTTAGATAACTCCTACTGCCAGAAAACAGGGACAAAGGCAGAGGAAGGCCTCTCCAGACCCTGACTGGGACAACAGATCAAGGTGTCAGTTCCTCTTGGAACAAGGGCTGGACTGCAAGGGAACTTAACAGATCTAAAAGGTCTCCAAAGGAATCTAATAATGCAACCTGCAGTAAGAACCAGTGTGGTATTATAATAGGTGATGTGTAACATCCCCTTTTGAGCTCATCCTTCCAATACCACTGTGTTGGTCTTCCACTCTGTTGGAATAGGGCCAATGTGGGCCAAGATTTGACAGATAAGCCTGAAGACTTCTGTTTGCCATTTGTGTAAAGCACCTAAACATTGAGCAGCTATTTACTGCTGTAACTTCCCAAATCCCTGAGTTACTCACAAACCTGCAGTAGATGCAGCTCCCACAGCGCTGTGTTCTGGGCATTGCAATGCTCTGGTTCCTCTAGTTCTGGGAGATAAACTCCACTGCCTTGAGATTCGTTGTCTAGTAGGAGGTCCATCCTTGGGAATGTCTACAACACAAAAACCCCCAGAAACTGAGTGGTTTACCCACCCCATTATAACATGGTTGAGTCAGTTTCAGGATTCATTCCACTTCATTCAGTCTCAGCAGCATTTAAGCATATTCTGTTTTCATCACTCTTGTTAAAGATGCTTTAAAAATTTTTGCACAAAATCATTTTATCAAAAAATTCAATAACCTTTAGCCAGTAAGCTAAAACTTTGAACAAGTAAAACTTACTTGCATGAATATCCTGTTTGTTGCCAAGATCCCAACACTGGAATTTGGAAGTACATGAAGAGCAAGGATGGAAAGCCGCTTTAGGAAGGCAAGAGCTCTTTGCTGGGAGACCTGCTTTCTCCTCTTGGCAAACATGACATCCAGGCACTGCAGCACTATCCCTATGTCCTCGTTGGTGCCACCTCAAAAGCAGAATTTCATACAAAGAGTAAAGAACCACTTCATGGACATGCAGCTGGACACTGCAACTGAGAACAGCATGAAAGCTGGGAGGCTCAGACACTGCTCATGTGATACAGACAATAAGCATCCACCCTTTTTTGGTCAAAATAGTCCAGCTTTGAACAGAAAAAAGTACCTGTGTTTCTGTGCTCCTTTCTAAGAAAATACTTGTTCCATCAAAAATATCTGATCATTAAACACAGCTCCTGTTTTAATCCTAAATGCATTCATTGTATCATTTTCTATGAAGTATTAAACAGTGAAAAGATCTAATCTTTTACCAGACTTCTTCTACCAGAACTGCAGAATGTTTATTCTTAATTGTTTATTATTAGTGAATCCACATTTCTGAAGTTAATTAAAATTACATTAATTTCAGATTTTATATTTTTTTTCATCAATTATTCCACTTCTCAGAATTACTGGAGAATTTAGAACACAAAAATGTTATCATTCTAAAAATCAGAAATATATACTAGAAAACTTAAGAAAACAGAATTTAAATTAAAACTTTTTTAGAATTATATTGGAAAAATTAGGTGTTTTTTCTTTATTGGAGAGAGAATTAGAGAAAAAAGACAAGAATTTTTAAATTGCCACTGAAAGAAATAATTATAAGGAAGTAAAAAAATTTAAACTGAGGATAGACTAAATGCTTATCCAAGATCAAATACTTGGCATTTCCTAATGAAATGACACAATTAGAACCTGTTACCATATACTGAAATAATACTTCAAGTATTTGTATTGCAGTAACGCAATGTGCAACTCGAGAAAAAAAAGTAGGTTAAACCAGACAATAATATTCTCAGAAATCAGATATTTTTTAAAAAGTGTAGTTTATTAATGCTACATAAAGGCTTTGGTAGCAAAGAAACAGAATAAATTTCATCTAGATGAACAGGGATAATAAGAATCTGGAATTACCTGCATGTAGGCTGAACAGGGTCTTGTACAGGTGTGTGTAAAATTTCATTGGGTCAATGTTAAGAACATCACCTATAAACATAATCCCAAACAAACACATTTACTCCATTTATTTATCAGGCAATATTAAACAAAAGTTTGTTTTTAAGAACAATTTCCTACCTTGACCAGAGAGTATATGAAAAGCACTGAGAACGCAATGAAGACTCTCACGATAGCTTAAATCCTAAGAATACAGAACTGATTAAGTACCCAAAAGAAAGTAATTTTAACAAAACTGTACTAAAATTCAACTTACCCCAGATGCAATAAGAGAATGAAGGACAATCAATAGGTCATCAAAAAATTCCACATTTATGAGATGAGCAAACCTTGAATCAAAGAGATTTTCATTTTTAAATTACAGACATTATCTGTAAACTCAGTTCAAAGTGTTCTGAATTGCCAAGATCCCCACCTTAAAAGCAGACTAAATCAAATGCTGAACATTTACTATCTTCACAGGAAAGAATAATTCAGCCCCCAACATGCTAATCATGGCTTTTCTAGAGCATTAACAACATGCTTGTGTCCTTTAGCAATTAATCAGACAAAATAATGGAGTCACATCACACCCTGTGGCATTTGCACTACAAATTTCATGGGAAATTTCAAATCACATTGAAATGGTTTTGGAAATAGTGGAAAACTTCAGCAGAGAAATAAAAGAATTTCAACTAATTTGTCAGGGACTATCTTTTCTCACTGCTTAAATACCTCTCAGAGACAAAAAATTCTTTAGTGCTTTGTGTCTTTTCCAACACAGACAAAAGAAGGTAGTCAGTTCTTACTTTGCAAGACCTTCTAGCACAGCTGGCAAAAGTGGAGACTTCTGAGCTTTCTTCAAGATCCTGAAGTAAGTTACAAATACAATATTCAAGGTCTCTGTGTGCTGAAGGAAAGAAAACAAAATTAAATACTTAATCATGTAAAATAGACATTCCTACCTCACTTAAACTCAGCTGAAATGCTTTTCTCTGTCCAAGCCTGCACTCAGGCCTTCCAAACCAGTCCTGGCACTGCCATCTCTGCTCTTCTTATGCTGAAAAGCTCAAGTCCTCCAGTGCTCTCCTGCCCCTGGCTCTCTCCTGGCTCCAGCCACACTCCTCCTTTGCCTAAAGGCCACTCTGAGAGGCTCTAACACCCACTCCACCATGTCCTATGAACAGGGCATCTGGAGGACATTTGTCAATGGATTCAATACCATTTTGAGCAGACAGCAGAAGGGAATAGGAATGGCTATGTTGGCCTTCTTGGCTAAACTGAGAGCGTGGTTTACTAAAACCTACATCTCTGTCACAGGAAAAGTGTTTGTTAGCTGACAGCTGTGGAATGCTGACAGGTTGGGGTGGAGGGAAGACAGTTCGTTATAAAAGGGTTAGGAGCTGCCACTGTGCTAAAATAGGAAAATAATCTCTAAATTACTTACCAACTTCAGCTTCTTTTGTTTACTTTCTGATGCTTCTGCTTCCAGGAGTTCTCGTTCCAGTTTCTCTTCTGCTTTCTCCACTGAAAATATACAGTTGATTTTAAGACAGCAGATTCAATGTTTCCAACCAGTCTGGATATCCAGGTTGAAAAGATACCCAGAGAACAAATTTTCCATGCCTGGTGAATTGCTTAACTCACCCTGTGATTCTACAGGGTAACCCTTGTCCTATCAGAAACAACCAATCAAAACCATTATCAACACAAGAAAGAGGAAAAAATAGGAAAATAATTAAATTCCCTGTAGAACCTCATAAATTTTCAAGTACAATGCAAAAACTGATCACTGATGCTGAGAGTGAACAATGGCAACAGCAGATGTGCAAACATTGCTGGAACAAATTGCTACATAAAGTAACAGAAGTAAAGCATGAGAAAGCACATGTCATACCTTTCTTTGCATTCTGGAAAGATTTTTTCTTTTCTCTTTGTAAGTCATGAACTTTTTCTTTGGTGCAATGTCTTCAGAATCTTTTTGTAATTCTACTTCCTTAATTCTTAAGTGAAGAAATACTTTTAACACCTATTGTAAAATAAAATAAATACAATAAAAAGTCATCTACAACCTGATAGGAACTAAGGGTAAGAAATCCTGAATTCCATTCGAGCTAGTGGGCTTTGCTGGCCAAAGGTTCTCTGTTTACTCCCCTCCTGTTCCTTCACACATGCATGTCTTGATCCCTGCTCCCAGTTCCTTCCCCAGCCCTGTCCACTTCTATCCATTCCTCCATTTGCCTCTCACTTCTGGCTTCCCTGCCTGACTTAAGCCATGCCTCTGGCAGAATCTGATCTCCACCTCCCAGTCTCCTTCCCTTGCCCCATAACTCTCTAACTCTCTGGCTCAGCCTAATCCTGAACTGTCTATGGTCTGACAGAGTGGGGAAATTCTGCTTGTCTGTAGCCAGCAGCTGCAGTCACTTTAACATTTGGGGTTTTTCTGAAACTTCTGACAGAAGAATATTGTGAGGTACAACAGAAAGACTCTTACCTCAGGTCTGACATCATAATTTCTACTCCTCACAAGGCCTGAAATTACTTTAACTACACCAAGTGAAGCATAGCCCAACTTGTCCTGTTTAAAGAGCTTCTTAACTGCCTCAACACACAGTTCAGAAATCTGAAAAGCAGAACACAGAAACTGTTCTGTAAAGCCAAGTCCACAACAACAGCTAGTAACAGACAATACTCATGGTATTTACCAATGAGTAATTGGTAAGTAACTGCAAAACACAGGCTGCAAAACAGTGAGAAGATACGGCCAAAAGATCTGGATATTGTGGAATAAAGCTCAGAAATAATCATTTTTCACACAAAACAAGAACTATAATCAGAAAATCACTTACCATTTTTGATGGATCATTCATGAGTGGAACAATGAGAACAATAATGTTATTGTGGAAGTTGAAGTGGGGTAGGGCCACAAGCAGCTCACACAGACACTTCACTGCTACCTCTGCTAGACCTTTATATGCCTTTAACGAGATGACATTACTTTTCTTCAACTTCCTTTGCTTCCAATCTGCACAAAATGTTATTTTTAGTGATTACTCTTCAGAATGATTGTGATCTTATAAATATTTTTTAGTGATTGCAGGCATACTTCATGCAAGTGGTATCTCAAAGACAGAAGGTACCATTCATTCAGAGGAGGGAAACTGCCACAAACAATTTTGCTTTTACTACAAAAAATGGGAAGTGTTAACTGTACCTTTAATTGTTTGTTCCAGATTTTCCAAGTAAAATTTATACTGGCTCACAAGGCCTTCTTCAAATTCTCTCAGTTTCTGTGTTTCTTTTTTAACCTGTAAACATAATTGAAATGAGATTTTATTTGGAGACCTAATTACTGAAATTGGCCAATGGTTAAAAAAAAAAGTTTTAAAACAAATATCAGGTATCTAAGTAGTTTTTTTCTTCTAGACAGACATTCCTAGAAATGTATTAAAAATAAAATATTTCTGCATTTTTCTACAGATGTGTTCAGAGGGCCTTTTCCAACTAGGCTTATTTTATTTATAGAGCTTGAAGAAACATTATCAACTAGATGTTGTTTTTATTATTATTATAATATATATAATATATATATACATAAAAAATATATATAACTTTATATATATAAGATTACATAACTGCACTAAACCCATATCCAAAAAACTTTCTAAATATTGGTTAAAAACAGGCTCCAAGAAAAAAAAGCTTCTCTGCATTTGTTCAGCAAATTGTTGAACACATTTCAAAGAAATCTATGCCAGTTAGTTGACAACATTGCATAATTTGCTTTCTTTCTAACTCTCTTTAGTGCAGACCTTATTCCAAAGTTTATGAGAAAGTCATCCAGGTTTGGCATACCACTCTCAGGTGCTACTTTTCCCCTCCATTACCCATGCATGTTCACCTACTTATTGAACCAAGTATGTAAGAACTAAAGGTTCAAAACCAAAACCTCTCTTCCTGAAAGTGTCACAGCTTCAGAGCTTCCACAAATATTTGTGTATTTATCCCCTTTGCCCAAAACCATAAATTCATATTAAACAAATCACTCTTAGTATCTGGCATGGCTGAAAACATTCTTAACTACTCATATACATCATAAGTAGATTGGTTACTTCACCTTGGTAGCCTTTTCTGCTTCAGTCAGAGGCCGAATTTTGTAGGAAGGTGCAATATCTTTGAATATCTCCATCAAAGACACCATGACCAGCTTCCTAACAATCACAGCCACGTTGGGATCCTGTTCCATCAGCATGGCACGCAGCTCCTTCAGCTTCTTAATCTGATTGAAGAAAATAGGCAGACATCAGATGGAGATCAACTGCAAACCAAGGGACAAGCACGACATACATTAACTCAGCAGTTACTCAGACTCTACTTAGCACTGCACAAAGAGCCAGGAAATTATAGATACCCCAACAAAATTTCAGTCTCAGGAATGTTCAAAATATCCTGCTATTAATTGCACAAAATTACCAGTATATCCTGAAGCATTGGGAGCTATCAGATACAACCCTGAAATCAGAGCTTATGTAAGGATCATGCTTAAGGAACAAGGCAGCTTGTACAGAAAATAACAAAAGTGATACAACACTGACCTTTTCCTTGTTTTACCCACATATGCTTCTGCTTTTTGCTAATCTTTGCTCATTCAGATCTTTGTTTCTTGACTTAGTGCACAACACAGACACACGAACATGCAGGTTAGGTAAATGTACCTACATTGTTATCTGGCTCTGAGAGAATGGCAGATGCTAAGGCAGCTATGTGCATCTTCCTCTCCTGCAGCTTTTGTCTCCTTTGATCAGCCATTTCCTCAGGAGTGAGAACAGGCAGGGGTTCCTCATTAAAGTCTGGCACAGATGTGAGAGTTAGAAAAGAGGGGAAGTCACTTAACAAATACCATGTTGCAGACACTGCATTTCAAACAAGTATCCTGGTAAGGCCACACAAGAGTAACACAAGAAGTTCCACTGTCAAAGAAGCCTTAAGAATGACTTTGCTAGGTCCAGTACTAACCCACAGATTCACTTTTGCTCCACTTCAAAATCTTCTGCTTGCAAAAAGAAGTGGACTAAATGTTTTTGAATCTGCCCATGGTGTTCTCTGAGTACAGTGGGAACATATAAACTCAATGTATTACCCCAACCACACCAAGAAACTACAGTGCTCTGCAATTTGTATCAAATTATTCACCTTCCACTTCTTCTTTTAAAAATACATTTGTTTTTGTTAGTGTTTTCTGAGTATTATTTTGCTATAAGTATCTCCTCCCTCTACTTCAGATTATGTTTAGAAAGTAAGGACCCACTTTTCACCACATTACTCGAAATTGACCATTAACTCGACAGCCAACTGCAAATGAAAATCTCCATTTCCTGGTAGTGACATTTCAAGTAAAAAATTCTAAAGACAAAGAGAGACACTTAAACCCTACAAAAATCTGTGTCCTGACCTGCATTTCAAAATGATCTCAGAGTAATCAAAATAGAACCACACAGATATTCTCTATGTAAGACAAATAGAGCTTGCTTGTTACTAGCAAATATGACACAAAGGATAAAAGGAACTTCATGCAAGCAGCAGTTCTAGATGAAAAATCAAAACAATTTTGAAGAAAGAGAATCTGTAGCTAGCTATTCCTGAGATTCTAACAGGTAAGAGTGCAAGCTTTGAATAATGGTTATGCTTTGATGGCAACAGGGTAACGAACATATTTAAAAACATCCTGAACAAAATACACTTCAATTGCAAACTTCCTTGGGGAACACCAAAATGCTTATCAAGTATGTCAGTGATTTGGAAAAAAAACCCAACAAAAAGCAAGAGAAATGCTTTATTACCCTCTTCTTCCTCCATATCTTCTGTGTCCTCTTCTTCATCCTCTGCAACATTGAGAACTGCAAAAACAGAGTGTCTAGTGTCAAGCACATAATAAACATTGTGAAATTTTAAACTGAATAAATTATATATTTCTTGGCTACTATACCAGTTCCAGAATATGTTGTGCCTTACCTGGCTTTTCCACAGCTTGAGGAATTATGCCACTCTTGTCTTTGATGGGCAGCAGATGGATGAGTTCTTTTTCTGGCTCTGTTTGCAAACGTCTCGGCACCTTCTCGTATTTCTCAATCACACTTTCATGTTTTCGTTTTTTGACATGAACAGGCTCACTGGAAAATAGGAGTCAAACTAAATGAACCAGCCAGGTAATTTGACAAGAGGCATGCCTGACCAGCTGGATTAAGTGTCTGCCTCTCACCCAGGCCAGGGTGCTGTTTCACTTGTCCTTCCTCCCCTTCTGTGCTCCCCCACAGCAGAGCGGCTGCCCTGGCAGGGCTGAGACCCGTTAAACCACCCCAAACAGTGCTGCCATGAAGGGCTCCACCAGCAACCAGCAGGACGAGGATCCTCTCACTGGGCAAACAGTCCAGAGCCTTCCTTCACATGTCCCACAGCCTCTCTCTCCCTCTGCCTTGACCTTCCAGGTGAGGCTTAACCAGGACGTGACAATGAGTGGGCCAGTGACCATTTTTACCTGCCCTACTCCATGGCTGCTTTTACCACTACTACTCTCACTCTTCTACTCTGCCCACTGGCAAAGCCTGTGTCACACCTCTCTCCAATGACAACAGCAATAACACAGTGTGGTGTGTCACCCTTTCACAGGCATGCTGCTGAGCTACTTTACTTTTACTATTTAGCCTGTGCTAATACAAGTATCTGACAAGTTTTCAAGACAGACTGTAGCTGACCAGAGTAAATCAGATTGGAAAGACAAGTTCTCCAATTTCAGGGAACACTATGAAAGGAACTAAAAACCCGTAACAGTAAAACAGGTGAAAGAGCAACCACTTCCACTGTTTTCCTACCATTCTGGCATAATGAATGTAAGACACATAGCACTACAAATTTGCAAAATGTCTCTAAATAAAACCACACAATAAATTTCAAGTTTTGCAGGACTTTAAACTTATGTCACACCTAGTTCATCTGGGGAAAGGGGAAGTTTAAAACAAAATTTTTCTAATTCAAGACCATGCAGCACAACTGTAACTTTGTAAATAAAAGCCATTTATACTTTCCTTTGAAACTAGACTAAATTATTAATTACTAAGCAGAATCAGATTTGACAAATTACAACCACCCTACAGCAGCTAGGCATAGAGCCTTTTCACATCCATCAAAAAAGCAAGCTAAGATTTTCAAACAATCATATAACCAAAAAACTCTGTGGAAGTGTATTTCCAAAGACTACTCTACAACTAGGAGCACTACCTTTCTACATATGTCACTGTGAACTCTCCCCAATGCCTTAGTCCACAAAACTGGTAACAATTTTTTTGTATGAATGTTTTGATGTTGCATGTGTTTATAGACACGGCTTACAGAACCCTTTTTATTTTTTTTTCTCCAGCAATTTGCAGTGCAATATGTGGTCAATAGTCCAGGGAATGTCCTGAATACTCTGTATAGAGAAGAAGACTGTTTACAGATTAAAGCATTTCTTTCAGTTTGAAGGATGCTACTCATCTCACAGCCAAGGACCTTCCAGGAAGGAACACTGCAGAAAGAGTATCCTGAAGGTCAGGCAGAGCACCTGAACTACTGATACACATCCATACATTAATACTGAAGTACTGACAGGCTGAGGAAACACTAAATTGGAGCAGCAAAGAAACACCAGACTGAGAGAGACCTCCTGGTAAATGCATTACTTTATGTATTAATTATATATTAACCACACAAGGCTGAATTAGTATGAAAAGGAAACATTGCAACTCACTTAGAAGAAAGATCTCTGGTTAAAAAGGATGCTTTTTGGGCCAGATCCTCCATCAATTTTAAGTCATCTTCATCCATCATGTCCAGTGGAAGAGCATCTTCTTCCTCTTTTTCTTCCCATTTTCTAGCTGTTTTAGAGGATGATGTTTACAGATTAAGATCCCATATGTATAGTCACCCTTGAAAACCTAACCTGCCTACACTTTTGAGACCATTTTATGCCTTACTTCTGCCTGGAACTCACTGACCTTTATGCATGTGGGTTTTGTTATCCCAGAAAACTACCCCTTTACTGTGACATCCAATAATGATCAGTGCAAACACATTTCTACCATCCTTAACTGACAGTTCTAGGTGCCAGAACGGCTACATTTTGTATTTCTCACAAGTCCCCCATTCTTTCAACTGGAACAGCAACTATTTGTACACAGAAAATGAAGTGTTGTTTTCTCAAATTTTACAACAGGAAGAAGCAGGATATTCAGTAACCCCCATTATCTGAGAAAACACTTACCAACTTGTTTCTTCTTGCATTCCTCCAATGGAAAAGGCTTTCTAGAAATAGCATCTCTGACAGCCTCCCTTAGCTTCTTTTGTTCTTTACGATACTTCTTAGCAGCACTCTTCTGCTTGTACTGTTTATTCTTTAATTTATTGTCAAGTTTTATTTGACTAGTTCTCAGTAACTTACGAAAACTTGGAACTCGCTTTGTGTTTTTTCTCTAGAAAACAAACAGAAAGCTACGAGTCACTGACATGTTAACAGCCTTTGCAAAATTTATTCCACTGTTTAAGATCTGAGTTCCTATTTCTATCAGGACTGAACACTGTGTTTCCTGCTAACAGTATCATCAGTTAGCCTCAAATTTACACAATTGTGTTACATCTTTGAGAAGAGAGCACTGTGACAAATGTTTTACAGAAACATTCTCTGACAACTATTTTATTAAAACCCATGTCCATCACTTTCAGACACATGGACACTCGAGGTATGGTACACAGCTTGTTAGGGCAGTTTTTTACGTGCTCCCAAGTACTCTGTTCTCTTCTCAGGGTCCTGCTGTTCCCCAACACTTCATAAAGTACCTCAGGGGACCTGCCGAGGCCGCCTGCTGCAAGGCTCACAACAGCAGCTGTACATGTCGGGGTTACGGGGGCCAGAGCTCGGGGAGGCACCGGGGGCTGAGAAGCCGGCCCGGGGAAAACCCGGAGGCACGGGTCAATATATGCTGCCCGTGCCAAACCTGCAGGGCACTCCCAAAGGCGCTCGGGATGGGAATGGACACGGCAGGGATCACCTTAGGAGGGGCATGGGAAGGCAAGGCTGCCAGACAAACCGGGCATCGAATCGCTGTTAGAGATGATGTGTCTCTTTGCAAAGGGGACAAGTGGCTGGATCAGTGTGGGGTTCCTGGAATCCTTAGCTCAGCTAGCTGGAGCGTGGTGCTAATAAAGGCAAGATTGTGGGATCACTCCCTGTACAGGCCAGTCACTGAAGAGTTGGGCTCCACGAGCCCTGCGGGCCCCTTCTCACTGATAACACGCCCTGAATCCGCGAATCCGGAATTTTTGTCAGCTCAACTTTAGCTTCCCTTTCTATGTTGGATTACCGGGAAAGCGCTGAAAAGTCAGCGTTCGTCTCGGGGTGAGACGAGCCTGCGCCGCGCCGCCGGTGCCCGCCCAAAGCACCCGCACTGCTCTGCCGTTCCCGGAGCCCCGAAGCCACGGCGGCACCGGCCGCTACCGGCCACGGCTCCCCGTCCCGCCCGTCCGCCCGTGAGCCCCGGCTCCCCTCCCCGCGCCGCCCGGCCCGCTCCCCTCACAGCCCCTACCGGCTTCATGGCGGCGGCCCGCGCGTGCTGCCCGCCGGCGGAAGCGCTCCCCGCGCGGCGCGGCCACAGCGGCCCCTGGCGGCGGAGGCCGAGCGCGCCCCCGTCGGCGAGCGCGCCCCCGCCAGCGAGCGCGCCCCCGGTCAGCGCCGCCGCCCGGCGCGGCCCGCGGCCGGCCCCGCAGGAACGGAAGAGAAGCACGGCCCGCATCTGCTGTAAGTTTTATTTACACAGGAATTGTTGCTAGTGGTCTTAAAGGAAGGCTTGAGCCTTCTATTTACAGTTATATACAGATTTATAGTTGAAAAGTAAGAAAACTGTACAAGATAACACAAAAATATAAGACAAATTGGATCCAATTAAAGTAGTGAATACATAAGTTAAGAAAAATCTGACATTTACATTTCAAATTGTAATGTTATGAGTAGCATATATGTAGTTTTTAAACCAGATAGCAACGCAAGTTACACCACACTAAATCTTTACCCCGATTATGCAGACTCTGTTTTTAAAACACCAGACAACTGGAAGCCTCCCGCACTTAAAAATACATAATGGTAATTTTTACTTGATTTCCAGAGGGACCAGTTACAAAAACCCACATGTACGGAATTTATTTACATTAAATATTAGCTAAAAATGGATCAAGAGAGTGCAAGTGTTCCTCACCTGCAGTGCTATCCATTTTAAAGTTCTGTCCCCTACAACCACAGGTTGTTGTACAGCATCTTCAAGAACAGGAAATGTTTGAAAATAATTGCCGTGACACATACAGTATGACCTTAGGTCTCACAGTTAAAACATGTTAAAGAATTAAGTGTCACTAAACCAGATGCTTTGTGGATTTCAGTATTGCACACTAATAAAAAGACAGTTTCAAAAACAATTCTGTGTCTGCATTATTTCCAAGTGTTAAAAGTGGCTGCTTCCTTGAGAACACAAAAGCCTTTAGATAGCCTTGTCATTTTCTAGTGTTCACCATTACATACAAGTATTTTTTAGTTAGAAATGGCTTGACAATACAAACCTGGTGGCAAAACCCTTTCACAGAATACCCACCCCATTTACTCCACAACCAATACACCAAAACAAATGTTTAAACACCACTTGCTTTGAAAGCTGTACAGTGAAAATAGCAGCCCTGTTCTTACCACTGTTTAAAATTCAGATTATTTTTGCTGTAACTTTGGGCACAATACATCTGCAGTTCCTGAGTTAATTACATTTGCCCAGACTGAAGAATGAAGCTGCAACTTAAAAAAAGCCAAACAAGTAAATAAGACAATACCCCTTCCCAAATCTTAACCACCTTGCACATAAAGATACCAAACCACCTTATTTGGTCCTCAATACTTGCAAACTGTTAACTTTGGAGGTAATGTTTGTACCAAAGCATTTGGTTTGGATAGCAGTTTTGGGGCCTTAAGATTTAGCATTTCCCTCATCCCCTCCAAAAAGTGCCTTTGTGGTATTTGTAAAAACAGTTATGCCTCAAAAATTTGTTTAAGTACCAACAGAAGTTACTACAAATGTTTATTGCATTGAGCTGATTCTTTAAAGTATTAAATATGAACTCCCCGCTTCTCAGTTTCATAGGTTTTAGTATTCTGTGTGAAATCAGATCTTTCCACGGCAAAAACTAATACTGGCAAAAGGGTGAAGATTTCATCAGTTTGTTACTCCACTGAGAGCTGTGGGGTTTTTTTCCAAATCATTTTCACATCTTCTATAGTGCTTTTTCCACATAGAAATGATGTGAAAACTTCTTTGTCATCAAGTGGTTTTCCACGTTTCCAATTAACCTCAACATCAGCTTTTTGGTGCTGGGCTATGGTTCTTGTCCCCTT
The DNA here is from genome assembly GCA_017589585.1 of Phylloscopus whistleri. NCBI lineage: Eukaryota > Metazoa > Chordata > Aves > Passeriformes > Phylloscopidae > Phylloscopus > Phylloscopus whistleri. Next base: position 167,412 of record JADMLD010001286.1, read on the forward strand.
CTTTGTTGTCCTTCATCAGTGAGGCAAACACCTGGAAAAGTAAATTATTTAATGAATATGAAGACTGCCAGTGTTATAATAATATCAATATAAACCACCACAATATTAGCATGGAGATTACTTTCTAGAATGAGACACTAGAAAGGAAGTGCCCATCGCTCAGGAGTCAGACAAGAAGCTTAAATAATCATGAGGAGAAGTGCCCCACATATTCATGTGCTGACGTGTCTGATTTGATATATATCTCCAAGAAACTCACCTGTGCCCATTTTTTGTTACTATTCTGCATCTGAATAGCTGCAATACAACTAAAAAGCTTTTCTGATGTAATATCTTCTGGAAGTTTTGTTAGAAACTGTGCTATATGAATAAAGTCCATCTGTAGGAGAATATCTTCATATAACCGAAGGATTCCTAATCCTGTCCTGAACAAAAATTCTTCTCCATCTCTACAGAAAACATCCCAGACACGACAGGCCAGATCAAGTGGTAATGATTTGCTGTAGAGTGTAAAAATCCTACAAATGAGTCAAAAACAAACAAAAAGGAAGAGTTATAACTTGTTTCAGAAAAATGAAAAGACAACTTCCTTTAAATCTCAGTTACATTAGTTCAGAGTAACCAGATGACAAGTTATTTTATACACTCTTATTTTTCCCCCTATTTCAATGATCCACAAGTCTCCAGCTCTTGAAGTCAGAACTAGTACTCTGAAACCCATCTCTTTTTATGCCACAAGAAATCCTCCCCTTTGAATGCCATCTCCTTTAGAAAGCTTTGGCTAAAGAAGTGACAAATCTCTTCGTACTCAAACAGAGTATAATACACACATAAGAACTTAAGCAACAACGATCACAACTGTGTAACTTAACCTTTCCCATTTAAGCCATAGAATTTAACAGCTCTGTTCATTATTTGTTTCCTAAACTAAATCTAAAGCCACAGCTCATCTCAATAGAGGGCTGCATCCCACTAACGTACTAATGATAAATCAGTAGCTACATTTTCGTGAAACATTTTCAAATTGGTTCACATAAAAATCACAAAAATATAATAATAACTCTAGATGAAGCTCATCCTTATGCAAAGAAACAGATATCTGTTTTTCACAGCACTACCACACTGCAAGGGTGCCTGCACTACTACTTTCCATTACAGACACACACAGAGCTTGCTACTCCCTGCTGTAGAATATTTGTTACTTCAAATTGTTCACTGTGTTTTCAAGTTCACCCCTTTTCAAACCAGGTCCTAAATTTCATCCTCCCTCTGCTTTAAAGTCTGTATTCCTATAGTTATACTTCCTTCAGTGGCTGACTATGCTCTATTCATCAATTCACTTACAATCACAGTACACCATACTACTATGGTGTAGTAGCCTCCTCCCCCCTACTTATGTCACACAACTGCAGCAACAAGAAAATGAACAGACAGAACTCCTGTTTGTCTCATTTTTTAACTGAATACATCCCTTTTAATAAAGCTTGAAGCCTGCCAGAGGAACTGCAGTTACACAAAACAGTTTATCATTATTTCACAAGACCTACTGAATGCCTTTTTTTGTGCTTTATTTCCAGTGCTGAAAGACCTGTAGCAAAATAGAAAGTGTTCCAACAGTTCTAAGGTTAGGTTTTCTATGTTCTGTGAACTCACCAGTCTATCAAATATATGTCTGGAGTAAGACTGTACGATTTGAAATGAAGAAACAATTTCGGAAGATTTTCTTCGAAAAATACTTCAAAGGCTGCAAAGTATTTCAGCATCTGTAGGGATAGTAAAGCACATCATAAGCAGCCATCAAAAGAATGTTTGGTTGTAAACCAACACAAACCCCACCAAGAACTGAGGATGTCAACACAGCACAATGTGACTCCTTAGGACAAGTACCATGATTAAATGCTTCTAGAGGAGAAATCAAAACATGAGAATGAGTTTTATGGATTAGTACTTGGTACTCTCAGTTTTGTAATCACAGGTTAAAGTTCTCCATTATTCAATAGAACAAAAGGAAGTCATCAATAAAACAACTATGCTTCAAGTCCAAAGGACGTTACGGCCCAAAACCAGAAAACTCTGTGCATACCATGCTGTGATCCACACGGAAAAAGGCCAGCTGGCATGGCTTGTTTAGAAGGTTAGCAAAGGCAATGAAAGCATCTGCCTCTTCCAGATTGAGAATGAGCACAGCAGCAATGAAGGACATCCCTTGTACCTTCAAGTGGGAAAAGCATCGGGCAAATATAGGTGAGTAGGTTCAGTACATCTTACATCTTTGGAAATGGAAATATTTACAGTTTGCAATTTATCAAGTACCATTGCATAACATTTCCAGATGAATAGAAACAATGTGGATAAATTATTTTTATGCATGCAATTTGATTTCAGCAGTTCAGACGCTCTGGGAGGTCTCATGATCACAAGTCCTCAGGACTTGAAATACAAGTTTAAACCACACAGGGTGAACGCAGAGTTCACGAGAAACAAAACCTGGTCTCAAGTTCATTGTTAAACTATGGGAAAAGCAGTCATGGAGAAAAACTTCACATATGGGACAGTTTAGACCCAGACAGATACCTTGGAACTGAGACAAAAATCTGTTTCAGAACAGTCAATACATGTCTTTCCACTTGCCAAACGGTATTTTTTCACATATATAAAATTACTTCTAAGTGGTTAGCTGCAATGCAAGTTTACATTTTTCCACCATTACTCTCCCAAAAACACTTTAGCCTGCAATAAAAGTGAAGAGCATGATTCTTATAGTTAAGTGATGATCTGAATACCCATTATGCTAACAATAATTTTACCAATTTCAATTGCAATCATCTTTATTCCACTGTCTCTAAACATTCATGCTGCCTGTTCTCATTTAAAAAAACCCATGCACTCAGCATTTTAACCAACTAGGGAAAGAAGTATTGATATGCATCAGAAACAGTCTATCAGCTTTCCATTTCTGGAGAATAAATAGGTGTGGAAATAAGATCACATTACATTTACTGCCATATTAACATTAAAAAATGTGATAAGAAATATCAAGACTAGCTGTATTTCTAATGGAAAGATAAGACTTATCCATGAAAAATTATTTATTTGCCTTTTGAAACTCCACCCTGGGAACAAGCAGTCTCAGAACCTTCAGAGTTTGTAATCTCACTTAAAAAATACGGGACAGTCTCCAAAAATGAGGTCACAGATGACAGAATTCAGTCCTAAAAACATTTGAACTTGAAAAACTGACTAGTTATTTATGCAGAGTCCCAAGCATATCTGATTTAGAGAGGAAGACACACCCTGTGCTAAATAATGCTTTGTTGCATGGATGAAACTTAAAACTTTTCAAGTGTTTTTGAGCCCCAAAGCATTAGAGCTTGTGAAAGATGTTCCCAGATACCCCCAGGAACAAAGAAGAAAAAGATCCCTTCTCTTCATTATGTAAATTACTTAAATGCTTAAACGTTCTTAGCTTAAATGATAAGCTAACACCATTCAGAGAGACGTTAGGTTTAATTGGTTTGTTCAGGGTTTTTTGACAGTTTTTTAATGGTGGTGGGTTTTTTTTGCTTTGTTTTAAACACAGGTAATGTTTGCTGAAAACTGTCTTATGTTCACTGAATGCAGAAGGAGTGATTATTCTGTGTCAGCAAGATACTAAGAAGGAGTTTCTGGATTTTAAGGACATGCAGTAGTGAGGCAGGGAGTATCACAATGGAAATGACAACAGGGGAAGCACCAGTAAGACCGAACAAGTGAGGTGCTAACTGGAAATCCACTGACATCTTATGGGTTTTTTCCCTGTGGATACTCTGTCAGAACTATGCCTTGTGAACACACCCATTTAAAATTTTCCATGCAATCCAGATACTCCACACTGACATTCAGTACATTTTCAGCTATTTAATTGTCTCTAAGAACTACCATCATTGTAACTGCTATGAAATAACTGTCAAAGTTAATTATATTTTTAAATACTAGTAGCATAAAGTTTAGAACACCTATTTATTTAATATACTTTGATACATGACATCTTTGGCTTATCTGCCATGTGATAAACATTTTACAGTAAATACTTACATATCCCACGTCTGGTCTGTAACATGTATATGCTCCTAAGACACTATGCAGGAGATCATGATAAGGACCACCCTAATCAGAAGAGAGGGCAGAAGGAGGAAAAAAGTATTTATTTTCAAAAAAATACAGGAAAGGAACAAGCTGATATTTTAAGATGCAAGTGAGCCAGTAAATTGTTGCTTTATTCATATCTAGAATAATACCATTTTTTACTCCAAGCATTACCACAAATGCTTTTGAGATGTTAAAAGAAAAGTAACAATAATCCTATGAAATAATTCAGCAGAAATCAGTACATAATAGAAAATGAGGATATCTGGTACAGATCCAAGATTGGTCTTTCCTTCTCAGAGACAATGGATATTTTAATTCTTCATAGCACAAGTTACTGTATTATGATATTGCGTGTTATTTTATATACATGTATGTGCATATTGTAGCTATATAAAAATCATAAAGCCTGAGAAGGTGCACCAGAACACATCAAGAGTTCTGTAGCAGTGAGAACACTCTCAATTCTGCCTGTAGTTTCATAATCCTTAATAGGAATCTCATGCAATTTTTCAAAGAGAAAAAAAACCCCTCCTAGTCCATCACAAAGCGTCTCTACCTTATTCTCATTTAAAAACATTAAAAAAGTCCAATAACTTCTAAAAACTGTTCCATAGTTGGCCAGTTATGTTTCTTCTTTAACTATTCAGAATTTTAAAGCTGTCCTAACTAAAGGCATCTCACCTTCTGGAAAATATACAGGGATGGAAATGTGCGTGATATATCCAACTTAATTAGCTCCAGACTGGCCTCACGATCAGCAACAGATGCACCTGCATCTGCAAGAAAACCAACAGTTGTTAAAGCTGATAAATTCTACAAACTTCTGAGCAAAACTCCTGTAGGCACATAAAGACAAGGAAGGCAGCATTACCCAAGAGCCTCGAGAAGAAATTCTGCTAGCCCTTGAATCATCTCTGTCCAATCCTCTCCACAAGGATACGATAATAACACTAGTGATAACGTGGGAAAAAAGACACTTGGGGAAAAGGCTCTTTCAGAGGGCTTAAATCAGACAAGATTTCCAACTGGAAAGCAGAAGATGACCATTTAATGAACAGACTAAACAGAACCTGCTCTGCTGAAGCTTGGAAAGCAGCATTTCATTCCAGTCTTCCTAAAACTATGATAGTTGGTCTTCCAGATTTTGCTGCCAAGGATTAGTAATAAGCACTGTCAGCTTGCTTGCTTTTCAGAGATGAAAATTCTATCACTCTTAAGTTTTCCCTTATTACTACATTTCCCAGGACATCTGGCACAATTAAAACATCTCCTTCTTCCTTCATTCCCATCCAGAACTATTACTTCTCAAAAAAAAAAAAAACAACCCAGATTACCTAAGCTTTCCCCCACACACCCCCACAACAAAAGAGCAAGCAAACCACCACTCCACAGACCAAGGGGCATTGCAAACATGTTTTCCAAGGATAAGCATATTTACAGTCATGTACACACAGAATTTTTTATAAATTGTTTGTCTCAAGACAACAACCTTCAGATGAGTCACAGGGCTAACCCTAAGGAAGACCCAAATAATTTACAGTAAAAGTAGGCAATTAGTTCAGGACTGGCTATGGCAAGTGTAAACAACTAAAGTAATGGAAAAGACACCATCACAGGGAAGCATTTTAAAAAATATCACTCAACAGCACAAAGAGTTAACCTTTGTAACAAAGATATATCCAACATTAAAAACATCATTGATATTATTTTTAACAGCAAGAACATCCACAGGAGACAGCAATATGCCAGGGAAAAAACTGCATTCTACAAAAGAGTGCTAACATCCCCCCTTAACAGATTTGGGAGGAAAGGCCATCTGGGCGAGCAAGGAAATAGAAGTGGGATCTGAAATGTGCCATGTTTTATATTTTTCACCTCTCCGTTTCAGAACCAAAAAATAGAGGATATTCTTTTTTTCCTTCCCAAAATCATGGAAGGGATACCAACTCAGGAGAACCCATCTAAGAAGAGCTAAGTAAGAGCATGTATTGTAATCCAGTTTCCTATTTCTTCGTTTGATATTTCATAGAATATTTTCATGAGAGTCAAGTCTTGATATTTCAAAGGAAACATTCATTTGAAAGCAGCACATGGAATATTTTAAAATGTCTTTTATTGATACAGTAAGTACTGCCAAGCCCCTTGCTCACTGACTTGTTATAAGACAGCAAACATTTAAGTAGGGAATGACTATGAGAACTTTTAACAAGTATTGGTAATGCTGAAATTGCAGAGGAACCTGTGAGACTTCCTGCGTTTGCAAAAGTGAATAGGAGGTTGTTGAGCACTCAGGAGATCTCACCTTCTATGTCATTCTCAGAACTCGTCTCACTGAAGCTTTTCCATCGTTCCTTAGCTCTCGACAAGAAGATTTCATAAAGTTCTGCAAGAAAGCAAAATAAAAGCAATAACCAAAATGGAAGTAATAAGAAAAGCATACATCCAAGACAAAAAGCATGCTAAGCATTTTTGGCTTCGGTTACTTGGTTTCATCACTGGGGGCAGGAAGAGAATCTATTAGATGGTTACCACTTATACACAATTTTACAGTGTGCAGTGTATTGTGCTTTCTGCTGTGGTGAACATGCAAATTATGACAGGGAAATCATGCCTTACATAATTCAGATTTGTATTTTTGTTAATAGAATGCTTAGAATTCATCAATCATTAGTTATAAAATAAAACAATTCCCCTTTTCACCCCCTTAAGAAAGCAAAGCTACAAATTCTCAATTTTAAACATAAAAATTATTTTCTGTAGGGAGCACTACCTTAATTCTTAAAATACTAAATGCTTTTGTAAGCAGCTTTTGAACCTTGTTTCCATAATTTATGGGGCTGCAATGCCTAATTGTAAAACTCAATTGTTCTAACTTTGCAAAATACATTTCTTCAGAAGAAATATACCCTGATTTTTATTTTTTTAACAAAACTTTACATTTTTCTATGAAAATGGCTGATGCATTAACATGTGATCTATTAGGAGCATACCAGGAGTGATGTTTAATTCATTTCCCACAGCTAGACTCCAAACCTTCCCACGTACACTTGGGGGCAATCCCTGCCACCACAGCTCTCGAACTCTTCGGGTAGCACGCCTAATATATGGAAGCGGGGAGAAGAAAAAAAAAAAAAGGCACATATGGCATATCTTGTTTTCTAAAATCACTAAGCAATTTACAAGCAAAATAACAGAATGTTTACCAAATCAATATTCAAAGATCTCTGTTGATGCTAAAGCCCCATTAAAAGCCCCAAAACATTCAGCTCCCAAAAAGCACATTTCATGTTGCTCTGTAATGACCTCACACTATATCATGGCAACAAAAACTGACTTCTTGACAACACAGAAAAGGAAAATAAGGTATGTGGGTCCTCAAGTTTCCAGAGGAGAAACAAGCCATGCTTGCCTCACTTACACAGCAGAACTTTACTTACATGCCTTCCCAGTTAGGTAGTATTTCATTGACCCAAATCACCATAGCACTAGCGATATTCTCTTCTTGCTTGAAACGCTCTCTCATTATTTTTTTCCTTTTATGTGCTTCTTTAATTTCTGTTAGGCATAACATGTTAATAATTCTGTATTAGTGTATACAAATTCTTAGGTAAATTATTCAGCTACTACCCAAGTATTTAGATGTCTAAAAGATCGAGGGTAAATTACACTTGCATGTACTATTTCTGTTGATTGTAGGTGTATTTCTCTGGACATTTTTAAATTTAAGCTAAGTTGTTCAAAATACAGTGATTTAGACAAGCAAAAACCAGGCTAAAAAACTCAGATAATTCTCTTCTGCAGTACACAGGATAACTAATATACAAGCACATCATCAGTGCTGTTTTCCTCTCATGATTTTCATACCATATTCTATCTGAGCCTTATTTTCTCATTAGACCAATCAGCAATATTTATGGATAAATTTATTATTTAAAAGTGCAATTCTACATCCATTTTAAAGTATTCCAATTTTACTGAAGCTTCCACCTAAAAGGATTCTGTATTTTCTTTTCTGGAAACAGGACCTAAAGACCTAAGACAAAGTCACAATGCTGAACAAGAGAACAATGTCCTTCCTTCTGTTAAAAAAAAAAATCTTTTTTGGATTCCTCTTATTAAAAAGGCTAAAAGAAGGACAGAGCAGTGCTCTCCTGGCATCACTTAGAACCACTGTGAAATTGGAAGACATTTTCTATTTAAGCATGCACTGGACACATCAAGAAAGTAAACATGCCCTCCCTGGTAAACAGAGATGGCTGAGCAGCTTCATCAAGTTTTTACTGAAGCTTTGAGTGTGTAGCAACAGTCAATAAACCAGGGCACACACATGAAAACACCACACATGGCTGAACCTCCAAAGATGCTGTTACTAAAGAACACAGATCACAACTTACAAGGTACACAGCACAAGAGCAGAGTGAAATGCATTGTCGAATGCCTTGGATTTCTTATTGCATCTTTTAAAGCAAGCTGCCACAGATCCACAGAGGATCAATCAGTTCGGAAGCTTGTATCTCTGACAACAGCCCAAAAACATGCAGCACAGATTCTTAAAATAGCTTATTCCCTGAATACTAGGCACAAGACTACAAAAGTCCTTTCAACAACTATTCATAAATTGACACAGTACCAGATGCTACAGATCTGTTTTTTAAATTAATTGTGTCTAGTGGGAGTAAGAAGGTTCACACAGGTACAGTTGATTGGAAAATAACCCTAAAGTTTTCGTCTCTCTTCACATTGAAATTGATCTGAAATTCTTAAGAAACCAGATCTTTAAGAAGTCAGCTTTATTATACTTTGGCTCTTAGCAGCAAAACAGCTGGGAAAAAAGAGTCCAAGTACTCAGAAAGTATCCAAGTGACCACATTACACAAGTATCTTAAAAAATTAAGTTTTTCCTTAAAAAGTAAATGAAAGGCTAAGTTGCATTCTGAACCTAGCTACATTGCATTGTAGCAGAATAATAATTTGATCAGAGTTCTGTTTTAAACTGCGTGCCCCTATGCACCAGAAAATAACCCAGATATTAAACAAAATGTTCTTTAATGTACCCACTTGCCGGTAAGCCACGATTTACTTTATTTTTGCAGCAGAATTGAGAAGAATTACAGTGATTGTTGGCAGTTGACATACCTCGTTTTTTTGCTTCTGCCACCATCTCGTCGTATTCTTGTCGATGACGTAAAGCCTCCTCCACTGATTTGGCAGGAAGATTTCTGAAAACAAGTTGTTCCTGAATTCAATACACACAAATGACATTCTGGACCATTTCAGAACAGGATTAAATTTGGTTTCTCTCTAAGGTGAGCTTTGGGGTTGCCATACTGCCACAGCTGTAGAGAACTATTAGATATTTGCTGCTCCTGTTTTTTAGTTCTCCTAGAGCTTCCCCCAAAGTAAGGTTATTAAATTTGTTAAACACCTGGAATGATACTCAAGTGAGTGACAAAAGGGAAATGCTGATAGACCATATAGTTGTTTATTCCAATGCATTTCTGCCCACATGTATTTTAATCATATGTTCATATTAAATCTATGATTATGTATTTTCCATAAAAGGTAAATGTTTTTATTCACTGTAGTTAACCCTTTAAAACTCTTACAAAAGAAGGTAAGTTTCCCAAAGGAAAAAAGGATAGATCACCACTGATGTCAGAGCTAAAGCTAAGAAAGTTTGGTGCAGTCTAAAAGTTCACCAGATAAAAATGTGTTTTTTGGCTGCATAATGATCCTCTAATTGCCAAACACTCTTCCTCTTGACCAAGGAGACTCACTTCAAAGCAAATTAAAACAGTCTTTGGTCCCAGCCTCTTGCCTAATCTCTAGTCTACTTTGGTCCAAAATAAATAGAAAACAGTTGTCACTTTAATATAAAAAACTCTTCTGTCTCCTCTCATACAAGCAGACAAAATCACTTATTAAAATTTTCAATGAAAGTGAGAGCAGAATATATTTTTCACAGTTAGACTGGGGCAACACACAACACGCTTGGGATGGCACTCCAATTTGACAAAAGTGTCATTTGTAAAAGCATATTTATCCTAGCTTGTGAATTGTAATACTATGAAAGTAAAGAAAAACATCAGCAATCCAGTTATTGCATATCTTACTCTCTACCATACAGTAAAAGAAATAATGCATTTATGAAAACAAATACTCATAGTAATCCATAATTCCATTCAGGATATTTCTGTCTTAGCACGGAATGAGCTAATATACTCCTAGAGAGAATATCCAAAGAAACACTAATATGTTCTATTTTCCATTTCCTAATTGGAAGTGATTAGAGCAACCATTTAACAGTGCCATCACAAACTTCTTCATGGTACAATTTGAAAGTGTTGCTCCATTTGTTTTCCTCTTGTTCTTAGTCAGCAGGTCCTTTCTCTTTCCTTCAATTTGCTGAAGACTGTATAGCTGAAAATACTGACCAGTTTATTACCAAATTTTCATTACTGTTCTTATTTGTACTTAATGCAGGTTTTTTTTACATCTTCATCTACTGTTTCCTTGCCTTCAGCTGCACTTTTAGGCATTACCTACCTAATATGTTTTTAAGTTTCCAAAACAGGAGAAGGGAGGAGAAGGAAGTGCACACTGAGAAAGCAGTGAAGAAATCAATCAAGAAAATTCCTGAAGACTTTCAGGATGCCCAGAGCATGGCCACTAACAGCTATGAGATACAGGAGATTACAGACTGGTGGTTCCATTACAGTGAGAAAGAATTCCTCATATAGACTGTGATACACTTAAAGGCTCTTCTGGAAGTACTTGTTAGGTTATTATGTGGGAAAGAATAATCCAACGATTCTTTCACAGAAGACTTGTGAATTTTAGCTTGTCAGAAATGTGTCTAAAATTCAGTCCTTCAGTTGCCCAGCAGACTGATACTTACGCTGGTCGATCCTCCAGAATCAGAGCAGTAGTTGAAAGCGGTTCGAACTCAATATTTTTACGTCTTGCTGATGGGGGTGGAGGTTTATACATTCTTCCTGTCCGTGCTTCATATTCCTAAACAACATTATTGATATGAATTAAATTTCAACTTTCACCCTCACTCCAAATGAATAAGCAGGATATTACTTAATGCATAAATAATTTCATATTAAATATTTTAACGTTATTTAATAAGACAGCAAGCAGCAAACTCTACACGTTGAAATTGCTGATAGCAACAGTGCAGCTTTCCAAGACTGCTAAGTAAAGATGAATGAGAAAGCAGTTTCTTGTATCAACTTAATCTTTGATCTCATCTAGTTCAATATTTCAACTGAGCATCCCAGGATAATATTTGAAGTTGACAATAAAAAAAACCCCACCACTAACAACAACGAGCATTAATCAAGAACATGTGTCGCTTTCCATTTCTTCCACTTGACTCCAGCCCCCCTTAAGATCCAGTACACCTCTCATTCCTGAGGCCTTTAACAACACCATCACACCCACATTAACCAGAACCACGTACACTACACTCAGTGACAATACACCAGTATTTATCATTACAAGTCTGCTTCATATAATTTCCTTCCTCTGAGCCTAAAACATCCAATCTACTTAGAAAGAAATATTTAACTGCCTTCAATACACACAAGATTCTGCGGAAGAAAGAATTCTAATCCTTTTACCACAACAGCAACTCGACAAAACAGAAATATGACACAATCCTTAGAAAAAAAGCTAAACAGAGCCAGATGAAAACCTCAAATCTCACATCCCCTTCTTTTTCGCCTCTGTCAATAAAAATTTACTGCCAAGTTAATGGAATAATATGCATCAACACCATTCAGCACATTGAAACAAGTATCTTGAACAACTGGACACAGGATTGGTAGAGTTCTGTTGTAATTTACACAAGCACAAGAAAATCCAAAAAAATCACTGTTCACAATATGAATGAATACACATTCTCAAGCCTAAAATTATTCCATTCCACTGAAAAACAGAACCAGCATCAGTACTCCTGTCATGCTGTATACCTCAGGACATGCTAATACATTTGAAAGTTAGGAATGTATCCTGTGATAACACCCAGAGATCAGCATCCAGGCCACAGTACAATAGCAATACCATTCCTCCTATTCTTGATAGAAATTCTGATTTACTTCCATATTCTCCTTTGTAACAAGAGTCACCAAATCAAGTTCATTTAGTGGTCACAGATAGGAAGCTCAAACATCAGCAACCTTTTTAACATCTCTACATATCTAACTTGTATGCAAGCTTTTAAAAAAAGGAAAAAAAAAAGATTAAAAAAACCATTGCAAAATATGTATCAGAAACAAAACCATTCTTACCTTTTTTAATACAAGCAATAGACATGAACAATGCTAGTGCTTCTGGCTATCACCTGTGCTAAGAATTGATACACTATTTCCAAGGCAACAGAGAAAGAAAAACACAAAAATTAAAAATTCTTCAACAGAGATCTTCACAAAAGGCAGAACTCATCATCCAACCGTGTTTCTGAAAGTAAGTACACATCATGAACAGTTGGGCTTTGTAAAAAAGAGATCACGTGGGCAGAGAAGGAAAATTTTAAGTATTATTAGAAAGAGTCAAAACAGAGACCAAAACAGCCTCAGGCTCAAACTGTCATGGCTGCACATTCCCCAGACTGAAATACATTCCAAAGTATCAGAATCTTCCAAAGGAAGATGCTTTTCCTCAAGAAGTCTGTGCTCTAGGAAACTTATTTGAAGATTAGATCCCACAACTATCAGATGTATAGAGAACTTATGCAAATAAAATATCCATTTTTTCTAGAGTACTTTGCATGACCAGATGTAAAGAATCCAATATCCAATATAACTGTGCATTTGATGCATAATCTAAAAAGCCTGTGCCAACACAAAATTTCACTTTGAAAGATGTGAGCTAATAGTCTCCCATAACAAGGTAAAAATACAATTTAAAGTCAAATGTCTTATCAAATGCTTAACATGCAGGGCACGTGCCAGAAGATTGAACAGTTGACAGCTAAGATTCAAGACTATGTAAAGCCTGTATATGTAAAAAAATCATTTTGGAAGTGTCACATGTGAGGTTTCACAAGCTTAGAGAAGGTTATTTTAAAAAAAATCCTTATTGCAACATATCAGGCATTTATTGAAAATTCCAGAACACTTCATAATTCTAAAATAAAGAAAAACAAATTTCAGCTTTAATAAAAAGTAAAAACAGTTATCTTCTTACTAAGTCTGGAACTGCATCCTGTTATCCACTGCTAATAATTAACCTAGTAAGAAGCTAAAAGCATGTTTTTCCTGAAAAACACTGTGATGATATACTTAAGAGTGCTTTGATATGTGGAGGGACTTGCATTTCTGGTATTTATTCCTGCAGAGATACAGATAAGCCTGTTAACCTACAGACAGGTAACTGGGGCTGGGAAAACATCTTTTGCTTATAAACGGCATTGTTTCAGAAGATAAAGAGATCTCAAATTGTATCTTCTTAAAACAAAGCAACAAAAAACCCCACCCAGAAACCCAAACAACCCCACCCCCTACCACCACGGCAAAGAACACCAAAAAAATACCCTGGTGTTCTTAAAAAAAAAAGTAAATAAACCTACAGAGGTCTTTATTGCTTGCACCTTTTTGTTATCTCCATGGAAAACATGCAAGTCTGAAGTTTCATTCATCCTTCTGCTGTAGTACCATAAAGGACAGTCAGACCATTGAGAGTGATTTTCAGTATCTCTGAACAGTACTTGATTGCTCTCTGTAACGTATAAGTAACTGCTCATAGCCTCTTTTTCCAATATTTAAGCCAACAACCTTACAGAAAGGAACCCAGCTGCATTGCAGCATTCCAAAAGCATTAGTAGACCTGAAGTAGGGTAGGCTTGTGGGGATAAAGTATTAAAAGCTAGGTGTGAACACAGGGATTCAGTGTTAGAACACAAACTTGCATCTACAGTGCCCAAACTATACAGCTGTAAAGGAATAAATACCAAAATTCAACATGAATCTGGAATTACGTTTGATCTATTTATGACCAACAAAAGCTGAACTCCTGGGAATGAGCGATAAAAGCCTCTGGTTACAAGGACTATGGAAGTTCTCACAGTACCAATTATACAGACAAAACACCACACATCCAATTATGTTGTAGGTATGCTGGAGGAAAAAGGCATCCGATGTGTAGAGAATATATGCAGCTAAAGAATGCAACACTGAATTAACTTCCCCTCTCTTAAGGATTGCTTCTATTTTAAGTAGATGTCAAGGCATACTAATAGTCCAATTAAACATCCTGAGTATGACAGTTTCTTCTAACATGCTTTCTCCTCTCTAATGCTAAGTCTGATACTAAAACAGATTTTATTCAATCAACTGTGACTTCTGCTGAGGAAACAGAATGGGGATTGCCATATATTGTCCAAATGGTTTTATACCTCTCTCCCTTCTACACACATTTGACTGGAGCAGATGAGTCCATGAAACATCTATATGATTATTTTCATTAGTTTGTACAGCTAACTAGATATATCATCAGAAAGATTATATGCCTTCATTTGAATCAGGGTTGATCATCCAAGAATAGAAGCATTAATAGAATCACCTAGGAATGCATCCATGTAAAAATTTCTGCTAATGAATAATCCTACATCAGCATGCATGTTGCCTCCAGGTAAAATGTTAAAATTGCTGAGCTAGCACTGGCTACAAGGTGATTATAAGCAAAGAAGTGTTTATAGCAAGAGTAGATGTCACTGAAAAATTCTGTGAGTCATAAACTAGATATTTTCCCAGAAATAAGAATTCCAGATGCTGTCAGGACAGGCAGAACAGTACATTCTTGCCTAATTTGCAGGTGAAATAGAAAAAACAGATGTATTGATGGAGAAGAAAACACTAATCTTCACACAGTACAAAAGCACAACCAAACAGACACTGAAGAGTTTCTAGGTCAAACTTCCAAAGTTAATGCCATCCACCTTCGATTCTTTGTTTGCTGTATTTTTTTCCTCAATTGGATATTTAATAAGATGCATCAAGTTTCATCTTTTTGTTTACAAGAAACCACAGGCCCTGGCCCAATAAAGACATGATGAGAGTGGCCAGGCCATGTAATGTGAACCACAGGCACCATAATCAATCAGCAGTTACATGACTGCTTTGTTTCACAGTTCCACAGAACTAAAAAGCCAATCTGTAGTATTCATGTTTAACACGGAGTGCAGAATTACATAAAAAGTTTACAAAGTAACAGGCATGCATAATTCCAGAAGGATGCCAGTCACAGCAAATAGAAAATGTAAAATGTAACAAAAGTTTCAATAGCTACACTTTTCTAGGTTTCCAAATTCACACTGGTCATAGAGATTAAAAGCATCTGAAATGCCACTGTTAATAGCTTGTGTGACTCAGTAACAGAAAGAAAACTCTGGTATATCTATTTTCAAATTTAATAAGGTGTTCAAAAATACTACAAATTAAGCCTTTCAACAACTTTTATCATTAAGCAATGAGGCACAGCAAACATAGAAAGAAATTACTGTCAAGCTCTGTGATTTCCTATTTCTTGCTGTTCAAGAACATGCAATATAAACAATAAATAATGATACTCTATCACTTCAAGTTGTTAGTGAGAGTCACGTGTGAAACTTGTTTATTTTACTAATGGTTTTTAATGAGTTGATGGTTAGTGCCATAAAATATTCATGCTACTGTGAAAATGTGATGTTTGTACTATTTTAATGAGTGCTACACAGTCCCATGCATGGCATCAAATACAACTAAAAAAAGTATATATTAAATTTCATACCCCTGTGTTTAATAGACTGAGAGCAGATATTGACGCAAGACTGCCAGAACTGTCATCCTAATAAGAAAAACAGAAGCAGAGCCTTAGTGAATAAATGAAGGAAAAGATCATTATAAAATACCAACATGCAAGCCAAGATTTAAATTCACATGTAGAGTATTTATCTTGTATGTTTGAAAAAACACGGATGTGTCTGTTCCTCCTTCTTTTCCAGCCCTTCAAATAGACACACATACAAAGACTTCCCACTTGTGCAAGATCTGTGCAAGACATCGACTGGATTGTTCTTCTGGTTTAATTGACGTTTTATATTTTCAGTAATCAGCCCCTTTGCCCATAGGGAGATTTCCTCCACTGTGCTTCTCAAGTGCACGACAAAGGCAGTCCCTGATACACCCTGTGTCTCCCTTGTACACGTCACTCACTGACATTAGACTGACTTAACCACAGCCTTGGAAGGTACATGCTGTTAGAAAGGAAAAACAAAACATTGTCTCCCACCATGTTATCATTAGTATTTCTAAACTGAAAGCTCAAAAGTAGGCTATACCAGCCTTGCTGGTAAGAACAGAAATGTATTTGTGATGCTTTAAGCAACAGTCACTTCTATTATAAATAAGATTCTAAGCACCATTCCAGCAGCAAGGCAACCAGGTATAAAAGCAAGCCCAGCTGCAGGAGACCCTGTACAACCATGGCTCTGCACATTTCTAAGCAAAGGTCAAAGTTGGTGTTAGAATGGAAAGATAAGCCAAGCTAAAAGATGGAGTGTAGAGGAGGTAGCAAACAAAGTCCATTGCTTTTAAGCCTTGACTTACAGTGCCTAGAAGAAGGAAAATAAGGGGTTTATCATGAATTTAACAGAACATATCTGCTGTGTTCGGAATAACAGAAACGATTTTAAAGGCTTTCTTCTCCCTTGACATACTATTTTTCCTTTTCAGTACCGAAGTACCATACCAGCCTTGAAAGGACAAGATTTATATTAAAACAAAACAAAACAAAAAACCCCCACAATCTCACACTTTAAATAGATGTTCATGAAAGACAGCAGATTTACCATCTGAACCCACCCTTTTGGAATTCGATACAGCCTGCATAGATGATGATTTTGCTTTTTCAGCACCTCAAACTCAGCAGCATGTCTGCTTAACCTGCAAATGCTCAATTCTTTGAGAGAAGAAAAAAATCCTATGTATCATGCTTCACTAAAGAAATTCAAAGGCCCAATAGAAGGAGAAGGATCCCACAAAGAGAGAATCCAGAAAGCAAAAAAAACCACGTCCCACCAAAACAAAAGAAGTTCTGTAATTTTTATTACCTCATTTATATTATTTATTTCCTCCAAATCCAGCAACTTTCAGGAGCAGAAATGAAAATACATACCTATGTATGCCTACACTTGATTTTTCAAGCCGTAGGAAGAGAACAGTTGCTTCAATACTCTTTGCAGTTGTCCTTAAAGACTTCGTTTTTAAAAACAACAGCAATCAGAAGAATTGTCATCAGCAGATTCAATACTTCCACATTATTTTCAAAACATCAATCCCATCCCCCTGTAAGGTGCTCCCCTGAAGATGCATTTGTGCCACCAACATAGCACTGACATCATAAGAAGTTCTCCTTAATGAGTTTTCCTTGTCAAAACAAGTTGGGACATCCCAGCAGTAGAGGCTGAACTGTATTTTATGGCCTTTATGCAGAACAAAAGAAAGCACCTATCACTGTGAGGTTGTACCAGTTTCACTACCATTTCACTGACAACATCACTGAAGAAATCAAACACCGGGTTTACTTGTAGAACAGATATTTTGCTGACTATATATGTGATAATTGAATGATGTGGGATATTCATGAGAATCTGAACTGCTACAGCATCTACAAAGAAAATCTCACTGTTTCTGGTAGGGCAAATTGTTATTCAGGTGTTATAGGGTCCCTGCAAGACCCAATAGCTCCATTTATTATCTGTCTTTGTTTCAAGGCAGTTTGTTACCAATGTATTTCTGCCCTGTATCTGGCAAACAGGCAAAAGTCTTTTTTCTCCAATAGTAGTGCAAGGTGAGCCAACACAACTTCTAAATAACAATCTGCTTAAGAATCACACCTGTAAAAAAGCATTCAACAACTTCTCTGAGATAGTGTTTGGGTTTGTTACAAACACACATACACATTTAATAAGCATTAAGAGCTTTGTGCACATTTAAAACTCTTAACAACCAAGACTGGGGGGGAAGAGTTAATATTGCAAGCCAAAAGGTTTGAGTCATATGAAAACTGATTCAAAACACATCTGTTCCTCTGAAGAGAAGCCTCTGAAAACCCTTGTCCCTGGGAGACCACAGGAACTCTGCCGAATCAATGGCTGTAATTTCTCCATTAGATCTCAGACTGGAGATAACAACATTGGAAAAATATTCAAGTGAAGACATTCAAGATTTTTTAGCCATCAAGTATTTCTTTTTTGTAAAGACTTCAGAGCCACCTCAACATATTTTCAGAGGTTAGATGTACAACAGTGACCCAGTCAAAGCTAGTATTTAATGGACTATCTAAGATTAAAACCTTCCATTTTGCACACAAGGTGACAGCTATTGGAAAAGATGGCTTCACTTCTGAATAAGCAGTCATTTCTAAAACCACTGCAAGCTTTTAATGGTGTGGAAAATTTAAGTAGAAAAGAAGTTTTTTTTTTCCACTTCATTTAAGGCTGCCACTGAGAGAAGCATTATTAAAACTGCTGATAAAGCAAATTTGGTGTACCTTTTGCTTGTTTTTTATTTTGCAACGTGTAATTGCATATTTTGAGTTTACTTTAATTCAGGTATATTAGGACAAAACCCACCATACTGCTTTAAACACATTAATAAAAAGTATGCAAGCCTGCTTTAATAAAATGAGCTAAACTTAATGACTTGATATTCAAAAAAATTTTTATCATAGATTAAAAGCTCTTTTTTTTAACTGTAAGCACAAAAACTGAAACTGAGCTTGCATTTTTAAACAGAACTTGGACTTTAGTCAATACATTCCAAAATGTTATATATCAGCCCACAAGTCTGTTTCTGCTTTAAATGCTTCTGCATTAAAGTATTTCAGCAGTCTAATTTAAAGCAGATTTCTGTACAGACTGAAAAGAATTCACTAAACTGATCATTAATGACAACATGCTTCTTATAATAGCTAGTTTTATTAGCTACAGTTCATGAAAAAAGACACACTTCCTAAAACCATCAAATGCATTTGACATTTGCAGTCCTGGGGAGTTGTTTTCCCTTTTCAAAAAAAACAGTGAAGGAAAGAAGCCCAGAGGAAGGAGATGTCCAGCAAAAGAGTTGGCCTCAATCACATCCTGCTTGGGCAGCTCTAAATCCAAGGAGAGATGAGCGTGCCAGCAGCTGCGAGTGGGGAGATGCAGCTGCCAAGAACTTTCAACCTCTGACCCAGTTTGAGCGAGCGCATCTCGCCCGAGGCGGCGCAGCTGCGGGGACTGTGCAGGCAAACCCCGCAGGCTGCTGCGCCACAAAAACATTCATCACCTCCTGCACGGGCTAAGAGGCTTGCAAAGAAATTATTTACAATAATATTCATTGGACAGTCCCTGAAGGCACAGCTGGCTGGCATCGTCATCTGAAAAATGTCTGAAACAGTATCCCCAGTTAAGTTTCCAGATTTTCTTGGAGGTTATTCAAAATATTACAAGCACTACCTGACTTCTCTGGAGAGGCACATATAGCAGTGTCTAGTTGATAGACAGTGACTGGGAGCCACAAGCATTCATTTAAATGTAATCAGCAATTTACTACATCATCCTTACCATAACAAAAGAACAAAGGAGGCTTCCTTCAGCCAGGATGGAAAAGCAGCACATAATCCCTATCAATCTTTTGGCTATAAATCTACAACGATGCAATTTTTCTCAGTTTTACTAACAGGAGAGTACTTCATCTTTCATGATATTGCCATAAAACTTTGAGGTAAGTATTATCCTTATCCAAAAGACTTCCTCCTCCTATTAATTGCAGAGCTTTTCCTGTTGTGAGTTAATTTTTCTTGCAACAGGGCTTCTTAAGATCTCATCTTTTACACGCAGGATGCTGACTCATTACTGAGTTTCCTTAATCAAGGGCTTATTTGCACCCTCCCAAAGCTAACCACTGACATCAGTAAAGTGAAAGGACTGTGCCCAACCACGAAAAATCATGTTCAGGAATGGCAAGACTTGTGGCTAATAAAAAACTACCAAAAACTCCCTCACGGGCAGCTTTCCTACCTTCTTGTAGTCTTACACCTAAGGCTCATTTTACAAAAGCTGGCTAACAAGAAGGAACCATGGTTCTGACCACAAAGAGTTAAAAAAACTGGGGAAAAATGCAGGGTTTCTGTTTCAGTCATATTTGATTCCTCCACTCCAATTTAGAAAGTCAAAGTGCAAGTTTGGAGAGACATTCCATGTAGGTTATGAAGTAAAGTGACAGGTTCACAGAATTGCATGTGAACAAAACACATTAAGCTTTAATCATATTTGTCAACTTTTTGAAGGACTTATGTTCTTTTCACTCACAGCTCCAGCCTAGTGAGGAATTAGTCTAGAGACTACAGTCGGCCTTTTGAAATGAAGATGCTATTCCCCACTGATCTCCAATACCAAGTGTGCCTATATTCATTCTAACTCATCACCAGCTTAGCAAATTTGAACATTTTTCAAGACAAGAAACTTTTCTTCAAAGGCATATGCACAAGGAGCTATATAGTAAATTTTAAATATGTGCAAGACATTTGACATATGCTAATTATGGGGACATTAGGGTCATTTCCAAATTTAAGATCAAATTTCCTTGGGTAAGGAGCTCTAACTGTGTGCAGAGCATACTGACAAGCTGGTTCCCCCTTTGGTAACTGCTTCTCTTAGCTCATGAGGCTTTTATCTAAAGACCATGCATGCTTTAGCCAAATAGAAAGCTAAAACTATTAGCTATTACTGATACTTTACTCAAGATTATGTAAATCCAACAGTGACTCTAATCTGGAAAACATTATAGCACAAACCACATGACTAGGAGCAACTCAATCATGGTTACAGATAATACATTGCTGTAATACATTTGCTTTTCTGACACTTTGGAGGAGTTAAAAAATGGGAACACTACAGTTTAAAACAAATCACTGAGGGACAACAGAATAAGAAAGTAGGACTATTTCTTCAGATCAACTTCAACAGGTTGCCCAGGAAAGCTGTGGATGCCCCATCCCTGAAAGTGTTTAAAGTCAGACTGTGCAGGGCTTTGAGCAACCTGGTCTATTGGAAGGTGTCTCCCATCGCAGGGAGAGCAGGACTCCTTTCCAGCCCAAACCATTCTATTATAACATGGTTTCCAGAAAAAATATCTTCATTACTAGAAAACACTAAGCAGATAACAGGTAACATTGTGCAGGTTCTCCATTTCTCAGGATGGAAGAGACATCTGGATTTTATCACAGTGTTTTCACAGCACAAGGCCAACAGCATGCACCTGCAAGCAAACCAAGAATGCTTGTCCTCTCCCACCCAAAGAGGAAAACCACTCAAATAAGAAAACTGTATTTGAAAATGTAGAAAAAGCATTCAGTTTACTTCACAGTATATAAGCCATAGAATAACTTGGGTTGGAAGGGACCTTTAAAGGTCACGTAATTTCAACCCACAAGCCTGATCTTTCTGTAATATCACAATATTTTTTGCAACGTTTTATTGTGTCACAAGTCCCATTGCATTAAAGTCCTTCTAAAAGATCCTCTTGTTTTTCACTTTGGTTGCTCCCAAAAGGCCCTCTTTGCCACAAGGCTCTTTCTAGGAGATAACTGAACACTGCTTCATTCACAGCCATTTGCATCTGCCAAACACATCAGCTTATTTGGAATTTAAGAAAAGAGACAGAGAAAGCAGCCCTCAAGAGATTCAAGTTACTGTTTTAAACAACACAGGGGACATTCATATTTCTTATGTCAATAAATCTCTCAGCTGCAGGTTTGCATGCTAACATTACATGATACATTACCGATTGCTCACCTTTGAAGCCTGACATTTTAGTATTATTTTATCAAAGACAGATTCCACCGGAACAATTATATGCAAGTGCAACTTTGTGGCAGAGGAAGGAAATCAAAGGTATCTTTGTGAAGAATTCCAATAGCTCAAAAACAAGTTGAATTTACAGTATTGTTTCGCAACAAAGTATCCTGAGTGAAATTAAAACTTTCATTTCAAGAAGATGACATGTTTCAGAATTCTAAGCAATTTGTCACAAGTTATCTACATAGGAAGTCTTCCAGGCAAGGATGACAACAGAAAAATGAATCAGATTGCAGCATACCATGTTAAATAAGACAAAATTTTATGGGAAATTAATGCAAGTTCTAATGTCTTGACAAAAACAGCTTAAATGCTTTTTGAACACATACCACCCTCTTGTAAGTACTTTTTGTAAGTACTGAGATGTACTGAAAAATGTACAAGATAATCATAAAACTCAAATTCCTTAAAGCCCCGAGAGAGTGTTTTCAGAGCACCCTGTGATCATATAACACCAATGTGGATGTAACAGCAGAGAAAAGCAGTACCTGTGTGTTATTTTTACAATTTTCCCACCTAGAGTTGTGTGATGTTTACTCACCTGCTGAATAATTTTGGAATCTTTTGGAAGGTTTTCCCTGGGTGGGACTTTTCCAAACAACTTCCAACCAGGGGCGCTTTGGACAGCAGGTTTGAGTTCCTTTGTCCTTTTAGTGAAAAAGTTTCTGAAAAGAGAGGAAGGTTTTTGTTTTGTTTATTATAAGCATATAAACAAAGTATATTGTGCCTACTTACATTTCTTCAATTTCTCCACCAGTTTACCACTTGGGTGAACTGTAGAGACTAACTGCTCAGCAAATGCATAGTGCATTCTACTTTCAAATAATTAATTTGAAGTGGAGCATCTTTCATTACAGGTGCTTTGATGCTAATATTTGTACTTAACACTCAACTTTACCTCTAAACTACTTTATGCAATATCAGAGCTTTTTTTAGTAATTGCAGGCACTTTCTTAAATATAAACAGCATGCAGCAGACTCAAACATTTGTTTGGGGTTTGCTTTAAGTGTTTTTTCCTGAATTATTTGGAGACTGAAATGACAACAGCTGACAAACACCTGTAACTTAAGAGATTAAAAAAAAATAAGGGGGGGCATTATTACTTCTACCAATCTTCACACCTTCAACTTTCATAGTATGGACTAGAAAACCAGGCAACAATCACACAGCTTCAGTTTAGCAGATAACCTTTACCAGTGCCTAGAGCAATTGCACCCAAAGAGGCAGACAACTGCATTGCTCTTACTTCTTAGAAAACCAACCATCACAAGACCATGTTAGTGACCACTTGTCAGATACTCAGCTGTACTACATGACTCCAATCACAAGCTCCCACGGAGCGTGTTATGTACAAGTGCTTTAAAAATGAAAGAAGTATATTTATTCTGAATACTGAAAAGTTACTTTCCAGAAACTCATGACACAAAGGGATTAAAAGCTCAGTAGCTTGTAAGGTTATTTCTCAGGAAGCTTACCAGCTGACCTCAGAGAAGAGAATATGGGAGTACTTTTGGTGGAAGATGTTTTTTGTACAGTGTTAACTAGCTAACTTCACACTCTTCTTCTGGAAAGAGATCCCAAGATTTATTTTTCTCTTAAAGTATTTTCTGTATTATAAAATACAATTCCTTTTCAAATTGGAAGCAGTCACATTTGTGCACAGCAAACAGTCTCTTAGCTTTGCCCAGATAAAAGGAGCATGCTTCAACAGCCACAATCTCTCTGAAAAGTGCTCAGGGCTCTTAAATTCCAGTGCTGTCAGGGTTTCTGGCCAGGCAGCATAGTTTTACAATTAGGAACCACTAATATTTGTAGGACATTGTATGGTCTTCAAACACAAGCTATCTTTTTAGTTCCCAGAATGTTTTTTGCTATTTGGGAAACAAACAAATGCCTGTCAGAAATCCCTTCAGTGCAAGTTTGTGTGAATGAACTCTACAGACTGTAAACTTGTGTGTAGTTGAGGATCTGGCCAGCAGCAAACAGCTAGCTGGAGGGATGGAGAAGTAGGTGCTGATAGAGCATGGAAGCCTCCCAAAAACTGGTAAGCTCAAGACTGGTGGTCCTGTGGAATCCAGGAAAAATCAAGAAACCTAGTACACCAAGACTCTCTTCACTCCATTTGAGGCTACTGCCACACACTACCATCATCAGCAGCTTGTCAAAAAAACCCCAAAACTTTAAAAGACTGTGTTCAAGAAAACAGCAGTTGCTATAGGCAGGCAGGGAGTACAGGATTATACACACACACCTGATGAAAGAGAACACTATGAGAGGTTTTTTTGGAATGCCCAGATAGAATCTGTTGGTGCCCCCGTACACTGTGCCACTTCTGTGGAGGTCTCCCAGACATTGTTCCAAGCCAGTTACTGGGAAAGCATGTTTGGGAATAACTGATTGCATGGTTTGAATAGTGGTTTGCCATTAATGGAACATTAATAATAGTTTAATTAATACAAATTGTTTAGCAAGCATTGGTTGTGATCTACATATCCCACAACTCTGTCCCCATCAGAGAAATTTGTAGTATCTTCGCCCATCCCTGTGGATGCAAAGTAAGTGCTCAGAAGCTACAAGACACTGGTTTCTGATACATAGCCTGGAAAGGAGGAACAGTGAAAAAGACTAGCCATGGTACCCATGCCTTTAAAAAATACCATCCTCAGTCAACCCCAGGACTGCACACCATTAGTGAAATGAACAGATCCGCTCAGTAAGACAAAATAAAAAATGTGTGCTTACATAAATAACAAAGGCTCATTTCATAAGGACACTTTTCACAACGCTTTCTTTACATTGTCTTCAGGAGGGAAGGAGGAGCATTCAAAGAATCATCAACAAAATCAGACAGACGTTTTCCAAAGACAGTATGTCACTCTGCAGTACCCCACAGCCTTGCCCTTAAATCTGTATTTGAACTTGATTAGAGAAGACTTTTTGCCTCAAAAGCAGGTATGCAGGAAGGTACATTCTGGAGTACCTTTCCTGACTTCATGGGTAGCAATAACCATCCAGTCTCTGTACATACTATGGAATACCACCAGGATTACCTGGCAGTGGAACTCCACTGCTTCTAGCATACATAGAAGCTGAAAGATGCATTTCACTTTGATGGCAATCTGTCACTGTATCAAAGCCAGTTCATTATTAAACAGGAAGCTGGTAGATTTTTAAAAGGAAAAAAATGTGTAAACATATAGAAGTTTTAAATTAATAGTTCTATACAAAAAATTTAAGCATGCTCATAGCTTTTATAAGATTTACTTTTTCATTTTTTAAACAAATAAAACATTAAAAGAAATCTTCCAGAATGTAGTCTGGAAGGAAAGAGGTTTTATTGAGCACATATTCAATGAAGTCTGTTTCTTGTGAAGGCAAAAAGCTGGTAAAACTTCATATCACGTCACAAAAAACTCCACATAGGAATCCTAATCCAAAAGAAATCAATGAGAGATTACAAATAAGATGAAGATGGAAGGACACTTTTTAATACATTGTTTTGGCAGCTAACAGTATCTCATCTGATGTGTTCTTGACAGCAGTAAAGCCTTACAAAAGCCTTGTTAAGGAACAGCATCTGTGAATGCTTACAAGTTGCATTCACTGAACTGCAGGAACTGTACTAGATTTGATGTATTTGTTGCTGCTTAGAATATTCATGAGTCTCACTGGTCCCAGGAAGAGTCAACTATTGAAATGGCTGAAAAGTCAATAGCATTTTGGTACAGAATCTCAAAATTCACTTGAAAACCTCAAAATTCCTTAAAAAAGAGCCTACACTTCAGAACTGAACAATTCTTTCTGTTGCAAGGACCCAAGGGATAGAAGTATTAAATTAGTTCATTGATTTAAGCTCTGGTTTACAAAAGCCCAGGGGAAAGCTGCAAGGTTTTTTTTTCCCCTGCTTCTTTTATATAACACATACTAACACTCCCAAATGACACACCAAAATGTTTCAGTAGATGCCTTGCAGAGCTCAAAAGCTAAATGAAGTGCCACAGAATGAGAAGTTACTGGCATAAGCCAAGACATCTATTGCTAACATGGTTTGGATTATGCTAAACAAAAACCTATGGGCTGTAATCACACAACTCCAACAGCTCTAATGACAGCTATGACTGGTGGGTTTTCCCCTTATTTTTAATAGTCTTGTTTCAACTATTCCTGCCTGTGTCCAGGATAGTCTGTGCAAGTTTCACCATACTGGTGGAACAGCAATTCAAAAATGTTAACCATTTCTAGTGTGACATTAACACTATGTTCTATGGATGAAATTGCTTGTTTCCACTCTGCTTTTGCTGATAAAATTACTTTTTTGTTGCTATTTAAGATTTATTAGTATAGTCTAAGTGCAATTAGAATTAAGTCTCAGAAGGGGACACGTGGAACTTGATACTTCAGTAATTTTTATTTACTTTGAGATTTTAGCTTCCCCTCCGCCCCCAAAAAAATCCCAACACAAAAAACTTCTGATTTCCAAGCTAGCTATAGGTCAGTCCAAGAGGATGACAGATTCCCAAGATTTACAGGAAGTTACTGGACAATATGAGACCATTACCTCAACTTTAATCTTAAATTTTATCCAAAACCAGACTGTGCTGTAGTTGCACAACAGCCACTCAAAGAAAGCTGAAGTGCTTTGAACAGCAGCAACCAGAACACCAGCAGGTAGGAAAGGCTCCAGGGCAGACAGACCTCCAGCACTCTGCCTCTAGGTATAACTGAGTCATCTCTCCACAAGAAGAGGCTACAAGAAGCTTTTGTTTGACCAAAAATGTCAAACTAATCTGGTTCTAGGCTACACATCATTTTGCTACAGTTCTTTCAACAAAGATATCATATATGGATCTTCCCTTTGTACAACTCCACTGCGTGCCACAACAGGCTATTGGTATTCCACTGCTTTGGGCATCCCAGCAACACCTCAAGTAGCTTTCCTTCCCAATCACTCAGTCATTAGAATTCCATATACAGGCTCAAGCTTCACATACTCTGACACTTTCAGCAATCTATAGGCAGATTTCAGGTGTTGGATGTTACACCTGAGCCTTTTAGGACGACTATCAGTATAAAACATACTAAAAATGAGACTGCATTTCTCTAATTTATTCATCTTGCACTACATGGAAAATGGCAAAATTCAAGTGATCTCAGAGGACAGCATAAACCACATGATCATTATTACTGTTATATGTGAGGAAAGTATGCTTCCTTACTTTAATAGACAAATAAATTTAATTTGAAATGCTGCGTTATGTTAGACAAAAACCACCCAAACAAAACAAAACACACACCCCAAAAAAACCAACACAAACAAAAGAAAAACAGAAAGAAACCAAACAAACAGAAAAAACATACACACACAAAACAAAAACAAAACACACACAAAAAAACCCCAAAAAACAAACACACACACAAAAAAACCCAAACCAAACACCAAAACAAAACAAAAAAACCCCACCACCACCATAACAAAAAACCCCCACTAAATTGTTGGCATCCTTTGCAAATATACAGTGTGGCACTGAAGAAACATTTTTTCCAAACAAGATATTCAGAATTTAGGATTATTTTACAAATAAATTAATGCTGTGTTTATATCTCAATGCTGAAAGGTAAAACCACTGCTCTCTGATTTCTCATCCTTACAAGATAACTTTGAGCTTGCTCAAAGTGTTTACTCATTAATTTACAAATAAAATAGCTCCAAAAAGAGACCTTAAATTATACTAGCATTGTAAAAATTACTTTTTTAGATAAAAAAGCTAACTGTCAAAATATTTTTCTGACTTTTACTTTACACAAAACTATCTGGTTTACTGTCATTTTCCATCATCAAGCATTTCTTCTCATTGCATCCCTCTTTCAAGAGCTTTGATAACAGGGAAGTTGTTACGCTGAGAAAACAAGATTTGAAAGCCACGAGAACTGACAGAGGAAGTGAGAGCTGATTAGATTTTCCTTTTGATTAAGCATCTAGTACCTGTTAGTAAACACTGCATAAGACAACTGCATCATTTTAAATCCAGGGAAGCAACACACAAACAGGAAGGAATCAGCATCCCATCAATAACATCCTCACTGTATCATATATAGCTTTTTCTCACAGAATCACAAAGGCTTAGAATGGAAATCCAGCACAGAAATAATGCTACAAATGAACACCAAGTCAGACAAAAAAAAAAGTCCATTTTCTCTGTGTTTTTAATATAGTTACAAAAATGCAGTTAAAAGTCCTGAAGTTAAATTTCTCTGCAATAACTTTAAAAATCTACTGATTCAAATAAAACCTCAGAACATGTAAAAGGAATGAAGTAACAAAATTCATTAAAAACTGCATTTGTATTACAAAACAACTGATTTTGCATTTCCACAAAGTATGGAGTTCTGCTTGTACATGCAATCTGCTCTTGCTCCACCTCATGCTAATTCTTTAATAAGTTTCATAGGCATACAAAATAGCTGTATGTTTGAAATTTGTTGAAATTTGAATTAGCTGAAAGACGAGCTGATAAGGAAATTACTTATTTACCCAACAATCCAGAGAGCTATATTAGTAAGAAGTTAGAATAGGCATATTCCAGGAATTGCTATAAATACATTTTTACAGACAGAAAACACTAAAATGAGTGGTTTTTACTTAAAACCATACTTTTAGAACAAATTCTGAAGACCTTTACAAGCCTGCAATTCCATATTCTGTCATGACTATAGCCAAGTACATAACAAGAACTATTATATTCATATTGGCATCTCTTTATTGGGCATAAAACAGAAAAGCTGCTTAACAACACAGAAGAATTCTTCTCCATATTCAAGTCTTGGCCATTCTGTTAAGGTCTCATGTGCAATAATTTGGAAATAACAGCAGACAAAAAACCATTGCTTTATTAAGCAGAATTAGGCCCTCTGCTTTAAACAAGACTTTTCAATAATTTACATGCAGAAACAAAGGTAACTCAATTCTAAGCATAAATAATGAATCATTGAAAGGAAATAAAACCTTTTTGGTTGGCCACTTACAAAGCCTGAAGAGCAACCAGCATGCTACATTTTTAATTTCAATAGCTTCAAGTGTCAGCCCACTTTGATCCAACACATTTATGATTACTCTCAGCACAAATTTCAAAGTTTTGCCCTATATTGGAAGAGATGTGATCCATCCAATTTTACAGTTTACATTTTCCACCATTTTGCTACAAGCAGCAGGTAGATACAGCCCAACTGCAGATTTGTTACAGGAGGTTTCTAGTTTTAGCACCTTCTAGATTTAAAGATCTCCTCTTTTTCACTCTGCACCAAGACAACTCAAAGAATATGCCAAACTACCCTCTCCAAAGGAGCTTCACTGTTTGTAATACTCTAAACTGGCAGTCTTAAGTGCTATACAAGCAAACTTTTGGCCTCTCTCCCCTCCCAAACCCCTCCACAAAAAAAAAGAAAAATAAAATAAGGAAACATAATAATCCTACCCAGAACAACAACCATCTTCAGCAAGACCAAGCTTGTTGTATTTTTTTTTAATTAAATACGATGTCTCCATTTATATTAGTGGTCAACTAAAGCCTTGGCTACAATTAAGTATACCTGAAATTTAATGAACAGTCAAGAATTAGCTGCTAAGGATTGAGAGGTTGGGAAGGAGGTGGCTTCTGGTGCCTTGAAGCGGACAGAAAGATTGACAGAACTATCACAGAACTGCACTGATGAGACTAAATTAGATCAACTCTCTTATCAAGCTCCTAGTGGATACCAGTCCCAAAGTGGCTTTACAAATTCTGCTGGCAGAACAGTTTTACTACAGGTACACCAACACTTGGGAAGTTTTAAGAGTTGAAAGTGTTTAGCAGTATTACAGAACAGTTTGTACAGAGCTCTCACTGATAAACAGCATTCTACCACACTACATTATACTCCTAACAAAGAGCTGTTGCACAGGTCAGCTTTACAAGCAGTTCAAGCATTCAAAAACATACATAAACAAGCAGACACATAAGCAAGGTAACTGATGGGGTTGAATTTCAGAATGGTTTAATACAAATAAAGGAAAATAATCAGCCTTTACTTTTCAGAGTGAAGTAGCAAAACAGAGCTTTATGCCAGACTGTTCTATCATCTTCATATTTGATCAGGCAGTTATAAAGCTATTTTGATACTACATCAAATACTACGGTCAATCTTCTCTAATAATGATTAAATGTCACTTACCCACAGTATTTAAAACAAAGTCTTACACCACAGCTGCGAGGAGAACTTTTACCAGCTGACTACAGATATTCTGTATATCTGTATTTTCTGGTATTTTTTGTATGGCCAAGAATATCTACTCCAGCAAAGTCACAGCTAGTTAATGAGCAACATACTCCAAGCAAAACGGTGCTAGAGGAACAAGACCCCTTCCTCCCACAAACCCACATAATGGGGAAGCCCATTTCTCCTCCTTGCACAGGTAATGTCCTACAATCCCTCCTGCTGCATCAGTTCCAAGACCTTCTATAGCTTGCAAGTCAATCCAACTCACTAGTCCCACAGAAAACCATCAACATTTTTTCACTCTCCAGCTTAATGAGCTACAGCAGCTCATGGAGGATCATATAAATACCAGAAGCAGGAACAAAACATTTCCTTTGTTCCCTGACAATAGCAAATTCTTCAATCAGCTCACCAAGATATCTCACAAAATACAACTTAATTAAACAATCCACCTGAAATTACTCTAGAAGTGACTCGTTTTCAGTTAAGGCAAAACTCCCCAGCTTTATCAGGGCAGTCACTTATACCTATAGTTCAAACGTTTCTATACAATGTATGCTTTCAAGACAAAGGTGATAAAGATTTCCAGCCTTTGACATGGCCTACAAGTCTGTGAACTCTTAAGTTCAAACACAGGGCAGAGTTTTATTTTGAAGATTGTCCCAGGGGTGATTGCAACTCTGACCAGCCTGGTTAAGCCTCAGTTAATATTTTTCCTTTGTGGTGCCTGACTGAGTGCCTGTCAACTACTTGATTGCATAATGGAGCACTGCAAGCAAGGTACTACTGTTGTACTTTTGCAGTCACTCAGTGCATTGGGCTTCAGCTGCAACTAGCAATTCACAATATGTTCTGTGTCATTGCTTCAGTGATCAATTGCAAAAATACTATGAAACACAAGAATTAATTTTTGATCTAGTAGCTGATATGAGAAGGCAGGGGACTGATTTAATTCAGTTTTTCAGTAACTTTTTTAAAAATGAGGAAGAAATTTTCCAGTCTACCACTCTGCTACTTGCAGAATTCAAGGAACAGCAAACAATTTGCAAAACACAGCTTACAAGAAAAAGCTAGAATAATAGAATAATTTAGGTTGGAAAAGACCTCTAAGATAATAGAGTCCAACCATTAACATAGCACTGTTAGGATCACCACTAAACCATGTCCCCAAGCGTCACACCTACATGACTTTTCAACATCTCCAGGGATGGTAGCTCAACTACTTCCCTGGGCAGCCTGTTCCAATGCTTGACTGGCCTTTCAGTGATGATGCTTTTCCTAATATCCAACCTAAACTTCCCTTACCACAACTTGAGGCTGTTTCCTCCCATCCTATCACTTGACATCTGGAAAAAGAACCTGACACCCACCTCACCAAACCTCCTCTCAGGTATTTGTACAGAGTGACGAGGTCTCCCTTCAGCCTCCTGTTGTCCAGACTAAACCACCCCAATTCCCTCAGCTACCTAAGGCAGACAGATACCAACCACACAAACACCTTTGATAGCAAGTGGATTGTTTGAGTTTTAAATCATTCTGGTATCTGGCATACAAACTGCTTCATTATTGCCCAGCAGCAAGCCAGACAAGATCCTATGTTCATGAATGCATTAGGCAACTGAAGCAATACAGACAGGACAAAGCTTTGCAAGGTCTGAGGCCTGACCACAGCCAAGCTTAGATTGCCTATTCCTACAGCTGGCCTTCAGGAAGTTTAGACCAATGAATGTCACAGGCAAGGGGATCCAACAAGGAAGCTTCTATTATGCTACATGACCAAAAACCACTCTTTCATTTACCCAAGAGCACATTAAATAGAACTTCCCAATATAACAATGGAAACTGAACATAGCTTCTTAAGAAAGGAGTACCTTGGAGCAGGGAGAAAAATTGTAGGAAAGTATTCCTCTAGGCTACAGCTATTCTTTCCAGTCAGGCCATAAGAAAGCAGGAAAGGAATTCAGAAGAATATCAGTCTGAGTGTTTGGCCCTCAGAAGTTCCGAAAGAAAAAACTCATCTATGACCATGAAAACAAGTTTCCTACTAATTGAAGTCATAAGTTCACCCACACAACATCCACACTCTTCTTCAGACTGTTATCCCAGTATCGAGCCAAAGCAAAATGCTCTGCAGGTGGCTTGCACAGCTGACTGGTTTCTGATACAGAGCCAAATTATCAGTCTCTTTTGCAGGCTCTCCTCGCGTTCAGACTTCATTCAAAAATCTGTCAGATTTTTATGCTGGAGCTCTCAAACTCTGAGAGGTTTGACTGAACCTGGGTAACTGGCTGCACTAGAGAGATGATGCAGAAACCACGCTTCACTTCCTTAGAAAGCAATAATAAAAAGACAGATGCACACACAGAGGCTGTGAAGTTTAAAGCAATGCCAACCACCCAGCTCAACAGACTTAGTCCCTTCCCAGCTGAACAACAAAACAAGACCAATTATGATAAAAAAGGACAGACTTTACATCATAAACATCTCAGTATTTCCAAGAAATTGAAGACAGGAGTAACAATTTTTGCATCCATGTGAATGAAATGTAACCAATGTGACCTTTTTTATTCTTAAGCCAGCAGGACAAAATAACCTAATGAATAACTGAACAGCCAAGAGAGCAAAAGCACAAAACTATCATTTTCTTAGAGGCCAGCTGTGATTTAAGTGATCTCCTTTGTTTGTTATTTCCCATGTAAAACATTCTTCTTTTAGTCATAACCAATTCAGAAGAGAGGTCCCATTCACTTTATCACACTACTCTCAATATACTCTGTAAGAAACCCTGTGACCCCAAATAAGCAGAAGAGACCAAGGAATGAAAAGGCCTTCTGCAAAATGAAGGGGCAGAGGAAGAGAGAAGCTGCTTTCAGATTAAGTTTAAATGCCTCAGTAGAACACTTCTTAGCAAAACATGCTATGATTCCAACAGCCTGCTGCACACAAAACCAGCAATTTAAGCTCTTTGGCTTGAAAAAACCCACACAACCCCCCACAAAAAATCACAGCATTAGTTTAATGAGAACTTACTTCATGAAAACTCATATTAGGACTACAAAACTCCTAGTGCAAATATATGTACCAATGTTGAATATAACACTGTCCTTTACACTATCCACCAAGGAGAAAAGAAAAATTGCTAATAATACTTTAGGCATTATAGATTGGTGAAGACTATACATACAGCTCTAAGGTTTTACAATTGACATCTATTCAGTCAGCTTTCTTTCCTTGAGGGGGTAGCAGGGGAAAGACTTGCTGCAGACAGAAGTTGGAACAACATGGCCTTCTGAAACCTATCCAGAATTCAATCAACATAACATTCTTCTGCTTGAACTCCTGAAATTTAACTTTGATTTGCTAGTCAACAGACATTCTAACCAAATTGGTTCTATGGGTACATAGCATCTTATCTCTGGTGAAACATTGAAAGCCAGAAACTGGTCAACACAACTTCAGAAAATAAATCATTCTTCGCAAATACGAAAGAAGGAGAGGAGCTTCTCTTCTTGATAATACAAATGACATTTCCTATTTTTATCAAGTTACTTATGTCTCTAACTCAGGAAAAAAGAGCACTGTTTGAAGTTGCCCACAGATTTGGGTCCAGGTACCCTTGCTTACTTTCTCCAGTCAGCTTTAATTCAAAGCAATTATATGTATCCATTTGTTCACTTAGGTTACAAGATTACTCACAGAAAACAAAAACAACTGCACCCAAAAACAGAACCTCATGGTTTCTGGGGGAAGCTTTTATGTATTCCCTTAACTCTTCTAATTATCTTTCCGATATATTGATATTACATCTGTACCTTTTTTCATTTGGCTTGTTTTAATCTGGACAATGTAAAAACAACACCAAAATCAAAAACAAAACACACAAGTTTTTTCAGTAAGATTTGATCAAGATATAGGCACAGGCAACACTGGAATAGAAATTAAGCACTGTGAAGTGACCCCATCAGTCTGTTCTCTTATCTTTACATGAATGGAAGGTTTAGAAGACCTATCACAACTAGGACAGCTCATTCCCACTTGATTAATTTTTGATCAAAAGTCCACTAAACATATTTCTTCTCCATAGGTGCACAGTTTCATGATGATTTATGTATGCAGAGCTTTTCTCTAAGAGAAACATTGATTCTGGTACTAAACCTTCACAAGACCCATCGAGGTAGTTGCCTAGGTAGTGCAAAAAGCTTCAAGTGCTACTTAGTAATAAACTGAAATATAAACTACAGAGCTAGAGACACTACTGTGTACTGAGTAACAACTCTCAGAGAACCTCCCTGCAACCCTCCACAGTCTCTGCCAAGGACATTTGTAAAAGCAAAAAGATTAGCAGCTTTTGAAGGACTACCTACTCCACAGGGCTGTGTTCACAATAAGGGAAACAAAAATGTGAGCTTCAGTGATTTCTTAGTGCTTTGTGCCTACAAATACTGACTTCTTTTGACTTCCCATCATCTCCTCAAGTGAGTATTTTTCAAAATTTCCGGACAATAAACACAACTACTCTGGGCAATGAAGGAAGTATGAGCCTAAAGACAGTTTCCATAAGAATGTGTGCTAACCAGCCATACATGCTTATAACTCCTTACACCTATTTCTCATAGCACACCCCAAAGACCTACAAGAAGTAGCAGTCATGAACTAATCTCATTGTGAATCTCAGGTGAATATTGGAACACAAGTACTTGGGAACATGGTGTTCTACTACAAAATAAGCAAATATCACTGTTGGCAACAGTAAGCTTTGAATCCAGGAATAAGAAACTTTACCAACTACCAGATACCTAAATTTGCCTAGCAAATACACAATTCAGAAAGGTACAATATCTACACAAGCTGAAAAGATGCCTGGTACCTACTTATAGAAGGTACACTATGAAGTAGAACTCATCTTTAGAAGAGCTACAGAATCACAGTCTTTATCTCAGCCCAGGATTACTTGCTGCTGCTTGACCTTTTTAGTTTACTGTTCTGCTCTGTTCCCCAAAGCAGCACATTTAGAGCACACTGCAGCCAAGGTAATCATGATGGCTTTAATTCAACTGCCCATGGAATGTTCCTGCTCGCTGAACCATTCTGCACCCAATAGCGACCCACTGGGGCTACCCAGAAGTGATCCAAGAACCTGAGAACAGAGCACTGCCCTTGTAAGCTGCTGTGTAACACCACAAGCCAGAAGAACAATGCCTGCATATGAGTGCATTATGAATCATACACAGGACTACAAAGCACTGACAGGTGACTTCCAAGAAGCCATTTATTGCTCTGACCAAAACAGTAGCACAGTGGACACGAGTGACCATAACCATGCAATTTTCCTGGCCATAACACTCTGTTCCACATACTGATCTACTTGTGGCATACCACCTCACATGTGGAGAGAAACAAGATGTAGAGCAAAGCCAATTATTTTTCAGTTAAAAGTTGTTAGTATTGATTTGACAGGCTTAATGATTTGGTACTAACACAAGTTAAGATCCCAGGGCCATATATCATACCCAATACTTACCTGAAAAAAGGGTTCTAGTCACCAATGCAAACTTTCCCAGGATCTTAAATCATTAAAGACAGTCTCAAGGGCACAGCCACTCTCCCTGTCACAGAGTTTGGATAAGATGCATCTGATGGCAGCTGCTTGCTTTTTCCCCCACCTCATCAGTTTTATCTCTGGTTCAGTGAATGAAGACAGACAATTAACATGGATTATTTCAAAGAACTATGAAGCAGGTCAGTCTGATAACTGAAGAGCTGGGAACAAGCTGGAACAGCTGGAAACAGCAGCCTCCTAACCCAGATCTGTCTGATCAAACTGTTCAGTCACTGCAATTACAATGAAGCTGAAGGCAGTAGGACTTCCCCCTTGCCTTCTCTCTTTTATTAAGCATCTGGCAAGAATGTCCAGCCTTTAGAAGAATTTCCATATAATTATGGTTATCAGAAAAACACAATGGGAGATACCAAATTTTAGACAGTTTGCAAACTCAACAAAAAGCATTACAAGCACAAAACATCCTACATAAGACATTCTAGGTTGCTGGGCTACCTGTGTAGTACATCCAGTACCTGTTCATTTGGTTTTTTTTTTTTACACTGTGGGAGCAGCTACACACAGACACACAAATGAGTTGTTCTCTCTCGGGTACACAGCCACTCAGTACAACTCAAACTCTGAGAGCAACATGATTTATGAGTCTGTGCACATTCAAAAATACAAGCAACCTTCTCTCCAAGAACTTCACAAGGAAGTAGAGTTGCTACAAACACTCAAACACTAGACAATTTTTATACCATTTCAGTTCTCTTTACTGGCATCCTCTTTTTAAGAGCTACAGGGTAACCCACTTACTTTGGCAACTGTAAGCTTTGAATGAATCTGGGCAGTTTAAAATAAAAGTGAGAAGTCTAAGCTTTTGAAATATGGGTTCAGAAGACAATAACTACTACTGAAAAAGTTATAAAAGTTTTATTACCACTTTTCATAACAACGGATATTACCCACTCTATATTTACATATCTAGAGACAAATCTATCAAGCAAGACAAGTTTGAATTTGTTTTTAAACAAAATCACTAAGTTTTCACTAGTCAATCTCATTTTGGTTGATAGGATTAAATCAGCTGTAACTAAGGCTCATCTATGGATGTATAGGCAAAACTGAAGGTCAGTATTGCTCACCAGACCAAATGCACCAGAGGCACAGCCAGCTGGGCCAGTCAGGTGCTGTGAAATGGGATTTGCTGAGAGCCACTCTTTCACTGAGGCGTCTGTACTATAGCTTTTGCCAGCATAAAAGCAATTAAACTTTTTCATCTATTACCCAAGGCCTTTACTAAAACTAGCAAATATCAGTGTATATTGACAGCTTCTACTGTCAATACACCAAATTCAGACTTTTCTATTGTCATGGTCTTATCTGAGATAGAGTTAATTTCTTCTCAGTAGTTGGTACAGAGCTCTGTTTTGGATTCAGTACCAGAACAATGTTGATAACACATTGATGTTTTGTTTGTCGCCAAGTTGTGCTTATCCTAAGTCAAAGACTTTGTGTCTCATGCTCTGCCAGTGAGGAAGTACACAAAAAGCTGGGAGGGAGCATAGCTGGGACAGGTGATCATAATTGGCTGAAAGGATTATAAAACCTAATGTCCAGAACAGGAGCTGGGGGAGTTACCCAGAAGGGGCTGATCAGTATGTGGGGACAGGGTCTGGCATCAATCAGTGGCTGGTGAGCAATTGTGTTGTGCATCACTTGAGTCTTTCTTTATATTATTATTATATTTTACTATTATATGTTACTTTGTTTAAATTATCAATTTTTTCTTACCTCGACCTACAAGTTTTACTTTTGATTCTCCTCCCCATTTCACTGGGGCCAGGGGTGAAGGGTGTGGTAAACAAGAAGCTGCATGGTGCTTAGTTGCCACCTGGGGTTAAACCACAGCATCTAAGAGGAAAATGCTCCAGAATTTCAATCAGTTATTGATTTGGGGCAAAAAGCAACAACACAAATGTTACTGGTCGGTGTGTTCAAGTAGTGAGGCAAAAGGAAAGTAATATCACAGAATATTCTGACTTGGAAGGGACCCACAAGGATCATCGAGTCCAACTCTTAAAGTGAATGGCCCAGCCAGGGACTGAATTCACAACTTCGGCGTATTTAGCACCATAGACAACCAGCTGAGCTACTCTCATAAAATATACTGCAGTCCACATAACACGGGGAGAAAGAAAAAAAGCATGGGAGGGAAGAGCACCAATATGGAATAGTAGGAATAGCAGGACATCTCTCAGTCTGTCCCTGAAGTAGAGTGGGGGCACCAAGCTTACACTTCAACTGCTACTATCCTTATCCTTAAGAATCCATCTTCCCCCTTCCTGAGAGTTGGCAGATGAAGCCCAGTTCTCAATTTCTCCCATCTCAATTCTTCAGTTAATAGATTAATCTTATTCTGACATTTTAAAACACTTAGGGACCTACTGTCCTATCAGAGTGACTTGAACAACAACTATAACCCCTCGGTTTGCGAGACTAAAAACTGATGGAAATTAAACTACTCACTTCAAACATAATAAAGGTAATACAGAGTGTGCTATAAAATATAGTCCAGCTGCACCTCGCGTGTAGTATGCTAAAGAGTGAGTAATGCGACAGAGATCCTAGGCAACAAAGCTAAATGTCCCACAGCTTTCGGTTTTGTGCTAGAAATTTAACAGAAGTCAATTCAAGCACAAAGCATAGTCCTCGAAGTTTTCAACAACACACTTTGAACTAAATAAGTAAACTATCTACACCGGCAACAAGTAGCAAATGCTTTCTAACACTGCCATTTCCACGACGGTTTGAAAGGAGTTTCCAACACCAACAACTTCCGCTTTATTTTCTAAGCGGTTTAATAAGTATCACTGTGATCATTCAGACAGTGATATGCTCTGGTACAGGAAACAAATTCCAGTTTGAAGTCCATGTAGCTCGCAGCAGTAAAAAGGCCTTTAGCATCTTACTGTCACATCCAAAGCCTCTATCCTGTCCTACAAGTACCTGCTCGCTAGCGAAAAAGCCCGTCAGGGTCGGACTCGCTCTCCGTGTGACCCGCAGTAAGACCCTGCCGGCCCGAAACGCGTTCCTGCAGACCACCCCACGGCCGCCCGTGACCCGGCCCGGCAGACCTGCATCCCCTCGCCCCGGGCTCTGCCCGGGACGGCCTCACCGCCGGCTCCTTTACCTGGTGAAGAACTCGGCGAAGCTGCTGCCGGCGCCGGCGATGCCCACCCGGTGCCGGGCCCTCTCCGCGGGCTCCTGCGGCGGCGGTGCCGGCTCGGCGGGCGCAGTCCCTCCGTGGGGCAGCTGCTCCGGGGCGCTGCGGCGGCGGCTCACCTCGTAGGTGTTGCGGGAGTTCAGGTTCACGTCCGTGAAGCCGAGGGGCGCCGGGGGCAGGGCAGCGGGCTCCGCCCGGTCCCGGCAGGTCCGCGCTCCGGGGGCGGCCAGCGCCCGGCTGCCGGCGTCTCCCCCTGGGCTGCGGGGCGGCGAGGGGCTCTCGGCCGCCGCCCCCCCGCGCCGCTCCGCCTCGCTCCGCAGCCGGCAGCTCCTCAGCGGCTCTTCCAAGGCGGTTCCCGAGGGGACGCCTCCCACCGGGCAGGGGAGGAAGCCCCCGTTCTGCAGTTTCGCTTCCTCCTCCTCCGGCCCCGGCTCATCCCGTCTTGCCCGAGGCGGCGGCGGCTCCTGCGGCGGCAGCAGGAAGCCGACGTCCCCGTTGGTCATCCTCCCGCAGGGGCCCACGGCGCAGGCGGCTCCGTTGGCGGGCTTCTCCGGGCAGCGCTTCCCACCCGCGGCCGCGGAGGGGCCGAGCGCCGCCAGGTAACGCTGCAGCAGCCGCTCCTGTCCCGGCC
This sequence comes from Phylloscopus whistleri, assembly GCA_017589585.1. Taxonomy (NCBI): domain Eukaryota; kingdom Metazoa; phylum Chordata; class Aves; order Passeriformes; family Phylloscopidae; genus Phylloscopus; species Phylloscopus whistleri. The sequence continues at coordinate 207,080 of JADMLD010001286.1, forward strand.
CGCCGCTCCGCCGGCTCGAGCCCCGGCTCCCATCCCGCTCCCCGTCCTCCTCCTCCTCTGCCGCCTCCTCCTCCGCCGCCTCCTGCCGGCCCGCGGGAAGCACGGCTGCGCCGCCCGGAGCTCCGGCATCGTCCGGCCCCACCATTTGCCGCCGCGGAGCCCCGGGGGCGCGGCGGGGGCCGGGGCGCGCGCCTTCCTCCGCACCGGCGGCGCCGCGAGCGCTGGCAGCCGGCGCCGCTCTGCGCGTCGGGCAGCGGCCTCGGCGGGGGGCGGGCGGGCCCGGCACACGCAGGCGCGCGGCGCCGGCGGCGGCCCTTCCCCCCGGAAAGTCACCATAGAGAGGCCGGGCAGGAAGCACCCGCCCGCCCGGCTGCGCCGCACCCGGAACCATAGAGATGTCACCCAGACAGGCTCCACCCCGCCACAGGCGCCGTGGAGGCCGCGCCCCGGCCCTCGGTACCGTATTCTACCTAAAGGCTCGCGGCACGCAGCATGTACCGCATTCCGCCGACGTGCCGCGGCTACACAAAGCCCAGCCTGGCGGCCTCATGGCTCCGTCCCTGCCGGAGCGCCTCTGGGGCAGGGACGGAGCGAACCCTCCCGGCTCGCCAGCAGCCGGGCACACGCCCTGCCCGCACCCCGCGGGCTCCGAGGAGGGAGGCGGAGGGCTCAGGGCGCCCCGGCACCGGTGTCCCCGCGGGGGAGGAGCTGTGGGCACGGGGGACGGACAGATCAGGGCAGCATCGCTTTTTGGAGGAGACAGGACCTACGTGAGCTTTACGGGAAACGGGACAGGGAGAAAAGGGAAATAAGATCGGCACTTCGAAATTCTGGGGTGAATCCTCTCCTGAGCAAGGGATGAGATGCCATAACTCCTCAGGTTAACGCTGGGGAGGCGGATAGAGGGCATTTACACGTCCTATCAGCTCTGTTTCCCACCACGTTTCTCAGAGAAAAACCACGTTTTCTCTGGAGAAAGTCTCCAGCAGGAGAGTAAGGCCACAAGTCACACGCAAAAGAAGAGGCAAAGGGGCTTCAAATCCCCGGAAAAGCAGTAACAGCATAAGTCCCATGCTTGCTCTTGTAGGCTATCCCTCATCCTAGACAAACACATGAAACAACACCCCAACCCAACAGATTACTTATGTATTCCAACAGTAAAAACTCACAGTTCGTAGAAAGGGAGCTGCAATTCTCCTGGAAACCCTTGGCCAAAGAAGTTCTCCATTTAACAAGCCCACCTTCCAAGGTGTTCCAGCGTGGTGGAGGACCTTGGTTTTAAAGGCAGGCAGGGGGAGCATGCCCAGAGAGGGCTGTCACCCACCACGGGAAAGCAACAGCCTCTCTTTAGTTTTCTTTTTATTTTTCTTTTCTTTTTTCTCCCTTTTTTTTTCTTTATAATTGTGAGCATTTTCGAAAGAAAGGTTTAAACTGGGATTTTTCACCTAAATAAAAAGTTGATGCATTTCATTGTGTTGTGACTTCTTGTTACCACTTTGCTATATAAAGTCTGGGCTTTGCTCAAGTTAATAAAACGTAGTGGCTTTTTATTTTCTTGTCATATTGTAACTGTACTTTTGAGGTCTGATGTGCAACAGCGCTGTTATACATGCAACAAGGAACTCTGATCTCACCCCTTTTAACTTGAGTAACTGGCAAATAGTTGGGATCTCAAATCTGATTTGACTATCTTGGTAGCAGGCATGCAGCCTCATCCAGCTGCAGCTGTGCCAAATAAGGGATCATTGACCTCAGCTGCTTGCAAAATTGCCAAATAAACATTTCCAGGAGTGCCTATCTTTTGGATATGACAGCTGAACTGCTTGTGAGAGCACTTTGTACGCTACTTTGGTCAAAAGAAACCGTTAATGAAGATGAACTAATTAAGCTTTTTTTTTCTTTTTTTTTTTTCTTTTTTTTTTTTTTTTTTTTTTTTTTTTTTAGCTAAAGCTTTCTAATTAAGGTTTTTGCTGTAAGTAAGAGGGTAGGCTTTTTGTTCTCCACTGTGATTCAGGTCATCTCAGACACATGGAGACCGATCACTCTGCCTGCTGAGTGAACATACATCCTGGGTGCTACAGAGGCTCTCTTGCCTTTACCAGCGAGAATTTCAGGTTTAAGGAAATGCTCAGATCCAGAGAGTGTCTGTGTTCATTCTCAACAAAATGTTCATTGTTTACCTGGGATGCTCTATGGCGGTGTCACCCTTGAATAGACTTCCATGATTTCATTAATGCAGCAGCAGCAAAGCAGTACCAGATGTCAAACAAGCTAAGCAAAATGAAGACTGGCACTGAGGATGTAACTCAGGGCTGGCTATGGTGAACTGATTTCAGAGAGTGCAGCAGGGATAGCTGGTAATTATGCCAGGGGTTCCAAAGGATAGCACATTTTTTTGCACAAAATAAAACCATTTGGTTCGTAGGATTTGCACTGATTTCCACCTCCAGGAGTGCTGTGGTTTAATCCCAGACAGCAACAAAGGCCCACACAGCCACTCACTCAATCTACCCATGGGATGGGGGTGTATAAAAATGAGGAAATCCATAGGTTGAGATAAAGATGGTTTAACAGGTAAAGCAAAAGGTGTGCACACAAGCAGAACAAAGCAAGGGATTCATTCAGCACTTCCCATCATCAGGGAAGAGTTTAGCCAGTTCAGCTCAGTCTGATTTGAACGAGCAAGGATGAGCAGGTAGTCTGCAGAGTGTTGTGAGCAATCCACAGGGAAGAAATGGGACTAAATAGCGGATTATGCATGAGGAAACTTAATTTATAATTTGTTCCCAAAGACTGAGAAACAGCACTAGTCTGTAAAATAACCCAAACGACAAACTGTACAACCAATAAGCCAATGCTCATCACTAACTTGTCACTATCAAAAGGACAACATAACAAGGACTCAAATATTAGTCCAAATCTTGTGCCAATCAATGGTGCTAACTGAAATACCCACTTAACAGGTATACCCATAACCAATATATAGCTGATGGTTTCTCAGAGCTGTTTCATTACTTCTGTTATTAAAATACGGAATGGCTTCCAAACCAAGACACTTCCTCAAATTGATGTATAGGAAGAGCAGTACCCTAGGGCTCCCAAAACCTCAGATGTTCTTCTATTTGCAATATAGTGTGATCTCTGGCGGTTCACTCCCAAGGCTTTCACTGCTTTGGAAAGGCTGCTCAGATAAGAACATCTTGCACCCCACTAACAGCAGTTTGCACTTTTAATACAAAGCCCTCTGGACAAGATCTCATTGCAGAGTGTAACTAACAATTAATTAAGTTGTTTGGCAGACTCCTGCACACTGAAAGCTTCTCCTTGGCACACTCCCAATCCTGCTGCAGTCCCAGAATTAAATTACACTGCTTGTGGATCAAACACACTGTATACCTGTATTAAGGCAGTTCAGTCTCTATTACTTCGCTTGTGTATGTTTATGCTTGTGGTGGTTCAAACAGTGCCAAAACCACCCTGAGCACTGCTTTGGGCTACGCTGTACTTGTCATTGCTCTGTTAGGCACCAGGAGCCTTTCCAGGTTATTGACAGTCACTGGAAGACTCTTCCATGTAACCTCCATGTTCCCCACTGCCAGACAGGGCAAATTAGATGGCATACCTATATATAGACTTCTGTTTCCTTCTGGCTATCACTATCAAAATACAGAAAAGGCAAAGACTCCAATGTATCCAAATGCTCCTGGTTTAAATGTCATTAAAGCCATATGGACAGAGTTACCTAAAAATCACTCTTATCTGAAACTAGGTTAAAATAGAAACAAACAGAAGTATTTATTACCATATCTAAAATAGATTTGTAATCACACAGGTTCTTAAGATTGTAGAAGAAATGAATGAAAGAAATTTTAAGTCCACTTCTGTTATGATCCAAAAGTCTTTTACTTTCCTCTTTCCATCCAGTTAACCAATTAGACATTTACTTACCTGATCCACAGTCTCTGTCCATTTCTGCCGGAAACCTCATGATGTGTTCACAGAGACTTCAAGTTTTCTCTTTCTTTTTGTACAAATTCACCCTTGGAGATGCACCAAAATGGGCAGAGAACAGACACAGATGAAGCAGAAGAAAAGGAACAGTTAAGTGTCAACAGGCGACACAGGACCTCATGCTTCTCAGCCTGAGGCTGTCACTTGCTCAGGCAGTAACTCTGTATTGTTAGGAAAGGCATATTTTTGGGATGAAGTGAAAGGGGGATGATCACTGTAATGGGGAGGAGATATGAGCCCTTTTCTCCTTTTCCTGGGAACATTTTGGCCAGTTGTTCTCCACCTGCTTCTTCTGGGTTTGTATAGAGGGTTTAGAGGACCAAAAACAATTATTCTTTTACGTATTTCATCCACTAGTTTTGAATCACATATATTCAGTCTCAATTGGTTTTGAAGGTTTTAAAAAGTTTCTGGTTTTTAGGCAGGATAGCAGCATGGTTCTTAGCCTACAGCAGTACATAGTTTTTGTGAGAGCTCATTCAGCTGCAGGGATTTTACTTTGCACTTTCCCTACCAATATATATGGTCACGTGCAATGGGAGTGTTTACTTTTCTAAAGTTAGTATGTTGTTGATAAAGGCTTGTTAGTCCTCCTCTATGGTGATTACAACAAATTCCTGTCTCGGTCTTGTGCTGTTTGCTTACTGTGTCATTAATACTAATAAAATCACTTCTGTGGCTGATAAAGTAAAAGCAGAGAAAAAAAAAAGTGATTCTTCGGAATTTTTCTTTTAATTTTTTTTTTTTTGCCGAGTCATATTTGATTTATATCCTGTAAAATTTTTTTAAATTAATGTTGCAATACACATTGGGGGCTATGAGAAAGAGTCTGTCTGCATTCTCCAAACACATCCTCTTCATAAGGTAAATTCACATTAAATACTTAGGAATAATCTAGTTGATCTGATTTTAATCTGCCCTGAACCTATGGATGCTTTGTATGAATATACAGCATGACTCTAAAGTGTTGGCAAGACTGAGTATCAGGTCCTGGGTGCTCTCAAATTCTGTCTGATAAATTTAGTAGCAAGAGAAGTCCTTCAAGAAAAAAAGTCTACTAAGATGAAATTTGAAAGACTCTTTCCCCTTGAACTCAGTGAGAACTGAAAGGGGCTTAGGACTATTTGCAGATGAAAACTTTTAATTGGATTTTATTGTAAATTATTTTCTGGAGCTAGGACAAATAGAAAGTTGAAAAAATTGTCACAGAACGTACAAGAGCAAGTGAGTGAACAGTTTTCAGTGACAATATTGGTGTGAATTGATTTTACTCAGGATGAAAGATAACCTAATTTTTTTTTTTTGGCCAAGTTTTTTTGACATTACTGTCCTAGCAATTCTGTTGGTTTCACAGCACGTGAAGCTGGAAGACACTGATCAGGAATAAGTAGCTGGAAGCAAGAGCTACCTACCTCAGTTTACAAAGCACTGCTTGTGAATGTTAAACCAGGTCCTAAATAATAGTAAAAAGAAGTTTATCCTTAAAAGAATAAGCCTCCCTTATCTTGGGCAAACAGAATAAGAGGGAGTGGTTGGAAAGTTGGAAAGGGTAAGGTTCAATTTACTGCCATGTTTTTAAGCTGCACTAAACTGGCAGACAATGCCTCAGGAAATACTGCAGCCAGGCACAGCCAGTAGCAGTAGGACTAATCACAGGCAGTGCAAAAGGGGAGAAATTTTTAAAGTGTATTATTTATTAAAGACATTTGTTAATTATATTTGCTGAGAAATTTTTGTCTATTTGTACAAACCAATGTACAACATTTGCCACCATGGATGGACAGGAATGAGGGAAATGAGAAAAAAAAATGAAGAGGCGTCTATTTACTACACAGAAATACCACCTTCTAATTATGCAGTGTTGCATCCTACACATATCCTGAGCTATTTTCCAGACAGCACTGAGAGCTTGTGTTGCTGAATTATTCTATAAAGTTTTTCATGTTATGCTCATCAGTGAAGTGTCCCAATCCAGCACTGCTGTAAATGGAGCTATTAGATGATGGCTGTGGCTGAATAGTGTGACAGTGGAACACTTCTCATTTTTTAGTTCCAAGGGCATAACTTATTTTATCCTGACTCAGTCTTAAGAACCAATCATACATCCTGCCTCCACTTCTCAGTGCAATTGTTTCCATAGATCAAGGAAGAACTGAAAGAGATCTGGCCCCAGTCTAAAGAGGGGTGTCTCAAGGAAAGTACCTATCATGCAATCAAGCCAGTGCAACTGATATTTGGCATGTTCCACCACAGGAAAAGGAACATATGCTATAGACAAGGGCTTTTGTTCATCTGGTTTTTATTCAAACAGAAATTTGCTCAGCCCTTGCTAGAGAGGGAACATGGAGTACTAGGTGGCAAGGTGTGTGAGCTGTTGGAACTTCTGGGGCAACGATTGTAATCGAGGGACTCCTGCAGGATGGATTTGTTTCTGACCAGGGGTCATTTCCAAGTAGTTATTACTACCGTGATCTTTACTGTGAGCATTTTATGTGGCCTTTACCAACATGAAGTCTGGGGAAACCCAGATTGATTTGCATATCAAGAACAAGAACTTGAATCTGAATCAATTTCCAAAGTAGCAAGTGTAGGCTGTGGAACCTTCTCTGTTGTGCCTACAAGTCTGAAAGCATCCTTGAGCATCAATGCCCAGTTACTTTACATGCTGTGGTCGACCCATGAGCTTGCAGTAAGTGGGTAAATTAGGCTTGCCAGTAAGGGCTCATACCCTAAAAGGTAATAGAAAATTTGTGCTGTCAAAAGAGTGAGAGGAATCCAAACATTGCTCTAAAACATGTGTTGGATAGATTATAGGGATGTGGAATCTTCAGAGACAGAAGAGCCAATACAGGGCTGTGAAGCCTTCGAAAGGCTTTTATCTGCCTCCTGGCATCACTTCTGCCTTGCTTATAATCTCTGTACTGAACTACTGCTAATCCTCAAACACAGGTTTTCCAAGCACCAAGCCTTACTAGTGGCAGTGGCAGGATCTTCCCTTCAGGAAGAATTGTGCATCATGCCCATGTAGTGTGACTGTGCAGTCCAACCAGTTCTGACAGGGGCTGCGTGCACACTTGTAACAAGATGAGAGACTGAAATGCTCCTTGTGAAATACTGAAATTCAGCCTATCAAATATCACATCTCCCAGGTGCTAAAAACTTGCCAGCTTGCTCAGAGGCTGTTTCACTAAATCTGAAACAAATGAACACAGAACAAAGCAAAAAACAATATTGTGGCTGTCTGAAATTCTTCAAAGTCAAATCATCTTGATTAGAGATTATATTTGACTTCTTAATTCTGAGTGCTGGACACTGCACTATGTAGACAGAAAATCCATTTGCAGTCTGTCCTTTGAAAATAATACATATCATCTCTCAAAAAATTATTTACCCATTGTGGGGACATTTGTATCTTAAACTACACAGAGATAATATTTTGAAATAGTGAACACTTGATTATAGACTGGTTTCCACATTATCTTGATTACTTTAACCTAGATTAAACACTAGTTAAAATAATATAGGTACAGATTACTATAGCAATGTCATGTATTTTGCATTCCTGTTTAGAAAACAAAAACAAAAGCTCTTTTCTCTTTTCAGACATGCCTCTCTGGAAAATGGCAGGCACTGTCATAAAATACCTGAGCAGCTGAACACATTTCGTTGTTAGATAAAGTGCAACTCAAAAATACAGCTCATGTGCAAGAAAGCAAAGACTGCATTAAAACCATCTTTCTGCCTCCTAAACCATTGGGCTGTGTCAGGAGCCAACTCCACCACAGCATTCCTGCAGCCAGATGTGTGCTCTTTGCCTTGCAGAGGTTGCTCCGTGGCTGCCAGAGAATGGTGCTCAAGATCAGGAGAGTTAAGAGCACTGTCACAGGGCTGTCGGGCAGCTAAAGCTTCTGGTTTTACCTTCTGGATTTGGGACTGTAGCTAAAGGTCACAGTGGGCATTTCAACCCTGCCTGAGTTGGCAAGGGTGTCTGCTCTGAAGGTGAAAAATACTGTTCAGGCACTGGCACTCTCCCAGGAAGGCCCAGTCTGGGGGGCCAGAGGGGATAAAGTGCCAGCCCTGATCTCTCATCTGAGCTGCCTTGAGGGAGGCAGCTAACTAGAACTGAGCCAAAGGTGCTGGTAAAAGCTGGGCCACTAAGAACACCAGATGGGGAAAACCAAGAGGTTCACTTATGCTGGTTCTGGGGAATAAAAGAAATAAAATCATGATAAAAGAAAGCAATAGAATGACCTTGTCACTGAAAAGCAGGTTGCCAAAACTCCAAGATGGCTAAATGATTGATGTCTACTCAAAGATAAACCAAACCCTCTTGAATTCTGGGATCCAGCTCCAAAACTGAATACTGAGAACAGCCCCAGGAACAGTAAAATACAGCAGAGAGAGAATAAGAAAACAATTAGAAGGGTTGGTAAGGCTCTAAATGGCTTTGTGCATTTCCTGTGTCACTAGAGGGTAAAGGGGATAATCAAAGAGGATTTAGGCAGTCCTGGGAAGGGGAATATTTTCTTCTCAACGTCAGTTGTAAACTGGAGGACATGATGGGAAGACAGCTACTCTTGCTCTAATCTTTTCAGCAATGAAAACAAAGGTTTCTCTCAAACTGAAGAGTATCTGTAAGATAAATCAGAGCAATCCAGCAATTTTAAAAGTGTAAGAGTCATCTTGTCTAGGTGGTATACCCAAGAACTCGGAAAGGACTTACACATTAAGCGGTTAGCTGCTAGAAAAAACACACAGCTTTCATGTGACTCCTGAAAGGTCAAAACAGTGCAACTTCCCTTTATCTCTCTAGGAAATCAGTTCAGCTGCATGGTGGTCCAGATAGCAAAAGGTGGCATCTATCTTCACAGCTGAGTACCCCTTGTGCAGTGATACTAGTAAGTGTTGTGTAAAAGCCATTTACTTATGGTTTTCGTTCTCCTAATGCTCTTACACAGGAATCCCAACTGCAAATAGAGTCTCTCCAAATTAGGTCACAGAAAGCATCACAGCACCCCTACAGACCGGAATTCATAAACTCTCATGCAGTAATGCTTGGAGAGGCTTCCCAAAAAAATGAATTTGGTGTCTCTGGCCTTTCTATTCAGAAGAGAAGCCAGGCCCTTTTCCCAGAAAAGTAATTTGGTTGGATATTACATATTTTAAATCATCCTTACTTAACTTTAAAGGTATTCCAAACTCAAGAGCTGATTTGCTAAAAAACCCATAATGAAATCACTGAGAGAACCATAATGTCCTGGGTTATGGAATCAAAAATGTGTATTCTATTTTCATCTGCTGAAAGCAGTTGGGGAATTGTTCTTTATTTCTTGTAACTTTGGAAGGAGGGGGACGGGGGGGAGGGGCGGGTGCCTTTTGGGTAATGGGCCATCAACAGACTATACCCCCGGACTATACCCGCTCCCCCCAGAGCCCCAGAAGCCCCATTTGCATGCATGGTCCTATTGTGGGGTGCCCCGCCCAGTGGGGGGAGTCTACAATTGCTGCCGGGAAAACTGAGCCGGCCGGGGACAGATTTCACTTGCTTCACCCCGATTCCTGGGAGGAAGACGGCACCCCATCTCATCTTTGCCAGACCCCATCTCATCATCACCTCACCCCTGGACCCCTCCTCATCACCCCTGGACTCCTCCTCATCACTCCTAGACCCTTCCTCATCACTCCTAGACCCTTTTTTGGCTACAGGATCGTCCCTGCTCCAACAGAGCCACATCTGTCACCCCAGGAGGACTCACTTCTGGACTGCTTCCAACACCCTGACTAACAGGGTGCCAGGTGGCAGCTCTGATTCTGTCAGGGCTTTCCCAAATTGTTGTTGTTTGTTTGCTGGTTTGGTGGGGTAGTTTTGTTTCCTACCACATTTGTATTATTGATATTCCTAGTAAAGAACTGTTATTCCTATTCCCAAATCTTTGCCTGAGAGCCCTTAATTGAAAATTTATAATTTGGCAGGAGTGGGGGGTTTGCATTCTCTATTCTAAGGGAAACCCCAGTTTCCCTGGCAGACACCTGTCTTGTCAAACCAAGACACCATATTAACTTCAAAATGTGTGAGGAGCTACAGAGTGGACTCTGTATTGGATGACACAAATTCAAATCACTTCTCTTAAGTCTTAGCAGACTAAACATGCTTTTGATACTTGGCTGTCAACTTAGTTATTCTTCTTCTAACTTCTCTAGACAGTTTCTGAAACAATAAATTATTCATCAACTTCCAGTTCACTCATACTAATCCATATCTCTGTAATAAACTACTGTTTTCAGCAGTAAATGCTGGATCTGCTATACAAATAGGTTAGCAGTCTCAGTATATGATCAAGTTCACGAAACTCACATGGCGTTGAAAGCATGAATGTGATATATAAAGCCAAGATTATAAGTGTACAGACACACATATATGTACAAAACAATTCTCAGCTATGCAGAGATGAATAGATGGATGGACAGATAATCATACTGGTTTCAGATGTAACATTATTGCCTTCAATTACATTTATTTCCAAGAGGTTTAAAATCAGCCCCCAACGGGACTGTAAAGTCACCAGAGCTAGTCACAGACCCCAGTTTAGTCTGATTCACATACTATCAATGGCTTTTCAGACTGCAAGGAAGACAACTTAGCCACAGCATCATTTTGCCAGTACCTCAATACCTTTTACACAGTGAGATCACATACTAAAAATTGACACCACTTCCCAAAGTTTGTTATAATAATCCTCCCTCCATTTGGACAAGATCTCAAAATTGAATTAACTATTTAATTAACCACTGTTGGTATTACACTCATTTGACAAAGCAGAAATGGCTGCCTGCATGAGCACACACACAACATCAGTGACACTTGGCACTAACCCTGCACCACACAGCTCCCAGGCACAGAGCAGACCCTGCCATTCACCTGCTGGAGGCTCATTGCACCCCAGCCAGCTGCGGCACCACGGCACAGGACATGACAACAGCAGTGTCCTTCCAGGAGGCACCTTGAGCCTTGGGTTGAATTATCATGTCCTGTTTGAGCAGAGTTTTAACCTGCCTCAGTTGTCCAGCCAGCACGTCAGTGAGCTAGACCCAGGCATGAGCTCCAAATGCAGTCATAGTAAACTGTTAAAAGTTCCATTTTAATTTCTGAATCAGGTCTCCTCTTAATTACATGTGCTATAAAACATGTGAGCATTTAGTCTAGGATGACATAATTTTACAAAGGAGAAGTAAGACAAGGCGAAAGAAAGGGGAAGGAGAAGGAAACTGATTTTGGTTTCTTATATAAATCTCTTCCTGGAGATGCAGTGGTTTCATTTAAAAACATACAAACATACAATATCAAGCCATATATACATATTGCAATATGTGTTACATATATTCTCTGGTTAAGTTTATATTTTTCACAGATGGAACAAGCTTGCAAATTTTCTGAAGTCGTGAGAGGCTGGTTTATCCATTCCATCAGTATTTTTTTCCATTATTTTGCCCAGAATTTTCCTGTTCTATCCCAAGTAAGACAAATTCAAGAAATAGTTAAAATCAAAGCTTACAGCATTTGCAACTCACTTCACATGCTGATTTTCACACAGTTGTGTGTTTTCCCCTGTGTTTTTCTTTCCTCACTCTCCCATAAGCTTACACTTCACTCCTTCCAGCCCAATATAGGAATAAAAGCAGGGCAATGCTTCTATTTCTGTCTTTGCCACTGACTCACTGTATAGTTTCTTAAGCATTTATATCTTCCACTTGGATCCTCTGGTATCCAAGAAGATGAAGGTGTCTGTTGATGTTTTCTTTATGGTAATAGCACTCACAAAGTCTCTCTCTGTGCATATTCTATTGTGTTTAGTAAGAGTTGAGTCCATACTACCACCTTCCTATCAGTGAGGATATTAGTAGGGGTTCTGACTTCAACTTAGATGCCTACTTTAATTACAACAGTTGGAAATTTATATTTTGAGATTGGTCAGGCAGATTTTCAACCAACAGCCACAAAATTTTGAGGTAGGGCATTTACAGATATGCACACAAAACAGCAGCATCATATACACTCTCCTTTGTACTGAATGCTAAAAAGGAGCTAGAGATATTCACAGAGCATATTGTGATCCTGGGAAAAGGAGATACACAGAGTGTTATTTTAATAAGAAGAATGCTGGCTACCTTGTGCTACAGAGCCCTGCAGCACTAGTATCTGCTGAATATGCAAAAGGATTGCTCTTTTCTTTTCGGTGCTGTATTGCCTTAGGTCCAGCTACTGTCCCACTTACAATCCTTCACGAATATATCCTGTCCTTTGGGGTCATTTTATTGATTGCTAAATAAAAGTAAATGTATCAAGTCAAATTAGCAAGTGTGTAGATAATTCTTACAAACTAAGATTTAGTCCTTACTATTGGAATGAACATCAGAGACCTACTGTGGTTTGCAGATGTTGGCAAAATCCACGTATGTGGAATTACAGATGGTTCCAAATAAGATGAAAGTGGAGTGGTTCTTATATGCCAGATCTGTTATTTTTCCAGCTCCTACTGCTTTAACAAAGTATATATTTAATTAGAGAAGATTCTCCAGCAGTTGTTTGATTTATGAGTTAGTCTTACAGATAAACACTTTAACAAGAAATATATTCCAATTTTCAGTATCATAGCAGGAATAACACAGTGGGCTGCTTAATGAAGACTGTGATGTCCAAGGCACAAAGAAAATTGGATCCTAAAAACAGGACCAAATGTTAACAATCTGTTATGAAATGGTACAATCCAACTAGTTTAGCTTAAATATCCTGATTTTTTTTGCAGAGTAAGCTGCCAGCTATGCTGTTCAAGATTTATTTTAAAAATTTCCACTCTCTCTACTAATTACCAGAAATCATAAGAGTACAATGGAAGTCAGATACTTACTGCTTGAAATTTGTTTGTATTGGAACTAGTGACTGAAGTCGTTTTAATTAAGAGGCAAAGAAATTTAAAAATACCTAATGTAAAAATAAATACCTGTTTCCCATGGTAACTAATTACATTAATTGGTATTTTCTATTCATGTCCTAATCTCTTTTTTCTTATGACAGGATTACCATACAAATTCTTTGAAAATGAAGGATTATACCCTATTTGCATTAACATACTTTATCGAATGTACATTTATATGACAACATGCATATTATTGTAATAACAAATAAAAGACTGTTGAAATACATCAGAAGGCACCTTTGGCTAAAAAATAAAGAGGCAAGATTTGGATGCTGTGAACAACTCATTGCCAAAATGCAGCGGATCCAAACTAGAGATCTTAGGTTTCTGTGCTTTTAGTTTCATTGCATAAAATTTTTAAAAAAATAACTCAATAAACGGCACAACAGTATTTTGGTGAAAACAGGTTCTGACAGCCAGATTTGAGCGCATTCCCGGTGTACGTGAACCGACACGAAGTGACATCCTGCTCGCTAACCGAGCTGTGATCGCGGTCTCCAAAAGGAGACACTTGAAGGCGCCAGGTCCTGCCTCGCCCCCGACACCGGGACAAGTACAGGTTGAGGGCTGGGAAAGGGCTCTTCCCAGGGCGACGCTGCGGGGAAAGCTCCTCCCGCGCGGTTGGGAAGAGCGCTCGATCCCTTCCCGGCCGGCCCCGGCTCGGTCCGGCAGCTCGGGGCCGCGGGCACCGGCCCCGCCCGGCGCTGCTGCCGCTCCTGAGGCGCTGAGGGCGGAACGCGCGGCTCCCCCGCTCCGCCGCCCGGGGTGCGCCCGGAGCCCCCGCGCCGCGGCGGGACGGCCCCTCCCTCCGGCCCCCGGGAGCGGCGGCGGAGAGCCGGGAGGCGAGAGGCGAGGCCCCGGCAGCCGGCGGGTGAGTAGCCCGGGACAGCCCGAGCCGCCGCGGGGCACACCCAGGGCGGCGGGCAGAGATGCCCCCGCGGGCGGCCGCTCCCACAGCCGGGGGCGGCGCTGGCCGGGGGGGTCCCGCCGGCAGCAGCGGCCGGGGGGGGCCGGGGCAGCGGGGCCGGTCCTTGCGCCGGGGCAGCGCCCCCGATGGGCAGCGCGGCGCTGGGGGACGGCCCGCGGGTGCTGCGGGCACTCACCGGGTGCCTGCTGGGCGCCCTGGTGCTGAGCACGCTGCTGGGCAATGCGCTTGTGTGCCTCGCCATCCTGCGTTTCCGCCACCTCCGCAACAAAGTCACCAACTGGTTCGTGCTGTCACTGGCCGTCTCGGACCTCTGCGTGGCCCTCTTGGTGATGCCCTGGAAGGCGGTCACTGAGGTTGCTGGAGGCTCCTGGCTCTTTGGCAGCCACTTCTGTGACACCTGGGTGGCCTTCGACATCATGTGCTCCACTGCCTCCATCCTCCACCTCTGCATCATCAGCCTGGACCGGTACTGGGCCATCGCCAGCCCCTTTCGCTATGAGCGCAGGATGACGCGGTGCCTTGCTTGTGCCATGATAGCCGTGGCCTGGGCTCTCTCCATCCTCATCTCCTTCATCCCGGTGCAGCTACAATGGCATAAAGCCAAGGACAGTAGAGATCCAGGCTCCTGGCTGCCTGGGACACCCCGCTGCGATGTCAGATTGAACCGCACTTATGCCATCACCTCCTCCCTTATCAGCTTCTACATCCCCGTGGCCATAATGATCATCACCTATACCAGGATCTACAGAATCGCCCAGGCCCAGATCCGCCGCATCTCCACCCTCGAGAGAGCGGGCGGGCAGTGGCCGTCTGCTGGCAAGGAGCCCACCTCCTCTTTGAGGAGTTCCTTGCACAAGGAGACCAGGGTGCTGCAGACCCTTTCCATCATAATGGGAGTCTTTGTTTGCTGCTGGCTGCCCTTCTTCCTGCTGAACTGTCTGCTGCCTTTCTGCCAGCCCAGCCTCGAGGAAGGCCCTGAAGGACAGTCACTCTGTATTGGCCAAACCACCTTCAACGTCTTCGTGTGGTTTGGCTGGGCCAACTCTTCAGTGAATCCAGTGATCTATGCTTTCAACGCAGACTTCAGGAGGGCTTTCAGCAGTCTCTTGGGCTGCCGGTGCTGCTGCTGTGGCAGACCCAAATCCCCTGTGGAGAGGGTCAACTTCAGCAATGAGCTGGTTTCCTATCACCATGACACCACCTGCCAGAAGGAAGGAGCTGTTCCATGGTCAGTACCTCCTGCTGCCATCACTGCCTGGGTGCAGCCCGTGCCCTGTGCCACAAGCCTCCAAGGACAGGACAGCAGTGACGAGATGTCTGTGGAGAAGAGGGTTGTGACTTCTCAGACACAGAGTGCCCCTGGCAGCAGCCCCAAGAGTTGTCAAGTGCCAGCTATTTTGCAATTGGAGTGCGAGGCAAAGCCATCCCTGGAAATTGTTGCCCCTGTACAGGACTTGGTCAGTGTGAGGGAGCCCACTGCCTTGTTTCAGAGGGATGAGTGATTAAACACTTCTCACACACACAGCCACCACAGAGGGAGAGTTCTCCCTGTCTCCACGTAGGTTCCCCAGCAAAAAAAAGTCCCATGCTAGAGGGATGGGAAAACACTGCTCTTACTACAGAGGTGTGATAGGCATATGGAGTCCATTCCAAAGGCACAGAGCAGCCACACATTAACCTCTTCCCATGGCCACCTTCACCACTTACTCTCACAGTCATTAGACATCACCCTTGCATTTGTTCACCCCCATTCTGCAGTCAAATTTGAGGTATGTATTAAGAATAATGACATTATTAGATCAAAATAAAAATAACTCATAGTTCAGGCAGCCAATCCCTCCAGAAAGTAGAAATATAATATAATCCACAAAATAAAGAGTGACCAGGTCATCTCTGTCAACCCATTTCACTACTTGTAAATATGAAGGGCAACAAAAGGCAGGGCAAATAGGTGTTGGATGGCTTGCAGGAGAGAGAATACTGGGAAAAATTTATGATCATTTCTATGTGTGTAGAAGTGTTCAGCAGACATTAAGGCAATACAGTGGCATCTCACTGTCTGTCCTCTGTTTCTCTGTCCACTATTTCAAGGTTCTGCTGCTGACTATTGAATACTGTGCTCCACTAACCACCATCCTTGCCCCATTTTTTCTGTCCCTCACCTATGATGGATTGATTTTGATTTATCTCAGGAAAATTATGAAGATGGAATGGTCCAGAAAGAGACACCTAGAATGCTTACACTGCAAGAGTTTTCTTGAGCATTGTCTCATAGATGGCACAGATGATATTTTTCAGAACAGTGATCTGTGCTGAGAGGACAGCAGCAAAGAGACCCTCCTCCCAGTGATCCTGCTCCCTGTGATTTTAAACCATGTGTAGTTCTTAAGTCCCTGTGTGCATTTTCCCCATCATTAATTCTTATGGGAAAAGATGCTCTTGCTATCCTGCTCTTTTCAGGAATGTGTCCTTGGGGAATACTTGGGTGTGACTGCAATCTGTTCTTCCTGGGCTACACTGGCAGGACAAGAGGTAATGGGCTGTAAGGAAGACCAAGGCAAGAATTTGGAAAAACTTTCTAAGAATAAGGATAATTGAGCACTGGAGTAGATTCCCTAGGTAAATTATGACATCTCTCTCAGTAAAATGACTGTAAGCTTCTGTCAGATATGACAGTGACAGTGTTGATCCTGTCTTGGGGCAGAGGCACAATGTAATGGTCTCGAGATAATCTCTAGTCCTGCTTCACTGTGACAACATGTCTCCTGAAGAAGCATTGAGTTTTAGATGTTTGGCTGTGGATTGTTTTGCATGCAACTATCCTTAGATATTTCCTTGAAGGCAAAAAAGACACAGATAAGAACTTTGAGATGCCATTGGTACACTTCCTTTCTTTTAGTGATTATGCATGTTTCTGAGCTTTTAACATTCAGCATGCCTAATGCCACCTCTGGAGCACAACCCTGAAATAAACCTGGTGTTGCCTTAAAAAAGATACAAGGTAAGTGGTTCTTTTTTGGTTTGATTCCCATTGATTAGTTTCTAAGTGATCACATATGAACTGTACATGGATTCAGATGTTAAAGATTCAATTTGTGAGACTATTTTCCTCGATACATTTCTTTCTTCTTACACAAACCAGAAACACGTAAGAATGTTGGAATCTAACTCTTAAAAAAAAAAACAAACCCAAACCCTCAAAAATTATATCTTCCAGCTCTAAGAGACAGCTCATCTCACCCTCTCCACACTAAAACTGATCCTGGGGAGGTACTGATAAACCTGACAAGATACTACCCTGAAGTGTGACTCCCCCATGCCTGCTGCCCTTCTGTTTCTGTTGCACGAGCTTCAGCTGGCTCCATCCCTCAGAGAGTGAACTGTCCCTGCCCACACACATCTTCCAGCTCATGGGCAGGCACTCTTCTGGCAGTCGAGGCCACACATGAATTTATTATGCACAGGAGATAACATTTTTTTTAGTATCTGTACAGTCTCATTATTAGTGATAAAAGATATTAATCAATGGAAGAGAAAGATTTACCTTCTCACAGGGTTTGCCCTGCTATGGGGGCTGTCTCACCCAGGAATTAGGCAGGACTTACTATTTAGAGTGATGATGAAAATGGTAAAGGGCAGAGTGGGTAGCAGAAATTAAGCAATGGATATATTTGAATAATGTTTTCTCTTAAGAACTATCAAAACTGCATGGTAGCTTCAACCTATGAGACAATATTTGTGTTAAGAATGGAAAAAGCTATTTGTGTCAGTGCTTGTGGTTATAGTTTAAATATGCTGCATTAATAGGTCAGATTGTACCCAAAAATAAATGTACATTTTCCTGAAAAAAACTCCTGGTCTTTACTGTAACTTTTTAAAGTGACAACTTGAAATTGTTTTTTGTAAGTGATGTTGGAAATAATTGTTTGTAGCTAATGGTTATTACTGATGTGCAGGTGATACATATTACAATTTAGAGTTGTAAGGTCTGCTGCAGTAAGTGCAGTGTAATGATCAAGACTGCAATAAATTTCAGAAATTGCATATTATAAACTCTTTATTCTCATTTTTAGTGGCATATTACTGAAGGTACTTCATATGAAACTACACCACATAGCAATCCAGACTACATCTGCTGTTGCTGATTTAATAATATATAAATATTGATACTCTATATAGTTTTATTTTCCTAGACTGAAAGCAATCTACAGATCACCCACTTCTATGAGTACTAAATGAGCAAGACTTACTTTTCCTAATAATTTTTTGCAATGATTAGCTGTGATTTCTGACTGACATTTTTCTCATGACAGGGCAAGATGCTGTGTTAGATTACACAGGATTCAATTAATATTGTTAGGTTCAAGTGTGATAAGAGATATTAAAATTATTACAACAAGCCAAGGTTTACTTCAGCAGAAATTAAGAGGCCAAATTATTTCCTGTTTACACTATTGCAGCCACTCAAAACAAGTATCTTTCAAAGCAAAAAATTGTCAGGGCTTTGTTGTCTATTTCTGGGTCACAACTCTCTTGGCTTGGCAGGGCAAGATAAAACAGTAATTTTTTTAGGGAGATTTATGGCTATTCCTCAAATGCACTTTTTATAACTCAGATCACCAAAAGCACATATCTCCTTATGGATTCACCACAGTATATGTGAGGTATTTCACTGACTAAAAGCAGTTCATTTCCATGCCTAATAGTACCACATTTACAATACCACTAACATCACAGTGACCTAATAATAGCTTCCAAATAGCACTGGTGTCAAAAACAGACACCTTATCAAAACACTCTTACTGGCCAGTGCCTAAAAGTCTGAATCACAGAAATTGTGATTCAAACTAAAAACACAGTTCAGTGCAGCAAGGTACAAGTGGTGGGGTTTACAATGTATACCAAATGCTCTTCTGTTCAAATAATTCCCATTCTCTTTTCTTCTGTCAGCCTACAAAGTTCTCAACCAGCTGCAGGTCTTGTTTCTTTATTATATAATTGAGATAAATACAAAACTTGTGGTCATACACAAGCTCAAGCAGCTGAGGTTATGGTTACATGCAGCTTTGGCAAATGAAGAATCCAGTGGAAATACCAATGCAAGGAAAACAAGATCATACCACAATTGTACGTATCACAGCTCCATTTTTTTTCTTAACCCCCTGATTAGTATCAGATACCTCACTATTTCAGTTTCTTTAAACTTTCAGTTTTATTTAAACTTTCTGTGAGCAACAGCTGACCTAGGTTGCAGAAAGAGAAACCTGTTACACAACTCGGTTGTTGGAAGCATCTGTTGCTGTTTGCTTTTGCCAAAATCATGCCTCTTGTGTTGGATTTCAGATCAGGCACCTACGCACACCACATTAAGCATGTTTCAATCACTAGAATATCAGTAAAAATTCTTTTGTCAATAAGTCTTTCTTCTTCATAAACTGTTTTCTCCCCTTGGGAGGTTTAAGTGGCTTTCTGGATTTGAACCACTATCAGTCCAGTCCCCCTGGACTCTGATTTACCTGAGTGGTTTCATCACCATGGTTACAGACTCCCACCACATAACTTTATGTCTCTGAAATGGTTTGACTCACTGAAACCTCTTACCCTTCCCACTGTAAAGAAGCACACAGTAGGATGCACTCCCTGGGCATGGGCTGTTCCTCAGATCTCCAGTTCTCTTAAGAACCGATTTGTATTTACACCAAAGACAGGCACACAGAGGTAAAAGGCTTGATTTTATTTTTTTTTTTTCCCTAGCATATTTGGCTTGAAAAAACTTATTAGTCCTGGTCTGGCCCTGTTTTTCCTTCCCAGTCCTTACTTGTGTCTAATCATTGAAGACATTTTAGAAAACCCAAGGCTTAATGAATGAATTTCATATTTTTTTTAAGTTAGGTAGCTACGTGATAGGAAAACTGCCAATCAGTGGAACTACTGACAGCAATAAGTGAAGTTAGGACCTGTACCCAGGATTTTTCACATGTGCATAGTACGAAATGAATGAAGATGCTAGGGGAAATGTAGGTTTATCTTCATCAACAAGGGGAGAATTTCGTCTTGAGACAATTTTAGTTTACTTTAGGTAGTGAGAAGACACTTGTAAAATTTGCAGAAACTGTTGCTAGGTTCCTTTCTTCTTTAAAGAAAAATTTCATAGAGCTTTCTGCAGTTCAACATTTCAACAGATTTTTAACTAATTAAATTCATCTTTGCTCCCACCCTCAGTGAGAACACATCACTTCATTTTACTCTTTTCATATTTAAATCTGAAGTGGCTGAATGGAGTGTATATACAGTGTTTCTTGGGCTCACATCTTGTGATGACTTTTGCATGAAACATATGAGCAAGTTGTCTGAGCCTCTATTACAGCCAGGGGAAATCTAGGCCAAAGAGTCAAATGTGTCTGGAGCAATTTGCTGAATGAAGTGAAGATACCCTCTTCAGGGTGAGAGGAACAACTGGCTAGGCTGACTAGCTGATGGGGAATAAAGCCAGGGATGCAGGAGAGTAAGAGAAAGGGAATAACAAGACTCAGTGCACAAACAAACTAGATACAATTTTTTGCTGTTGGTAACAAAACTGAACCAGTTAGGGATTTAAAATTAATGAATGCATAAAATAACACAGAGTATAGAATATTTGTTAATGCCTAAATCAATAACTTAATCATCAGAGATAACATCATGACAAATGTTCATGGTGCACATTTGCTAACGGAAGGAAATACATAAAGGAGCTGAGTTTCAAGAGATGAAATTGATAATTAGACATTGCCTCTTATATTTTGGATTAAAGCAGAATATTAGTACTGCCAAACCACATTGTGACAATAAATTAACAGATAGTGGTGATTAATAACCCTAATTTCCACTCTAAGAATGTTTATCCTGTGGTACCAATGCATCCAAGCTAAGAATTACAGTTTCACCAGACTGATACTTCCTTGGCGTGCTACCAGCCTACAGTTTTTAAGCTCTTCAAGGGTTTAAAAACCCCAAACACCTGTTACCATCACAGGTAACATACAGAGCAGCTGTTACTGGGAGCAATAGGGCTTTGGGGACTCAGCAGTTCACTGCAGGCTTCTTTCAAAAAGGAGTGAGATTTTCACTGTATTGCAGACAGGTTATGCTACTGACAAAGTACAAAGTAGTTTGAAAGATGTTTGTAGTGGAAGCCATTTCCTTGAAGTGTGTTGAAAAGTTACTATGATGATTCTTAGAGGCATCACCTCAGTATAGATAGGGCAAGTCCAGGGACAGGGGAACAGAGATAAAACATGAAATAATGCCTTTTGTGCTGAGCTGATATCTGACAATTCAAACCTATTTTAATTGCAGCACAGGTCACTGCACCCACTACTACCATCACTTTTAGTTCCAGATAATGCAAAACAGTTGCTTATCTGAATATGGACTACATTTTAATTCTTTTTTATAGAAGCAGCATTTTATTTTGCTTCTGAATAACCCCCTTTGTGAATTTAAACCTAACTTTCAGTGACAGGCAAGCTAGGCAGGCACAAAATTTGAATTGTAAATGCTTTGTTGAGCTTCAACTGTTGTTCAGTATGCCTTACTTGATAAAGCTGAAATGTGTAATTTTGGGGTGGCACAAGCTGAGCTCAAACAATGCCTGAAGTCATATGCTTCCAAATATATATTTTCTCTTGAAGTGTTGCTACAACATTCCTGCTCCCCTGCAGTCCAATCATGAGAGTCATTCCTGGGAAACACACTGACTGAAGATGAAGGAAATTTATATTCATAAAAAAAAAATATAATGACCTTGGATGTAGAATAGTAGTACAGGGGGAAATTTGTCACATAATTTAATGCCACTGATTATTGACACTAATGTTTCTGCATTACTTAGAAAAATAATAATTTCTTTTCAAGAAATGCTCATTGCTATCTCTGAGCCTTGGCTATAAGAGAGTTTTCAATGAAACAGGCAGTTTTAGCATTTGTGCTGACTTACACTATGGGATTTTAGGAGATCCATCACTCTCAGCAAGGGTATTACATGTGGTGAGAAAGGAGAAAAGGCCTGCATGGCATATTGCTCCAGGAGCAAAGACTCTAGAACATCAGTCTAGTGATACAGGTTACCATGGAAAACACAAAGAGCTTCAGCACACCCCAGGGGTTAACTGGATGTGTTGAGCAGAAGGTGTCATTGTGATTTGGATAGCCCTTGGGCTGAGCATCTAACATCATGCCATCTTGTACCACAAAACAGATTTTCCCTGAATTTCAGTCTGCCTGCATGCAGCCCCCCTGCTCTATAGTGCCTGCTTTCATGCATCTTCCCAGCACTACAGGCTCCCTGCAGGACGCTCTGGTATTTGCTGTGATTCTGTTACTGCCTGATCCAGTCATTCTAAAGGTCTCATCATTATGCTCTTCTAATGAGTCAGGGTGTAGAAAAACTATTTTCCATTTCTAATGGAGCCTTTTAGTCCCAGAGAGACCAGGATGCAGAAAGGAGAAAGCAACTTTAACTGCCTAACAGAAGGAAAAACACAAACCTGACCGTGTTGGATGTGGAAACTCAGCAGCCTGTGTAGTGACAAATTTGCCATTTAGGTTTTCTGGAATTTTAACTGGAATCTGGTAGTTCAGACCTTTTGTTTTAGAATTTTTTTTTAACTTGTATTCCAACATACAACATTTTACTCGATTAATAAGACATTTAAAAGAACTCAGTCTCCTCTTTACAGCTCATCTGTCAAATACTTCTATTTTGTTTCCTCATTAAAAAGCTCTACAATTACATTTTCTTAATGAAACTCCCACAATTCACATTTTCAGAATGTGAAGTTTCCTTGCATTTCATGAAAAGAAGAGAAGAAAGAAGCAACCCCACCCCTGTGAATTATCTCAGTGATCTGTACAACGTTTCCTCCCGTGTGGTGGATGGGGGCTTCAGCTCCTGCCTGGTACCAGGTTTTACATCCCCAGCTGCCTGCTCTCCTCATGCTGTGCCTGCTGCTTCTGCAATAACAACGTGCTCTCACACCCTCTGATACAAGTATTCTCTGATAGCATTTTAATAGATAATCTCCTGCATCACTTTAGCTCTCTGCACCCTTCTGCTCTTTAGTTACTCTTGTCACTTAAATTGTGAAATAAGCTTTTCCTGGCATGTTGGTCACCTCCACCACACTGCAGCCAAGAAATAGTGTCAAGATGCATTTGTTGAGCTAATTTTAATACTTTGTATTTCTAGAAATGTTCAGATTAAATGGGTTCCTCCAATCCTTCTGTCTGTGCCTAAAATAAGGGGACAAGAGCAATACTTGCAAGGGGTTTCAATTACATGTAGGTGTGTATGCATGTTGCTACAACAAAGAATATTTCCCACTACTTCAAACTGACCATAGGATGACCAGCTATAAGTTCTATGAAATGTAAATGGTCTTTTTGACATTCTAATGGAGTCCTCTGTGTGGTATTAGCTGAAATGAATTCCTTCTGTGATTTTCTTCACTATTATTTTGAACGAGCTTAAAGAAAGGAAAAGGCAAAGCTGAAGTTCAGCCTTTCACAAGACTTAGAGTTTTGATCAGCTGATAGAAAAGCCTGGAGTTGTAGGGGTGGTCTTGCAGCTCAACAAGGGGAATTGTCAACACTGAGGTCAGCTCATTCATTGCAGTGAAGAATGAAGGTAGGAAATAGTGGTCATGTGAGTTTTCTGCTAATGAAGGCAACAATGACTCTTTGACAAACATTTGAGAAGCAGAAGTGAAAAAGCTTTCTAAGTTTGTTTATGAAGGTAAAGAATAAACATGGCAACCTTTACATGGCTGATAAAACAGCATCCTCAGAGTGGAAAGCAGATTAGAGAAGAG
Organism: Phylloscopus whistleri; assembly: GCA_017589585.1. NCBI lineage: Eukaryota > Metazoa > Chordata > Aves > Passeriformes > Phylloscopidae > Phylloscopus > Phylloscopus whistleri. The sequence goes on from JADMLD010001286.1 coordinate 230,845, forward strand.
AACATTTAAGAGGTGGCCTCTTAAATATGAAAAATAACATGTTTAAAAAATAGCATGCAGTTATGCATCTCTAATCAGAAACAAAACAATCTGAGTTGGGAATATACAAGTCAACTAAAGAAAGGAATATATACATGGTGTGAGGAACAAAGCAGTTCCTGTGGAGCAAAGGAACCACTACCAAAAATTCAATTCTCTAAGACTTCCTGACCTGGGTGGAAACACAGCCTTGGAGAACACAAGGCAAGTGACTCAGATCAGCTCATGGAAAAGCCTGCAGGGAATGCAAGACGGAAAAGATGGTGGAAACATATGTGGAACGTTTTCTGTTAAAGCAAATGAACTGAGGAGAAAATGTATTCTGGGATGATTCTGAAGAACTGCAATGTCCTGGCTTCCAAAAGAGCATTCATCAGCAGCACGATCTGTTGACTGAAGGATGGGCATATGGATAATTTCAAACCAATTCTGCATAATAAGAAATTTATTTATAAACCTTCTGATCAATACTATGCAGCTTCTTAAACTTTTCTCTCATTTTGTAAAAAAGCTACCTCTTGAACGAAAGGTTGGGTTGAATTTCAGTGTCACTCGATTGTCAGGAAAGAAAGAAAGAAACAACACACAAACATGTCAAAAACCTGGACAAAGGCATCAGTCTGACTCTAGAGAAGTGCTTAAACATGATCTAGAGGTAATTGAGGTGGTCAGTCTATCTCCCTGTAGACACATGAGCCAGTACCAAGAAATTGGAAGACTGATAGCTCAAACAAGAAGGTTAAACATAGCTACAGTCTGTGTATTTGAAACCATTTCAGTTTATGAATCATAAACATTGTTTACACTACCCACTTCTCTGGAAGTGAACATGGCTGGAAATTGTGACTACCTTCCACTTGTAAAGCAAAACTCTTTTGCAATCATTTACAGTTGTTGCTGCAATCCTAGAGGCTAGAATAAGAGAAATGGATAATATTCTTTGCAGTGACTGGAGATTTTATAAAATACAAATGGTTAATTCAACTGAATTTTTAAAGATCAAAACCCTGAAGTCAAAGCTCTAACACAGTTTCCTGTGTAACATCTTCAAAGTCCACAAAGTGGCCTATAAACAAAATATAGGTTTTTCAGTTCAGAGTTAAACCCTAACAGGGTAATTTATTCATTGACCAATGAAAAGTGTGATTAAGGCTATGATCTGAACTTCTGAAATAAAAAGATGAATAAGGAAATAGCTTTAATCAGTGACTCAATTTTTACCACTTGCCTTCTCAGTTCTCTTCTTTGTTAGGTTAACAAGCCCCTTGTTTAAACTGACTCATCATAAATCAAGTTTTCTATGTCTGCAATGCTCTCATTACTCTTTTTACATTGCTCTTTTCTCCTCCCAAATTTGTCCTAAACCAGGACACTTGTGCAGGAAAATTCATATAAAAGTAATGAGCATCAAAGGCTAACACCTGCTTTACTGCAAAAGAGAAGTCACAATCATGGAGGGAAATGTGTGTGCAAGTATAGGTACCAGAAGCAAGAGAATATGGCAAAGAATACCAAGGAAGGTTAGTCATTGTATGGGTAGGCTAGAGAAATCTCATTCTGGTTTATTTTCTTTCCTTAGTTGCTGAAGTTTAATGACTTGTATAAGATTTAAAGTAAATTGTCCAAAAAATATAACAGCAATGTGCTCATTAAAACACACAGTAATATTTTCCTCCAAAGCTGATACACTTAGGATAATCTATTATAAGAATTATCTCAAACATATTAGAAAACTCCATTTCACACTGCATAGATGGCAGCAAGAATGTGAAAAATGGACAGAGATCTCAGTGTAACAATATATGACAATTACAGGTGGTCAGAACTTAATTTGAAAGCAACTCCAACGTTTGGTGAACTAACAAGCTAAGGCACATGATGTGCCTTGTGCTCACTGGAGCCATAGAAGATTTTAAAAGTCACAATGCAGTCCTTTATGATGCTTCATGGTACCCACAGCCCTCAGTCAAAATTCCTCCTACAGCCCGTGGGGAGTCCTCAGCACCCATGAAAGTGAAATTCACAGTGTGGCATGCTGAGAAAGGAGCCTCACAGCTAACAGTCTTGTCCTTCAGAGGTGGTTATGTATGTAACTCCAGGCAGCTTCCTCTTGAGATTCTTGGTTGTAAAACCCTTTCCTATGACTGTTGGCTAAGATATTTTATTTCCTTCTCATGGTCCTCTCTTCTCTGCTGTTTCTCTCCTACTCCAAACAACCAGCTAGGGAGAGTTCTAACTATGCAATGCAGTTAGGCAGTGGGAGAGCTACCTGAAAATGTTCCCCCTGCCCTGAATTAGAGAAGGGACTCTGCATCCCACCTCTCCCCCAGCAGTCATTCTCTCAATCTTTCACACGCTGCAGAAGTCTTTCATTTTTAGGACTCATAGCACAGAAAGATGGATGAGTCAGTATCAACCACTCTCGTCCATTCAGTCATATCATAGAATGGTTTGGGTTGTGAGGGACTTTTAAAGGTCTCCTAGTTCACCCCCCCTCAATGAGCTGGGACATCTTCAACCAGATCAGATTGCTCAGAGCCCAGTGGAGCCTAGCCTGCAGCCTTTCCAGGGATGGGTCTTCTAAAGCCTCCCAGGGGAACCTGTTCTGGTGCTTCACTACACTCACTGTAAAAAATTGCTGCGTTATATCCATCTAAATCTTCTCTCTTTTAGTTTCAACTAATTATCCCTTTCCTATCACAGCAGGTCCTGCTAAAATATCCCCCAGCCCTCTAACTATTTTAATGGCCCTCCTCTAGACCCACTCCAGCAGGTCCATTTCTGTTCTGTGCTGGGACCCCAGAGCTGGATGCAGAGTTCCAGCTGGGGCCTTGCAGAGCAGAGGGGCAGAATCCCCTCCCTCACCCAGCTGGCCACGCTGCTTTGGATGCACATCTGGCTTTCTGGGCTGTCAGTACTCAGTGCTGGGTCATATCCAGGCCCTCATCCATCAGCACTCCCAAGTCCTTCTGGGCAGGGCTGCTCTTGATCTGTTCATCCAGCGCTGGGAGGGCAGCAGGGAGCTGCTGGTAACTTAGGAGCTGTCACCGTTGAGTGACAGGGTCAGAACAATAAGGAGTTTGGAACAGATGTGCAAAGTACATCACCACCCATGAAACAGGAGTACATGTGGGCTTTGAGATTCTAATTCTGAAAAGAGATTTCTGAAACCGGTGTCTGATATCCCATCGCCAAACGTGCAGTAACATGAAGGTTATGTCTACGCTCTCTTGAAACTTCTAGCATTTTTTAAACACACTCTTTTAGAGAAGATTCTTACCACATTAAAAAAAAAATCGTAAGTAATCCACGCTGATACTTTACTTCCGAAACGAGAATCCCTTTTAACTCCATCAATTGCAAAGGAAAATAAATAAAGTGATTCCCGTGCACCAGGCGCACACCCATTGTCCCCGCGGCCCCGGAGGATCCCGCACAGCCCAGCTCGGCTCCCAGGCTGCCTCGCCGCCTCGGAGGGGCCGGGGCTGCGGGACGGCTCTGTGGTACCGGCCTGCGGCTTCCTCCAACAAAGCGCCAGCGTGCCGGGCCATGTCCTGCGAGCCGGTGCCGTCGGGGCCCAGCGCTCCCGGCCTGTCCCCGCGCTGTCCCCGCGCTGTCCCCCCGCGGGCGGCGGCCGGGGAGGGGCGTCGGCGGGGGCAGCCCCCGAGCATTGATAACCCCGAGCCGGGCCCGCCGCGGGCAGCCGGGGAGCCGCCTGTCCCCGCACCGCCACGCACCGCACAGCGCACCGTGAGTGCCCCGGGACAGGGCGGAAAACACCGGGGGGCGTGGGGAAAACCGGGTGAGGGGGAAAGGACGGGGTTGCCCCTCGCCGGGTCTGATGCCGCTCGCAGCTGTGATGCCGCAGCCGGCGAGTGCGGGATCCGGCTGCTGCTGTCCAGTTACGGCTTCTGAGCCGGGGTGGTGCCGGGACGGAGCTGCCGGGCGGACGGACACGAACTAAAAGCTCCGGGGGCTACGAGCCTGGAGGGATAAGCCCGCTCCGCGCCCGGCTCGGGCTGGCGAGACCCCGGGGGCTGCGCTCCCGCCGGGGCAGCGCCCGCCACGGTCCGTGTGTCCGCAGGGCGCGGGAGATGCGGCGGGAGGGCGCTCCCCGCGCCGGGACGCCCCGTCGCTGAGGCACGCCGAGGATGAGGCTGCCCCTGGCGCTGCTGGCCCTGGCCGCCCTGGGGGCCGCCGCCGCCGCCGGCGCGGAGCGGGAGGCGGCGGAGGAGGCGCGGGCGGGGCGGTTCTCCACGCCGGAGCGGCACCGCTGCCGCTGGGAGCTGCGCTCGGCGGCGGGGGCCAGCGAGCTGCGGCTGAGCTGCCGGGCGGCGGGCGGCGGGGCGGCGCGGAGCTGCGCCTACCGCGGGGAGCCGCGGCGCTGCCCGGCCTTCGCAGCCCGCAGCCGCCAGTTCTGGCGGCAGATCCTGTCCCGGCTGCGGCGGCGGCGGCACCACCCCTGCGCCCCGGGAGCGCCGCTCAGCGCCCGCCTCTGCCGCCCGGGCCGGGCGCCGCCCGAGGCGCAGCTGCGCCTGCTGCCCGAGCCCGGCCCGGCCACGCCGGGCCCCGGCCCGCAGACCCCCGAGGACCCGGCGCAGACCTACTGCGCCGAGCGGTGGCACTCGCTGTGCAGCTTCTTCGTCGGCTTCTGGGAGGGCTGAGCCGCTCCGGCCCGCGGGAGGGAGCGCGGCCGCCCGGCCCCCGCACCCGGACACTCCCGGCCTCGCCTGCCCTCAGCCACCGCCGCCAATGCCCCCGACTCTGTCCGCTCTTTTAGTCCCCAATAAAGCGGTAACTATTTTGTGACAAGAAGCTCGCCTAATTCTTTGTCTCGTCAAAGCCCTGTAGCACCTGCGGCGCTGTTCAGTGTGTAACTGGCCCGGGTGAGAGCGCCTGGGCACAGCTCGCCCATTCGAGTACATTAACGTTTTTCAAGGGACATAAATACGAAGAGACAGCCGTTCCCTCCCCAAAATCAATTTCTGTGAGCCCAAAGTTTAAAGGTACACTGGAATCACCCAAGTAGAAAACCATACATTTATGCCAGAATAAGAAGCAACTGAAACCTCACAGAACAGTAAGTCCTAGAAAAACCTTTCTTGCTGGCAGATTTCACAGGCTACCTGAACCAGTCCTGTCCTGTTTCCCACAGAACAGCTGGTCAACTGTCTCCAAACAAGAACTTGAACAGGGCTGGGTGAGAAATCAGCTGTGAAAAGAAAGGTTGAGAAATTCAGAGGCATCGAGGTACATGAACTGGATTTAGGAGATGAATGATATCTCACCCAGCTAATAACGCGGTGTTGAATAGGCAAGTTGTTTTACCAGGGGGGAAAAAGGGTTTGAGAGATACTTTATCCACACAGAATGGGGTACATTTTGGTAAGGAAAGCTAGTTTTCCTCAGCTGCTTGGGGTCCTACAGCCCTAGACACCTGTCTATGATCAGAAACACTTGCAGACTCTTTCTGTACAGTCTGAAGGATGGCTGTGAGAAGGCCACTAAGAAGTAATCAGGATCTGCCCAGTGGGTCTCACGAGGTTCTGGACTGTTGCATGCAGCTCTTAGTGCCAAGACGATTTCCTCCACAGCAAATAGCTGGACAATGCTCAGCAGCACTATGGAAAAGCTTCATCATCACTGAATGTGACTTGGATGAATATTTTTTTTTAATGACTGCTCACTTTTCCTTCATGTGCCTGTCACCCAAGCAGCCACAGAGCAGGCAGCTGGCCAGAGCATTGCACAGGACCCTGCGATAATGCTCAGCTTTGTTTTACTTCCATGGCCCTGGCACAGCAGCTTTGTGTAGTGCTGCTAGAGCTTGTATTTCTCACCATCAGATGCAAAGGTGGAACACCATGGCAACCAAGCTGATTACCCACATCACTCTGCATTTAAAAACCCAACTAGGAACTCTGAACAAATTCATTGTTTACCCGAGAGGGAGAAGAAAGAAGAGGATCCCTTTCTCTATGTTTAACCACAATATTCCCCTGATTCTCCAAAACAGCTCCAAGTCTTCCTTTTAGCACCACTAACTAATAAAATACAACAACCCAAGAGACTGTATTGATTGCATTTACTGTGGTTAATACCACCAAAGCCCGGTGCTGAATAGCAAACAAATACTCAGTTTTTCTACTGAAGAACTGATCCGCAGATCCCAAAGGCTGGGAAACCATAGTGAGATCCTCAGATTTGTTTTTAAGGAGGAAGACCATGGCTTTTTGTTTCCTATCTCAACATTTTCATCCTCTCCCATGATTCTGCCACCACCAGCTAAGGTAACCAAACCAGAAACACTTTGTAGCCAAGATCGCCATTTCCAACAGAAACTATTCCTTTTAGTCCTGTGGCAGATCCACAAGATGTACTCCTTACACTGCCCAGCCCTGGATTTAGTTCAGCCCCCCAGATCTGCCCATGCACCCACTCTGCAGCCACTCTTTACCTCTGCTGTCCCACTGCAGCTGTGGCAGCCTTTCACCACCGCTCTGACTTCTGCCTTGGCTGGCTCCTGTCATCCCACGCTTCCCTCCTCAGCACCTCCTGATGTCCTCAGCAAGAAGAGCCAGGCCCAAACCCTGACTGTTTATCCCGTTGGCCTGAGAAACCCTTCCCTCCCAGGGGAAGGTGGTGCTGGGGATCATTGACCACACGCTGCTGCTGCCTGGGCTGGCATCACAAGGGTGCTGCCAGCTGACACACACTAGGTGTGTTTTTCAAGGAAAAGCATAAGCTACCTTAAAAAAACAACAACAACAAAAAAATGATTGACATTTTAGCTTCTGGAAATTGAATTCTGGGAGCTCTAGCTCAGGAAGTTTTCAGAGGTTAAAAAAAAATCATTTTTGTGCCATATTGCACACAGCATTGTTTTCTTTTCTCTGGTTGCTGAGCTCATCTCTGTATCTGGAGGTTCCAACAGAATCTCAAAAGCTGGCAATACCATTTCTTGATTTTCCTTTGGAGAAAAATCAGTGATGCTGAATCTGAGCATGCAATTAATGTGTCTGGCTTTAATTGCTCTCTTTATATGTAGAAAGCCCTTGATCCTATTAAATAGCACTAATCTCTCTTTCACCACTTTCTGATTTTGTAGGAACAATTAGAAGATGTTACTCTAATTTGCAAGGTTTAAAGAAGGCAGTAAGCTGTCTTGCTTGTGTAGCAATCCTTTCCTGTAAAGTGACATCAAAATTAATAAATGAAATGGAATACCTTTTTCATCACTGTCTGATCAGAGCTTCTCCCACAATGGGTCTGGAGTTGCAGACCCCAGACTTTGAGTGGTTCAGTTTTTTGAGCCAGCCCACAACAGGAATTACTCTCTCCTGGGTTCTGCACTAGGCATTCTTTCTGGAAAATGCTGATTTTCCCTCTCAGTCTTCATTCATTCATCTGAATTCAGAGGTTCAGCACGTGAAATCTGCTCAGGCAGTCACAGTTCAACCCTCAGCTCTACCAGCTGTACTTGCCTGTATTTGCATATTAATGTTTCCACATGTAATTTTGACACTGATATTTCCTACTTGAGTTTGTGACCAGCCCGTGCTCGGGAAGCCTTCAAAGGGATGCAATGTTTTTGGAGGTTTGTGGTGCAATTTAAAAGCCATCAGACTATTAACAAATAAGAATAAGGCGAAGGTGCAGAAAGAACAAAAAGAAAAAAAAGAAAAATTAAAAAAGCAACTATTCAAGCTGGAGCTGGAGCTCGTTGGATAACAGAAACTGAAATCTTTGGGAAACTCTCTAATTGCCCCTAACATATTTCAGGCCTCCCTTGTGCTGTGAGCCCTGTCTAAGACTTACTGTAAAGCCAAGCAGCACACGAGGTGAGTGAATGGCAGGCTTTGTCAATTTGCCAAACAACAAATCCCCTCCTCCGTGATAATCTGGATTTTTAAGAATTCCAAGCTCAGTTCATGAACACAGCTACACGCAAGAAGCTTTTAACAGTACAGTACTACAGACTTTAGATTAACTCTCCCAGCCCTCACACTCCTTCCTTACGCGGAAGGGATCTGTTAAGTACATGAATAAAATATCTACAGCTTTAGAAAGAATTCTAGGGCTTAGCCTCATCCAGTCTGTGCTGTGCCTTGCGAAGTGTGGACAGGATGCACTGCCTCTCAGAAGGCAGATACTTTGCCCAATTCATTTCAAGCCCTCAGCAGGTAAACGATGCACATTTCTTGGAGCGGGGAGGGCGTGAGAGGGGCGGCAGGGTCAGCCCTGGCTCAGCCCGCACTCCTGAGGCTGAATTAGCCCGAGCATCGGGCTCTGCTGGAACTCCGCTCCAGCCTTCCCACGGCACACAGCCCTGGGCAGCCGCATCTCCCCCAGGCTCTCACAGCCCCGGGCAGCAGGCACAGACACTGGGGGCTGGCCCCAGGGTCTCAGCACCCCAGGGAAACAGGCGGCTGCTTCACTGACAGAAAATACACACACACACACACACACACACACACACACACACACACATACATAGATAAAGATCTCTTTATAGATCTATTTCAGAGCTCTGTCCTTGCTGCTGGCCCTTAACACCTGGACAGGCACACGCATTTATTTAACAAGGGCTCTGCTGCCTGCTGGGCACACACAGCACCGTCCCACACCTCGGCGTGCAGTTCCCTCGCCCATTTTACACCCACTCCAGAGCTGTTGGATCAGCTCGAGAAGCTTTCGTCTTAATCTGTTAGAGCAAACCTAGGAATAATTGCTCCATGTAAAGTAAGACTTCTGAGGAGTAAGTTGTAGTTAATTTTAGGCTCTAGCGTGACATTATTTTCTATTTAGACTGGCATAAAATGAGAAAATGTTTGATGGAAACATCATGATAAAACAGAACTAATTTCTTATGACACATTCACAAAGTACTAAAGTATCTATTTAATGAAGGCAATCCATAGGACAAAATCTGGTCCAATTATAGAGATCCAAATCCTAAAATACAAAATTGCATGTAATATCTACTTCAGCACATATTCTTAATTAAGAAAAAATGTCTTAAAGCATTTTATTCTCCAGATTATTTACAGAGCCTGTATTTAATCTGACTACTGGACCCTGCAGATATTCTCTCATGAGTAAATTAAAGTCTTACGTCCCAAAATGTCTATAGGGCTTCAATTCTTGGTTGAAAAAGAACAAAAAAATCCTACAGGAATTTCTTTTATTCAGACTGCAGTTGTAACTAGAAAATATATGAGATGTATCATCCTCAAAGTTCAGTGAAAAGCAGGAGAAGAAAGTGTAGAGGCTAACCTTTTAAAGCTGTGTTTCTTTTCAATTTAAAAAAGTACTGTGCGTTTCCCAAAGTCACCATCCTTAGCAGCAGCATGATTTGCACTAACAGGAATAAATATAGCCTCAACTCCATGTGTTTGCTGTTTCTTTTTTAATTTTAAGAGCAAAATCTTCCAAAATTATGAATAAATTTATCACCGTTATTCTTTTGATGGGAAAAGAGTAACAAGACAGCCACACAAGACAGTGTTATTTCGTGTTAGTCGAGACAAGATGTTGAGGATTTAGAGGGGATCTTTTGTTTCTGCTCAAAGACAAATGGTATAAAATTTATATGCATGCTTTTGTCCTGACAGCAAAGGGCTTCAGCACGACTCTCGCTGAGAGCTAATGGCTCTTGGGGATGCTGCTCTCTGAAGTCCCTTGGCATGAAATGGTCTCTCGCAATTCATCTCCCGTTAATAGCAGCTCCAAGACTACAGTCTCTCTTTTTTTTTTAAAGTTCTTTTATCCCCGGCTGAAGCTGCCTGTGTTCTCATTGGGGCCGAGAGGGTGTAGTGCGATGGTTTTCTCCCGTCAGCTCTATTCTCCGGCAGCCCTCAGCAGACGTCGGGGCCAGCGGGAGGCCCTATGGAGAGCGGGCCCGATGTCATCCCACCCAGCCCGGGGCCAATGAAGGCCCGCAGCCCCCGCCCCGCCGCGCACGGACACACGGACAGCATCTCAATGGCCCGGGGGCTCCGCAGGGCTTTAGCAGCTGGGACCGGACGGCTTTCAATGGGCATCGCTGAGCCCTGCTCGTGTAGGGAAACAGCAGCAGGAAACAAAAACTGGTTTGGTTTAAGGAGGAAGTTATTATAGACCCAAGGGAAATAAAAAAATTCTGTTTTCATTTCTGGGAGACGAGGGAGCCCTGGGGTGGGGGTCAGCCATGTGCAGGGGGCACCTATGGGGAAAACAAACGACTGGGACATCAAGAGGAGCCGTCTGGCCCTTTCTGCCAGCACCAGGCAGGTGGGGAGAGCCTAAATCACCTGGCATTGGTTGCCTTCTTCCTTTTAATGCCTTCTTCCTTTTCCTTTAACATAGCTTAGTAATGAAATAAAATCACAAAATTAGGCATTAGGCATAACCTAATGATACTACAATATAATCAGTCACAGCTTGGTCTGCCTTTTACATAGGTTCTCCTCACCTGCAAGGGTTGTGCAGATGTTTCATTGCCTTCCTGCTCTTTGCTGCCTCAGCAGGTCACACTGATGCTCATGTACGTTTCCACCTCTGTAGTTCCTCTGCTCACAACCTGATGGAGTGGTGGGACTCTCATAGTGCTAGCTCCTTTCAAATTATTCAAACTAAGGTGCCAGTGGAGTAGACTTCTTGTGGGAAATCTGGAGCTAACCCCTGGATGAGGTTAATGAAAATATTTCCATCACACATCACTTGCAGTAGAAGTCATTTGTGCTTGAAAGGAAATACCAGCTAATTTTAAATCAGTGAAAGTGAGAGTAAAAAATAGGCATACATAACTGCAGAAGATAAGGCTTGAAAAGTCTTAATTTCCTGAAAAACAATAGTTCATTTATTTTTTTATTATTACAGTCTAGGTAAGGAGTAAGTACATATATATATTCTTCTTAAAGTTAAAACAGTGGTTTGTTGGATACCCTCTCTTTTCCAGGCACCTTAGGAATCCTGCTCAGCACAGGCTTATGGTGTTAACCCAGTTATCCCACACAGGCACCCCCAGGCTGGGGAATATGGGTGTGTGGCCATTGTCACTCAACACACACAGCAAACTGAAGCCATCTCCAGTCTAGTGACATGCACAAACTATATTTTACCAATGCTAGATGATCACCATTTATTAAAAAAAAACCAAAAAACCAAAACAAAACAACAAAAAAGGTGGTCTAAGTCTTGTGTGGGGAGGGTGAAGGGACAGAGATTTAAGGCTAACAGAGTTTTCAGCTACATTTCTATTGGTAAATTAACCTTTCCAAGACCTTCAATAATTGCTTGAGGCTGTAGAAAGGTAGCTTCTGTCACATCTCTCTTTTATTCCTAGGGGTTAACTGTTGTGGACTCTTATAGAAATGCATTATCATTAAACTTCGTGTGTGTGTCTGTGTGAGCTCACCCCAGGGAAGAACATCCTTCCCTGAGCTAAACAGCTTTTACAACTGCTACTGCTCTTGAGTGGCTTTAAGTTTGTAGCTGAAGAAGTCAGAACAAGAAGTATGATTTCTGTTAGGTCTGTTACACCAACACAGCCATGCCACTGCCAAGACTGACTGGAAAGTGTAGGATGTAAAGGGAGAAAGCCCCCACTGCCTCCCAATCTATTAAAATGAGTCACAAACACAATACTGATGTGGTAAGTCAGGGCAATATGCAAATGGCTGCATGTCCCAGAAACTCTAATCCTATCAAGAATGCAGAAGATGTTAATTTGACCATCTTGCACAGCTCATAAATCTATCTGTAGTAAAGCCAGGCTGCCAGATGTCATCCACTAGCACTTCTTTGAGGCTGGCAGTCTCCACATAGATGCCCGATCATGCCTCAGTAAAGACCAATAAAGAGCATTGTTTGTGTGGCCTGAGGGCAGCTTCTCACATTTTGCTACAATAGAGGAAAACAGTGGGAAATGTGAATGACTGATTGGCAGAACTGGTGGTCTCGGTTGTCCTGCTTTCCACACAGGAGCTACAGATTCCACATGCATTTTTCATCAGCAGCAAGCAGATTAGTTTACCTTGTTCTCAACAGTTAGTAGTGTATGTTCCCCAACTTAAGTTTTTGAATCCTAAACTATAAATACAAACTGGACATAGCTCCTTTTCTCTCAGGCAGATACTCCTTATTTACTTCAAACTACTGAAAAGAACAAACAGCTTTATTATGATGTGATCTTACTCCTAAGATTTAACATCTAGAATAGAAATATTGTATTTCAAAGCAAGCAAAGGTCTGTAAATAAAATATCTCTAGAACAATATACTCATTTTATCCTTCTCAAATACAAGCTTTAAAATTACCAGTTGTAATATAGCTTTTTTAATACCAGCCATAATTAATCTAATTTTTACAATGAGGGTGGTAAAATGGTGGCACAGGTGGCAGATCACTCATCCCTGGAAACATTCAAGTTGGACAGGGCTCCAAGCAACCTGATGTAGTTGAAGATGTCCCTGCTCCTTGCAGGAGTCTGGACTAGATGAGCTTTAAGGGTCCCTTCGTACCTAAACCATTCCAGGATTCTATGATAATTTGCTTTTAAAAGGTGTATACTGAAAGCACCACAGCAGATATTTTTGTGTGAAGTTACCTGGAAGCAAGGTGGATGAACCTCACTTTTATGAACTGAAATGTCTTTCAGCTTCTCAATTATTGTGAGATATTGTGACTATCAGAGAACTCCATGCCAAATCACTTTATTATAGAGTTGGGCTGAAAAAAGAAACGAGGCAAAATTCTAAAGAATGCTGTAGAGAAACAGGAATTTCCAGCAATAAAAATGACACGTGACTGTCTGCTATTACAGGTACAGACATCCCCATGGAAACTGCTGTTCATTTAGGATGTGTGCATTCCTGCCACAAGCCACCCACATCACTTCGTTTTAGATCATGAAGCTGCAGCCCCACAGAACAGATTTCTCATGCTTGTTCAGATCAGGCAGAGGGTCTAGAGAGGGGCAGGCTCTGAAAGGAGAAGCTGAGGTGCTCAATGCTGGCAAATCCCTGCTCTCTGTAACAAGGGAGAAGGTGCAGAAGGCAGCCACACTTAAATAATTCTGATAGGTCTGAAGAGACAAAATGCTGCAAAAAAGAAGAAACCTGAATAAAGTCAGTTTTAAAACTAAAGGACACAATGAATTTGCTTGGGAAATCCTGGTAGCATTTTACATGTCTGACTATGAGATGATAACTATTCTGCTCAATAACCTTAAAACACTGTGTTGCTAAATTATGGTGTAAATATAGTTCTGATTAATTTCCTAAGACTAACAGAATTATGAGGCAAATGTGTGTTTACAGATATAATTCATTATGCTAAAACTAGCAGGTCAGTGAGTCCAAACCCACTATTTTAACAGTATTTAAGTAGGTTAAACACGCTGAACCACAAACTCCACAAAATATGTACTGTAAATTCAGTCCAGTGAAGGCAGACATATTAAGAACTTTTTTGTAGCTTGGTTTTTTAAAGGAAAATATGTTATTTATTGATATTGTAATAAAACATCTGTAATACATAGCAATGAACCCTATTACACAATATTTAAGCTATTAATTGTACAAAGTCACACCATTATTCTTTCTTCTTTACAAAAAACTAAACACAACTAAAACTTGATATATTAAGTATTTAACTCATACATTTTGTTCAACTGCTTTACTGAAAAGCTAGTATTTCTGAGAAAGGGGAGGGAGGTCTCAGAAGACATAGAGGAGGCATACCTAAACCCAAGAGTTTATGGACTATTTTGTATGAGTCCTTGGCTTTTAAAATTTGCCACATGTACAAGGTTCTTGTATCTCTTGCAACATACTGTTGTGATTTCAGTATTTCTGCTGGACTACGTCCCTAGAGCAGACACATGGTACTTACACAAACAAAACTATCCAAAACTTAAAGTCTCTGAATAAATCTATTTGCAGTAAGTGTGAAATTTTCCTTTTAACTGAAATATTCCACTTAACTGCTCCAGGTCTGAAATTACTATTATTTCTTTCTGTATTTATAAATCTATTCGCTAGTGTTTCCAAATTTAGAGTTGACTAAGGACACTTTTAATAGCAGGTGGTATTTCAGAAGTGCTTTGGAATATGGTCTAATATACAATTACATTAAAAAGCAGGTTTCCATATTTGTCCAATCCTATCCCTAATGGATTATTCCCATTAGTATTCCCCCCAGGACTTAGCTGTTCTATGCTACTACTGAGAATTGGTTGAAATGAGCTAGCTCATCATTCTGCCTTTCCATCTCACTTTGAGTCTGATTGCCAAGAGGCTTTTAAAGCTACTCAAAATGCTTACATGGCATACATATGTAGGATGTTGGATAGAAGGTTCACTGTAAGGTTTTTATTTCAGAAATTCACCAATTTGACACACTTAAGAGCAGCATGTTTCTCTAATTCTTCCTCCTTATCAAGACACTGAGTGCCTTTAACTTAGTGTGGACTATTTCAGACCTTGTGGTGTACCACTGACCTGATTTTCTCTGTGAATGTACTTGTCACCACTGAGACGGTCAGTCAATTACACACACATCCACAACCCTGCTCCCTCCTTTTTTTCTCAAGGTCTGCTCTGCACCTTCAGAAATCCATCTCTCTAGTAATATGTTAAATAGTTCTCCATTCAGAGATTTACTCTCAACAGGAAAATGTTTTCTTGAAAACTATCATTTTGCAGTTCCTAGTGCATTTTCACATTCCTAGTATTTTGAAATAAGCTTTAACATTAGTCCATTTAGTTTGAAGTCAGATTTATTTCACTGTCTTGATTATTTGGTTTAGAATCTTTGCATTAAATAACACCTTTGACACAAGATGCTTCAGGGGCCTCATGTTATTACTGGAACTATGCTCTCTGTAAAATTGCACTTATTTATGTATTTTTTGATTGTTTATAAATCTTTAATGTTTAGTACCCAACTGCTAAGTAGGTTTTCCCCTAAATACTGAATTAGACTTTGTTTGATGAAAACAAGTGCTCTAATGAATACATAATATTCAAAGTAAATCTCTTTAATTTCAAATCTAATTAGTTAATTTCATGTTTGCAATGCTTCAGTAAAATACTTTCAAATAGGGAACCACTATCAGACATTGCTCATCATATACAGGTTTATTTAAAGATGACACTTTTGGACTGCTTAGTAGCTCACTCTATCATTAATTAAAACAATACTTAATGTAACTGCTGTCATCTACTTTGACTAAAAAGCTATTAGATACAATATTCCCCTCAGCTGGGTCATAAATATTATATAGACTAATTGATTTACTGTTACTCATTTTTGCAACAAGATCTGTTTTTTTCCTTCATGGAATCACAGAACCAGTGACTGAGTCCAACCTATTTGCTTAATTTATTTACCTGCTAAATTTACCTACCAGATTCTTTACCAGGCTAGTAAGAAATTCTATTTCTGTGCACATTTATTGATCTATGATGCCCACAGCTCCACAAAATTGAATAAATTTCTTGTTGTGAAATAAGCTTCCAAATGCATTGCTGGCTAAGGTTACCTTTTTGAAGAGCAGCTGGACAGCACAACGCCAGACACCTCTGGCCCTGAGAAAAGCTACTACTTCCCAGGCAATGTCTCAGGCTACTTCCATCAGCTACACTATGTAATATTAATCCTTCCCCACCCCAGATCTGTACACAGTATTAGCAGCTGCTTTCCCAACTATAAAAGGCCTCAATCACACATTCTTAGGCACTGGTGCATCTTCTTTTGCTCCTTAAACAATTCACATTTGTTTTAAATGTTAAGGTTTGCAAATACTTCCTCTGTGGTCTTTTGGAAATTGCTAATGGTCCTAGCTTAAAAACTCTGCAAGGAAGTGTTTCCCTGGCTGTGTCACTGCACATGTCAGGAGCCGCCCCAATCACCTTTGGAGCCACCCACGAAGACCCTAGCTGAAACACAAACATAAATGAACCAGTTTTATCAAGATTGCAGATAGAGAGACGGATCTCACCTCCACTTCCTTCAGATTTTCTGGCTGCATCACTTCCCCACATACTTCCTACTACTATACAGAATCCAGGTGGATCATTTAATGTGACATTGCTCTTATGCTGTCTACCAGGGGTTTTCAGCTTGTCTCTGATAACCAATGCCTCAAAACCAAAGTTTTGAAGAATTTTGTGGAAGGCATTCGCCTTTAGTATTTAAATCCTATTTCTTTCCTTGCACACACTTTTTCCCAGTTCTAATATTAATGTTTTGAATTGGCTGCAACTTTCCCCTCCTAAAGTATGTGGGTTCTTCTCAAGAGGAGCCCTTTTGAAATCCCTGTAATGTCTACACAAGTGTTTGTTCGCTTTTTTATGTCAAATATAAATTGGGAAGCTGATGCACCATGATTACTTTGGCCATTCCTAACAATTAGATTTGTTATTCCTACCATGCCTTTTCAATGCATGTAGAATTTGCCTTTCTTTTTTTGCAGGTTATTATTTCATTTATTCTCTCCATCCTGTCTGTCTTCTCTCAGTTGCCAACCTGGCCCCTTTTAGGGCAGAACTTGTTATCTTCAAACCAGTCATCTACATGCTTTTTCTTCTGTGTTCTGTTCTGGCTGCCTGTAGCTTTTTCTGATCTAGTGAGCCACAGGGAGAGGGAAGAAACCCCTTGATCCTCTCAGAAGCACCACTGCTTATGCTTGCTGCCCAGGGGCAAGAAGAGGGACACACCTCCCCTTATGCCCTCCACTGTAGCATTTCCCTTGCACCTCCAACTCCTACTGCAACTTAAGCACAGCTCCAAGAACCACAGAGGGGCAGGCCTCGGTCAGTCTCACTGCCAGGTCACTGAAGGCAAGAAAGCAGCCTTGGCTGCTTCAGCTCAACACCAATCAAGTCTCTATACCATTTTTTTTAAACTGGAAGGCAGAAGGAAAGCCATCCATGGGGCTGTTTGCAGTGGAAGAGAAAATCCATTTTATTATATTAAGTTCATGAGATGGGCCCGAAGAACGGGACATGGCTCCTAGGCTGAAAGCACTCTCACTGACAGTGATGTTCTGCAGGAAAAGACACCTTTTAAACTTCTTTTGATTTGTTTTTCAGAGAGTGAGCAAGTGTGTGTGTACTCAGATACACACACAGCTAATGAGCAAGTTCAGGGTAGAAAGGACAGTGGCAATTCCTTTATACACAGTTATTTGCACTCGGAATGAGTGCCAACATACCTCTGTAACATGCACTGCACAGATAATCAACTTCTTCAATTATATAAGATAGAAGACTGTGGCTGAATTGTTTTTTGATTTCTAAGAACTAAAGTCTAACTTATGAGTAAATTTTTAAAGATCCTAATATTTTCCATTTGCTTAGTTGTATCACTTCTTTCTATACTAGTTATTTAATTAAACAAAACCAAATCTAATGCAGAATGGAAAGTTAATTTTTTACAACCTAGACAGATGTAATTTTCAGGAGCAATTTTATCAGAAGCTGTGTTCCCAAGACCCTCTGATGATTTTCATTACCATTAATCTTAGAAAACATTTGCTTTCCTGCCCTCTAGTGCTTATATCTATTTAAGTCTTCTATACAAACCTGGTTTTGGAAATCTACCACCATATTTGGTCCTACTGAAATAAAATTACTTCCTTATTGCAATACTACCAGTGATCTAAATAGTTCCTTCTGTCGTTGCTCACGTATGTATCACACCCATGCAGTTATCTGAAAGGTAAGACTCTTTAGGTTACTGTTCATTTTACAAAATCAGTGTAAGCAAGTTTTCTTTCTCTGTTCTGGACCATATAACGGAGCTTTAAGTGCAGAAATTGAAGCTTACTTCTGGGTTTATTACTAAAACATTTTCACTGCTAGCTAAAGCTGTTAGTTAGCCATATACCAAAACTACAAGTTTCCACAGTATTTACAGATTTTCATCCACATCAAAAGCTCTTCTACTTAAAGTAATTAATTTTGCCTCCAGTGATGCAGTTTGTTACAGCATTGTGCATGCTTATTTAAAACAATAGGGTTAACATACTACATCTGTAATTACTCCCATGCTACCAGAAAACCAGTGAATTAAAATTTATTTAGTGTTAAATGGATATGGAATGTCATACAGTACATGTAAAGACACTTCAAGATGAGTAAAGCAGAACTAATTGCACAAGGGATTAAAGGTTCACCTCAACAGTCAGTATTATCAAATCATTACAGCTTCCATCTTCAGAGTGCAAGGTATGTCATGCAAAAAAACAGCTCAAAAAATCCCCAAACAGACAAAACCAACATTGTGGTACCACTCAAAATGCTATCATACCACAATATTTTACAAGACATTAGGTGATCATTCATATAGAATGAAGCATTTTAGCAATAACAAAAAAAGTTTTAAACATAATTAACAGATTTTGCATGAACACAAATTCCAGCATTACTATACCTAAGGAACAGGCAACATGCTGGGAGAAAGTACCTAAAAATCAAAGCCTTTTTTATTCATAGCCAATATTACTTTCTGCAAGAATTCTGCAATCTTATTCCTCACATAACTGGGTAAGGTTCAATACATTTTTACATAGAGCATAATCACATAACCACCACATCAGCAAGAGGATTTCATTATCTTGACCAGTTACTACATTTAAAACCATGGTAAGATAACATGCCCTGCAAACAAATTGTCTTCTGGGACAGTGTTCTGTATGTAGAAATATTAAACAACTAAAATATACTCCTACCCACTTTAACCCCAAGTAACTTATAATTTGTATTTACATATTTTTGAAATATGTAGGTAAAAACTGCAGATGGCAGGAAAGCAGAATACACACGAGAGCTATGACAGAGCTGAGCGGGTGGGTGCAGGCAGGAGCCCCGAGTCAGACCTGGACAGGGGCTGTACCTTTGGCCTCTTCCTCTGTCCAGGGGCCCTCACCAGGGCTACCAAAGGCAGCTGCTGCTGTGGCAGAGCTGCTCCTCCCCTCCCAGCTGGCTGAGCTGGGAGCAGAAGGTGCAGCCCCACCAGTTCCACTCAGCTGAAAGCAGACAAACACACTCCTACACACCTGCTTCAACCACAGCTTGAACGGTAACATGGAAGAGACACCAGAGATGACAGGATGGCTTTTAACATTTCCACCTTGCAATGCTCAAATTCTGAGGGCACCAACAGGTAGATTAATCTACCAAAATAAGCATACAAAAAAAGGCCAAGTTGTTTGCCCTCATATTAGGAATAAACTATTTAATTTCCTGGCTTAAATGTAAGCAAGATAAACTCAAGAAAGATCTTCTTGAGGATAATTTTCCATCTACATTCAAAGAAAATAATTTACTAAAACTGTAACTTGCAAGGTCTACTAGCCTTGAAGTTAGGATACAGGTTAACTATACCTATAGTTAAATAAAAAACTTCAAAAGGCATTTTACAGAAATAAAATATGCAACTCTAGGAAGTAGGTGGAAAACCACTTTAGTATTTGTCTGGAACATTCTACTTTCATAGCCCATCATTCTCAGGAATGTATATTTCATAAATAAAAATACAGAACAACAATTTGTGTATTCAACCTAAAGTTGGATATTTCTAAACCTTCTCAGATAAAATTTGCTTTCTCTCTCACAATTAAGTGACAAAATCCAAAAAAGTTTGACTTTTCAAATCTATCTTGCATGAGAAAACAGAGATGAACAAACTAACATCTGGAAAGAACATTTTGTACAAGATTGCAGTTCTAAAACACTTATATTACAAAGCAATGTAAATAAATACCAGGCTAGTACAAAAGCTCTTATTTACAGTTTTACAAATGAAAACGTTTTCAGTGTAAATGCAGTGTTTTAAAGAACACAATATTAGTAAAATGAGTTCCTGTATAGACCATTACAATTTCTGCTAGATTTGAATGCAGTACTGTATAAAACCATTGTTTCAAGTTAATTTTTGTTTATAATTTAGTACAGCCAAACCCCAGTTTATGCCTGGAATGGTATCTGTTAAAGTGCTGAAAAAGAGGACATTTCTGAAATTTTAGAAAAACATACTGTACATTATTAAAGCTTTATCAAGTCAAAACTGGTATATTTTGTTCACATTTGCTACCACACCACCTGGGAATGGGAAGTTTTTCAACAAAAACTTATAATTATTGGGATGGCAGCCATTGATATCTTCGCATCCAAAGTCTGATGGTTTCCCACGAGTAATTTTTCTTAAGCATCAGTGGTGGCTTCAGGTTTCATAATCTGGTAAGTAATCAAGTATTCTGGATAAGCCTGGAAGAGTGACACACACATTGTTTATTATTATTTCATCCTCTGGATAAATGCAGAATGTTTGTTAGGGAGGAGAAAAAATTATTCATGCCAAAGGAAAAAAGGGCAAAACATCAAAGGTAAAAATCCCTGGATCATTCAGGAAACATGCATCCTTTCATCTGCAACCGCAGCTGCAGTTTGTTCTAAGACAAAAGCAAGTCCTAGCACCACAAACCTAGGAAAAAAACCCCACTGCATTACATGCCTTTGAAAAAGACACAAGAGAGTCTGTAAGACCAACCCAAAAGCTATTTACCTGCTCTCCTCTGTAGATGACATATTCTGCCAATGCCAATCCGTTGACACTGGGCCGCCCAGTCACGGAATGATGCCCTGGGGGAGAATGAGCCATTTTCATCGCACTGAACTGCAGGAAGGACTTGCCCAGTGTTACACGACAGAAGAGCAATTGCCTGTGTTGAAAGGGAAAAAGGACCATGAATGCACAATGAATGCTTGTGACTTTGAACCTTGAAGCCACTTCAGTCAGCTTTCATAGTTCATAAATTTCTTGGGTTCTGTTCTGCTGAACAAGAGCTACACTTAACTTTGGAAAGCTCTAGCCCAATGAAAGAGTTGATAGTAACATGGAAAAATGCTTATCTTAGTTACTGGAAACAGCATGTTTAACAATGTACTCAAGAGACTGCCACCACCTTTTCTTTGTGTGTTACTTATTTATTTCCATTTTGGTTTTTTTTTTTTTTTTTTGAAAAGGTTTTTTATCCCTTCCCCCATTACTCATCCTGACAACATAATTCACAAGTGTTCTAATGCTAGATTTGTATCCAACAGCCAAGTCAACATCAAGGCCAAGTGCAAACTCTAGGTCAATGCAAAATACCTCAGACTGACATTTGTCAGTTTGTTATGCTGTTTCCACTATTAAAAGACTCAACAAGGCCTCTTATTTCTGTCACTGTACCTACTGCAATGACAATGGAATCCTGGCATTTTTATAGACCAAGGTTATGAACCATTTCACTCTGCCAAAACTTTCGCTTTTCTCACTCCTTGCAGAAGACAAACTAAAAACCCCTTCTTACTCATAACTTTAGAAAGCATTAGAAAACTCTGTGACATCTTCTGTAACTCTGGGAGACGATCCTCATTATTTGAGAGTGCCAGAAAACAGTAAGCAATGTGAAAAGGGGGAGAGACTCAAGGATACTGGAAGGATGACGTTATCCTTGTACACCAATGTAAAAAAAGGATGCACACGAACAGCAAATATTCTTCTGGTTGAAATGACTGCCGCCACCAAAACTGACTCCATAACATAAGAGTTTATTCTGAACTGATGGTGTTAGTAGGACATAACAGGTGTTTCTGTTGAAAAGTGGATTCAAGAACTCAGTGGCAGAATCCACAAATCCACATCTCTATTTCAGTGTGTGATGTGAGGGCTGACTGTTACAAAGTACGATCCTCCTCACAGAAATGCTGCATCTGAATATCTCTGAATTTCTCCTTTCTCTGTAAGAGGCAATGAACTAAACTCAAATTGCTGCATCTTTCACATAACCATCTAGCAGATCCTCTTCACTCTCTGGCTCCCTAGGTGTGATTTTTATATTAAGTTAAGAGCAAAGATATGGTTAAATGCACTGAAGATGGTCGAAGGTTTTTAGGACTTAAATGTCAAAGTTTTCTGAAAGTTTCTATTAGGCCCAGCACACAGAGAGTACTGAGAAGGTCTGGTTACCAAACAAATCTTTCTTCAGAGAGAGACTACTGCAGTGGTAAGTCTAGGACACAATACACAAAAGCAAAATCAAATTCTTTCAAGGGACCTACCTGTGGCAAACATAGCAAGATCTATCTTTGTGAATTGGACATCCAGTTCCACCTCCAATTCCATACACATATTGATTGCTTTTGGAAGAATTTTCAGCAAAATAAATCCCAGCTCCAAACATGCCGCCTATATAGGCATGTCTCTCATCAAAGCCTTTGTGAATGATTGCATTCACAAATGGGGAGCCTAAGAGAAAGGAAAGTAAAATATTGAAACACAGTTCACAGATTTTTGTACGTGTCACAATTCAATCACTCATTCCCACTGTGTTGGGAACTACGTAGCCTTCCTTATGAACATGTACTGTGAACTTTTCTGGAATGCTGAACAAAACTAACTTATCATCTTATAAAACCAAGAAAACAAACAAAAAAAATCCCACCCCAAAACAATCCTTAGACAGAATCCTTAAACAGAATAATTTTTGACTTTTAATCATTTTGGTCATACAGCTGATAAAACAGACTCGAGGAAGTACACTACCTAATCTTCATTCATAATTGCTTATATGTTCTTAGATCTTTGAAGTCTCCTTGGAGGAGAGAATTTCAGAAGAACGATACAGTACACAGTATCATCCCTTGTGAAATACACAAACATTTGTTCATAAAAACTTATATAAAACCTAGAACCTACTTTCACTGAGGAAATTTACTTTGCTTGAGATAGCAGAAACCCTCCAATAAAGAGTGCTGCTGATGAAATAAGTTTGTAAAGTGCATTTCAAATTCTCACCATGAAACAGCATCCTTTCATTGGCATGGTTGTGATTCTCTTCAGAGACCTCTTTCCTCCTGTGAGTGTATCTTTCCCATAGTTTTTTGTTGCACACTTTCTGAATCTGAAACAGCCAGAATGACACCGAAAAACTCTGTTCACTTTACTGGACAGATGTACAACCTATAGCCACTAAACTACAGTTACACTGCCACTGGAACAAGAATACTTTCCTTGGGACTCAATGAAACACAATTTGATTTATCCTGCACAAATTGATTGTTATACTATGACAAGTAAATAATAACTATATACTTAGGAATCAATTAATTTTACAGAGTTCCTTGTTAATAATCCTTAAATTAAATACTCTCTAACTTAAATTTAGCAGGCTCAGTCACAATTCTTCTTGATGCTGAATCACTAGTAGAAAGATTGATCAGTAAATTAAGAAATGCTTTCCATGAACACTTGTGAAGCACTTCCAAAAGAAAGTAAATTACATACCCCCTGCAGAGGTATGCTGGGCATTGCAGTCCTGTGCATGTAGATAGAGTATAGCAATTCCACTGTAACTTCAGTTCAGAATAAATCTTAGTGGTACTTACTTGCAAATCACAATATTTATTACATTGATGAAAACTACCATTACTTCAGAGGGAAAACTACACAAATACAAACCAAAATTCCATTAGATTATTTAAACTTGTCTACTGCCTGGTTCTGTACACTTATTTGATGTTAAACCATCGAAAGTTTTGCTTTTCCTTTTTGTGTTTTTTTTTTTTTTTTCCTGCCATTCTCCCTCAAAAGACACCCTCTTCTGTTTCCTACAAAACCTTCTGCCTTTTTCTTAAAAAATTCTCCAGTTTTCAGTGAGATTCTTCTATGTCAATTTCTCATAAAATTTCTTCCTGACTATTAACTCATAAGTAGCTTTCCCGTATAAACTTAAGTCTTTGAATTTCCTGGAAGATGATCTTTATCCTGTGCAAGATGTGTCTCAAGGCACATCTTGTCACATTATGGACCTCAAACAAGTGTAGAACATTTTATGGATATATTAGACAATTATTACACTTTTAGACAAAACTCCAAAGGTGTAACACCACTGGCCATAAAAAAAACAACAGGCACCTTTAGGATGTTGTATCTATTGAAGACTCCACCAGCATGTCCTCCATCTCTGTGCTCTCGGACAGTACTCTGCATCTAAAAATTGACAATTCAAAGAGGATTACAGTCTTTCAGAACACATTCAACACGTTTCCTTTACACAAGTCAAATAACGAAAAGAGCTAATTATGTAATAACACAATTAAAAATCATAAGAGAAATTTTTACGTGACTGGTTGTTAAGTAATACCAGATTATGTGAATGCACATGAACAGGTTTAATGATTTTTTTAAAAAACCATATATTTTGACTGCTCTGTGGTCTAGTTTTCAAACTGTCACTAATCTCTCTAAAATTGTGTCTGTTCAGAATTCTGCCTTGTGTGATTACAGCACTTTGAAAGGAAGTGATGTAAAACTGTGTACGACAAACAGACAATCCCTTGGTAAACAGAATTTATGTTACATTGAAGAGATTTGATACATAGTAGAGGTTTTAAAAATAGTACAAGCAATAATAATATAAGAAAGCGAGAAGTTAAGACATCATGAGCACAGATTTTAAGTGGTGCAGTCAAAGTCGGGAATCTGCAGTATCCTTATGCAGGTTTTTTTTCAACTTAGTGATGTTTACTGCACTGTTGAATTGTCTAGCAGTACCTCTTTATCTACTTCTTTAACAGCAATAGCAAAAATACTGAGAGACTACAAAGAATGGCATTTACCTCTTCTTCTACTGACTGAAATTCCTTGTCTTCAGTGGAAAGGTCTATGAGAATAGTTCCACTAGCAGAAGTATTTAGAGTCAGGTATGGGTTAAGTCCTGTGAATGTAATAAAACAAAGCAAAATGTATGTGAATGTAATAAAACACAGTTTCAGAAACTGCAATAATTTTCTCTGCTCTGTGGACAGAGATTGATCCTTCTCTTAGCAAGAATCATCATTTCAGATGCACTAACCCTTTGTTCATGCTTAGCTCAGCATACTAATACACACAACAGGGGAAATACTTGTAAGCATTTGCTTACTTCAGAATTCATTTCAACTCTAAGCAGTGACACAGCAAGCAACCAGTCCCTGTACAGAGTCCAGGGGAAAAATATAAATCAGAGAACTGAAAGGCAAGATTCACAGTAATTCACAGCATAAATAAAAGTACTCAAGTTTCAGGTCAGAAGACATTCTTACCATGTGAAGTGCCATTTTCTAGGTTAGGTTTTATTACCAACTCTTTTTAAAGAGATACAATTCAAGTAAGATAAGTAATTTATAAAAATTGATTATGTAAAGGTAGTATTATGTGATAATTTAAAATAAGCATATACCTTGTTGTCCAGAAATAAGTCTTTCAACTCCTTTGATGATTTTATGCCTATGGCCATAAGCATTAATGCCAATTTCCTTCAATTCTTTGTGTCCCATTTCAACCAATACGTCCAATGTTATCTATAAAGAAAGCAAGACCATGTTTTTTGTACTAGAACACCTGCCAACAACAGTGAAAATATACCTCACAACAGCTGTGAGAAAAAGCAAGTGTGAAAAGAGCAGGAACACTAGAGGCTTCAGTGTATTATTTTCATATTTTACTTTTATTCAACTGCTTTCTTCTAACTTTTTGTCTTAAATAAACATGCTACAAACTACAAATTGTAACTTGCACTGCTTGCAATGACCATGTTTCTGATCGAGAAATACTCTTCTAGGTGTATTCAAATAAACGCTTTAATTACTAATTAACAGAGACTACTTATTTCCCCTACCCTTTATAGCACTGAAAGGAAACACTGCCACAACTGTTAAACTGACGTGAACATTATCGCCCCCTTCTGTTAATATATACACATATATTTTAATATACATTTATTTTATATAACAATTAAAAATCCAGTTACAGTCCTTTACTTATTTCCACTCATTCTGACAGTCACTCATTTAAAATCTTATTGCATTATACTAACCAGTCACTATTTATTCCATTACTTTCTAGCCCAGAGTATCTGGAAATAAATATAATCACTCACCTGTTCTCTCTCAAATATGTCAATCAGATGTTCAAGGCCAAGGTTCCGCACAAATTGATTGATGCTAAAATCTACACCCGAAACTGCACATGAAGAAAAACTCACAATGTACATTCACACCTGTATTGTAAAATAAGGCATACACATCTCCCCCTGTCTGTGGCAACGAGAGACAGAATTCCTGGTCTTTTGCGGATGGATTAAATATCTGTATCACTAACCAGGAGCAATTTAATCTGCTCTTCTACCTCCCTAAGAGCAGTCTTTGTCCTTCCACAGAACAAGCCAACCAGCTACCAGAAATGCAAGTTACTACAGAAAATACATGAACAAGTAAAATATCATAAAAGTAACCTTTTAAAGATACCTGATCTAAGAACAGCCTCTGAAAGATAAAAGTTTGTAGTAAAATACTGCTTGGTATGCAGTCAAATTTCATTTGACTTATCTTTTAAAACACAATTCACCATATTGGTTCTGTTCAGCAAAAAACATTTTAAAGGCTCTGTAAGGGGTCAACAGTAAAATCTTTGCACTATAAGACTTTCAGACTTTTGTGCCTCATTAATGACATCACAAGGAATCTAAATATTGTGTATGCCATAATACCTCTAGGAATGTATGGAAAACTTCACACCTTTGTATTCTTTTTACGAGTTGCTAAGAAATGTTATTCACTCCTGAGAAAGCCTCACCTTCTTTTTTCTCCAGAACAGTAGCTCCCTCTGCACAGTTTGTACCAACAACAGAGGGAAGTTCAGAAAAACTACCAGACAAGTTGTCAAGACTACTTGCAGCAGACAGACTGGATGGACTGGATGGAACAGAAGAGAGGGAATCAGCTGCAGAACCTGTAGCCTGAGACACACTTATAACCTGAGGTTTGTAGCAAGTCGGTAAGGCAGAAGGAGGCATTGCTGCTGTCAGTAATGCACTGACATCGTCTGCCTAAAGAACAGAAAAAAACAGAGAAACACTTTTGCACCATGTTTTTTCCTAGAATGCACTATCATTATATCAGATTTCTTAAGTACACTGCAAAATAATATTGGGAAAACATGCATTATACGGTGTAGCTTACAAATGAACTTTTTTGCCAACAGCATACATGAAACTGTAAAAAGTTTATAAGAACACTGTTTATACATAAAAGCTGTAAAAAGGTAAAAAGTAAAGACTTCAGTATTTCTAAAAAAAAAAAAATTAGGGGCAGTTAAACATAATTAATTTGCTACAAAAAAATGACAGAAGCTTCTACTGGCAACAGGAATTTATGAAACAAAACAGTTACTCTGAGTGTAGTTTTGGATTACATTATAATACTTAGAAAAAACACCCCTAAAAACTTAACAGACAGTTTCTTAAATTTATGCTGCTACAAGGTTTGCTTATATTTTATTGTCATAATTTTTGTATTAGACAAACTATAAGCACTGAATTCAAAGCATCAAATTACAACCATTAATTCATTTTCCTAGTGTTTTGAGGATTCCCCCCCCCACTCTATTCTGAAATAAAATGCCTGAAACAAGAAATGATTTAAAGAAGGTTTATAAAGCTCTATTGACTTCCCTTGCCAGGCACATACAAACCCCACAGAAACCACAGTATTTTAAACTTTGCAGAAGTGGTTGTATTAGTGTTTTTTAAAGGATAATTTTAAATGAAGTGTCACACATAGATAAGTACAGATTTCCCAGGAGGAGCCCCATCACTTACAGTGACCAGGTCCAATGGTGTTTGTCCTTCTTGGTTTTTCAGAGTAGGATCAGCCCCATGTGCCAGTAACAAGGCACAAAGCTGAGTCCTTCCTTTCTGGGCTGCTTCATGAAGGGGTGTGAAAGCCCATTTGTCTGTAGCATTCACACATGCATTGTACTTTATAAGTAAAGCTGCTACATCAACATGCTGGAAAAGTAAAAACACCTCTTAAATTCCAAGGTACCACAGTGCACTAAAATAATTCAGAACTATTATTGCTATTTCTTTGTAATCAGAGTAATTCTGGATTTTCTTAGAATGCATTTAATTATGATTTAAGAAAGTATTAAGGCAAGATGCTTTCTTCCTCACCTATGACATACCAGCAAAAAGTTATAGTAAAATTTGCTTTCTCGTGAAAAAAGGACAGAGTAAAACAAAATTCCAAACAACCAGTGGAATCTGAAAGAAAAAAAAGCCTGATTTTGAACTTCCAGCTTGGAAAGTTCTCCCACTGTTTTGGTTAAAGACTTGATTCAAGGACAAAGATTCAGGAAGTTCATAAAAACAATTGCTGTCTCAACAGCAGTCATGTAAGTGAAAGTGAGATCTTCCTGATAAAATTTGACTGGCACAGGTAAGGAAAGGCATTTTACAGAACACCTTTCAGCCTGCTGGCTTTTTACATGTTCATGGTCAGAAAACTTCATTCATGCTTTTACAAATTCGTGAGTCTTTACCTATAACATAAGCTGTGATCTAATTATTCATTCTGTATCTTACAAATAAGATCATATTTAAACTCAATAGCAAAACCATTCTACAGAGGCTCAAAATATACCATTGAAATGAAATGTACCTTTTTTTTTAATAAATAAAGTCTCAGAAAGTTTGAGATATTTACCCCATAAGATGCTGCATTATGCAGAGGAATCAAGCCTCCTTTATCCTGTGCATTAACATCTGCTCCATGCTGTAACAGGTATTCTGCAACCTCCAAATTATTGTAACCAGCTGGAATTGCAGAAGGACAGAATAAACAGAATTAAAACACCACCTCCAACAGGCTGAGGAGAAGCAGTAGTTCACTTAAATTACTCTGAAGTAAATTAAATTGTCAATCCCAACAAAGACAGTGTAATACCTATTACAAAGGACAGCATTAAGAGTATTTGGTTTCAAAACCTGTCAATAAACCATAAAAGATCCTCTCTGGCTAGAGAGAGCAGGAAAATAATTAAATAGTTTGAAAAATAATGTAAGATTAATATGCATAATATACTGATTTTTTAAAAGTACTGAATCTTCTAGCTTAAGACTACACTCAAAACTTGTGTAGACATAGAAAGTTCAGCCACAGTAATTAGTAAGTGATCAAACTAGTTAATCAGAACACTGACCTGCTAAATGTAGTGGTGTTGAATGCCGTCCTTGTGTGTCCCGACAGTTGACATTGTCAGGTGAACAGAGCTTTTTTACTCGGGCCAAACAACCTTTCTTAGCAGCATCTAGGAGAGCAGCATCTCCTCTAAGCAGGTCTTGAATATCAGTATCACCATCTTTAACAAGGTCTAGAGGAGTATTTCCATCCCTGTTTTTCTTTGTAGGGTCAGCTCCATGCTGTGCACACCAAAAAATAGGTGGTAAGTATGTCAGTAGAATAAACAAGCTGCATCTTAGGCATCTAATTCCTTGTTGAGCAAATATTCTGACACATATTGATTGAACCCTGCAGAGAGCCTTCCATTTACTGTGTGAAAAAGGACAACACAGGTACTAACAGTATCCCTTTCTACTGAAAACACTTAACTACAATAATTTAGAAACCACTAATCAATTTCTCAAAGAAGTCCATTTAAGTTTCAAAGTGAACAAGAAAGAAATGAAAGCATATGTAATACCTGCAACAGGAGTTTGCAAATCTCATATTTTCCTTTTGCAGCAGCTTCATGCAAGGGAGTGAATTTCCACAAGTCAGCTACATTGACAACTGCACCATGTTTAACCAACAGTTCTGCAACTTCATAGTGACCGTATGAGCAGGCATTATGTAAAGGAACAAGTCCTCTGGAAACGATTAAAACAAGAGAAAAACTCTCTTTAAAAATAGGGTATTTTTTCAACAAGCAATATAAACTTAAAACACAGTGCACCTTTGACCATATCAAACCATAAGAAAACCTTCCCCCTCCTCCAACAGTCTAATACAGTAGGAATACCTATTGAAGAAAAAAATTAGTCAGCAAGGCACTAAAGAGAATTAGAAACAAGAGAAATTCTTGATGCTTTAATCTTAAATATTGCAAAATGCTTTTGGATATTCTTAACATCTTCATTCTAACAGAAATTTCCATGAAAACAAAAAAATGACTGAAGAAAAACAGGATGCTTATCAGCTAACAATATTCAAAAGCTAA
Source organism: Phylloscopus whistleri (assembly GCA_017589585.1). Classification (NCBI taxonomy): domain Eukaryota; kingdom Metazoa; phylum Chordata; class Aves; order Passeriformes; family Phylloscopidae; genus Phylloscopus; species Phylloscopus whistleri. The sequence goes on from JADMLD010001286.1 coordinate 260,956, forward strand.
TAAATATGACCAATTACAATTGCCAAGAAAATATACATTTAATCATTTACCCCTTATCTTTTGCATGTACATCAGCTCCATGCTGAAGAAGATACTCCACAACAGATACTCTGTTATATCCAGCTGCAAAATGAAGTGGTGTAGACTGACGTCCTTCAATGTCTCTGCAGTTCACACTCTGGACCGTACACAGCTTCTGTGAATTTCCCCAAACAAAACATATGTCTCTACACACAGTGTTGACACTTCTCATTTAGTCATAGAATATTGTTATACACATAACAATTTTGCATAACTGTTTTCAATTAAAAAAAATATTTTTACAGTCTTTACTTTTTACAGATTGTGTCCTAAGAAAAAAAAAATCCACTGCTCCCAAATCCACACCTCTGACTTATTAATGCTTTTTATATAAGGCAAACATCTGGAGGTGATGAATATTGTACTCTGTAATCTGTAGTAATGGTGCAATACAAAGGTTTTAGGACAGATCATAATTCTAAAGCAGTCAGTGAAGAGCTGTTTGATTGCTTGTTTTAAGAAATTATACACTGACATATAATTCTGTGCTACTTTGGCTGGGGTAGAGTCACTTTTCGTCACAGTGGCTGGTATGGGGCTGTGTTTTGGATTTGTGCTGAGCACAGGGCTGATAACACAGCGATGTTGTTGTCATTGCTGAGCAGGGCTCACACAGAGCCAAGGCCTTTTCGTGCTGCCACGCTGGCTGGGAGGCTGGGGGGAGACACAGCCAGGACAGGTCACCCCAAGTGACCAAGGGATATTCCAGACCAGAGGGCATCATGCTCAGCACATAAAGTGGCAGAACAAGGAGGAAGGGGGGAACACTTGTAGTGATGGAGTTTGTCTTCCCAAGTTACTCATGTGAGATGGGGCCCTGCTCTCCTGGGGATGGCTGAACACCTGCCTCCCCACGGGAAATAATGAATTAATTCCTTGTTCTGCTTGGCTTCGTGTGTGGCTTTTGCTTTCTCTATTAAACTGCCTTTATCTCAGCCAATGAGTTTTCCAGCTTTTACCCTTCTGATTCATTCTGATCCTGCTGGGGGAAATTGTCCAAGCAGCTGTGTGGGGCTTGGTTGCTGGCTGAGGTTAAACCATAACAAATTCCCTCTTATTTTTAAGGAGAGGTTTAAGCTTACTTTTACAGTATCCACATCTCCAGCCTTTGCAGCCTCCAGCAACTGCCGATCTGCATCAGAATTACCTAATGGGATACCTTCTGCAAAATAAGTGAGATTGCATGACAGGTAAGTGAAGGCAGTTGAAGAAATTTGTTAAGACAGGAAATAACTTGATTTTTTTTAAAGGGAAATCCTTGAAATAAAATTAACCAATTACCAACAAGTTTTGTCTCTGCTTATTATCTACAACTATAGCTGCTAGAGCTAATAGTGTTTGGGAAGTTGACTTCAGCAACGTGCTTCCTGTATGTTTTGGAATATTGTGGAAACAACAAAGCATTCTTATTTCAGTTTCAGAATTAGACCAGATCAAGTTTATGTATGCACTATAATGTCCAAACCTTACTCTTGAAAATCCATGTACACTGCTGCCTCCACTCACAAACGCAAAGCAAGCATTTTTTGTTTCAGAAACTCATTTTCTACTGTTAAGATTCCCCCCACCCTACGTAGGATTTTAATAAAATCATTCCAGGTGGCAATACCCTAAAATCTTCATCTCTGATGATCTAGACAATAAATGAAATTGTTAAGTAGGGAGTACAGCATCACCTAGGATTGTCTTTTGCAGAACATTTTTTTCTGTTGCTTAGTCTTCACTATTACTTGACAGCACTAGCAGCAGCAAGTAAAATGAAGCACCAGAGTGGATCTTGAATAACTCAGCATACCTTGCAGTAGCTGTTGCACACTTTCAGTCCCCATCTGTAAGGCTGTAAAGCCCTGCAGAGACACGATGGAAGGATCACATCCAGAACTCAGCAGCAACCTGCATGTCTGAAGATGACCACAATGTGCTGCTCTATGAAGAGAGGTCTGGCCAAGATTATCTAATGCATTAACCTAAAAATAACACAGGCAAGAAATACCACCACCAAGTTAGTATTAAAAGATGTGTTCATTGCTGACTGGGAACATTTCACAAGTAGTTTCCTCACTTTAATAAAAAGAACATATTTAGTATATTTCCAAAAGTGATGACATTTCAAACAAAACCAGTTCATAAAGTGGCCCCTTTTTACAGGCATGGGAATAATCCATTGCATTTTTTTACCAAAAACAGGAGTAATTCACTACTTTGTTCCTCACAGCACAGATTTTCAGTGCTAACATGTAGAACAGCTTTTACCTAGCATTGGCTTGTTGTGGTTTCTCAGTCTGAGGACTTCCTATGTGCTGGCTCAGTCAAAGCGCTTTCAACAATTTAGAACTCTGCACCAAAACTGTACTTTTACCCCCTACTCTTCCTCTGGTTTTGGAAACTTCACAGATGTCAGGCTATAATCAAATTTCCATGACAGAGATTCAACTCCCAATCTTGCAGGGCTCAAGTACTACAGAGAGTCTCTCCTTTCCACATTTTCTTTCTGTGAACTAATAATTGTGTTATGAGTTAACATTTTGCCTCATTTTACTTTTTACTGCATAGAACATCTTGTACAGTCTATCTGTCACACAATTCTTACACACACCCCCTTTTCCCCTTACATATTTCATTATTCCTGCTAGACAATGAAGCACTAAATAAAACACCTTGAAAGTTTTCTCTTCCCAGAGAGAACTACATCTGCATTTCTTAAAAATAGGACCAAACCAATGATAATTCTATAATGTATAGGGCTGTACTGATGGATTGATGGACTGTAACTAAAGTCTATAAATTTAGAACCTTCCAAAACTAGTTATTTTACAAAAGCTGTCCATTCTCATGGTATGAAAACCTGTATAGTACATAAATGTCAACAAAAGTATGATACTCATACCTTAGCTTCATGTTTCACAACTACTTCAACAACATCATTATGAGCCTTTTCTGATGCCACATGCAGAGGAGTCAAGAAGCTTAAAAAAAAAAGGAATAATTCAAAATGTATTTTTCAAAATCTTCAAAGCAAATAGTTAGAGAGTATTGATTTGTAATCACTCACTCTTTTGTTTTTTCATTGATATTGGCTCCTTTCCTCAGCAGCAATTCACATACTTGTTTCCTCTTAGGATATGGAGATGCAGCAGCACAGTGCTGTTAACATTAAAAAGTTTACAATTAACAACCAGCTAGCAATATCCAGGTTTTACTACTTGCTGATCAGCTGGCAGTTAAGAGTTGCTGGTGTACAAAAACAACAGAAAAAAAACCCCTTGAAACACCTAGAAGCTTTTTAATTTGGAAGACTCCACATGGGCTTTTGGATTTACTTTAGTATTTTCAAGAACTCCCCTTTCTAATAACTGCTGGAAACCATCAAAACAAAGCTAACAGACATAGCTTGCTGTTGCTTAAAATGAGACTATTCTACAAAACCCAGTCATTTAGACAATCTAAACAGGCGTAAATATTTATGTTAGTCTTAACTTTAAGAACAAAATATCAATCAGTGTTATTTGCTTAACTAGACACTGGATATTCCAGGTTGGTCTGAATTACAACACTTGACACTGCAACATTTATTGCTCAACCATTACCTAGTATGCTTAGGTTAGCCACAATACATACAAAACCATTAATAAATCCTGAGATATTACCAATGCTGTCTCATGTGTCTGAGGATGCTTGAAGTTCACTGTTTCCAAAGAAAGATGTTTCTTTATACGAGCTACATCTGATTCTCTTGCAGCCTGTAGCAGTGAGTGACCTTTGAATTCATCTTTAAAAACAAAGAAATACATAGTAGAGGGTTACACTCAAGAAGGATCAAGAGAATTGCTTCTTTCAGTTAAAAAAATTATTTTATTCAGCAGACCATGGAGCATACATTTCCAAGTCTGACTCAAGCTATTACATCACTTGACAGAATTTGTTAGTTAAGTTAAAACACTACACAAATTTTGCTTTGTTTCTAAACCAAAGCCAGACACATCCAAACTGGCTGCACAAGATCTATTCCATTCATCACTCTGTAGGTTCTACTGTTCACACAGATACTAACTCAAGCATATAAAAATCCCTACTTCTGACCTATTTTTGGAAAACCATTTCTAGATGCTAGCATGAAGCCTAGTGTAGTATTTATTGACAATTTTTGTAAATATCCCAGAAAGTTATTGTTTGACCACTCAAGGACAGAATCTGAGGTCACTCTTTTTAACTCTTTAACTTTGCTGGACAAAAATCAATGCCCTTCATCGACTTCTTTGAACTTTCAGTGATTGTGGCACACTCAAACATATTCAGCATTCTAAACAGTTTTTTTTTTCTTTTCTTCAAACAAAAAACTGTGGAATAAAAATTAATATTTCAATAATCTTGATGCAATGACAGGAACAAGTACGGGAAATGAAAGTGTATTGGCAAGGTTATGAGGGAAAAAGCATGTAATAGGGGAAAAGCTACAAAACCCATCACAACCACTTGACTACAAAACTGACAGTAAAATTATTTTAAATGCCTACATTCAGAAAATCTAGCAGTTTCAAATTATAAACAGTGAAATATACTGCACAACATTGCACAGTTCCTTTTAAAGTGTAAGCATTTTCCAAACCTGGTTTTTGGCAGGTCACTGTCTAGGGAACCTAATTACACATTACAAGCTGTAACTGTAGAACTGATCCCACTTGATACTCACATGCTAATCGTTCTTTTAATTGGGGCGTTGGAGCCAAATCAATGGTGCTTTTGTTGTGACAGTTCAACAGTGTTGGGTCAGCACCATAACTTAACAAAAGAGAACATACTTCCACCCTGTTCTTAGAAGCTGCTTCATGCAGAGGGGTGAATTGCCACAGATCCATTGCATTCACACATGCTCCATGCTTGAAAGGGAAAGGGGTAAAAAAAGATGCAATCAAAACAAGGACGTTAGAAAAACACTATGTTATTAGTTTTAATACAGTAGACTGTTAAAAAAAAAATCAATGCTTATATGCATACTGTTTCCACAACACTCATTTTCAATTTAACACAACATTTCAGCACACTGTGATTTTAATCACCTGGTATCCCACAGGTGCATTCAAAGAAGCCAAAGGCTAGCTAGTCTTCAAAGGAAAGGAGCTCTGCTACAGGTCAAATCAGAAAAACAGAAATATTCACATTCTCCAAATCACCTGTGAACAAGCTCTGGTTCTTTGCAGCTCTAGAAAGTGTCTAGAGTGACAAGCTGCACCCAGATAAATACATGTGCTGTGAATAACCCCCAAGATATGAGTGCCCAAGATATGAGTATCTAAAACAAGATGGGCACTCAAAGTTAACGTTAATTGAAAACATTTAAGTACAAGACTCTACAAGTAACATACATACATACTCCTGGATGAGTAAAGTATGTGTAATTCATCTCCAGTTACATTTTGATTGCACTTGGAGTACAGTCTGTAAGCAAGTACACACACTTTCCCATTGCTTCTCTTAAAGCTGTATGGTTTTGCAAAAAGTAATTCAAAACTCTCTGGAACAGAACTCCAATATGGAAAACGACTCTAACTAAATTGTTAAGACACACAGTAGTGTATAGGCTAAAGTGCATTTGTGGGGCTGTGTCTAGTACCACCATTGTAAAAATTCACTTTACAACTGGCCCCTGAAGTAAAAAAAATCATGACTCTTACTACAATGTAAACTTATTTCAATAGTTTTTTTTTCTTAGTTTTTTGCTTAACAAATAGAAAGATACATGGAATTAGATAACAGAACACTCAGTGGTTATAAAGATCTTGATTTGCTGTGGCAGCTGAGAATAGGCATAGCTCAAAACTCCTTTGGTGGAGTATACACATTATATTGCAGCCCACATCTTCAAGCCACTAGTCTAATGTGCATCATACTTGTCTTCAAGACTAACATCATCCAGATAAAACACTTCGGTTCCAAGAGTTCCTTTTTGTTAGGAAAACTGACAGGTTTCTCTTTCTTTGGGCTGAAGGCTACAATTCAGGGCCAGAACTGATGTTTTAAAGTTAATTTTCTCAAAAGATGGACTGCTCTTTTATTTTAAAACATTTACTATCTTTACCAGTGTTCTTTTTAAACACCTCTTATTGCTTTATCTTCTAAAATATTCTGCTATGTCAAACTCAAAATATCACTCATCTTGTAGGGTTTTTTTCGATTTTTTTTTTTTTTAGGTGAGAGTAGAAAAATTGAGATAAGCAGTACTTACTTGGTGGTATGAAAATACTCAACTTTGGAGCAGAGAGAGTGTAAAACAGAAAGCACATTTATAAAGAAAAAGCTGCTTCCTTGCAAGCAGAAGATTTTGTAGCTCCAGTTTAATAATCACTAACATGTAGAGCAAGAGCAATTTATCATTCTTTAAGTTTTATAAATCTACGTACAAAACAAAAATATGCAACCTGTATTAGGCTATTATAAACTGTTCTTATTAAATAATATGCAATTTAATCTCTTCAAAGACCAACCTTTACTAGAAGCTCTGTTACTTCGTAATGACCATAGGAACAGGCATTGTGAAGTGGCACCAGATCTCTACATAGAAGAAGAAGGAGAAACATGATTATTTTAATACACAAATATTAATTTCAAATGCATCTAACACATTGCAACTAGCACTACGCTTTATGTTGAACATTTTACAAAAACGATGAGACAAATGTTCAAATGAGACTATGGGGAAGTAAGAAGCTGAAGAAGAAACCAAAAAAATCCCATCAGCATTCATCAGAACAGTAAACATATAAAATAATCAGAAGATGAGAAGTGAATTGCATTGTCCCACTGCAGATGAAATGGTTCCACTCAGACTTGGAACCCTAAGCAGCAAGAACTATCTGCAGGGGCTGTTCAGGAGTGACCCCAATTATATCCTTTTTCAGAAGAACAATGCCGTAGTATCTTCTCCAGTGAAAACTAATCAACTTGCATTTTTGTCATAACAGAAAGCTTAAAGGTGACAGAACAGTCTCAAGATGGAAATTCCTCGTGGTTAAAACAGTATTACTGCTCCTTACTTCACCTCAATTTTCAACAAATTCTGTTTTGTTTCAACAAATTTATTCCCTGAATAAAGGGAAAAAGGAACTTACCCTTTATCCTTAGCGTGCACGTCAGCTCCGTGCTGCAGTAACAGCTGGACTATTTTTACACGGTTATACCCAGCTGCTAAATGTAATGGAGTAGACTGAAACAACAGAACGTAGAATAAATCAGAACATAAAATCAAGATTGATTTTGTATTTCTTTTTCACAACTTGTTAACAGTACTAAATGCTGAAGTCCTTCAAGACTTACAAGTTTAAAAAATCCCAGAGTGCTTGAATCAGACATTTGATAACTATGTTCATTGTTTACTGATTACTCTTGAAGTTAACATCAAAATAAACACAAATCCCAAATTTACTCCATCACTAATACAAAGGCCACTTTTGGTTTTTTAGCCTACCATAGCTATAAATACTTTGCTGGCACAAACTATGTCCTTGTGAAAGGGGAAGCAGGAAGACCAGTAGCAACGATGACTGTTAAACTATGAAGAAGTCTTTCTGCCAATCAGTGAAGTAAGCTTAAAAATTATCAAGAGGGATTGTTATCCACATTTGTGAGTGCAGTAAGCGAGCAGGGTGTGGGGGAAATTTCATCTCTTCCAAACTCTCACCCTTCACAGAGCAGACAGCTCAATGATCTTTTCTGGCAAATGCATTCAAACATCAGCAGCACTAAAGGCAGAGCTACGAATTAGTGAGAAGAAATCTTATCCTCTGAGTTTACAAACCTGCCCACTGAACCAGATTTCTACAGTTCCTAGAGGATTAGCTTCATAACCAGATGAGAAAACAGAGATGCATCAGTGTTTTGGAGATCCCACTATCTTACCACAAAGCCTCACAAAAGGCAAGTAACTAGATCAAAACTTGGGTGAATGAGTACAAATACTTAATGAGAATAACGATGCCAAAAAGTGATACTCAATAACTTGAACCTTTTGTAGGCCAGGGGCTGAATGCAGAAGACTCAGGATTTTTCAAAATGGAGATTTTTATGTATTTCTTTACCATTACTTACAGCAATGAACAGCCTGCTCCTGAAACAGGAGCAGTAACTTGCCTAAGGGTGCATGTCAAATAAAGCACCTGTGTGTTTCTCCCTGACAGGGACAAAAATCTGAAAAGGCCTCACTTCTTTATCATTGCAGATAGGGAGGTCAAGCTGAAGTTTCAACTGAAAAGGTGTCTGTTTATTGCTTCTATATAGAAATACTTGCATAGCTCTTTTAAGATTAAAAAACAAACAAAATTCCTCAGCTGGCTGCTAGAGAGGTGGAATCTTATTTTCCCACATACAGCGAAGAAAATTGATTTTATGTTTAACATTTTTAAAATCTGGTCAAACAATAACTGGATCATGTAAGAGGTAACTACTTTTAAATCAGGTTTTAAACAAAAATACCTTTCTGCCATCACTTGCATGACAGTTAACATTTAATGGTGTAAGAAGAGACATCATCTTTTCTTCATTTCCACTCCTGAAAAACAAGGTAAAATGAGCAGAAAAATACATATCCCAATTTTTAGTAGTTATTAGTTATAAAACCTTATTCTGGTTTTATATTTTTCACTTCAGTGAAATGTTCAATGCTCAACAGATCTGAAGCAACACATTCCCCTCTGTTCTGTCAGCATTAAAGGGAAAACAAAAATGCATTTATGCAACTACTTTTGTAGCCTCATTCACAGAAAACAGCCAAAGCTTAGCATCTAGATGGAATGCAAGCTCCAAAGACTATATATCTATATATTACACAAAATCTGCAAATATAACAAATTCCAGTTATTTTCCAAACATACATACCTGGCACTTTCTAAGAGTTCATCTTTCTTGTATTCACCTAGAAGACAAAAGGGCTTTCTTTAGCTGTCAAATAAATATCTGTATGTCAAGCTACTTAACCTCCTCTTCTAAAACTTTAGAGAATGTAAATGCTAGAAGTACTTACAAATACTCTTCAGTTGTTAAAGGGAGCTTTTAAAAAAGAGGAAGGACGAGTTTTTACACAAGCACGTATTCATAGGACAAAGGGAAATGTGTTTAAACTAATCAAAAAGAGATTTAGATTAAATGGAGGAAATTCTTTACTCAGAGGGTAGTGAGGCACTGGAACAGGCTGCCCAGACAAGTTGTGGATTCCCTGCCCCTGGATGTGTTTAAGGCGATGCTGGATAGGGTCTGGGCAACCTGGGCTAAACAATGTCCCTGCCCATGACAGGGGGTTGGAACGACGTGATCTTTAAGGCCCCTTCCAACCTAAGCCACTCTATGATTCTAAAAATTTGACAGTTCATTATTGAAGTAGGATGATAAACTATTCAGACCACATGCCATGACTGAGATGATGAAAGCCATAAGGGAATTCTATTTAGAATTATAAACCAGAGACAAGTTAAAGTAGTACCAAAAAGACAAGCCCCAAACTACTATGTTACATCAGTTCAACTATTACTAGTCATAAAGAAATCTAAAGATTATCATTTACCAGTCAGCACTGCCTTTGCAGATGGATCTGCTAAATCCAAAGCTGTTCTTCCATCTGTGTTCCGGATGGTTGGTTCAGCACCATGCTGCAACAGCACTATAAAAATGCAAAAGTCTTCCATGAGAAAACAATTCTACAAGACAAGCTTTATGAGACATATCATTACTGTAATCTGCAAGCAGTAAAAGAAACATCCTAACTTCCTTTTTCAAATTTTTAACGTCAGCATTCTTCAATGTCATCTGTGACCAGTGTATCTGGTGAAACATGTCTAGACACATGTTAAAAGAAAAAAGCAGATCACAAACAGAACAACCACAGACTGACAAGAGACAATCTCAGTTGAAAGCTTGTGACTGACCCACCACAAAAACTCAGCAGCTATTTTCCATCAGCTCCAGAGCATGCTGCCCCAAATCCTGTGCTATCCTAACCTGCAGACAGCAGTGGTGGGCTGTGCACGTTGCACTCATATTCAGGCCAAACAGGCAATGTTATCTGTACAGCTCTTAGAGCTTTACAGCTCTCTTAAAGCAAATGGCAGCAAACCAAAGAATCAAGAAATGCTTCTTGACTATGTGTCTAACTTTCTACCTCTTCCTTAAAGAGCTCCTCTTAAGAACTGTGTAGGTAAAACAGGTAGTCAGTATAATTGAAGTTTTCCCATCTATAACTAGTTTAATACAGCTGCTACACATAAGACAGAATGAATCCATTATTAAAATCACTTTTATTCTTTCCACTACATTATGATCAGAAGGAGAAGAGTCTAGGTTGAAATAGAAGAGATTTTATCTCCATCACGTCACTTTAAAGCACTTTCTCCATGATGTCAAGGTGAACCTTTAATAGGTAGACAAATATAAAAAACAGGTCCAAAAACTTCTGTCTTGTAACAGTGACATATGAATTGAAGTTCATGAAAGATGTTTACTTCTAACCCTTGTATCAACCATAGCTCCATGGAATGAAAATGGTCTTTAAAGGGTTCTTAATTTTTTGCAGCGAAAACAAGTGAGTCAGTCACAGGAAGAGTGGGAGAAAATTACCAATGCAGACATCTGTCTTGCCCTTAATGGCGGCTTCATGAAGAGGAGTGTAATTCCAATTATCTCGAGCGTTAGGATCCGCGCCGTGCCGCAGGAGCAGATTGACAACCTCAGCATGGCCAAAAGAGCAAGCATTGTGGAGAGGAATAAGGCCTCCATCATCTCGTGCATGGACATTGGCACCACTTTGAAGCAAATATTCGACTACATCCTTCCGACCAAAACCTGGAAAAGGCAGAAAAGGCTTCAGGGTGGGGAAAGAGAAATTCCTGCCCCAGATGTGCAGATTAAACCAATGAACTTCAATAAGAGTAATCACTCCTAAAGACAATCACAAGTGGCATGGTTTACTAAAGAAGCATTTACACTCTAAGGATGTTTCTGAAAGTCTTAAAAATTAGATTAAACTCAGTGGAAAAATAATATTAAAGATTAAATATTAAAGAGAAAAACAGTATCTTGATAGGATTTCCTCAAATTTCAGCTGTATCTTGTATACTTATATAATGGCAAATGAACTAGGACATCAAACTGCATCTATATTTACTCTACTATCTCCACAAGAGGCCAGAACGCTTTAGGATTTCTGCTTGTAGCCAGTACACCCATCTGGTTATGTTCCAAAGGCCACCTCAAAGGTTCCATGAATGTCTCTGTGGGCCTCAGCAATTACTAGGGCAGGTAAGAGCCATATTTTAGTATGTATCAGTCTTCTGCCAAGAATCTTCTGGGAAATAACTCATGTGTGTAGGACTTGGCCTTCCTTGCTTTAAATAACTGAGTTACAAACTCTTTTCCTGAACAGATCAAGATCTGGATCAAGTCTTGAGCTCTCCCCTCAGAAAGAACAACCATGAAGTTGCCAACACCACTGATATCCAGACTGCAGCAAATTTAAACTTTGCTACACATCACCCATAGAATGTCCATGGTAGGTTTAAGTCCTTGCAACCATAACCTAGAAATGATGTATAATCCTGATAACAACAGAGCACTTCAGTGACAAAGTCACCAAAGCATACAAGTGTCAGCATTCCAGTTATAACTGAACTTGCAGTCTCAGCTTAGTTGTGACTGAACTTTTTCATAGTATGTTCTTCACTAAACCCAACGTCAGTAAATCCTTCTGAAGCAAGAAGCACTTTCACACCCAGGAGTTTCCAAAAAACCCACTGCCATTATTAAGCAATTTCTGGATCCCACCTGCTAAGAGAAGATCTTGTAGACAAGCTGTATGGCAGACAGAGAGGCGTGGACAAGTATTCAGAAACACTTTAGTTAAATTCTCACTTTACTCTTCTTTCCTCTAAAGTTAGGAACCACATTCACCATGGATTCCTCATTATTATTAAAAACAATCATTTTATGTCAAACTTTTGAATCACAGAATGAATTTCATGGTGTTTTCCAGTAACAGTCACAAGGCTATACTGGTGATGTATTTCTTCCAAATACAATACTAACAACACAAATCTTAGCTTACTAGCCCTCGCCTATGATGCAACCACAGCCTACAGCAGATTTACTTTTGAGCCTCACTTACCCACCTTACCTGTCCTAACAGAGAACAGGAGCTCCACATCCTTGGGATGAGAACTGGATCAGACACATGGTCCGTGCAAAACCAATTTATCTGCACAGGCACAGTAAGTCATATTCACTGCACATGCATGCACATTTCTGCTGCCCCAAAAAAATATTAGTAGCTATACCCATGCAGCCTTATTGCCTATGCTACATTATATGCATCATGTTTCTCATTCTTAAACATGTTCAGCTATTCTAAGTATTATAAATACTGTTATTTTTCTTAAATGTGTCCTGATATTTTTCTTGCTTCTTGAAGCTTTCAAAAATTATGTTTATAGTTTGAATATACACTCAAAACATACTAAATTATTTTGAGAAACTACTCAAAAGAGATCTTCACATGTGCCAGAGTCTTGCAAATTCATAATCAAAACTGTTATTTGATGACTGTTATTTGCTTGGTATTTTCCTTTGAGTACCAAAAAATGTTCTCCAGAACTGCTGCAATTATGTTAGAAAAGACTCTGATCAAATTCTTTGTCCAGAAGTTACATATCTGGTAGCTAAACCACTCGTTCTTGTACAGAAGGCACTCCTACCCCTCAAAGTATTGATGTAATGCCATGTTTTTACAGGTAAACTTCCTCAGCAGGAATCAACATCTTAATTGAAAATCAGCTCCAGTAAACCTTGTTATAGGCACAGAGAATTCCCTCAGATGCCTCTATTTAACACAGAGGTTACAATCAGATACAATTCATGAGCAATCCATAGCTTCTCTCTCAGCAAAGCCTGCATCTATTCAGAAAGTATCTCAAGTACAGCAACACCTCTCAACTCCCTGTAACTAATTTAATGTCAATGAAATTAACTCATTTGTATCACATCAATTTTTGTAACTTCTCTCCAGCACTGAGTGCACAGCAGGGATTCCTTACTTCCTTGGGGAAGCATTTGTACAAGAGGGCACCATATATGGAAGGGGAATTATTTTCCCGTTACTTTCTAAAGGATGCATGAGTACAGAGGAAGTGGCCAAAGCACACAATGGTCTCGCCTCTGCTGTTTTCCCTGAGAGGGGAAAGCAGGGCAGCCTTTGCTATCACGGGAAGGCAGTCACTGCCTACTCTAACAGAGCCTCTTTGCCATTACTTGGCTCCTGCAAAAACTATTTCAACACTTTAAAAACCCCAACATTGTAATTTTTAAGAGGTACGGGTTTTCTTTAGTTCTTGAGCTCTTATCAAGAGATCACCTAAATGGGATCACAGCTTCAACTGTGCAAGGTAATGGTCTTATCATCATGAACTCTTTGTTTTTTACTGCCAACAAGAAAGGCTGGCTACTCAGGACCTCAAGCTGACACTCTTCTACCACCTGTGACAGTCGAGCAGCTCACTGCACTTGTTCCCTGGAAAGACACAAATTTTTAGCTGACAATTCCCAATTATTTATCATAGTAGAAACGTACAACTGTGTATAATTTAAAAAAGGTATTTATTTACAGTCACTGTGTGTCATAATTGACATTTAGCTACTTTTGATGGGATAAAAAGCTAACAGAAAGAACTTAGTTCAAATTCTTCTCTCCTACCCTGGGTGTTCATACTTTTTATGAATTTTAGATTGCAGGAAGAGCATTTTGGTACCTGCCAAATCCTTAAAACCCTGTGATACTTTGACACACACTGTGATGAAAAAGACTGACTTGAGGAAGTATATGCAGCTTATGATGGGAGATGATGGAGTCTTTTTTATTGTGAAGGGTGGTGGGCTCTTGATTAACCCTTCAAGGTAACTATCACACACAGAGTTGTGTAATACAAAATCCAAAGAGCAAGCTCCAGCAAAACTCCAATATGTATTACTTCTGATAATGACATATTTCTAGGGACAGCTTGAAGCTTTTTAAAATTTTTTAAACATATTTTCCTTCAAAATCCACCTTTACAAACGGACACATGGAAAAAGAGGAAATGTTGGGGGTTTTTTAATTGTTAGGTAAGATCTGGGAAAAGACTTAAAAAATAGAATCCAAGTTCAGACCCAGCATGCCACTAAAAAAGGAAAAAAGGGCAATGCAAAACATGGTGTATTTCAGCTGCAACTCCTCCATAAAAGAAGTCTTGAAACTGAATGAAACGAGTCAGAGAAGTTTTGTAATGTATTTTCTAAGAACGCCCAGACAACGAGGATAAACAAAGCAGGAATACAACAGATTTTTGCTTTTACTTCCTGGAATGTGACTCCTTTAGAGGCAAAGACAAAAGAAGTGAGTATTACTCCAACTGTGAATAACAGGGGAAAGGCAAAACCAAACAAAACCAGTCAGGCCCAAGCCCAGGAGCTACTTATGTCCACCTTTCACACAGAGCCTACTGCAGGTGGGCTGACAACAGCAGAGTTCGACCTGAGGCGGTAAAGAGAGCGCCACGAGAAATCCCTCAGGCGCCTTTTATCACGTTAACCAGAAACTATCAGCATCTCCTACAGGCCGGGGAGAGGAGTCATTAATTTCTCTGTACTGACTCTGAAGAAGACTCGGGCATGACAAGAGTGTCTCCCATTTACACACCAACCCGTTCAACATTACAACTCTAACGACTACATCAACTTACGGCTATGCATTTTTTAAAGAAAAGTCTTTCTACAGATCAGGAGTTATTTAAAGTCAAGTCAGATTACCCCTGTTCAGAGAGATAAACTAAATGATCATAGTGAATAAGAAACATCTTAGGCAAAAAAACCCCCGAACTAACAAAAAGCAAATAAATAAAAACAACCCTTCACTTCTCCAAAATGCTCTAAAACATACACAGTTGGTTAGAAGTTCAGAGTTTATAAGCAGACAGGCAGGATTGCTGCATATAAAAAAACAGCTACAAAAATTGTCTTCCTCTGTCAGGATATTTTAAATTGCCTCCTGAGCTCTCCTGCCAATCAAGCTTCTAGAATTTATGAAATACTGCTGTGCTGAGGAGCCTTTCAAGAACTTAGACCTCTTAAGTCTGAGTCAAGCTTTCTTAACACGAGGAAAGGACATCTGAAGAAGAAGCCTTTACCAAGATAATCTAATAAAGAAACAAACATCTTTGTTACTACCCATATTGTTTAGCTGAAAAGAAGCTGCTGTTTTCTGCAGCCTGTCCACCTTGGGATCCTATGTCTAAGACTGTAATTAAACCAAAACAACCAACACGAAAACAACAGCCACAGTCAGGTCTTTGTCTGAACAGGTGGGATACAATCTTGTGGCCTGTTGCCAGTCAATGCAGTTATCCTGTGACGTCAGTTGTTAGCTTACTTACGTCCTGAATTAACGAAGCGCATTTGTCAAAGATAAGAACGCAAAAAACTTAGAAATGGTGTTATCTGACGAGCACCTTCACGAGTTCAATTTTAAAAATGCACAGGCCTGCTGAAATCCATGAGAACTGTACGTGGGACGTGTGTTCCTATCAGAGCTCACGTGTCACAACACGAACAGTATAAACCCCACTCCAGATGTGTCCTCAGAGCCAGATGAGCTTTGTTTTTTTTAAAAAAAGGAGAAAAAAAGTAAAAGAAAAAAGCGAGCAGACGCAGCTGTACCGCTCGGCGACCCCCACCGCGTGGGTGACACCGACTCGGCCCCGGGGCCGGGCCGCGGGGCGGGGGCGATGCTCAGGGGCCGGCGGAGCGCTCGGACCCCGGCGCTGCACCCGGCCCGAGCGGCGAGGCCCGAGCGGCCCGGTGCTCCCGGCGCTGCCCCGCGGCCCGGCCCGGGGACCCGGGGAGGCGGCGCTGCCCCCCGGCTCCCTCTGCCCTGGTACCTGCGGCGAAGTGCAGCGGGCTGGACTTCCTGCCCGCCGTGTCTCGGCTGTTCACGTTCTCGGGCCGCACCAGCCGCTTGACCCGCTCCACGTCCCCGTTCCTGCAGGCCTCGAACAGCTCCCGGGCCGGCTCGGCCGCCGCCGCGCCGCAGCCCGGCGCCTCGGCCAGAGCGGCCGCGCCGCCCGCGCACCTTCGCCCCGCCATGGCCGGGCCGGGCCCCGCGCAGCCCCCGCCGCCCCTCACGGCCCGCGGGGCTCCGCACGCGCTCCCGGGCGGGCGCTGCGCCCGGCGGAGGGATCCGGGCACCGCCGGCCTCCTGCGCAGGCGCGCGCGGCGGGAGCCTCCCAGCGCCGGGCCGCGGTGCTGCGGCTCCATCCGGCAGCGGGCCCGGCCCGGCCCTGGGGGCGCCACAGCGCCTCAGCACGGGCCGTGAGGGGGACACCGCGCACACGGGCTGCCCCTGCTCCCTTGGAAGGGATGATGGGGAGCAGAAAATAATACAGCGCTAGCGCATCCTCCCAGAAGAACAAATGTACCTTTGCTGCTTTCAGTAATTAAATGTGGGGATTTTTCTGTTCAGGGATTCTTCCCCACCCCCCCGCAAAATGTGTAAGTCTGCGGTTTGGTGCCAATAGCTTCACGATCCTCGCACAATTGCTTGTATAGCAAAATCCTGTGACTCTGAGGAACTTGAGTGCTTGCATAACAACTATGAAATGGAAATTATACAACATAAATGACATGTTTCTCTTTATTAATATCGGAAAACAGATAGCAAAAAACCCCTGTTAGTTGACTTTGCCAATTCAAGGTTTTGGAAGAGAACAGAAAGTGTCTGTTCCACCCCCTTCCCCCTCCTCTAGTAAGCCTCATCGGCTTGATGGGGAAGCCTGAGCTCAGATAGGACTGACTAAAAGAGGACTCAGCTGATAATTCTGAAATGTGGGGGTTTTTCACTCACACCATATTAAAACACTTACTTTGGGAAAGGTAGTTGAATAGGGTCAGTACCTTCCTGTTGCAAATGCAGAGATGAGTAACTCCAAACTCAATTCATCTTGCAGACTACTGTTACATTAGGAAATTAAATGACTTAACTACAAGATCTAGCACATTTGTACAGTCTAGTCAGTTCCATTCTGTCAAACATCCCTGTCCCTGAAACAAGGCAGTTACATCCAAATTTTCTCTCCCTGTCCATGCTAACATTTAAACTGCACGCAGGGATTTTTCTGTGGAGACTACAAGCTGTGCCAGGCTGTCACCATGCTCTAGTGACAGATCAAGGTCTGATGCTTGTGTCTGTGGCCTGTTCAGTTTAGGAATTTACACATAGCCACAGTAGCAGTGTGACAGAAAAATGCAGCCAGCACGGGGCAGAAACCACATGGTTTGACAAATGTGATGCCTCGGTCATACGTGTTTTCTGTAATCCCACTGGCTTTTTTCTGTGTCTCCATTTAAGTTTCAAGCTGTGCTCAGCAGGCAGGGAATAGCCTGGCTGTGGCCAGAGTCCCATGCTTACATAATTCATCCACTGCTTTGCATGGGGCCATGATGTTCCTGCATAAACTGTCATCAAATGTGGCTCATAGGCCTGCAGCCCTCTCAGATCATCCCAACTTCTCCAAAGTATGCATGATGAGAGCTTCCCTTTCTGCCTGCAGATGCCACAGACTGAAAACAAGACCTGCAATGCTGCTATTTGTATCTTTTATTATCACCATTAGCATAGCTGGAAAAATATACAAGCTTTTGAGTTCATAAAGCCTTCTCTGAGCCTACAGCAGAAGTAGCAAATGTGTTAACTTGACTGCTTTCATTTCAAAGTTAAAGAAGGGATTTTGTATCTAGAAATCTGTGGAAGTGCAAATACCTGTGTAAATACAAACATACCCTGCTCCTCAGGTCTTCTAAGTAATTTTAAATCCAGAACAATATTTCACTGTTCCACTGGAGCACAATTATAAAGAGCATGGCCTGAAATAAACTATACACTCTCTCCACATCACTATACCCAAAAGATACTATTATTCTAAATTATCTGTAGCTTGATTTGCTTTGCCAGCACATCTTTGTGATAGCTTGAGTGTGAAAGTACAGCAAGTCTATATGAATGGAAACAGTTAAAAAAATTATACTGTAAGAGCAGGATTCAATTAGCCTTGAATTCAAGGAGGCAAAGGCTCTCAGCATATTTTAGGACTGGTGTATCAGTAGCCTTCACAGTGACTTTTGAGATTCACCACACATACCCTCCTCCTTCTTATGTTATTTATATGTTTATTTCATGATAAAATAATCTGTAAATTCCAATATTTTTTACTTTCTTCTCTACAATAGCATGGTTAGAAAACTGTAGCTGAAATAAATGCCAAATCCCACCCAATACATGTGGAAGGGACTTTTGTAGAGGCAGCAGGGGCTTTGTAACCCTCCTGTTATTAACCCAGCCTGACAGGCTCAGCCACGAACAGCTCAGAAAAAATTCACTGTTCCTCCTTTTAGTGTAATTTGTGATATACCAATGGCCTCTACCTTTGAAGTGTATTTATTCTGGTGGCATAACCTCACAAAACAGAAACATTAAGTATTTTGGAAGTGTGCTCAGTTTGTTCAGAAACTTGGTTGGTCACTAGAGGGCAGGAAAGGAAAGGAGATAAAAAGGAAGGGGGGAAAAAAGGGGGGAATAAAAAGAAGAAAAATAAAAATAAATAGAGAAAGATACAGAAAAAGAAAGAAAAATACGGACTGTTTGGTATGGAAAGACCAGAGAAGCCTTAAAAATAAATGCTTTACCTTTCTGCTTGGGAGATTAAGGTTTACTTATGGGGGAAGGCATTGTTCATGCCAATCTACAAGGCAGTCCATCAGATTTAGGATTTTTGGCTGTCAACCTTTCATGTCATGAGGATTTCCAGCTCTTTCTATTTGGTCCCTGCAGTGCTTTGCCTTGCTCTTGGAAGCAAAGTAAAATGCTAGAATATATAGAACATTTCAAGAGTTCAGAAATTTAGCTTATTCCAAAAGAGAATGATTTTAAATTTATTCCATTTGAAGTATTTCCAGATGAGGCTTGGAAAAAAAGCCCAAACCAGGGACAATTAATGTGTACATCAGGAAATAATAAAAAATTCCTATAAAGGGTTTATTTTGGAGAGAAACAGAAGTGATCTGTTGTTTATGACTAAATTTTTATAACTATAAATAGAAACTTTCTCAGTGCAAGCTTCTTTTTCTAAATGAAAAGATCAATTTAAGAAATACAGACTCACTGCAAAATCAAAGCAGTACAGGCCATACATCAGCAAATATGTGTAATACTGGATCTTTAAAGAAACTTTCCCCCTTCCCCTTCTTATCTAATCCATCAAGTACTTTTGCTATGTCTCCCAAACAGGCAGGAACCAGTTCTTTTTCTCTGCCAGTTACCATGTGTAGTTAGTGGTGTTTGATATGTACCACCTTTATTTTACCAGCAGTTGGGGGTAAAGTGTAATAATTATAAAATGTTGTTCTGGAATAATAAAGGGATTAAAAGAAAGAAAGAAAGACAGAAAGAAGGAGACATGGAGATGGTGAAATGTTGAGAAAGTGAGCTTTTCAGAGAGGAGCAAACACAAAACTGAGTGCTCCCTCTATGAGATGGGGATACACTGTGGGTTGTTAACAAGCTGTGGTGATTTTGTTATCCAAATACTGTATCTGTGTATGCTGCACCCAAGGTAAAGGTTCAGCAGCTTCATGACCAGCTGTGGTGACACCAGTTAGAGAAGATTCTTTTCAGTGGTGGGGAGAAGCTTGTGATCTAGACACCAGCAGCAGAGATAAGTGTATGAGAGTTCATGGAAACTAGATTGTACAGAATAAAAAAGCCTTTGGTCCAGGATGCCTGTGATTTGTTTAAAATTGTTCCAGTTTTCTGTCAAAAACTGCTAGGCAGAAACATGTCTAGAGGGCTTAAAGGGAGCTCTTGTTTGTTTTTCTGTAGTGCCTGGAACATTCTGGGATGACAGAGAGCTTTTTTAAAAGTGTAGGCTCCTTGCATGCAAAGCAGAATTACATGGGGTGCCAGCATGGGAACATGGCAGAGGCCTGGGAAGTTGTTATTTTTTATGGGGAAGAAACCACAAGCAGCAGAGCAGCAGTAGGGCCAAAGATCAGCATTGACTGGGGATGCCAGCAAAACAGATTCATCTGTACCACAAATAAGTATAATAATATGAAAATGCTAAAAGAAAGGCAAACCAGAATATGTGTCCAACTGTGAAATTCATTTTTCTGAAGCCAATCAAAAGAAAAAAAAATGTGGGCTAATTAGGTTATAATCTGTGTAGAACTCACTGAAATAGTAATAGGGAGAGAGCAATTCTCCTGAAAAATCATCTTAAGGGAGAATATTTCAAGAGGAGCAACCCACAAGTAGCAAGAGACCTCCATGCATTTAAATTGAAGTTCAAGTGACATTTTATTAACAAATTTTGGTATTTGTTTTCTGTCCAAATTAAAAGAAAAAAAAAAAAAAAAAAAAAAAAAAAAAAAAAAAAGGCTGTGTGGAGGTTCACACATCTTCACAGTCTGTCCTGGGCATTTAACAGAAGTGTCCAGGTTCTCAAGTAATTGACAAAGCAGGCAGGTTTCTCAGTGCTTTACACTTAATTGCCCTCTGAAGCACTGTTCCTCTTTCTACCGAGGGCATAAGAAGACTACTTTTAATTTGGATACCTAAATTGGTTGCCTATAGTATGTACATACCATACAGAGCAGGCAGTGTGAAGGAAAGCAAAGAAGAAACTAAATGTAATGTTTTTAAAGAAAGTAGCTGTGTACCCCTCCAAATAGTTGCACATAGATTGTCAAGTTTTTATTTTAGGACGGATCTTTGAGAGGCAATTTCTCAACAATTCAAATGATGGCTTCTTGGAACAGCTAGTTCCACAGTCCAGGGAAAAAAATAGGAAAATGAACAGGCTATTCTTGACTTCAGCCTAAGAAAGAGTTAGTTCAAGAAGTTTTTATAGTTTCACCATGAAGTAATAAGTGTCAAATCCAGTGAATTTCAGTATTTCTAATGGAAGGCTCCTGCTGAAAAGTAGTCCATGGCAGTGATTCAGAAGAGGAATTGTGATGAGAAGAAGGAATGTTATTACAGTGGTATTAAAATCAGACATGAAACCATTAAAATCCTAAGACATACTGTGAAGAATATATTTATGCAGATTTCTAACTGAGTGACAGAAAGTAGGAAATGTTCAAATGGTTGTTGGAGTCACACTCTAATGGTCAGAAATTTTCGGTAAAACCTATAAAAATAAACATTTTTTTTGTTTTAAAGGAGGATTATGAGAAGTGAACACAGTTATGTATATATCCTACTGAGCATAAGTTATCACAGAGCTAAACCAACATTACAACTAGAAACTACTACTTTGGGAGGATTTTTTCCCACACCTTAAAATTTATTGTAACCAGTAATGTCTCAAAAAGGATAGAGTACATTTTGTGAGGGATATTCTTTGAGGAAAAAAAGTGCTCCATTAAGACAATTCTTATGTTCCTGCAAGCAAGGTTTAAAATCTTCATCCAAAGATATTTTTGTCTTTAGCAGAAAAATCTCATAATACTCAGATATTTACCACATAAAGATATTTTTCTTCCTACCTGAATGCAGAGTAGACAGCCACACTACAAAAAAAGTAGATAATCCTCACTTATGGGAAATCTATTTTATTTAATAGTTCTGTGAGTCAGTTGAAGACAGAATCCCTTTATGAGACCTCTGAGACCAAAAAAAAGGCAACAGAACTGCTGGTAACCCCTTAAATTTATTGAAGACTTGAGTCTAACAAGTTAGAAAACAGTGAGAAAGTTCTAAAATAACTGTACACTTGAACAGTGTTGAAAGCAAATTAAATTGCAAAAATAAATTAAAAGCCCTTAATCTGGCAACATTTTAAGGCTCTGTTACATAGGTCTTTATTTTTGTATGTATTACCTGACTAAATATATGCAAGAAAAAGATTCTTGCACCAGTTTCACTGAGACTTTACAAAAGGCTTACTGAATTTTACACTGAAGTTTATTAAAACATTTTAAAAGTGAGATGTCTTCAGCATCATTCTCTCTCTCTCACACACACACACAGAAAACCCATTAATAAAGCAATTTTTAAATAGAACAGCAAAATTTTTGGCTTTTTTTATTGTCAATATTATACATTTAAGGGAGGGGAAATATTAGCAAATTAAATATTGTTGGTTTCCATCCATTTTCCATCCATAAATGCATGGCAACATACCATTCATTTATGTGTATGCACAGCCTTTCTCCAGATTTTGGGTTTTTTAGCAAGAGAGAGAAAATTTTAAGCACTTTATTCAGGCAGTTTATTCTAGGATTATTTCTGTGATCTTTTTTATTGTCTAATTATTTTAAGCAACTGAGATTTCTTCTATATAGTTTATATGAAGTCTTATAGCAGTAATTTACGTTTTTATTTGTCCATGGAAGATAACTTTTCCATTCAGTCCAGAAAATTACTGATTTTCTTCTTTTATCAAACATGCCTTGATTGTTGAAATGTTGCCTTATGGTCGCTCTCAAGACCATGGGTACACAGTGATGTAATCTGACTGCCTAAAAATAGTAAATGGTGCTAAATTTCACCTGGGAATGTGATTATTTAGCATGACACTGTGTACTTGGCCAGTATAGCCAATGCCTAATACCTGATAAATTCTTCTTTAAATGGCAATACTTTTTACTGTATAGGGTAATGCTGTGTAAAGAGGATTTTAGCTATCTGGGAAATATATTTAAAAGTTTTCCATTTTATATTTTAGAGATTACAGAACACATTTCTTTATAATTAAAAATTAGGTCATTTTTACTTTATACAATTCCATAAATGCCAACTTGCTGCTAAGGCGAAGTTACACAAGATTTCATTTCAACAGCAAGGTTACTTGGGGTTAGAACTAAATATATCTGAGGTTCTATCTCTCTGGAATCATTCCAGGAGCATGAATGGTCACCCTTCACTCTTTGCTTTTCAATTCTTTGCCTCATCTGGCCAGGCCCTCTGGTCTTCAAGATGAGAAATATTTAACTCAGTCTCCTACCTCACTTCCATAGAAAATGCCTCATGGGAGCCTATTTTACTTACAGATCTGCCTCATGACTTGAACAACTTCAAGACTGGAAACAGAGCATCTGAATGGAAGGTTAGGCTGGTGTGGAAAAGTGAGCATGATGAAGATCTTAAAACCTTAAAGACATTTGAAATGCTGTCACTGCACACAATATGTGTGCACACAAATAAAGGCCACATAGGCATCTAACAGTGAAATAGCTTTTTCACATTAGGTTACTAACTGGTTTTCTTCAGAAATAATTTCACTGGTGATCCTTTCTCTGCTGTCTGGAGAGCTCATGGTGCAGAGCTACTGCTGTCTTCCTCAATACTTCCCTTGCATGGAAACTATTCAGTGTGGACCAGAATAGCTCTTGCAGTCTAGATAACAGAACCCAGATGTTCTTGTGGCCCTCTTAGCTTATAAACAGAAGTACTCTGCAAAAGATAAACACTGGTTACAAGTTGGCCTAATTTGTATTTGATCCAAGATAAATGGTATTCCTGGAAAAAATATATGAAATGCATGCTAGTTACTAGGGATCTTAAATTGTAGGCAAACAAATTATCATTTGAGTCAGTTTGACACAACCAGCAAAGTCAGTGGTGCATTCAGAAGGGTGCAGAGCACTGTAGAACTGATGACAGCACATGCACAAATGGCTCAAGGGTCTTCCTCTCCATTTAGGCACTTTACGCTGTAACAGTACTTAATAAAGCTATTAGGAATATATCAGTTTCCCTTTATATAGCTACATTGAGTGATCCAAAGGCAGTCTGTGCTGTAGCAAAGATCTGAGAGGCCACAGAACAGATTTACCACAACAACTAATACATGCCTGTATTCTTTTTATCCAAGACAGAGCAATCACAGTAAGGAAAAATCAGGAGGTATTAGGAATCCTCCAATTTAGCCAAAAGAGCTTCTAGCAAAACAAACTTGGAATAAAATGAAATTGTACTTTTTCTGAGCAATTCTCACTTGGCATCTACTCAGGTAACACAGAGAGGGAAGTTCTGGGAAGTTGGATTTTCCTTACAGAGAGTGTGAAGTAGAAACTGCCTTTTGCATATAACAGCACAGTAACATCATCTTCTGGGGAAGAACTGGTCTGCTTTTAGCAGAGATCTCACAGAGTCCTGTAGGTGTAGCCCACCTTGGCTAAGAGCTGATTTTTTTATTTTTTCCCCATGCTTCCTAGTTCTGTCTACCAAAATATTGGAATATTTGGAGTAGTTGTGTTGACTTACATAGAGAGACCTGCTTATGGGAAGTTCAGTAACATGCCTAAATGCTTTCCTAATTAGGCTGGTCAACTGCCAGTCCCTTTAGGACAGGAGAAGAATCTGGAGGCTTTGCCTCTGCACTGGCAGAAGAGTGGGAGAGAAAAGAAATAAATCTAC
Source organism: Phylloscopus whistleri (assembly GCA_017589585.1). Lineage (NCBI taxonomy): Eukaryota > Metazoa > Chordata > Aves > Passeriformes > Phylloscopidae > Phylloscopus > Phylloscopus whistleri. The sequence goes on from JADMLD010001286.1 coordinate 285,515, forward strand.
TATAGATTCCCTTAGCTAACATTCCTCAGCACTGTGTTATTTATTTCCAGACAGATTTATAATGTACTTTGATGCTGAGCTCATAACATTCTTAAAAGGAATATTTAATAAGTCCCTGAGGAGAAGAAGCAGAAATCAGAAGATATTATGCTTCAGTATAGTAAGAAATTAACCAAGTATTCATGCTACTTACATTGTTCAAAAAAGCTATGGGAAACTGTGGTGGTTAAATCTAAATTATGCATTAATGGCCACCCTGAGACCACTCTCTAAAGCAATCCTTGTCCAGCAGATGCTGACTTGGAAGCTTGGGTTTAGACATGGTGTGAGCTGGTGCCTTACACTGCACTAAGGCTGCAGGCCACAAGGAACTTGTGAGGAAGCAGGATGGATGGAGGATGGGCAGGTGATACAACACTGCTGTGTGAACTCTTGCAAAACAGCATTTTTGCAGCTATCTTGTCTTTTTTATGGAGGTAATTACCCAGTTGGGATGGTAAAAGAGTTCACTGTAGGTGTGGTAAGAGTTAATTCAAGAATGAAAAGGAGTGAAGTAAAAGCAGATGTTCTGCAAAGTGATATCAGAACCACCTAAATAGTTCTGTTGGCAGAATGGAGTAGTCATAGCCTTGCTATTATTATTGGTCTAATCAGAAACGACAAAACCCAAGTGATGACCCCACACAGGACAAGCACACAGAGTTACTCGAGATCTGTGTGTATGGACAGAAGTCAGCTTGGGACAGCACTGAAGCTCCTCCTTCAGGAAAAGCAGCCTGAGGAACCAGAGTTAACCTTTAGTTACTAACTTACTTTGGAAATATGCTTTTTCTTGACAAAGAAACAAGGAATCCAAGATTGTATGTTTGTATTTTGAAATTGCCTGGTTATTGATTCTTTTTAATTTCTAAGTTACACTTTGTCCAGATACTTCAGACAGAAGATTCATTGGCAGTTTGTTTGTTTGGGGTTGTGGTTTTGTGTGGGTTTTTTTTTCAGGCAAACTTCCAGTGTCCACTTTTAAAACCTTGCTTCTGCTCTAGCTGTCTAGCTGTTCCCAGCACAAATGTGAAAGCTCAGGTGACATACTCTTTAGACAGGGGTTCCAAAGTCAAAGTGTGACAAGGCTTAATATAGCCCCTCTGTGTCTATGTTGGGAGGAATTGTGCAAAGCAGCTGGGTATGTGGCTATTGTGAGTGATGGCAAAGACTGATGTTCTTTTTTATTCTGATGCCAAGCACCCTGATAAATCTTAGAGCATGGTGCCATTTGGAAACCCTGCCTTCTGTCCATCGTTTAGGGAAAAAGAAGTTGAATGAAGAGAAATTCACATAAACATAATGTGAATTATGCATCAAAAGGTTTCAAACCAGAAATTTAAAATCAGTAAAAGACCTTGATTTTTTTAGACCAAAATGGTGCTTTTGTTATGCTAAAAACTGCATTTGAAATATGGCTAACAAATTAAATTGTAATTCTGCACACAGGATATTTTGTACCCTGTTCTTTTGCAAAACACCACAGCACTTAAAATTACTAAATGGAACTATTTACATAATTGTTAACCAAGAATCCCAAACAATAAAAAAACTCCATATATAAAAAGTCTAAGAATTTTTTGAATTTTGGGAGGTAAGGGGGACATATTTTCACCAATGATTGACAATTATCTGCAATTTGTGGCTACTTAATAGGAAAAATTATATTCCTTCTCTTGTAGGAAAAGGTATGTTTACAAAAAAAAGCCCCAAACAGTAACAACCTTTCCAGGGACTAGTCATAGTTTCTTGATACCTTGATTGGTGCTCACTTCACATTCTGATTTTCAATTCAGGGATCTCTAAACAACTTTTTAACTAGCAATTTTTCTGTCAGCTATTGGAAAGGTTTAGGCTATCAAGTGATTAAGAAGGAAAAATATGAAAGAGTAAAGGAAATTTGCTTTTCTGTTTGAAGCTTAGCTTGGACCAGTTCTGTTGTGCTGTGTACAAAAACAACTTGACATGAGCATGGACACTCCAGGCTAAATTTGGAAAGAATTCAAAGCAGGGCCACAGTGACCTGCAGGGATTTATTTGAATGTTCTTTTCCTTTGCTATGCACCTTTTATTATCATATGTCAGTCCTCCAAGTTTATCTATGTGAAACTAACACTCTCCTATTTTTAAGTTGCTTCTGAATATGGTGTAGAGCCTTTCATTTAAAATATATGCTAATAGTTGTGCATTTGTGCTACCAGGTTGGCACGTGTTTGCAGCAGATCCACTGACACACTAACTTTGTTTTTGCACCTGTTAGCATATGGTAAGACTAATTCACTGATTCTGTGAGGCACCACTTTGGAGCTCACAGGCTGCTCACCTTGGAAGCTGCCTCTCAGCTGCAACTGACAACAAGACTGCTCTTAGTCATTTTTCAGGACAAAGGAGTTCATCTTAAGTCCTGCTCTGTCTTCAGCAAACCCCTGACATGACTCTAAATTTTTTAGAAAGACTCACTGAATCAATTCTTGACTGTCTTCTGTTAGCTAAAAATGGGAGGAGGCAAGGATGAATCTGATCCCTTCCCCCTGTGTCCACTGGACAAGAACGGCACATGGAGTCCCTGTGATATTCCCTCCAGTAACCTGCCTTGCCTCAGTCCAGGCACGAGTTTGCCACTGTGGAGTTGGTTGTGCAGACATGTGAGCCCAGCCCCAAGACTGGCACACAGAGCTGTTAGACACTCGTGATTAGCACAGCTCCTCTAACTGCAGGGACCAAAAAAGAGAGGTAGGAGGAGGAACGGGATGTCAGGAAAACGTGCTTCTTAAAATGTCATGTGTCATTTTAGCTGTCACCTTTCCCCAAATTTTGTGCTGCATCACTTGAGCACAAGGTGAAGAAAACAGAGCAAAGGAAGGGCAGTGGCCAGCATCTCCTCTGAGTTGGAGACCTTGTACTTAGCACTGCTCAAGGACACTAAAAGGTTTGTTTGTTTGTTTGTTTAATAACATCCAAGACTGAATTTCTGTCAGAGTAATGATGTTTAGATAAATTCAAATGTGCCTACAAAACACTTACCTGTAGTGAAAGTACAGATTTTATGAGGACTTAAAATTTCCCTTCATATTTAGACAATGTATCTAAATTATTTTTCCTTGGTTCTTTCTTGGCACATGTTACATTTAAATTATGACATTCATGATGGGAGAAAAGGACCAACATGAACTGGCAGTGCTCCCTTCTGGGTCCCCTTTGAAGAAAATGCATGACCCCATTAAAATAGGGCTCTATCATAGCATCTGCTCAGAGACAGAAGAAAGCCTCTAGATACACAGCCTCTAGCCCAGTTCTTTCCTAGCTTGACATATATTTTTTTCCATCATGATTTCCTCATGCTCCCTGCCTCCTACTTCAAGCTAAACCAAATTTAGTAGGCAATTCCAGACATTCCTATTCAAAAGTATCCCCTGGCAGGAAATCAGTGCCCTGTTTTTCAGATTAAAAAAGAGCAAGCAAACCAAGCATTTTCTCAGAATGTATGCTTATATCTCTCTCACCCACTCTAAACCCATGCATGCTTTTTGCATCAGCCATCCTATCATCAGCCCTCTGAGCCTGGCAAAGGGAAGTTTAAGGTGACTGAGCAGTCAATTATCAGCAAGAGTGAAGTCTCAGTGGGTAATTTAACTCATCTACTAAGAAGACTTAGAAAGTAAGAAAGCTGGGTTTAGGTTGGTACTATGTCTCAACAATGGAGTCACAATACATTTTGGTAGTAGTTAAAGTGCTGTGTGACACAGCAGCAGCTCAAAGAGTTCTACCATACTTTGGCTACAGGTTGTTGGAGTGTATATAGTCTGGTTTATCTCTAAGTCATGTTTCCTTCCTGCTATGAAGTCTTGCTCCAATTCAGATCTTTGACCATCTAAATCTTTGATAAGGGATGGAAACATCATCATTCCGCTGTTAAACTTACACCAATATGAATCTGCAGGGAAAGTAGGTTTGCTCAGCTGGTCTGCTGAACAACTCCTTCTCCCATTAACAGACAATACAGACAGAGGAAATAAATGTTGGGCAACACTTCATGAAACTGTAAGTTTTTAATGACATTTCTTTTCAGCATTACAACAGATTTGTGTTGGTTTTTGCCATCCGATCTGATTACAGTAAACAGGTACTGAAGTACAGAAACCCACAGATTCAAAGGAACCCCATGCTCTGTTAAATTTCTGCAAACTATTGTGGCTGTGGGGATGATGCATAGTGAAAGTATAATTGTCCCTAAACTCAGAACACATCCCACTGAATGCCTTTCTAAGCACCATCCTGCCCCATCAAGAAAAGCCTGGTAGGAGTTTCAAGTGGGAGTTCCCACCCTTGTTATTAGTTGCATTGTAAGGGTTACACACTGAGTGTGGTAACATTGTTTGGGGAAAGATCTTCAGGAGTATAATTACTCTTTCAAATTCATATGGATAAAGAAAGGAAATGATCCTGAGAACAGAGGATCTTAAAGACCCATGAAAACAAGAGACTATATCTCTATTGACTAAGCTGAGAAGGTGTCATTAGAAATGTCAGCCAAAGAATCAGGGCAGGGAATTCTTATATTTATGTGGTAGATGTTATTCACACTTCACACCAGTCTATGTGCTTACACTGGAGTAGGTCTCATGCAGTTTCATTAGGAACAGCTGTTTTTTATCAACTTTGCATCCAACTCTAATAGTTTATACAGATTAAACAAAAAAGAGATTAATGTCTTATTTTGATGAAAATCGTAGAAAGAACATTTTGCTAACTTTGGCAAACTGATGTAAAAGTAAAAACCATAAATGTTTGAGTCCAGGAAGCTCCCTGTCTTGGACAGAATGACTTTTTCCTGCAAGAAGGATTAATTTGCCTTCATTTTTGTATATCGCTGTCAAAAGAAACAAGGCACAAGCATAAGCCTGGAATAAAAACCTGTAGTATGCTATCAACTATATTACATATTTTTCAAGTTCCATATGCTGTTTGAAAACACAGAGGACAAAACAAGTACTATATCACTTGCAAAACTTACAACAAGGGATGGTAGAAGTAGATATATTAGAAGAGACATTAAATGCCACTGACTCTAAGGCTGATCCAGACCTTTTGACTTAGAACAAGACCAGTGAGAGAAAGCATAGTCCATCTCCTGTGCACAGCACCTAGAAAGATGATTTGACAATAATCAAGAATGTGTTTAGACTTGTGAAGCTTTAGGATGTAGTATGTGAATCAGCATTCTTGGTTTTTGGATGAACAGGTAATGAATCATCACTTCCCCTCCTCTATCTGTACTTACATTGTGTTATATAAAAGGGCTAGGTGTACTATTTTATTTTCTGGTATTGTACCTGCAGGGCATGGATAACCTGATTTTGAAACTAGCAGCCCTGATAGTAGGGTGTAATTTCTACAACAGAGACATTCCATTGGCCAACACCCCATCCGGCTTTCAAAGCTGTTGTGCTATCACTAGCAGAGAAGTTTCTCTTTAAATACCTTCTTCGTGGGATATTCAAACACAGACTGTATAAATTATGAATATGGCTACTATCTTGAGAAGCCAAATGTGTAATATATGATGGCAGTAGTAAAATGAATGCATCATTTCTGTGCTACCTGTTTTATACAGAACTAGAGTTTATTTTCTTTCATGCTCACTGTCTCTATTACTGCCCCAAGAAAAAAAGGTACCAAGGGAGCAACTTTTCTTTCCCTTGGGGTACAGAGAAATTAAAAAAGTTAGTAATTTAAATGGGATGGAAAAAGATGTATTGTATAAATATTTTACTTCCCTCTGTTCCCTCACTTGCTCCCAAAGGACAGAACCACAACTTCCTCTCCTATAAAAGCCAGTTGATATGGCCAGGCCCTGGCTTGGTGACAACAAGCTCCTGTCCTATGAATAGGCTGAAAATGCTTTGACTGGATTCCATCTCTCTGAGCCTCTTCTGTTAGAGCTATGCATCTTTGCATTCATAAATACACTGCAGAGAAATATATGGGTGTATAAAAAAGGATCAACTACTTCAGGATGAGTTTTTCCTAGCCTAGGAGAAGGACGTGAATGCCATGCCACCAATGCCGTGTGCTATTTTGTGTCCCATCTCATTCTCTGCAAAGGGATCCTTGATAGAAGTCTTTGCTGAAGGCAAAGAGAAAGGTTGGCTTTGTTTTTTAAATGTTATGTTTCCAAGAAGCACTCTGTTGGACATTCAGTCCTTTAAACATTACAACTTTGTCAAAAAGAAAAATTTCTAGCTACCTCTGGGTTAAGAGAAGCTTTTTGCTTTCTCTTAGTCTGGGAATAAAAACAGAATTCCTTTTTCCCCCCAACACAGTCAGTGATTTCTCTTCAGATGAAAACCCTCAATTCCTCATACCCTAAAGTGTACATTATGACTAGGAAATGCAAGTCAGAGTCACCAAAGTGAGATCCATGCATTTGCAGCAGAGTGAAGGGTAGATGAAGCTAGGGCATGAGCTGTGTTTTGTTCAATCAACTAAGTCCATCCAATTGCCTGGTTAACACAAAGTGGTTAAAAAGAACTAGCCAGGAAGGATGTGTGGGGAGTGGGTTTGCATTTGAGCATGAGGTTTGCATTAAGAGCAGTGGAAGGTCACCAGCATGGTTAATGGCCTGGAATGTGCTGCAGAAGCTGAGACTGAGGGAGCTGACTCTGCTTAACTTGCAAAACAAAAGCTAAGTTAGAGTGGGTCAGAGTGCAGCCTTCCACTACTAAGAGGAAATTGAGAGAAGATGGAGCCAGACTTTCCCTTGCAAAGGGAAAAGAGGCACATGTTGCAGGAATTCCAGACAGATAAATACAAAAATTAATAGAGTTGTTAGCACCGGCACAGGTAGTCTAGAGAGGCTGTGTCCTTGAAGGTGTTAAAAGCTCAGCTGGACAAGCAACCTGAGCAGTCAGGTCTAACTTTGCTATTCCTATTTTGCTATTCAAAGCTATTCCTCAAAGCTATTCCTGATTTGAGGAGGAGACTGGATTATGTGACCTCAAAAGGCCTCTTGCAACCTCCACTGTTTTGTGACTGCAATTCTCTAGAGAAGCATGCAAGATTATTCTCACTGATTAAAACCATTTTAAATCTTGCAAAACTTACTGTAAGCATTATTGCATATATGGAGCAAGCACATTTTGACAGCAAACCATCTGTGTTCTGGGAAGCAGCATCTAAGAATAACCCCAAGAAACCAATTTATTGCAAATATATTATTTAGGCCACAAATCTTTCTACACTCAGGACCATAACTACTTCCCCTTCCACTGCAGGATGAAAGAGGACTGATGATGTTACAGCAGTTGGATTGAAGAGCTTCATTCTTTCCAGCAAATCTAAAAATGAAGTGAATGTCTGGATGAAATTTGACCGCCATGAAACTGGGGAAATATACATTCATAAACATATGTACGCTGCACCCAAAGAGGGATAACTAGGTCAGATCCATGAAACTCAAATTTTTTGTCTGAAGTGGTTAGAAATTAAACTAAATCTGAAAGAGAAAAGCTTCATTCATTCATCTCTTAGACGTATGCCATAGGGGAGCTTTTTCCCCACACAGAAAATCCAAGAAAAACTTGGCACAGAATTTCACTGTACTGATTTCCAAGCCCCATTCTTCCCTTGTGATACACAAGACAAAAAGGACCTTGTAAGAGAACCTAAAATAGAGAAATGGATCATGTCTCTTGGGTGGCAGAACAAGAAAAGGAGTGTTACTCAGACCCTTCAAGGGCTTCTAGACACTCAGTGTGAACATCTTGCAGCTGTTAGTTGGGCCGCTGTCACATATAGCAATGCTTATTTAGGATGAAGGTTTAACTCAACATAAATTTTATGGGAATGGTAATCATAATGAATAATCATGTGGCTCCTGCAAGTCTGTAAGAAATTGTGCACATGTGGATAAAAAAATTCCTTGAGAGATTGCAAAGAACGAGAATACTGCCCACATAGCTGATGGAAGTGTCTGCTCAACCAACATTTGCTTCTTCACACAACATTAAGCATAAACCAGATTGCACAAAGCGGCATTTCACTTACTGTTTTCTTTGGAAAAGACTGTTCATCAGCAGAGGTTCCTTCACCTGGGCCTAGGGAAAAAAAAAAAGAAAAAAAAAAAAAAAAGAAAAAACCCACCAAAACAAAAAAAACTCCACAAAACAAAACAAAACACCCCACCACCACCACCAAAAACCCCCAGAATAAACACTGATTATCTACACACAGCAACAAGATTTATATTTTAAAATGTTTGGCCACAGATTATCAAGGTTCAACCATATTAGGTGTGTGGTTAAAAATAAAACCCACAACAAATGGAGAAAAAGAATGTTGCAATATTGAAATAGTGCATTTATTTCAGACATCTAGGAGAACTTTTGCATTCTTAAAAGTGGATCTGGTCTGTATTTATAAGCCAGATTTATACTCATGTATAAAATATATGTATGTGTTTTGTTTTCTGCACTCTTGTAAAACACTTAATGGAAAGTTCAGATTATTCCAAGAATGAATACCTACATTTATCCTCTCCCTTCTTTTGGTTTCCTTTCCTTTTTTACTCTACATTGCACCAATTTATAAATAATGTGGCATTGTCTTTATTTCATCTAACAACATACTAGCAAAGCAATTATACTTCTAAAAGACTGCATTTTGCATAAAATCAATTTAAGGAATTTTGCTCAAAATATCCTGAATTTAATATAATCACATGACATTAAACATTTGAGCAGCCTGAGATATGTTTCCTTGCTTTTTCTACGTCACTTTTTTCAGAAAGCAACACACTTCTCTGCCACTATACCTTTTCAAAGTGACACATCTACAATTGACTAATTTATCATTAATCAGCCTTAACAAGATTAGACATTTTAAATCAATTTCTAGCATCTATTTCAGTCCAAAGCTTTCAGTTTCAAGGAATTTAAATGTCTTTGAATTTAACCTTAGAAAGTTCCAAGAGTGGCAAGAACTTGCACTATTGACTGAAATAGAATGAGACCTAGAACCCCTATAAATGCCCAAAGAATTAGACACATGTCCTGTTGCTGTAAGAAAACATAAACCCTGTCCATCACTGCATGTGCATTTGGCTGCATGTTGCTTGCCCTGCTCTCTAGGGGATGGTAGTGGCAGTATTGCAGCGAGGGCAGTGCAATATTTTTTTCCAGACTTTCTCTGATTTGCCCATTAAAAAATGATTACAATTTACAGGTATCTCAGTGAGGGCTTCCCAGCAGTTGTAGCATGTTGGATCTGGTTAAAACCCTGTCCCCCCACCAACGATGAGAAATGGGCTAATAAAAATACTAAAAATATTAAAAATTTATTTCTTCTTTGTATGGACTGTGCCAGTGCTGAAGAAATTCCTAAAACAATAACAGAGTTTCCCAGGACTAGTTTCCTTGGTATATATTTGCAACCATTAGTAATTTTCAAAGTTCACCAAAGGGTTCTGAGAAGCAGGTAAGGAATATAGTCTTCTATGAAGACTTAATAAAACTTCTGCTCACTGTATTTCATCCGATAAACCATTAAAAGTTATTTTAAATTTTCAAAGCTTTACAGGCTCAACTGACTTGCTATGTACCTGAAAAATCACTATTTGCCTCATGGTCACATTCATAGAAAATGGCAACCCAACTTCATAGATAATAGACATTTACAAAGATTAGTCTTAGTAGCAGAGGACAAATATTAAACAGAAGAGCTCAAGCCAAGGAAAAAAAAAGGCTGCTGTAAACCTCGTGTGACAGAATTGTTGCTGTCTATTACCACAGATGTTCTTTCAAGTCATTAAAGCTCTGTCTCATTCACAGGTGTTGTATAATGCTTCAGGAACAAAATACATGCCAACCCAGATAAGGAGGACATATTCTGTTTTCTAGTGACACCAGTAGAGTGCCACTGGCCTAGCAATTGGTTTTAGTTTCAAGCCCCAAACCAAATGAAAAGCTTCCCTGCTCAATTGCATACTGTAACTGCATTAGCATTGCTCTCCCACCCAGCAAACAGCAAGGATTTCTCAAGAGATGCGTTACTATGCAAGTGAAACGGAGATATGTTTTTGCTCTCTGGACTTTTTTACCTATAAATGTGGTCATGACTTCACTTTGCTCTGAGGAAATATTTGCTTATCTTCGCTTCAAAAGGCTTTAATTAAATGCTAACGGCTCCTCTACTCTTTCTACATCCTCCACTGCAATGTATTTCCTTTCTTCCCTCCTGAAGCTGTGGGGGAGGACAGCAAAGAAGCAGAGCGACCTGAAATTAATAAAGTCAGAGTAAACCATAAAATCCTTGCTTAATTACTCAGTTTCAGAACAGAGGCTGAAAAAAAGCAATTCTTTCATTCTCATAAAATGACAAGAGCCAGCAAACAGATGACCAGAGCAGCCCATTGTGGTGTGATAGCTGACAGGAAGGCAGGATCACTCATTATCTGTTCCCAGAACTGCTGATTGAAAGGTCTTGGTTAGTTCAGATGAGGTGAAGAATGGCAAGACCCTGAGGACCATCTGCATGTAAAAGCACTCACTGTGGAGCTAATACCATATATTTGTCTTTGAACAGAACAGCGTGAACCCCCTTGCCTGTTTGTCACCCAGCAACCTCAATGAACTTGAAAGCGACCCTGTGCCTTGCATTGCATCTGGACCATTTGGGCTGCAAACTGCTTTTAAAAACAGACATTTAAAGTTTAGTGAAACTATGGTAGCTATAATAATAAAACTGTGTTTTCTATAGCTAAGTTGTTGCAATTAACTTACTACATCTAACATGCTACTTTTTCAGGAAAAGACAAAGAACCAGTCTGGGTGATCAATTTGGGTTTCCCTCTTACAGAAGCAGTTGGAGGTACAAATGCCCTATAATGGGCTTGCTTTTATAATCAGCTGTGCTTTTTCCAGTCATGTATTTCTGCCATTGTGCACCTACAAATGTCAGAAAAGCTGATATGCCATAAAGTGCTGTCAAATGCACAGTAAGACAGTAATTTTTTTTCCTCTGGTGCTCCTATTTTAGCAGCACTATTTGAAAGGTAAGACAGACAGATAGATCTACATTTTAAGAAGCCAAACCAAAGTATCTGGAAACCTGAGTCCTCTATAAAAAGCACAGCTAGGGAGCCATCACTGACAGGACAAACTAGTGTGCTAACTCAGACAACCCTGTCTGTTTGCCTCAATGCAGGGACACCTCCCTGGGTGAGGAAAGAGTTACTGTGGCTCTGCACAACGCTCTCTGCTTGTATTGGCAACCAGGAACCGGGACACCAGTCCACGGCCATGGATGTGCCCCAGATTTCCAATTAGGCACAAAGTTACTGTAGCCAGTCTGTATTTACTGACTTGGGCAATGATCTGCCCCCAAAAGGCTCTAGATTTCACTACTGTTTGTTTGCTAAACATGTCACTTTAAACAATCTTTCAAGATGTTTTCCAATTTGGGCAAAACAGGTATTTTACACAGCAGGAACAAAATATTTTATAGCACCAACAGTACAACGAGCTACTACATAGCAACAGAAATATGTGTAGGAAAGCCTTGAGGCAACCCCTTTTTTACAGGCTTCAAGCAGCTCTTATTTAGTGCTTGTAGATAGTGTGATCGAGCAGCCCCAGCTGCTGCACGTGATCCCTGATAACACAGCAGCCCAGCTAAGCAGTGTGTGTGGGAAGCTGCACGGACAAAGATTCAAGTAGCACAGGCTCATAAAACTCCAGAATTATTTACTCATTTTTTATAATGGGTAAGTAGAAGAGATTTAATAAGTGCCAGCTATGTGTCCAGTCCTCTGTTACACCCATGTGTATGTTTGGCCTGGCTTACTGCAGGTAGGTGGCTGGGGCTGAAAGTCTTTGTAGCTCCTCCAAAAGAAAAATAAACTTGTGACTAGTAAGGCTACTAGCAAGGCTTCCAAACCACAGATGCTGTTTTCTATCACTTTCTGTAGACAAACAATGAGAAAATATCATCTGCCATTGAGAGGGAGCCAGCAGTCACCAAAAAATAAGGGAAAAGAGGAAGAGCAATGTGAGCAGCAGGGATGCAACTTGAGAAGTGGAGGATCAGGGAAGGTTGTCCTGAGTAACTGGCTCTGGGGAACAGAGCAAGACCTTCCAAAGCCTTGTCTGCATTGCCAGTTACTGCTTCAGGCTTCACCTGGGTGACACTTAATGTCATGTACTGTCATGAAAGGCAGGAACTTCAATCACCAAGGGGCGGAACTAAGAAACTGAAGTGTTACTGTCTTGTGAATACTCTCATTATATGTACAGAGGCAGATACTGATCCATGTGCCCTGCATCCATCAGCAAGAGCCTCTAGCCTTTCCTGACTGTTTGTTCCCTTTGCTTACATGTAGCTTGAATCCAAGATGGAAGTGTCCTTGTCATCATCTGCTATGCTCACACCCTATCTTCTAATAAATTCTCACACATAAGCAGTAGAGCTTTTAATTTCTTTTGCTCATCAATCAAGAAGAGAAAAATCCTTTACTGTTTGTTTATCACTGTAAGCCCCCTTTGCTTCATGTAAAACACAGGACTTCCTGCTGTTCATTTGCATGTATTCTCATCTACTGGTAAAAGCTGTGAACTCAGAAAATCACAGTTCACAGATTCCCTATCCCATCTTGTAGGTTGACTGCAAGTCATCTACCACCCTTGGGAAAGAGCAGCTGAGGAGCAAAGGTGGCAGTGGAACTGTTGATCTACAGAGGGCCCAGAGAGAAAGTTAGCAACCAGAACATGGTCTTAGAAGAGCAGTAACTCGGGGATGAACCTTCTCTCTAGTAGGATTACTCACAGCCTGCAGAAGACAGCACGCTGTCACACCTGTGGGCTTTCCACAACCTGTGCAGGGGCTTGTCTGCCTCTGGAAGGCGGGACAGCAGCAGTGCCACAGCATTGCTATGGCTGATGCTGCAGGGGCTGCCCTCCGCCAGCTTTTGTCCCTTTCCTCTGGAAAAGGTGGTAGATAAATTGTGGGACCTACAGCAGGGCCTGTCATCCTCAGACAGCGCACAGCTCACCAGCTGTGGGAGATGGAAAGCCATCGGGACCATTCACATTAAAAGTTCAATTTTTCACTGAGGACAAAGACAGTTATATTCCTTGATGATGGATTTCTGGCCCTGGGAGCATTACCTTACAACTTAGGGTCCCAGCTCCTTTGCAAGGAAGCAGAGCAGTTGATAATTTAACACGGGGTTTGTTCCAGTGGGCAAGGTCCTTTAGCGGCGGCCTGAAGCAGCCCTACATGCACATGTACCATCCACCGCACGCCAAAGGCCCGTGCGCCGGATCCCCGTTTGCTCCTTGGCTGCTGGGGAAGCCGCGTGCCCTCCTCGGAGCCCTGCGTGCCCGCAGCTGCTGCCGCCCTTCACCAAGGACGAGGGGCAGGGGCAGCTTAGGGCATGGGCAAGGAAAGGGCGCCGGGAGTGTGTCCGGCCGGCAGCGGACGGGGCCCCGGCAGCTCCCGGCCGGGCGGCGGCGGCCGCAGCCCCCCCTCACGGGCCCGGCGGGGCCGCCCCTTGGCCGCGGGCCGCGGCCCGGCCCCATAAAGGCGGCGGCGCGGCGGGCGCGGCCCCGAGCGGCGGTGGCGGCCCCAGCAGTGCACCGCAGCAGGCAGGTAAGCGCCGGCCGGGCCCCGCTGCCCGCCCGTCCGTGCCACCGGCGCCCGGGGCTCGCTGCGCTCCGCGGGTCCCGCCGGGCACTGCCCCCGCTGGTGCCCGACCGCCCGCCCTGCGCCGGCAGCCCGCAGCTGCTCCGCTCTGGCGTGGCGTTTGCATGCTTGGCTGTCCTTTGCTATTTCGGTGTTGCGTGGGCTTTTTTTTTTTTTTTTTTTTTTTTTTTTTTTTTTTTTTTTTCTTCTTTCTTTCTTTCTTTGTCTTCCCTTCAGTTTTTATTTCCCCCTGACACTGCAAAAGCTCGGGTCACCAAAGTTGCAGAGAGAGTATTTCTGAAGCCTTAGTTCTTTTCCTAATAAAGCAAAGCAAATGTTGATTAATTTGATTTGGGTACTCTCCTCCTACTGCTTATTATGGTAAATACTCCACAGTAAAAAAAGGCAAGAAGATGAGGCCAGCACAGCTTCTGCTTCTGCAGGGCTGGAATACCAGTGAGAACTCTGGGAAGCAGAAAGCCATTTATTTAAGTGACAAAGCAAATGCCTTTCTGTCACTCAGCAAAACTCTGCATTTCCAGCAAGGACTGCATCCATCTCAGCAGGGATGTGCTGCAGTTGAAGCCCCTTTTTAGAAATATTCAAGCTATCTGGCTTTGAGTGGGCCATGGACTTGCACAGTAATTTTGATATCCATCATCTGAGAGGGAGGGTTATGAGTAACTCTTTACAAATAAAACTGTAGCATTCTTATTGAATACTTGCAGTAGACTTTCAGCATGGTCTTTAGGGATGATCAAAAGTTGTTTTAAAGTTAATTCTTGAAGCCTAATTAGGTGAAAAAATAGTGTGTCCCTCTTCTCCCACTTTTTTCCCCCTGCTTCACTCAGCAATTTACATTAACAGTGCAAAGAGCCCCATTACTTATACCTGGGTTCATAGCTCATAAAAATATTTCCAAAGGGGCTTTAGTATTTTTATTCAACCAAACAAGTGCCTAAAAAGATTGACTAATAGCTGTTCAGAGCCACAGAATGATGGTTCTGCATAAAGATACGTAGAATCCCATCTCTGGTGGGATAGGCAACTTGCTTAATATAGTGCTGTGCTCAGAGATGAAGTAGCTGATGAAGCTTGTTGGAATTTTAAGACCTCAGTCAGGGCCTTTAAGAGGGAAGTTCAAGTGGATGAGCACTTCCAGGTTAACTGTATCTGTTTTACTCACCACTAGAATGTTCTTTTCTGTATTTTCAAGAAAATATGTTCAATTTGCTTTAACTAAAATCTGTTTTTCAGAGGTTTGGATAAAGAAAGGGCAGTAGATTTGAATTGAAGAAGTTTAGGATTGGCAAGAAATGACTAGCTAGTCTCACCCTGGTTCCTTAGGTAGAACTGTCATTTTGATTTAGGCTGCTTTGTTTAAAGCTGTGCAGAGATGAGGCCGTGAATAATTAATGGATGAATGGATCAAGCAAATACGCATTCTTGAGAAGCTTCTTACCTGATGTAATAAATGATAACATCCTGTGTTTCTTCTCCATTCAGAATGATACAGGTCTTGGACCCGAGGCCCTTGCCCAGCTCCAGCATGCCTGTGGATATGGCCATGCGGATTTGCATAGCCCATTCTCCGCCACTGAAGAGCTTTCTCAGCCCCCTCGAGGAGTGCCAAAGAAACAACTTTGTGAACAGACTCAAACCTCTCAGGCCTTGTCTTCATGTGAAGTGTGACTCCGAAGATCAGAAGAGCGACTGGAACCGCTCAGCAGCCCGAGCCAAGAAGCGTGTTGTGTTTGCAGACTCCAAGGGGCTGTCCCTGACGGTGATCCACACCTTCTCCGAGTTCCAGGAGCCCCCTGTGTGGGATCTGCAGTTTGACCTCTTAGGCATTGAGGACATAACATCTGACTTAAAACGCCATGAGGAGAAAAATTTGATTCTGGGTTTCCCTCAGCCCTCAGCTGACTACCTGGACTTCAGGAATCGTCTGCAGACAAACCTGGTCTGCCTGGAGACCTGCACCCTGCAAGAGAAGGTGCTGTCAGGCACTGTGAAAGTAAAAAACGTGAGCTTTGAAAAAAAGGTTCAGGTTCGTATTACTTTCGATACGTGGAAGACCTACAAAGATGTTGAGTGTGTGTACATGAACAATGTTTACAGTGATTTTGAAAATGATACCTTCTCATTTACCGTTGATTTCCCTCCTGCCGTTTCCTCTG
The DNA here is from genome assembly GCA_017589585.1 of Phylloscopus whistleri. Lineage (NCBI taxonomy): Eukaryota > Metazoa > Chordata > Aves > Passeriformes > Phylloscopidae > Phylloscopus > Phylloscopus whistleri. Next base: position 301,411 of record JADMLD010001286.1, read on the forward strand.
AAGAGAAGATAGAGTTTTGCATTTCTTACCAAAGTGGAGAACGTACCTTCTGGGACAATAATGAGGGTCAGAATTACAAAATTGTACACACAGAGTGGAAGCCTAATGGTGTTCAGATACCATCTGCCAAGGAAGGCTATGTAGATCTTCAGAGTTCAAGGAGAGGACAAGAGAGAGAACCTGACCAGCTGGGCAGTCCAAGGTTGTGCAGTGGCCTCTTTCCCCAGTGGCAGAGCTTGGGTCAGATTGAGAGTTCTTTACCATATTGGTGATACACAATACTGAGGAAGCATCCTTCCATTTGGCAACAGAACAGTGCCAGTTTTCTGGTTCACATACTGCATGGTGAAACCACCTGGCAGGTTTTGTTTGCTCTCTGAACAAATCCAAGTTCATTAGACTGTGGGACTTGTTAAACCATATTTTGCTCCTGAAGTTCTTAGCCAAACCTTATCCTTGGAAGGAAAGAAAACCAAGGTGTAAGTCGTGTATGCTACATACTATAGGAGTAGCTTGCCTGTATCTCAAGTGTATGCTGCTTTCTTCCTGCTGTCAGCTCTCCTGGGTCACAAGGAGGGAGACTTGCAAAGTAGTATGGAAGGCAATGGTGTCTCAGCAAGCTGTGGTAGCTGTGTGTGAGTATGTGTGTGCACAGGGATGGAAACAGAATGTCACAACTCATTTTGCACCTGTCAGGAGTGCAGTAGATGCTGTCAGGAGGCTTGCTGTGATCCTCTACATGTTTGTACCAAAGGCAGGTAGGGATGCATGGCAAAGATTTGTGGCTTCAATACATGTTAAGAAACTTGGAGGGGATAGTGGAAAAGTGGGAAAATGGGAAGAGATAGAACATTCTACATAACTTGGAGATGTGCAATGTTCTAATTACTTCTTTCCAAAACTGTTTTTCTAAATCTCAGAGAAAGATGTATGGGATGAAAAGGAGACTAAAGAAAGTGATGCAAAGTGAGTAGTAGAAGTGACCACTGCTTTAAGAACGCATCTCTGTCCTTACTGTCTTTGTGAAACCTTGCATTTGATATCAAATGTAACCTTGACTTCACCATCCTACTTATCTAGCAGGCAGATGGTTACCTTTCAACATTAAAAGAAATATGTGCCTTTGAAAAAAATCTTAAAGCCACCCTAATATGTTAAAAATAGGGTTAGGCAACAAAACAAAGCTATTTGTGAATTTCCTACTCTATAGTGTCATTAGGTGATTGCACTCATCACCTGATTCATCTTACAGCATCTGATGGTTGAGTATCCTGCTCCTAATTGCAACATTAGCCGTGACTTTTCACAAGTTACAGAGGCAAGGTCCTTCATATTGAAGACAGTGAATTGGCTGCACTTTGTGAGAGCTAATTTCTTTAAAAGAGCAGGGTTGTTACTAGTTTTTTCTAGACTGAATATAGGCTTGCACATAGAAAACTCTTCTGGTTTGTTTTACCTCATTTTTTAAAGTTTATTTTTTTTTAGACTTTAGTGAACTAATATATATTTTGTATCTGTATGCTTATAATTCAGCTTTCTGAGCTGTCAAACTCTAAATGTTATCTGGGTTTCATGCAAGACTTGTGTGAGAAATTGTCCAGTACATGCTCAGCAAGGTGTGAATGCTGGCACACCTTTTAGCTATACAGAAATGGTGTTAACATCAAAAAAGGAATCACATTTTTGTCCACAGCTAAGAAGTATAATAGCCTGAGTGTGAAGCTACTTGCAGTGCAGCGAGATGTTAAATACTAAGGTGAAATAAGCCTCCTCCACTAATTGCACTTTTCCTTATGTAACCTTTGCTGTTATGTGTAAACTAGCCATTTCAAGAATAAATTTTATTTTGATACATCTGGTTCTCACTGTGTCAGCTCAATCTATTTTCTCAGCTTCTGTAAAACAAACTTAGCTGTGATACAAGGTACAACCAGTTTGTTCTGTGCCATGGGATCTGCTAAAGCTGGCTGTGGTATGGCATCTCAGGTCAGAAGCTGGCATTACCCTGAAAATGAAATCCAAGCTCTTCACTAAATGGGAGATCCTCATAAATATTCACCTTGCAAGTTGTATCATTTTAAAAAACACTATATCTCACTAAATTTACCCAGAATATTTTGGTTTGACAGATTTTTGTCAAGTGTCTTGCTGTGCTGTGGGCAAGTCTGGCAGGAAAGCGTCTTAATCTGAGGGCCAGACTTACCTGCTGAGCTGGAGCATATGTGAAGCGTGGATGGGTGAATCTAGACAGCAGCACTTAATGTTTTCTGGCTTGGTTTCACCTTACCTTGGCTAGTTGTGCTGCCTTCTGCCGCTGTGCTGCTGTTTAGGGCAGTGGGAGGTTGTACCCGGCAATCCACGGAACTGCCATCGGTCCCAAAGGACTCCCTGCAAAATAAAGTGTCTGCTCTGAGCCAGCCATGCACCTCTGATGCTGCAGCGTGGCCTCACAGGCACTGAGAAGGGACATAAGGGTGGAGGTGGCCCCAAGGGCCCCTGTCCCCTGGGGCATGGGCAGAGGGCACCCCTACTTCTCCTCCATGGCCATGGACAGCTGCACAGAGAGGGGTTTCTCAGTACATTAACTCACTGACAAGATGCAGTTTAATTCGGTCTGCTGCATGCAAAGTCAAGGGTTTCCAGCAAGAAATCTAGCTTTAATTGTGAAAAAGCAATTCCCAAAAGGCAGAAGACACGAAGCTAACAGCAATTTGCTGACCTGAGGAATTAATTTAGTGCTTCCACATGGCTGGACACAGACCCCATCTACCAATCTCAGACTCAGTTACTAAGTACACCGAGTCTTAGTGGGCAGGACAGCCAGGTCCCTGGGCTAGGGAAAAAAAGTGAACTAAAGAGAAATTTGTAATGTAAACGACTTGAAGGCTGCTCTGCCTCAATGTGAAATTTGGCTTCAAAAAACCAGATGTAAGGCTACTGGGTAAAACACAAGCCCTCTAGCATGAGGAAAAGCAGCATTTCTTGTCCTCCAGCCAGGCTTTGAGACCAGCCAGCCCAACTGCCCTGCTTCAGACTGAGACATAAATCACTTAAAAATACCAGAAGACAGATTCCTTTGACCAAGCCTTGGCTTTAAGCCAGCTGCTTTGCAAAGATGCCTTGCAAGGTCCTACTTGCCCAGCAGAGTCAATGTGGTGCTGCAGTGTCGCTCAGCAGCTTCAAAGCCCTCCCTCAGCTGAAAGGGCAAAGGATTTCTCCTTTCTCCACTCTCTACCAAAGCAACACAGTTTCACTCCTTCCTCTTTTAAAACAGCTCTTGTTTAATGCTAAAGCTCACATCCATCAGAAAGGTAACAGGCTCCTGGAGAAAAGTATTAGCAATATTAAGGTATATTAACTGAGAAAAACACTAGTCTTGCAAATCTTTTTATCAACCACTGAGTAAAACATCACCATTGGAAAACTGTCTTAGCATCTTAGATGCTTTCCTTTCAGACATATCTGTTGCAAAACCTGAAGGTACAAAGCAGATATGGTCCTTGAAAAAAAAGCCTGCAACCTGTGGCATCATCTCATTCTCTTAGGAAGTCACTTTTTGAGCTGCACTGTAGTTCTGTATTTCCACACTAATGTGACAACAGTGAATAACTGGGTTCACTCCTATACCTCTGCAGTGTCTGACTTTCAGTTATAGCCTATGGGTGGCACAGGGCTTCCAGACTTTATTCTTCAAACATGAGTGTTTCAAGTTGGGTTCCTAATAGCTGTGTTCACTTTTGAGCAGCTAGATTTAATTTTGCCATGCAAAATTAAATTAAAATTTGCTGGTGTTTTGTATTAACAAAGATCAATCACCCTGGAAGATCTGTGTCTGAACATTTCCTGAGAACATAATTAGAATTTTCACGGGCAATTAGTGAATGTCTTTTTCTGTAGTTAAATATAGCTAAGCAAATCACCACAATTTAGATGGTAAATCTGGTATATTAATGGTTACGTGGTAGCTGTTACGGTATTAAATATGCAATATGGTATTAAATAAAGCAACAACTCCCATCTCTCTCAGACACTTCTGAGATTTAAAATGAAATGTGATCAAGAATAAAATATTTCCATGAGGATAAAATAAAAGAAAGTAAGAATGTGCTAAATCCTCTTGAGAAGTCTCTGCACCTCTTTCAAGAACCACCTGTACTTCAGCCTTTCCTGGCTGGCATTCACTTCATCTATTCTTACAGCTCTTCAGTGATGGTCACTTCCAATTATTCTTTCCTTATCTTAAGAGTCTCCTCAGGTCTTAGCCTGATTAAAATTAAGCTCTTAGCTTCTTGTTTTATTCTGCATAGGCAAGAAGAAAAACCTATTTCTTTCTTTTTACAGTTGCCTGTAACGGTTTGAGAGCAAGGAACAGTTTTCTCTCCTCTCCCTACATCCTTTTTCTAGGCTATATAACACTTAATTTCATTAAAATGAACATTTTGACTTTCCATCCTTGTTTGGAATGAACTTGTTAGAACTTTGAATTTTTCTTAATGCAGAAATATCACTCTTGACTAGCTCTGGCAAAAGCCTCATGGTGTGTTCCTCAACATCACCAGTGAAAACTTAGCACAGCTCAATACCCATTTCTCATTGCTTAACTGGCTTCATCCTTCTCATTCAGAAAGGCCTGGGGAATGTACAGCTCATTTCAGTGCTCGAGAGCCTGCCTGTAAAGCTCATGACAGCTGGGCAGATTGAATCACTGATGCACTTCACTGACCATTTATTCTAACGATGGCATTTCCTCCATTGAAAACATTTGTCTTTTTCCTGCTCCTCCTCCCTATATTGCAAACTGCTCCTAACACTCCAGCCTTGGTTTACCTCTTTTCTGGAATAGACATTAACTCAGTGAGCTTTCCTTTCTTCTACATGAAGGGCAGCATTCTCTGCTGCAGTAACAAAATTCATGTGAGCTTGATGGGATTGGTGCAGGGAAGGACCACTGACGTTTGTTTTTGCGGTGCTCGCTGCGGGTGGGCCAGTGTCAATTTTGGTAAGTGCACCTTTCAAACAGTGAGGCAGAAAATTCTGGGTTAATTCTGGTAAGGCAGAGCCTGAACACGACACAGTGGGGCTGCTCTTGGGCACTGAAGGCACAACAGTCCTGTGCCTGTGTTACAGCCCCAGTGCTCTTGGAGCACAGGGGGGGAAACAAGGCTGCTCAGCAGCTGAAGGCTTGGTGCTCTGCCAGCAGGGACTGTCAGCAGGGTTATGGTTACAATAAGCTAACAACCAGATTCAGGGGAAAGGAGTGAGTATTGAACAAATAATCAAACATAGCATGGCAGAAACTGTAAGGGTGCCAGACAAAGAAATTGGTCTACAGTTTATTATATTGTAAAAAGAAATAAATGAGGAAGAATTAAATAAAATTATTTGCCTCAAAGGTGTTATTGGGGAAAAACATCGGCTATCTCTTCGTATTTCAGGTCATTGTAGTATTTTATATGCTTTGGACCTGCAGCACTTCAAACCTTACTTTCAGGAACAATATGAAAGTGGCTGTGAGTGTGTTATAGGTGGCAATGAGAGTATTAGAGCAATTCCCCTTGCTTGCAAAAATGGGAAAACAAAGCAAAAACCTTTACACAGCAAAACTCCTGCCCTAAATAGTCCACTCATCCCTGAATCACACACACAACAGTAGTTAATCATGAAGTCATATCTGTGAAATTGTTATACCAAAAGCAAGTATCTCAGTATTTTTTTAAAATGTCTCTTACTGATGCCCCTTTGAGAAAACAACATTTTAACAGATGAATTCAGAGTATGCAGCAATCATCATTAACTGAAATCAGCAGAAGGTCAGAGTGAGGTGGTTTTTTGTGCTTGCTATTTTGGTTTTGTTTGTTTGTGGCTTTTTAAGTGCTTTTCTTCACAGACCTTTGTCTTTTTCTTCTGCCTTCTCACTCACAATCTCCCTCCAGGTTTCCTTCCCTGGAGCTAAATGAGTATTGAACCAGGAGACAGACAAATTCTCAAAACGTCCAGCCTTACTTTGGCCCAAAAGTGAAGAGAATTTATAGAGATATACAACAGAATTTATAGAGATATGCCAACCCTCAAACACAAACCCATAACATACCAACCAAACAAAAAACCAAGCCCCCAGTTCTTGTTCTCAATTGAAAGCTAATTACACACTGCAGGTCTATCAGGTGAGGTGCCAAGAATGTTAAGGTACAGCTCAGACATCTTTGACTTGGCTCTGAGCACCAGAGCAAATCTACTGACCCAGGAAAATAGATCTGTCCATAAACTCAGAGGTCAGCCACAACCATTACCAGCCACCCCTCTTCTACCCATCAGAAACTCAGGTCACACACTGATACAGCACAGAAACACAGAGGAACTGCAGAGTTGGATGGGGAGTGTTAAAGATGATTTTTGTGTTCAGGTGACACAGTCATATGTCAAATATTGATACCCTTCAAACTCTCCACTTAACAAAAGCAAGTAATGGAAGACCTCCTAATATTTTCTGCTCCACTTTCTTGTTTTCTTGGAACAGTCACATTTCTCCATAGACCAAACCAGCCCATGGTCTCTGTGTCTGTAACTATCACCTCAGCAGCTGCACCACCAAAAGCATTTCCCTTTGCTCTGCATTGGGAAGTCAAGAAAAGTTAACTTCCAAGCCACCCTCCTCAGCCCTAGAGTTTCTTTTCTTTTTCTATCCAGCTGTAAAATCCTCCTTTTCTTACCTGCCACAATCTTTTGAAAGACCACGGTTGTCTGAATTTCTGGAAAGCATCACTTTCAGAGGTCTGTCATCATCTTTGTTCAGGAGGGACACCTAGCAGGATATAAATGCAGTACAAAGGAACTGCCTGCTGGTGCAAAGGCAACCTCAGCAACAGACATAGGTAGAGTAAGGATCAGTCATAGCTCCAAAGGACAGGAACTAAGAGCCACTTCCAGCAGCAGGAGATGGAAATTACGTTTTAGGGATAGCTGTTATTGTTGAAGGCAATTTCCTGCAAACCTGATGTCATCCTGGGGGTGGTGGGTGAGTGCTGCACTGGCAGCACCTGAGAAAACGGGCATAGCAGGTGCTGCTTGTATGGCACACATGGTGGTTATTTGCCAAATAACAGAATTACATTTTTTCTCCTCCAAATCAAACCTTTATCATGCTGAAGAAAAGCAAAAGGGGTGTTTCACAGGCCCCTATCTCTGCATCCGAGGTGTACTGGGACCAGTTGCCCAACTTTGTGCATTGAATCATGGTGAAAACATGAGCTCTAGCCATCAACAGAGAAGCAACTGGGCCTGTGCTGAATGCAGTGCAGACCCTGCTGGACTAACAGCTGTGGTGCAGAGCATCTCTACTCAGCTGGAAGAGCACCATCAGGCACTACACTGCATCATAAGATTCTGCTCCTCTATTGAAAAATCCATGAGCAGCTGAATACTGAAGAACTCAACTCTGATATTCATTTTAGCTAGTAACAGGAAAAATAGTATTTTTTCTATACAGTGAAAAATATGCTACCTCAAATATAAAATGTCATACAAATGCTACAAGTGTACATCCTGGGCATGTGCAAGTTCAGGTGTCATGTATCTGCAGCCTCAAGCAGCTGACTGACAGAGAAGGTTGTGCTGGATTTCTTCCCCTCATGCTACAGTCATTATTCAGAAGGGAATTTAGAAAAAGGGATCAAAAGTGTTTCTGAGATCATATCCTGCTAGCTAGTTATTAGAGCTCCCATCTTACTCCTGCCAGCTCCAGGAGAATGCCCAGGGCAGGGTCATGGTGGTGGTGAATTTCACCCTGGAGTCTTTCTTGTCTCTTGTGGTAGCATGGTAAAGAATTACTTTCTGTCAGCATGGCAGTGATAAGAATCACGGAATCAAAGAGAGGTGATTCTGAATCACAGAATCACAAAGAGAAGTCTGTGTAGTCATTTTATATAACAAGTCACCTTTCCTAAAAGCTCCTTAGAGAAGGAAAAGTTTATCCCTTAGGACCTATGGTTCAGAGCTGTGTAGTAATGCCTTCTTCTTCAGCCACTGGTGAACATATTGCAATGCCTTTACAAGGAATAATTAGGAAGAGACATATATTTATAGTTAATTATCTTGTTAGGGCAGCAAGAGAAGAGTGAATTTCAAATGCAAAATATTGCCCCCACTTCCTTTCCATATGGATTATATTAGCCCCTCTGATGTTTGCTTATTCCTCTTGGGAGCCTTTTCAAAGACTTCTCAGCTCTGAGATTTAGAATCTCAGCTCTGCCTGGCATTGCTGATGTGCAGAACTAAAAATGTAAAGCGTATTTGCTACCTTTTGTTTTTTGATTAGCAGTGGAGAAAATGGTCCTTGACCTGCACATAAAGCCAGAAGGGCCCAAGGGACACAGCTGCAGTGTGAGCAGAGTGGGGAGAAGAAAGCCCATTGCAGGGCAGCCCAGAGGGGTGGAGGCAGAAGTCCCTCTGGAGCTACAGGAGCAAATGGAGGAGAGGGAAACTGTCGGTAAAAGCCCTATCAAATGTTCATTGCTGGCATGGAGATCTGTTCAAGTGTTATTCCAGGAGACAAGAGAAGAGTGGTTTTGTCTATAGGCCAGGGAAGGGATTGGGTGGTGGCTTTACTGATATCTGCAGTTAGCATTCAAGTGGTTTGAGGAAAGAATAAACCCCCACGATTTTCACTGGCTCTTTCCGATGTACATAACTAAAAATCTTTAATTAAAACAATACAGAGAATAAGAAGAGTGCTTTTCCCACTTTCACTGGAACATTATTAACAGCTCTAGTGTTCGCTTTGTGAAGTGACCTACAGATAGTTTCCAGACACCATTCTACCTAGTTTCCAATTTGTCTTGTTTACGGAATATTTTTTAAACTCTCAAGGCATAACTATTAAAGCAATACTTACAAAGAAAGTTTCTCATGACATTTTTGAAGGATTTTCTCAGACAACAGGATTACCACACCACCCTTGCATGACTAGAAACCAGAATAAATTCCTAGTATTTTAACTCTATTTTTGTACTGTTCTTTTGGTAAGTAGAGCAGTGTCATTCACAAGTACATAACCTGAGGCTTAGATGCCAAAGGCTTATTTGCCACAGGTTTAAAATGTACTTGGGATAGTGGTGGGTTTTTTTCATCTATGGTTTCAATTTTTGTCAGAGCAATTTCTTGCCTTTCCTGCTCTGAGTCACAAGTTTGTGAGAACAGAAAGCAGCTCCTGAAGTAATTTACAGAAGTGCTCATTTGTGCACCTTTCTAGAGACAAATCTGCACAATGGTTTGGGATGTACTCGTTCTCAGTTGAAGTTCTGGCCTCCCATTAATACCCTTTCCTGTTACTATGGATTTGCTGGGTTTGTGACTACACTGGCAAGGGAGAAGTGTCAGTAGGGCAGTTTCTCTAAAACTTATGCCAGTCCCACTGGAAGTGACTTTGGCTCCTTATGTTCAAGCATCTTTTGTTCTCCAAAGGGCAATCCTTTTCAACACCGTGAGCCCACATGATTTCTTGGACAGTTTGGATTTTCCTTCACATAATGGTGCAAATTAAGTGTCTCTGGCCTTCAGTAAAATTGGGATATGTGTGACTGCCTCTCAAACTGGCAAGAAGCACAACAGTGGAAAAGGACAGAGTGTGGACTGAAGTCCCTGGATGTTTTCCACCATCCGGCCGTTAATGCTTGCCACAGCCCCTCACTTCCCACGCCAGCTGCCAAGCAGAGCCCAGCCAGCTCCAGGCACAGGGGTAAGGGGAAGGCTGAGCTACTGAGGGCTGGGTTGCAGCTTAGTGCTTCTAGAGGAAATATTCCTCTGCTCTAAGGAGATGCTGAAATAGTTGTACTGCTAGCATCTGCTTCCTCTTAGACATCTATTTTGCTCCAGCGTTTGACAGATGGACCAGTGATGGGGAGATGAGTGCTGAGAGCCTCCTGCTAATTTCACTGATTTGGAAGCAAAACTGAGAAATACATACATTTTTAGCTCTCACTTCTTTCACAGGCATTCTACTCCTTCATTCAGCAAGGCCAGAGCTACAAATCAAACTTGGATTTTGTTTAACAAGGAGTGAAGATGGAGGTGTGGCTGATCTAGACCATTTCACCCATTTTCATGTTTCTGCAGGCCTGAATATTTCAAACACAATTAAAAAATATATTCTTGGTGCAAAGACTGCTTCTGAAGTAGAAGGAGCAATTTTTATAGCTCTCAGTTCTGTTGGTCGGGTGACACAATAATTCTGCTACTGTGCTTGTCCCTGTTCTTGGGCTTCCTGCAATTTTTCCTGTTATACACCCTCGATTCCCAGACTTGCTGTGGATCTATTCTCACCTCCTGCCCTGCCTGAAATTCACATGCTGTATGTGCTAGTGTGAATCAGCAGTAATTACACTTCATCTGTAGGAAAGACAGTGGTGAAGGAGCTGGAGGTGATTCAGCAGAACACCTCATTGGCAATATCACTGGAAATCACCACACCTGAGTCCTCAAGTCGAGGGCTTCACAATCACACATCATTGTGTGCTAGACAGCCATCCTAAAGGCTTTCTGCAGCAGACTGAAATTTGCTATCCCATTATAGTTAGACTGCCAATAAAAGCTCCATGGCAGGGCAGGGATAGTGCCTAAGTGCTGTGAGCAAATTCCCATTTGTTCTACGTGTCAAATGTTCTTTCGATTCTCACAAAACACAGCACTGTAGTTAGAAGTGAATTTGAATCTGATGAGTCAGAGCACATACTATTATTCTGGCACAACTGAGGCACTAGCAATTAAACCTTATTCTCCTGTTGTTCTGCCCTTTTAATCACTGCCAGTTCTCATGTGTTTCTGGCTTATTGGTTGCTTTGAAGGAGCTGGAGGCAGACAGCTGATCAGGTATCACAGAGATGTGCCATACTGATGTCAGTCTAACTGCAGAGTTAAAATTTACTGTCTGATCAAAAATGATTGGATTTATGTAACAAATCCACCATGGGGTTATGTTGTAACATTCACTAAAACAAGAGCAAAACAGCACTGCATACCAGTATCATAAAAAAGAACCAGCAGTTAATTGAGTGATTGGCTTAGTTAATTTTTGTTATAAATTACAGTAATTAGCAGTGTAAACCAAAGTCAAAGTAATTTCTTCCAAAATGTAACTATTTCTCTAATTTCTTTTTAACACCATGGCTGGGAATAGCTCTTTCTGAGGCTGAGGGTGAACCCTCACTGGACTGGGCTGCACGGAGCAGGCTGTGGGACGTGTAAGTCTGCATGTTCCTCTCCAGCCCTGCCAGCACTCTAACCCTGGGTGTGGCATCTTCCTTTCTGGTCTCCCCTTCCAAACAACGCCTTGGAATTACATGAGACTTTGTACAAACAAATCAATAATGGGTCAACACAAGAACATGAAGCTCCTAGTTTGTGGCTTAAGACATGCAATGCCTTGCATATTTTTCCTGTAAGTATTTTGCAGCAATGACATGCTGTCCTCACAGTGTTTTATAAGGCCAAGGCAAGATAATCTTTCCTTATCTCCTAAATATGTATAAAACCCTAAACAGCATTTGCAAATGCTAGTAAAGACAGTAGATTTTATGGACGTTCTAATTACAAACCCACATTTCATTATTTGTTTACTTAGTATATTCTCCAAATATTCTCTTTAACACTGACATTATTTTGAACAAATGTCAGAACTGAAGTACTGAGGGTTTAATGTCAGCAGAAGAGACTGTCTGAAGGCCAAGTAGGGAAAGATGTGAGTGGAATGAGAGTGCTGTGGCCAGGCAGGGGGTGGGTCACATTCAAGAGCAGATGTAAAAGCTGCTAAACCTATTACTGGATCTTAAACGTGCAACAATTTTTCCATAAATTCAGAACTGAGACTTCTCTTCCTAAGGGGAAACAAGGCATCTCAGGAATAATTCTGTAAAAGCTACACAGTTACGGAAACAAGTGAAGTTAGCCAATATGAAAGTGTGTGTTAAGTCTTGCTCTTCTCAATAACTTATTTTGCATTTTACTAAATTGTACTTTAAATTTTTTTTCTTAATTCATTGCTGCCAAATGCTTTGATGCTTTTGGTTTTCCCTCTTTTTCCTAAAGGCCTGAATTAAAACCTACCCATCTCCTTTCAAGTTTCCCATTTCTGTCAATAAAAGGAACAGAAAGAGGGATATAAAGATAGGAAATAAGACATAGTCATCTGTTCTAATTGCAATGATGCTGATGCAGCAAAATATGTATTCATCAATTAATTCACTTTATCAGAGAGTACCATAAGGACATGACTACCACATTTCCAAGGAGATCCCACAACAGATCACATTTAAACAATGTTTCAGCTTCATTTTCAATGAACAGGATTTTCTTTTTAATTTAAAAATGAGGCATGATCTGAAATGTGCATACAGTTACTCAAGCTGTGGATTAATGAGGCCCTACCTCCAGCTGATGCCTCTATTATGGAGCTCATAACAGAAAGTGTTTTATGCCCACGTCAAACACAGCTTTGCCTACTTTTGGTTAAAGCTCTTCTTTTTAGAGAGCTGATGCAAAGGTGAACACATTCAGTATGTTCTTATAGCCTCATTTACATATTTTTATATCATGATTCTTTATCTGAGTTATCCCACCTCACCCTTTTTCTGAATAATTGAGCAGTGAGTATACAGCAGAATTGGGTAAGGAAGAAGAAATATCTCAGGAAAATACTGTACTCCCAGTACCTCCCCAGGGACCTCCAAGGAGGCTGAAGGAAATTAAAGTGCACTAAATCAGGTTCTTCTGGATCTGGCCACAAGGTAAGAGCTCAGCTCAGTGAGGATCTGCTCTTGTTCATCATGGCTTTGAGCAGCAGGGTGGGCTGCCCTAAGTGACAAGTTGTTGGTCTACAAGTTGTTGGCACTTTGGCTGTTTATATTTCTGACACTCCAGCTTGTCCTTCAGACCTTTCCTGAGGTCAGTCTGACTCTGACTTACATGTGGGACTACAGGAGCAATGTTCACTGGCAGACTCTTGGGCACCACAGCCACGTAAGTCTTCACAAACAGAGCAGGAAAAGGGAGTGTGTATCTTCTGCCAGGCCACCTCATAGCACAAAGACTACTAAATCCCCCAAATATGCAGGGTCAGGTTGTGGGTTAAAAAGCATAGATATGAAGAGTATGAGAAGGACCCACAATTTTAACTTATTGCAGAGTCAGAAGACAGATGTATTTGTAGCCTTAAATCTCTGAAAAATGAAGGGTGTGAGGCCTCAGTCTGCCCTCTGGACACTGTGTGCTTTTGGGATCTAGCAGTCATATCACATCTCCCAGAACCTGGAACTAAATGAACCTTAAAAAAAGTAGAAGAGCAATTTATGAGGTGAGAAGAGCCAGAAGTGTCAGTGGTAGGCATCCTTTCCTACCCCCAGCCCACCAGCCATGCTCAGTGGGAGATTTTCCTTGCTGGAGCTGCATTAAAGACACTTTGTCCTGGGCTTGATTTCTTGAGAAGTATTCCACATGCCCATGCCAGAGCTTGGCCCCAAGCTTACATTCCTACTGTCAGAAGGTAGTCAACAACTTGACTTCAACCTGCAAACCACAGACAGTTTTAAAGTAAACCAGGGTAGATTTAGACTAAATAAAAGGAAGACATTTTTATGATGAGAGTGGTGAAACACTGGATAAGGTTCCACAGAGGGGGTAGTTGTCACTGTCCCCAGAGATATTAAAAAGAAGAGTAGACTGGTTGTTAAGGGCCATGGTTTAGTGGTGGACTAGACTGTGTCATGGTTATGGTCGGACTCAATGACCTTAATGGTCATTTCCATTTCATAAATTATTCTATGATTACTCTTGAAATCCACAGTGAGTCCTGATTGTTCCTTATGCTCTCCTCCCCTTCTAAAAGATTGCCCTGCACATACCTCAGCTCAGTCAGTGCACACAAATCCAACTCTTCCTTCACTCCTTTGGATGCTAGAAAACAACAACAACAAAAAAATTCCAAACCCAGTGTTTCTTTTAATAAGGGAGAGGGCTCATGTGAAGGCAATATGCTATGCTATAAGAAACACTCATTCTCTCTACAGAAAATAAAGAAAGGACCAGTGAGACAGTAGCATTCAAAAAGTGGTTTTTTACAGCCCTGTGCTAGCCTCATTGCTTCTTGAGAAATATCTTTCTGGGTAGTTCTTTGAAGAATTCATTATTCCACCCAGCGACTTCAATTTATTCCATCTAAAGCAGTTATATTTAGAAAAGTTGCAGTCAAAACCATATGATGCCATCATTGATTTATGTGCACAGCAGCAACAATGAGTAATAAAGTTAAAAAGCAATAAGAGAGGTCTAGCAGATGGGCAAAACACAAAAATAAACATTCTGATAAAAACACCGATCCAGCAAACCATCAAACCCAGCTGATTCTTGGGAGTTTGGCTTTATTTGGGTTAACTAAGTAAATTTGCTAAGAATGTTGTTACACTATCATAATATTAAGGCACAGAGCATGGCCAAGGACAGTGGAACCTAATCTGGATATCAGAGAGAAAATGCAGGATATACTGTAGCTCAGTTGCACTTTGCCCCCATGACATAAACATATAAATCTTTCTAGAAGAGCTGACCTTTCCCACAATCCATGCCACTAAAACTAGATGCAGGAATGGTATTTGTGTACTCAAAGTCCTCAGCTACTGTTCCTCACATCATGCCTTCCCATTTAGTATGAAATTGCTTTTATTTCAGGAAACTGGGCTCAAACTCAGGGAAAAAGTACAATAATGCAAGTGTATAAAATACTGAGCCATCTTAATGGGACATGTAGATTTGGCAAATAACTTCTCATTAACAAAGTTTTGGCTCAACTGGGTTCCTGTTTCCTGCACCAGGATAGGAAGTAGTAGTTTAATGATACTTTTTTATTGGGGAATGTGGCTTCCTTACCACTGGGGAATCCAGTGCCATTGCCAGCAGTGGCTTGGGTGAAGATTCTGAAACTCAGCAACTCCCTTATTTCCCATATTCGAGAGCTTTGAACCTGCTCACAGATGGGTAACCCCTCCTTTTGATCAGAAAAAGACAGTCACAGGCTTTATTCTGTGATAATAAAAGATGATTGTTAAGTGGACAGCCCTGCTGCACAATCCACTGCAATCTGAAAATGAAATGGAAAGATTATGAGGAGCATGGTTCTCTTGTATACACGGCTTCTGTACAGAACTAACATTTAATTATATCTTTTTGTGCTAAGAAGATCTGAAAGTAGCTTCCAACTGCAATTATAACCTGTGGATGGCAGAACATATTTCCAGAGATAATGATCTATTCTGGGCAGATAATGAGATTTACATGGCCTGAGACCAAGACTGAAGTTTAGAAACACTTAGAGAAATAATTTCTAGCATGATGATTTCTCAACAACTCTGAATCAATCCAGCTGTAAGGTGCATTTGCCCTCCATTGCCTTTATGTTTCCTGCCTTCTGCTGGACCTGTGAAATCAGACAGTGACAGGAGCAGGACACTGTAAAACACAGCTGTAAGCCAGGCTCTTTCTTAGCTGTGCTTTTGAACCATGTACAATCCCAGTACTTCTTTGGCTGCTGTAAATGAATAACCTGGTTTGTGCTGCAGCAGCAGCAGCTCAGGGGGATGGGAGCTGCAGCCTGCTCATCCTCCAGCCCTGTGTGGTCCCTGGAGCCCAGAGCTTGCAGCCTGGTGCCCAGTGAGGGACTCCCAGCCTTGGGCAGGAACCCTCTGCACCATTGGGAGCAGGGCTGGAGGAGCTGCCTGGTTGCTGCCAGTTATAATCTCTGGGCCTAGGCAAAATTTCTAATGTGAAAACTCACAATGAATAGAGTGTTATAAAAAAATATGGTATGCAACTCATGTAAGTAGGTTTAATCAGAAACAAAAACTGAATACTGTACAAATGAGGAGATTTTGTAGAGCAGTTTTCTCAAATATGCAGTTGTTGGCTATGGCTGTCTCAGTCTATCCATTCAACATTTTCTAAATTAGGAGGGATTTATATAAACAGAGCATGGTCTCTAAGGTGCTGTTTATGGTCTGTCTGGTACAAATATTTATGATCATTCTAAAATTAGTGATTATTCTAAAGTGTGCTTTTGTTTTATACAGCTCCTGACAGTCTCTGTGGTAAATATGCAGTTTTGCTTCTTATGAGAGAAATGGAGGCAACAGAGAAACCCACTGAAAATCCTGCTACAGTGGTGGTTAATCAATGGAGGGCCGTTCTCAGCTGTGAACTGCAGGCTCTGCTGTCTGAGAAGAATTCCCTCCTACACACTTCTCCCCAGGGCATGCAATCCTTTTCCCACGTGCCCATGCAAACCTATCCATGCCACGCAGGAATATATATAGGAACAGAGTGCTGGGAGGAAGTGCTGGAGCTGCTGCCTCCTGCAATAGAACACGTGTGATCACACAGAGTGCATCTGCTTACTCAGATCTGGTGTCAGAATGATAATTCATGTCCTCTCCTCAGAAGTAAAAATAAACTGGGTTCAGGCTGAGTTCAACAATCTAAGGTGGCATATTAGCAGTTACCCATCTTCCTGGGAGGTGAGGCATATTTCAAGTTCCCACTAAGAGGAAAGAAACCAGAATAAAAGCCTGGTGCATGATGAGGGGCACGGTGCTCACACTGACGTGACTCATACTCATTGGTCGTGACTTCAGTGGGCTTTTGTGAGCCATGACTGCAGCATCTTTGAGCAGGATTTCCTTGAGTCACTGGCCTGTCTATTACAGATCTATAGATCTGTGGAACCTGAGCAAGTTTATAGAATAGATTGTTCCTGTTCGTGTACTGCATTATGAATTCTGAAGTGCAACTGTGGGTAGACTGTCAATTCATTTCTATCTTAATCTCTCTTTTAAATAACAAAGCTGTATTGAAAAACTGTAATCATCTCCTTGCCAGATCTTGCAACTAAAATCTGCTCTTAGTATAGAATCACCAAATAAGAATAATAAATGACTGAAATTTTTTATGAACTTCCAAGTCCCTCTCCAAATTCAGTCATCCAAACAGTATCCCTTCTTCCTCTGCCTCTTTCCATTCCCATTCTCCTTCCTTGTTACACAGCTACATACATTTCAACACAGAGAACAGGGGTTTCAACAAGAGTTAAGCAAGTTTCCTGTGGTGCTCCACTTGAACCACTTCAGCAAATCTCAAACAGAAAAAATTTAAATTCATTTATGACAATTTACCAGGAAGATGGAAAACTGGCAAACTGTAAAGAGGACAACCCACTGCTATAATTCAATCTACACCAGCTGACAAGATGAATGATTAAAGTACTTTTGCAAATGGGAATGAATTTGTCCAAACTGGGAGAAGCCAGGCAGTAGTCACGGAAAGGGAAAGAAATGGGTTCTAAAAAGAATTTGAGATCACAGGGAATAATTAACTGAACATTGTATTATTGCTGATAAATGCCTGATAGTTGTGGTGAGAAGGAAAGAAGAATGAGCCAGACTCTTCTCAGCAGTGACAGGACTGTGGCAGGACCAGAGGCAATGGACAATTTTCTGTGTTTTCTGAAACACAGAAAATTCCCCTTAAACATAAGAAAACACTTTTTCACTGGTGTGTACTGAAACAGTGGAACAAGTTACCTAGAGAGATTTTGGAGTATCCATTGTTAAAGACACTGAAAACTGGACCACACAGAGCCCTGGACACCAGCCCTGGCTGCAGCTGCTCTGAGCAGAAGACTTGGACTTGACAACTTCCAGAGGTCCCTGCCAACATCCACCTCTTGTGATTCTTCAGTACAGAGATCACAAATACAAGAATAGACAGACCAGAAACTTATCCATGGGACAAGATTCAAGAAATAGGAGTGATAATAAATGTTTGAAGCTAACTTAAGCATTTAAGTTAACTTGCAAAGTTTTGACCATTTGACTTGCTGGAGCAATTTGCTAAGGACTATTGTGGACATTCCAACAATACCAACTTTAAAATCAAATTAGACTTTGTTCTAAACATAGTGATAGGACAAGGGGGAATGGCTTTAAACAGGAAGACAAACTTCTAGTTAATGGTCTATTCTATATAAAGGATATTCTTATACTTCATAAAACATATTCCTGAATGGGACCTATGTTCCCGTGAATTTAAGTATCTTGGTGTATTTTTTTTTTTCAGCTCAAGATTTTCAGGACATTCTTGTGGCCTCAGAAAATAGAAAAAATGCAAAATATATTTTTTTTTGCTTAGCATTGTCACCAGGTAGAAAAATCCAACAGTGAGAAGACCAGTGGATATGCTTTTTGAAAACCATAAATATATTTTTAAAGAAATGAAAACATCTTTGAAAAAGAAAATATAGCAAAAGAAAGCCCTGTACAAGCAATATTTCTCCCTGTGTTGCCCTGCAGGATTGGTCTTTGCAGAGAGAAAGGATTGGTGTATCTCTTAGGCTGTGGTAAGTTTTTAAGAAAAAAAATCTCCCAAAGCACAGCTGTAACCACAATGCCCAACTTCGGTAATACTTGTAAATTTGTGGAAGACATGCCTGCTTCCTTCTGACTACCTTCCTGCTTCCTTCTGACTAGAGGATGATCAGCCTCATGGGCACAGAACTGGAGCTCATGAAGACCTTCTGTATTCCAAACTAGCTCAGAACATGGGAGCACGTGCACCTGAGCAGCACAATTCCTAGCTGGCTGTGTCACTGGGACAGCTGCCAGTGCATGCAGTGTGTGGCACAGGAACAGAGTGCCTGAAGAGCCTGCTTCAGTTCAAATATTTATCTTGTAGATAGCACACTGATTGGGTCTGTGCAGCCTCTTTGTCCAGCTATAGTGCGCTGCAAACATTCAGGTTACAGCACCCATTTTAATGCACATCCAGCTTCTGTGAAAAGCAGAATATCCTTCCCATCCTTCCCTTTGACTGTGGCAATTTTCAGAAGTGAAGGTGGTACAGCTTGTCAGCATCTTCTGCAGGATGGCTGGGTAGTGGCAGCCTGGGCTCCACACTGGTGTGAGGCAGACCAAGAGAGAGCTGGGGGCTGTTTTTCACAGCCTTCTGTCAGGCAACCAGACCAAATCCCTTCAGACACAAAGAGGGCATTTTTAGAATAACTAATGTTCAGTCATGACAAGCTAGACAAAGTGATGTGTTTCAGAAAATTGATGCCCAGGAAGGAAGATTGGAGATATCAGGGAAAGAGGATTCTCAGCTTTACAGGGCCATATTAAATATGAGCTAAATCTTTTCAAAAGGAAAAGAAGTAAAAGTTGGCTAAAACCACCAAGTATGTTTGACCTTTCTTTCCTATAAGCAAAACCTTAGAGATGAGCTGAGGCCTCCCTCCTATGAAAAGATCTTTCTCCCTCTGGTATGTTATTCCTATCTAGATGTGGGGAAGATGCCATTTGTAATCTATGTGATTCCAGCCTTCCAGCCTAATCAAGAGACCTGCCCACGAGATGGGACTGCATGGCAGATCCACCTCCCCACAGAAAGCAAAGCTGTGCATTGCCAATGCCTTGGAGCACTCTGGAACAGACCTTTGGATCTGCAAGGATCAGGCTCAGAAATGCCCAAGGCATCTCACCAGCCTCCCCCTCTAGCCTTCAACTCAACTTTGTCTAACAGAAAACCAAACAAAGATATCCTGCACACACAAAGAGAAGAATAAAGAACATTTCTCACAGCTACAATTGCACTGAGTCCCAGATCCCTTCCTCCCCATCCCCAGACTCCCCAGCCCCCAAGCAAAAGTGACTGGAGAGGCTGCAGCAGCCCTGGTGCAAAAGTGCAGAAAGGGCACAACTCACTCTCTCACATGAGCAAATTTCTAAATACCCACTGTGAGTAAATTAAATACCAACATTATTTGCTGGGGCTGGTGCTTTGTTTAAGTGATTCACCCACAGAGTTCATTTTGTAAAAGAAAAGCAAATAAGCCCTGCCATTTCTTTTTTAATCTGAATCTGATGATGGGCAGAGTCTGTACCAGTTTCCTGGGCTGCTGAACAGTGGGTCACCTGCCTAGCACAGAGTTAAAAGAGTAACTCATAATTGTAAAAAATAATTGTTGTGGGTCTTCTTTTAACATTTTTCATTCCTTCAAGCAGAGGAAAGGAGTGGAGAGGAGATGAAAAAGAACTGCTAACTTAGAACATTTGCTGTTTTTTTAAAAAATGCACCAGCATATTACAATCTTACATTAAAGATGAAGCCATTCAAATTTTGTACAAAAAGGTTGCATTTAAGCCCTAGAGGAGATGAAATTTTTTGATCAGCCTCTGTGTGTTTACTAATGTGCAGATGTCTAAAAATATGTATTTACCAATCAGAAGTTACCCAAGTTTAATAGATCAAACAGAAACTATAACATCTGTTAAAATTTAACAGTTGTCTTCTAGCTTGTGTGGCTGCAGACTCTGAAGCCATGGCCAGAATCAAGCAGGAGTTCTCTGGGACTCACCTGATTTGAGCACGGTTAGTGGGTAACCTTTGAAGGACTGCCAATACAAATGATCCTTCCTGATAGCATCTGCCTTGAGCATGATGAAATAAATGGCTCTTGGATCTAATTCAGGAAAAATAATTCTGTCCCCTTTGGGCACCTTTCAAGTTAAAAAAACCCCACAAAAACAAACAACAAAAATCCCACGGAATTTCAGTGAGCATTTTACTCTAATGGTAGGTCTAGATTTGACCTAAAGTGGGATTGCCAAAGCACTTTTCATGTTTTACTAAACACAGATATTAACTCTATAGTGATGCTAATTAATAAAGGTCTGACGGGCTGATTTGGAGACTTCACTATGGGACTGAACAATCAACAGCAGAGTCTGTTCTCATTTAGTTTGCATGTGCTGCTGAAATCAGACCTCTGCCTCAGCTCTTAGGATGAATTTAGAGCAATGAAGGTTGCTTACAAAAACAGTTGGATTTGCTTGCTGGAGCTGGGATGTAGAGGCATTGGTATTCTCATTCCCTCTTCTCCCTCCTTTCCCCAAAACAGTAGTAGCATTTTTTAGTGTGCAGCTTATGCTGAAAGTACCACAGGGCCCAGATGTGCACAACTACAGCTATGCAATCGAGAATTTTAGTCCACACTGAGCTTCAAAAGTCTCTTTTAGGTAGTACTTTGACAAATGGGAACCTGAATGTGTCCTGTACATACCTTGCTTTGCACCTGGGAAGGTGAAAGGAAACATTAGGTACACCTTTTTGGTCCATTTTTCTTACCGTTTCTTCCAATATGCAGATTTAAGAAGGTTTTATCTAGAAGCTCAGTGCAACCGTGTACCTCCATTTTTGGCAGGATTTCCTAAACTTCTGAAGGCTGATCCTCCTGCTTCAGGAAAAGGAGCAAGGTCCTGGCACTTGGCAGTTTTCCTGTGTGCCTTGCATGCTTCCTCCCATCCCCATTCTAACTCACTTTGGATAACCCCAAGGCATGTCACCATTGCCTTGGACTTTGTTTTTTCAAAAACACCACCTCAGACTGCCCTGTCCCCTGATAGTTTCTCTTTAATGCCAGTATTTTAAGAGGTTACTTGTTGCTACTGTAAATGTCAGTATTCACCCCATCTGTACACTTTGACACAGATCTCTCCTGCTATCCTATTAGCAAAGTGTTATCACATTTAAATTCGATTATCATTAATTCAAAAGATAGTCAGCAGTGAAAGCTCTTCTACGGTTTTTGAGGCTGAAGATAAGTGTCACCAGTTCAACTTTATGTTTGTTTATTTTTTTATAATTAGGTGCTGACTTTATTCCCAGGACTGAGAGCACGAACACCTCTAGCTCAGGCACAGGATCCCTAGGCATCACCAAAATGTTACACTGCTCTCTGAAGCCCTTCAGCAAATTTCTCTGTTGGAGATGCCATGGAGCAGAATTCCATCAGAATGAAGAACCTCTGCTTTCAGTAAAATTAACAGCTACCACCACGTTGTGTTCACACATACACAGTGCTTCAATGCCATCTGCCTGGTTCAAAAGCACGTGTAAACTTGGATTTTAGGATATGACACTCAAAGAGCTGATGCAGTAGGCATGTAAGGAGGTGGTAATAAAGCTGTAAGCTTTTGTTGTGACCTCTGATTGATATGGATCAGTCTTGGGGGAAGGTGATCAAGAACAACATATTTCTTGTGAGGGTATGTGGGCTAGTCCAATACTTACCAGCATAATTCTTTATTGATGCTATCAGCTTTCAACAACTGACTAGAAATCATAGGCTTAGCACCCCTCAAGCATAAAAGCATCAGTGTCACACTCTTTCAAGACATTGCAAAGGAAGTCCAGAAACACAAAGTTTGTTTCTTAGGCTGTGACAACATCACTGGGAGTCGGCTGAGCTAGATGCAGAGAAACATGAAACAACCATATAAAGGCAAAGAAAGTCTGTTGTAATCACTGGCTGAGTTAAATCTGTGTTTGTAAGAAGGGTGTCAACTCAGCCAAAGAAGCTGGCAGCTATGTGTGTGCAGCTAGTTTTTCCAAAGAAAGGCCAAAGTAAAACTAGAGTGTTTATTCTGGCATCAAGACAGTCTCACCCCAGCTGAAATCTCAGCTATGTTTGTTCTAAGTTTAACATTATCTTAATTGTACTCAGTGTATTACTATTCCTTTTAGATACACAGACATTCTTGAAATGGATAATAATCTCCATGCAGGAGTAATGTTTTTGGGGAAGGTTAGTTCTGGTGAGGTTACCTGACAACCAGCAAACAAAAAGGCAGCCACAGTCTGCTGTCCTTCAGTATCAGGAGTTTTTATAAAACCCTGCATTGCTCTCACTTTTTCTTATGGAAAAACTGAAGCCTAGGGAGATCATCTGATGTACTGTAGGGTCAATAATACCAATACTGTTGCATCCTCATTTGAGGAAAATGACAACACACTGTAATTCCCAGGTAAGGGCTGTTGGTTTTCAACCCAGAGCAGTAAACAAAGCACACCAGTGTTTGCAAAAGTCATGTCACACACAAACTATGCAGCTCAGGGAATGAGTTGTCTGTACTGAACCCAAAGGCAAAATAATCCCATGTACCTTATCAGAGAGAGGTCTGTGGCTGCCTACATTTACACAGGCATTATCTGGAGGAGATGTCTGGGAGCTGCAATGAGATGGGAAGAGCATCACTGGAGCCTTGGGAAAAGCTGTGGAGAGGGAACAGAACATTGCTGTGGTTGGGATGAGTTCCTGGGAAAGGGACAGAGCTAAAGGGACCCCCACACTCTACTGAAGGTGTGTGGGTGCTGCTGTGTGCAGGCTGCAGGTGCTGGAGGTGACACCTGCCCCAGGAGCTGGGGGTCTGCTCACCGGATAAACAGAGTGGGGGCTGCTGGGGACCTGGGTGAACATCAGCTGTGGTCACACCAGGAACAGCTTGGTGCCCCCAGGCTTAACCAGGACTGCTCCTGCACCTCCTGGCTGGCAGGGAGGGATAGTGTGGAGCCACCAAGCTCTGCCCAGAGCCAGGCTCCATGTCCAATATCTTGTCTGCTCCCCATGCCCTGCAGGGCTGCACCAGCTGCTGCCTGCTCTGGATCACACAAAAGCTCTGATACAGAGCCAGGTGCTCTGCACAAAAACCATTTCCAGATCTCTGGAGCCTCAGGCCAGTTCCTTCATCACAAAACCCCCTTCATTTTCCATCAAACCACTTGCACTTACTCTCCAAGGTGTACAACTGTCTGCGAGCAGGAAAAAAGAACAGGAAAAATATCAAAAGAAACCTAAAAACTATAATTACTTCATGGAAAATCTCACAGAACACAAAAATGAAGCCTGAATTTTATAGAAAGAGTTCCACAGAAATTATAATGTGAAGTCTAAATAAAGAATTTTATCATGAATTATTACTTTTTCTTTTCATTTAAACCTGTATTCCTACTAGAGATTTCTGCAGCAAGCCTGAAAAGTCCACTTATAAAGAAATCCATTATCATTTGGACCTTACATAAAGATTTTCAGAGGAATTATTCCTTCTGCAAATCAGCAATTTCATATTTGAATGAGAGTTCATCTTTAACATTCATTATTATTGTTCTAACTGAACAGTTTTATGAAATATTCTTTTGCTACCCTGCAAATGCACTTCAGTGAAGTACTGCAAGATAGGAAAGATAATTACCTTTGTGTCTTTATATGGCTGCCCATTAAAGTCACCTGCAATAGGAATGAATATTGCCACCTAAGTTCCCACAAACATATGTATGCCTCATTGCAGGAAATGAGTTACATTCAGAGCTAGATTTGCATCTTTATTCACAGAATGCCAGCTGTGATGAAAGTATTAGGGACATTAGCAACCAATTGCCATTCCCAATCTATCAGTGGATGTAACAGCCTACTACTCCTAGGTGGGAATTTAATGGCCTGCTTGGTTGACATAACCACATGCAGTGCCTAGCTGCTGGAAAGAAGGACTTTGGTACCTCAGTGGACTCATCTCCCAGTGAAGGCAGACAGACAAAATGTATCAGAGCCTGAGTTTAAAATATAATTTTGTAAATTGTATTATCCAGACTTATCATGCATGTATCAGCTTGGAATTTAATCTCAGCATTAGCTGACTATTCCCCAGAGATGTACCTTGCCAAGATGTACTTTCATTACTTTCCTATTTGAGTTTTATAATACTAATCCTGAGGCAAACTTGAAAATGCTGAACAGTGTTTAAATCCCCATCTGGTTTTGCAGAAAGTTTGTGGAGGTTGGAAAAGGGCTTAGGAAAGGATAATTTACAACAGATACATAGTTTTCAGATCAGATTTAGCAACATGACAAGCCTTAGGGAAACAGGACAGGCCTTGCTACTGAAATCCTTGCAGATTTATTGCTGCGACCTTACAACGACTTTACAATTTGTATGAGATGCTGCCTCTTTCCATCAGCTGTTCAAGAGGCTGATGCTCTGACCTCAGCAGTAACCTGGCACCAGAAGGGTGAGCAGGCTCCTACGATGCACTGTGGCTCATGTGGAAGATAAAACATTTCCATTAGGTAATTTTTTTTCCCCTAGCACCTGACAGATGACCTGGCTTTTGTAATCTGAATCCTGTGATCACTCCTCTTACTGAACTGGTAACAACACAGGACTTGGGAATGTGTGGGGGCAGAAAAGGGTACCTCACTTTGTCTGCCATTTCCCTTTTAATCTGTTCACACTCAGAAGTCTGACTACAGCAGAAAGAGGTGCGTGAGCCTTGGGGAGTGGGCTCAGCCAAATACCTTTGCTCATGGAGGCTCAGAGGCAGTTGCTGCAAACCTAAATCCACAAAGTCAGAAATTTTATGTAAAAAGAACATAAGTTCTGTTTTCTTTTGCTTCACTCCCCATCTCTTTGCAAGCTGCTGTGTTCACCTTTAAGAGAAGCATCTGCAATGATACATGACAGTGAGAGTATTGGAAAGGTGCTCAAGAACAGTCTGAGAGAGTGTTTTTGCCTGCCTGGAGCATGCCTGTGATTGCCAAGTCAAGCTAACACACTGCTCCCAGAGCCTTGTTACTGAGAGGGCAGGCTGATGGCCTTGGCACAAGAAATTGTTCCTTCAGCTGCACATCCAGTCCAGCTCACAGACCTGGGCTTCTTCCTAGAGAAGCAATGTTGGGTGCCTCCCCTGTGGACTGTTACCAGAAGACTTGAAAGAGCACAAACAAGGGAAACTATCTCCTTGTCGAAATCAGCAATTTCACCCTTGAAGAAGAGAGAGCTCATCTTTTACAAAGCTAAATTAAATAAAGGTAAATTAAATTATAGTTCCATTTGTGAAACTGTGGGACTGTGACTGAAGGCACAGCCCTCTGCCAGGAGAAAGCTCCTGCTGGTGAACGAGACCACTGGTGGGGCCAGAGCCCACAAACCCAGCTTTAGAGAGGGAGTGCCAGACACCAGATTACTCTAAGTAGTCTGATGTCCACAATGCACAAATCCCAGCATTAAGTGAGAGCTCTACTGTGCTTCAAGAATGCCTTATTATATTTTAAAGGCAGAGGAAATTAGGTGGGGATTTGGAATTAGATAAAGAAAACATTTAACAATGGTTTAAAAATTTATAATGCAAGACTGGGTATGTTTGTGCAGAGGAAATACCTTCAGGATTTTTAAGAAGAGGTTTTTTTTAACATCTCTAAGTTTCAACACTCTTTTGGGCAAACAGTCCATCACACCGAAGTGGGGATTTATGTGGAGATAAAGCCTTAGGGGCAGATTCTTGCCTAGTGTGAACTTGTAACCTTAGGATGGAGGATGGCTCTGTTACTCTGAATCACAGCTTTTGGTGTTGACAATATACATGACTTCAGCAAGCTCTCCACATGAACTCCATGGCAACCTATCACCAACATTTCTTGCCTTGGACCAAGTTAAAGTTCTTCAACACGTTTAGAAGACAACTGGCAAACACCTCATCTTCTATTGAAACAAAGGGAAAAACAGCACCAGATCAAGTGATTAGTGGACAAACACCCATTGCAGAATAAATAGAAAAAACAGTTAGCCTGGAAAAGTAGTCTTGTTTTGTTGTTCTAGAAGTGTATCCAGAATGTGATTTTGATGAAGTTAAAGGTGATCAGTTATACAAACCCATGTTGAGACACCAATATAAACACGTACCCACAGAAACTGCAAAGGCTAAACATTCTGGATAATGATTTACTTTATTCATTCAGCCTCAGCATTCCAAATTAAACATTCGAAAGCTGTCAACAGTTTTGCAAGAGAGTGTTTGTAAGGAAGGCACAGCCTGCAGATCAGTGCCAGGTCTGTACCCCCTGCAGCAGCCACATCCTCACAGCAACTGCACACCAGTGACACAGAGTCTTGGAAGGGAATGGAATGGTCAAACTCACCTCAGACACAATTTCATCTAGCTCAGGGGAGTTGTACTGGAATGTGAGTAGGCACAGTTAAGCCCAAACACAGAATTGGAGCAGCTAATTTATGATACTATTAATTCTCAACTGAATAGGATGCATGTAAAAATGTTTAAATGTATGCTGCATAAATACCCATGGGAAACAGACACAAAAGTGCTCATGCTGTTTTTCCTTTTTCTCCATAGTGTATTCAGAACCACAGTGTTCCTGCAACTGATTATGGCCTCTCCCACAGACTGGAGAGTTACAGGACCATTTCAATCTATTTTCCTTGACAAAAATCAGTTCACTAAGAAAGGAGAGGTTCCTTGAAAAATATGCATAATATTCAGTGAAATAGTACTTCAAGGCAGAGAGGAAAAGCCTACAGGAGTGGTATTTACCTGAAAACAAACACCTCCTCAATTAAAGCTGAAAGTATTTGTGTTTCAAGGGTTTATAAGAAATAATTTAATAAGAAGGCAATTTAGGAATATACAGGGGGTATAACAGCTTTGTGTGGTTTTGGTGTGCTCTATGCTTTATATAAATATTCATAAAGCATCCAAGTTTGATAAAGGGGAGAAATATTAGAAAATAAAGATTGAAATATGCCTTTTCATTGTGCAGATTGCAATTCTATGCACAAAGCTATTATTTCCATAAATAAGGAAAGAATGATGAAGTTGTTAAGTTTGGGGAACATATTTTGTAAACCACTGAGTATATAAATAGTTGTATTAAAGTCTTTGCCAATCAAGTTGTCAAACTGAAATTTCTACAGTCAAAACTTGAGTTCTGTAATGACAACATTTTTACAAGTTGGCAAGTATGGGATTCATCCAAAGCCTTCTGAAATCAGTGAACATTTTCATGGGCTTGAATAAGCACTTTAACAGGATATGCTCCATAATGCAAATGACACAGCATTCTCAACACCTATCTCTGCAAAATTGCTCGAAGCTTTATAATAAAAAGGATTATTTTCAGCTTAGAATTTTTCAGCATATTAAAAATTCAAAGTCTCATTGAGGCTCCAAATGTATATTTTTCAATATAGGATTTTTCAAAGCTTTCTGTATTTCTTTTACCCATATGAAAAAAACCCCAGCTAATGAGTAGAACAGAGAACCAAAAGTCATGAAATCCAGGTTGGGTTCAAATCTAAACATGATTTTGTGCAAAATAGTCTATTCTTCAGCGATGGAAAGAGATTCAAAGTGCCATAGGCATACTCTCCTCCAGCACTTAAAATGCAAAGATTTTTCTACTAACAAAATCTGCAAAAAAGCAACTAAAATTCTTCTGTTTTCAATTATCTGCAAACTGTAGAGAGGTTTGAAGAAGGAATGGCCTAGAAAACATTTATAATTTTTCACTAGCTGGTAAGGCTCCTGCAAATGCCCACTAAAAATTATATATACAAATCTCTCCATATGTTACAGAAGTGGAAATTTTAGGATGTCTTAAATCTTGCTTGTTCACACAGAATTACTATCCAGTGTGGGATGTGGAGTTGAGTATTAAAAAGTAAGTAAGAACTGGTGATAAGGCCTCTTTCTCTCACACAAGAAACCAAACAGGCATAAGGAAACAAATCCCACACCTGATGTGAAGGGCGAATGAGTGTGGGATGCAGAGGTTCCCTGCCTGCTCACTTAGTGGCTATCGAGCTCAAAGCCTGACCCATCACCAGAGCTCCCCAGAGAGAAGTTCCTCCAGAGAAAATAATCCTTTCAGTGCTTCAGAGTCCAGGCTTGTTCAGAGGTTTATGAAGGCTTGAAGGCTAAATGCAGCCTGAAGATGGAGTGCTGATATAAGGATAAAACATGTAATTTTCAGAGTTTGATAATAAAAAAAGAAGTTAGCAATAAGCTATGTAATAACTGGACAATTTTCCAGGATGGCTTTCACAGTATTCTCTGTGTTTTCAGCCAATAAGGTATTTCTGGCTTGTTATTTTTGCACATTGCTCAGGAAAATTGCACACTGAGACATGAAGAAGAATGGTAATTTAGTTTTTAGATTTACTGCACTTCCCAGAATATTTTCCCATTCTCAGCCCCTTTTGTCCATGCTTCACACCTGCCTTCTCAGTAGGAGGGAGGGTTTCAGGCATGACTCCTGAGCACGATTAATATTTTTGTTTAGCTAACAAACCATAGGATTCACAGGAAAACAAAGGTTGTTATCAAATCACACACTCATAGAATGGCTTAGGTTGAAAAGGACCTTAAAAATCATCTAGTTCCAAACCCCTTGAAATGGGCAGGGACGCCTTCCACTAGACCAGGCTACTCATAGCCCCATTTAGCCCAGTCTTGGACATCTTCAGGGATGGGGAGCCCCCATCTTCTCTGGGCATCCCCTTCCAGTGTCTCATCACCTTCACAGTAAAGAATTTCTCCCCATCATCTAATTTAACTTTCCCTCCTTCAGCTTAAGACCATTTCCTCTTGTCCTATCACCTCATACCTTTGTCAAAGGTCCCTCTCCATCTCCCTTGTAGCCCCTCAGGCACTGTAAGGTGCTGTAAGGTCTTTCTGGCACCTTCTCTTCTCTCAGCCTGTCTTCATAGGAGAGGTGCTCCAGACTTGAGACCAATTTAGTGGCCCTTCTCTGGACTCACTCCAACAGGTCAATGTCCTTCTTGTGTTGGGATCCTCACACCTGGACAAAGTAATCCAGGTGGAGTCCCAAGACATATCAAAATAAAAGTACAGTGGGGGCTATTTTATTTTCCTGAGGTGAGGAAGTAGAAGGCCATGGTTCCCACTGAAGCAGAAATGAAGCTTTTATTCCACTTGGAGGTGTTTAACAAGAGCAACAGCAGAAGTCAAAAGCTCGTGCAGCACTCATGATGGTGGGAGAACCCTGTTTTCTGTGAGTGACTCAGTGTGCTCACCTGGAGGAGGAGAGGACCAGCCTCCCTCTGCCTGATTTAGGAACTCAGGGGTTATGAACAACAAAAATTCAAGTCCTGCCTTCAGCAGGCCAATTCCCCCCCTCATTGGTAAATGCTCTGACCATCTGAGTGTTGAATGGGACAGACAGAAAAGCATGACACCTTCCTCACTTTGTAAATCACGTATTTCTCCCCACAAAGCTCACCAGTTGAAAGTAGCCATTAAATTTTATCAGCAATTGTGGATCAAATGAAAACCTCCAGTAGGGTCTGAATGCACAAGAGATAATTACTATAGGTTTGAATAGCTGCAAGTATGAAAAACCTGTAGCTGTATTTTATGGATGCTCTCTTTATAAAATGGAATTTCTGATGTATATTGTATATATATCTGTATTTATCTTACTACAAAAACCTGACGCCTTTGCTCCACAAGTGAGTCATTGGTGAACCACGCACTTACACTACTGGCTAGATGGAATGCTGAGGGTCAGGAGCAGTTAAAAAGTAGAACATTGCCCTAGAGTTACCTCGGTGTTTAATTTCCTTCAGCCATAACCGGCCTGTGCTCTGCTCACGGGCAGCCTGGGAACCCCACCAATAAATCCACTGAAACAAAATCCAAATCCAAAAAGCCTGCCCTTATATATATAAAAAACGAACAAATCTTTTCTCTTTATATGCAAGTTGCCAACATGTGGTTTGGTATTTCCTGTGGTTCTGTCTTCACATTTTGCCTATGCTAAAATAGTGAGGGAGATGGGAAAGGCTGTTACCCAGTTTTACAAGTTATAATGGACATATAATGCTCAGCATGTTAAGAAAATATGAAACTACTTTATTTGACTGCTTTGGACTGATATTATTCAATAATTGTGATGAAGCTCTGATCTTAACAATAAATTTCTACAATCTTTTTGTATCACTGCTTCTGGGTTTGATAAAAATGTGAAAAATTCTTTGCTATTACCAATAAAAAGCTCTAAGATGGTGCTTGGTGCAGATGTTTTGTCTTTTCATCTGCAATAATTGAGAAAAATGAAGCAATGATATCAATGTTGCACATTTCAAAACTGTCTTGATTCAAAAGACTCAAGAAAAATCACCAACTTGGTAGTAGTACCTGGTCCATCCAAAACACAAGCATCTCCTGCTTCCTGGTTTTCTCCTTTGACCCTCGATGGGAAAAGAAACTGGGGTTCAAATTGAGTGAAGCAATCACAGGGATACCTATATGCATGAATTCTAGTTAGGGAAGAATGCTAATGGCAGAAATTTAGCACTCTAGGGTTTTGCATATAGGGTATTTTACAGGACAGCTCTGTGGTCACATACTACAAAGCATGAGCAAGTGAAACCTAAAAAAGTCAGATAGATTGTGGGTTTTTTAATAATTATTTTTAAAATAAGTTATTAGTATTTGACCTACTAATCATATCAATTTGGTAACAAGCCAACATTTCAAATTTATTTGCTCATCTCCACTTATCAATTTCTAGCAAAATCTGTTTGAAAAAGATTGAGAAATCATGAATGGAATACAGAGCCAAGATACCCAGGGAGCTTCAGCTGTGATCTAGCCTTCATTGACTGAGTGACACAAACAAGTGGCACTGACTTCAAAATGAAAAACTGGGAAGCAATCAGAGCTGAAGGGAAGGGCTGCAGCTGGCTTGCTGCAGTGCCAAACCCTGCTGCAGCCTCTCTGCTGGTCTCCCACCACCACTGGTCAGGCTAGCTTAAAAATGGGTCCCTCTACACAGACTTGAGACAGATGCTGTTAAACTCTTCAGCTTTCTACATATTGTTGAAAAGGTTGGGATTTCACATGGTCCAAGACAAGCCTTGGCTTCTTTCTCACCTCCTAAGTGGGGCTCATTTGCTCAATTCTGACATTGAAAGCAGGAGAAATCCATGACCAATAGAAATCAGGTAAGCATGGGCTATGACAAGATCAGTAGGGAAAAAAGCAAACATCCCCAAGGTAATTCAAATAATAAGCTAGTGGCAACAAAAAAGAACGGATTGAATTACAATGACTGATCTGAAGCCTGTCATATAATCTCTCAGGGATTTTTGTCCCAGGATATCTTTAATGTGTAATGTCTGTCTAGCTCCTTGAAAATGAGAGCGCAGCACAGCGATTTTCTCCACCTCTCTCTGCCACCACCTTGCTTTTAATCTGCCTTTCTTTTTTTTTAAGAGGCAAAGACACATTTACAAGTTGCACCCTAGTGACAGAAGTCATTATCCTTTTATAGCATCTTTAACTATGTATTCTTCCTTAATATTAGAATTACTTTAATTTATGAAAATGTGCTGCAAATAGAGGATTGACACTGCATGTAGCTAGGATGAGGATAGACAAGCCAAATAACTCATGAATGCAAGTGACAACTCAGTTCTAAAATGCCTGTTAAATTCCCCTAAGTTACTGTGTTTTGGGAAGATACAAAATAAAATCTGATACCTAGTGAAGAAAAACCCAAAAACCTAGAAAAAATGGTCACAAATAGCCAACAGGATGATTTTCCAATCTAGGAAAATACAAAGTGAAAGCCTCTATTTCTTTATCATTCTACAATTACATATCTACTGTATTATGAATGACAGTAGATCTTGAACGTGGTGAAAGGCAGCAGAACTATACAAAGAATGCAGATTGTTGCTATAAGTAATGACAGGAGAAATTAATCAAGGATTGGTTGTGCTGCATGAAAGTAGCAATTTCATCTTCCCAGTACACCTACAAGCACGAAAATGTTAACTGGATGTATGATTAAGCATAGAAGCCTGTGCTTATGTCATACAGAATTAATATGCGCTACTAATAAAGCCAGCAACAAATAAATTGAGAAGAAATTCAAGGGCAAAAGATAAACTGAGAATACCTTTGCACCACAACATAGAAAAGCCTTGATGAGTCAAGGTGCCCTGAAGAGGGAAGAGAAGCACAGAAAGGTCACTTTTTCATTTGAACAATGATGAGTGAAAAATGATGCAAACAATTACACCTTCAGACCCCCAGCTGCAGTGTACCCACTGCCAACAGTTACAAATGAAAACCACACACAACTACAGCTACCACATGGGGATGCAAGCAAAGAGATAAAAAAATTCCAACACTATCACTTACAAGTAAAAACTTACTCCTAACGCATCTCCCATGTTTTTGTTACATGCCTACAGTTTACACAAAAACAACCAGGGAATGAGGAACAGAAGACACAGCTGTTGATGTTGTCTCAACACCTTTGATTATAGGATGGTGTTTAACATTTAAAATCCAATATAGGAAAATAAAACAGTTTCTAAACTAATTTCAGTGAGATTTTAGTTCTGTACCTGAGAGTTCTTGGACAACATTATAGACTGTTGAAGAAATTGACTTCACTTTTTGAAATGAAGACTAAATGGATATTAAATTTGTCAGTGTAAGAAATACATTAAAACATCCCCTGTATGGGTGAGAAACCCATCACCAGTAGAAACTGGGCCAGCATGGGCTAGGAGATGATCAATAGAAAGAAAGAAAACATCCCCCCGGTAAATCAAACACAGCTTGGTTGTAATACCCCAGGAGATTTCAGCCCCTATCTGGCAACTAACAAAGCAATGTAAACAATTATTAACTGGAACCCTTTTCACATATTTGCAGTAACTTCCAGTAGCACAAGCTACTGGAAAGAGAGTATTCATCTTCCAGAATGTGCCACTTGATGCAACAGCTTAATGCATTTCAATCAGTGTGCAGAAATTTGATATTGAACAGATTCTGGATCCTAAAGCAAAATCACCCAAACCAAAATGCAACGAGTTATATGCAACAGGAACAAGTGTCTGTTATTACTTTAAAATTTCCAGTTTGAATGAATTCAATCTGACTGCTTTCAATCTTTGGGGAGGCTTTTCTTTCACAGTAAAAATTGCCAGAAAAATTGGAATTTCAAAAGAAAAATGATGAAGAACACCTTATTGATACCAGTACAATTAGACAATGCAATAAGCACTACACAGAGGTACATGTAGGAAAATACTATAGTTTACTCAAATTTTAGCTTTATGTAACACAGTTATTGAATTAAAGAAAATAATTTCAGTTCTTAGACCCTCTAAGATAGTCTACCCTAGAAAAATTAAACCACATCAGCTAAGGAAATAAAATTAGGTTTCTCCAACTAAAAAGCAATTCCATCAAAATGGTAAGGAAGTAAATTTCTTCTATTCTGCTAATGTGCTCATCTCTATTTTACACAGGCCACATTTATCTGCCACGGTTGAATAAATTTTGTATTAATAAATGTTAATTAATATGCATTTAATATCACAAAACATGCCTTGTCAGGACGTTCAAGTATCTGAGCAGGATACTTCTCCATCTTGGAATCCAGAAAGATTTGGGAAAAGATCTTTCTTTAAAGTAGATGGGCAAGATGACAAAATTAAGTGCCTTCTTTGCTCAGTGTGGCACATTACCACCAACCAAGGCCAACTATTAAAAGCCCCCAGTAGTACATATGCTGCCATCACAGTCTTTGGAAACCAGGAATGTGAGGTTACATAAATTCACCAGAAGACAACCAAAACTGAGACCCACATGTTTGAGTTTAAACCCCAAGGTTTTCAAAAATGACTGCTTTAGCTACTTCATATCCAGCTGGATTGATTCTTCCAGAGGACAAAACACACTTCTTGACTTCCACAGTATTGCTACTGATACAAAACAAATAGCAAAAGAAATTAATGTTCTAGTTCTCTGCTAGAGCAGAGATTAAATGTACACTGAGTAAACTCACCCATTGACAAGATGTTTGAATTACATAATGCAGCCACAAATAGTTCTGTTCTGATAATGCTAGTGCAGGCTGGATTGTTATTATCCATGGTAGGGTAACAGCCAGAGATCCTGGTGTGAAGATAACTAACGACTCTGTGAGAACAGATTCATCTCTCCTGGTTAATAAGAAATCATGTTATAGAGTGAAAATAGCAAATAAACAAGAAGCCCTTAAATTAAACCTGAACATTATATATCTACAGACTCTAAGTCACTCACTACAAGTACCATATCATTAAATTGATGCCAAAAAGAAAAATGGTAAATGAAGTCTTGCTGTGGTAGAACACAAAACACAAAAGACATTCATTGATATATCCTTTTATTATAAGTATTATATTACTTAACTCTAGTACTGCAGAAGAGTCCAGAACTGAACTTAGTTTGCCCAACTCATGTGAACTTCTCCCACCCTTCTAGAGCCTAATGAGCAGCTGCTTCACCAGACCATCAGAAAAAAAATAAAAATCTCTCCATCTTCTTTGACCTGTTGTGTTTTACATAAAGCCATTGGGGTTCAAAGAATTCAGTAAGAATTTAATTAACAATTTGAAAGGTGCAGATCACTGGGGGCCATTTTTGCTCATTAATTTAACAACAAACCCTACGTCACTATTAATTAGAACATTTCTAACACAAGTGAAACAGCTGTGGCAGTCCAGGCCATCTCATTATTATTTTCTTATACACATGAATATTTAAAAGTGCAAGGAACTTCAACAACACATAGACCAGTACAGACCCTGAAAAAAATAACCAGTCTGAAAAATTACTTGACCCAAACAAATTTATTGGAAGAAAACTAGGGGCTCTAGAAAAAAAACCAAAAAAACAACACATTATTGTCTGACAGTCAGGACATGAAACCAGAGGCTTTAAGGGACTTTCATTTTTTAAGGAGTTCTGAAAAAATATTAAAAACCACAGCTGTGAAGATTAACAATGGGTATAACATTTGCTTCTGGAGCAAGTCAACCAGTACCAACACCAACTACCACTACAGCGAAGGAATCTCACCACTTTTTGCCCAAAAAAATCAAAAGGAAATACTGCATTTCAATTTTAAGCTCCAGTTCCAGCCATCTAATTCCTAGCTGAAACAGGACAAGGCAAGCCAGGCTTTCTAACCTCTTTCCAAATATCAGTCTTGAGGCTATTGACTGGTCAGAGATCAGGTATAACCAATCTCCTCTCTGAGGTTTTGGCAGAGTCTTTCATTGGTCCCAAAAACACATTAGGAACTTTTAATGGAAAGAGAGGACATTTTCAAAACCTGGCACTAGATCCAAGAAGCTGCTTCTCCTTTTTCCATATTTGTTTTGTAAAAGTCAATTTATATTTGCTGACTTTGCAAGTCTGCAATTATTTGTGATATAGATTTTTAAGACATGACTTTTTTCTTCATTATGTGCACTTATAATATCTACTGTTACCTAAGAGGAAAGTCTGACCTCTAATTAAATGT
Source organism: Phylloscopus whistleri (assembly GCA_017589585.1). Taxonomy (NCBI): domain Eukaryota; kingdom Metazoa; phylum Chordata; class Aves; order Passeriformes; family Phylloscopidae; genus Phylloscopus; species Phylloscopus whistleri. Next base: position 337,457 of record JADMLD010001286.1, read on the forward strand.
TTTCAATCTTCATCTTTGCTGCCATCTGTAGGTAACTTCAGTGGTATAAAGGTAACAGTTCTGTGATCAGGATCTGTCCGTGGGAAAGCATGATGTTCTTGTTACCTGTCCCTCCTGATTTTATTGTTAAAATTAGGCAGAAAAACATAAAAGATAAAACATACAACAGCTTGTGGCTTTGTCTCTTCTTGCACCTCCAAATAACCTGGTAACTGAGGTAGTAAAAAACCTAAGGAAATTAAGTTAGAATCACAGAATCATAGGATGGTTTGGGTTGGAAGGGGCCTTAAAGATCACACAGTTCCAATCCCCCTGGCCATGGGCAAGGGATGCCATTCACTAGGTCAGCATCCTCAGGGCTCCATTCAGCCTGGCCTTGAATACTTCCAGGGATGGGGCATCCACAACTTCTCTGGACAACCTGTTCCAGGGCCTCACCATCCTCTGAATAAAGAATTCTTTCTAACACCTCATCTAAACCTGCCCTCTTTCAGTTTCAAACCATTTCTCCTTGTCCTGCTGCTATCTGCCCATATAAAAAGTCCCTCTCCCTCCTTTTGATGAGCCCCCTTGAGGTACTGGAAGGCTGCCATTACGTGTCCCCAAAGCCTTCTCTTCTCCACATGCAACAACCCCAGTTGATGGATCCACAATGAGGATCCTATGCTATTTTACAGCCTTATTACACCATGGGATGCACCAGAACACCTGTAATTTTGACAATAAATATGAAATATAAGTATTGGTCCATGTTTGGTTGTTGAAACTTAGTTTCTTTTCAGTGAGCCATGTAATGTTTTAGGAGAACTGTTATGGTAAAGAAAACTTCTCAAAAGAAAAAGAAACCAAAAGCAGAGAGGCTGATCATAATTTTAAACCCATTATGACCAATTTCGGAAATCTGAAATTATACAAGTGAGGTCAGCATTTGAAATATTTGATTTAATGACTGGACAAATTCAATACATAAAAATAGATACTTAGTAATGAACAAGTTTATACAAACCAAATTTCTTTTGTACAGTACAAAACAATGATGGAGATAAAAAAAGATTTGCTGGGTTACAGGGCAAGACACAAGAACAACAAAACACCATTGAATATTTTTTTTAAAATCATCAGAGGCTTATTTCATAAATACAATGTAATACTTTCATTTAACAAATACAAAATTTACTATTTAATTTATCAACATCAGGAAATATATAAAATGTCTTTGAATGACAATCTGATTTAAAAACTGATGCAAATACAATAGCATTTTTAGAATTCTGAGGTAATATTACACATTATCTCAAAAAAAGCTTCAATAAATAAAACTAAACAGAAGGCAAAGTGCAATTCAGTGAAAAGGAGAAAAGATAAAGCTTTTATTTTAACAATAGTAGATAAATAGTTATTAAAAGCGGGTTTAACCCTTAAAAAAATATTTTGGCTAATTTGCCATGTTTTCAGATAAACTGTATAGTTATTTATCCTTAAGCCAACCTTTCATGAATCCAATTCTACAAAGAGAGGAAAGGCAGTAGGTCTTTGTTTCCAGGTTTCTTACTTACATCCATATTCAGGTGTTAGAAATTTAACATTGCTTGCAGCTATCTAGTTCATTCAGTGCAACAGTGAAAGCCTTATTTATTTCTCAACATCTGAAATCCTGCAAGTTAAAACTGATTTTAAAATCTCCATTTCGGAGATAAAATGTAAAAATACAAATTTTTTCAGTGCTGCTTTTAGCACTCTTTGTGCTAACCTAGTATAGTTCCAGGCTAAAGCCAATGGAAATTTTATTACTGGTTTCAATGACAACACTATGAATACAGTGTCAAATACTCTAAAATACCCTAATATTTATCTCTGCCTTAATAAAACAGTAAAGTCACCAGTAAATTTTCTAGGAGAAATAAAAAAATAAAATTTACACTTAGCTATTGAAGAATATCCAGAAGAGCTTTGAAAGCATGACTCAGGCAGATTAATTTGTTCATCATCTGTAAATCTGTTGAGTGTATGTAAATAATACAGAGAAAGAAAGAAGACTAATATAGTATTTGAGTACAGACACTACAAGATAGTAATGCATCCATGCCCCAGCAGAAGTCAATGGGGAAAGCTGACAAATCAGATGCCAAAGTATCTCAAATGATCTGGGCCTTATTCAGCTGAAAGAAAAATCTACAGAACATACAGTAGCTGTTCATATTTAAAAATACTATACTGCATGCTGATAAATTCCTTCCATTTAATGAATAAAACCCAGACTTACAATTATTTCAGTATTTTAGAACCATTTCTTCCCCAGCTGCTAATTTACTAACTCAGAGCAGACATACCAAGAATTCTTTTCACAGAATTTGTGCAGTGAAAAACACAAAACATTTTTAAATGCTGGTCTCCAAGTTAATGAAAGTTGCAACATTCTTCAGAAATGCTATTATATTCACTTTTGTCACAGCTTATTTAATACTTTCGACAAAGTTGCTGCAAAAAATGATAGCATGATACACTATATCAGTTTTCCACCTGTTGTGGATATAATTCTCTTCCTAAAGCATTTCACCAGATGTGGAATTTATTTTAAATATCTAGTTTTGTTTTCTATAATGCTACAGTAGATCTGGCTAGTTTGCTGTTAAGAATGAACAAACTCCTTAATACCTGCAGCTTGAACTTGAATCCCCTCAAGCTGAAAAAAACCCTTTTAACACTCTTGTACAGTCAAGTGTAAAAGCTGAATATACAACATCTAAAACCTCTTATTCATAAAAAATAATTTTTTAGCAGTAAATGGCACTATCAAAACCCTATTTCTTCACAGGCAGTTATTTACATACTTCTTACACAGCTGGTTTCACCGAGAAGGAAAACCAAAATAATAAAACTACATACATTTTATAAAGACTAGAATTCCTATTTGCCTTTGTGAAAAAAAATGGCTACATGCTGATGTTACATTTTTTCTATTATTAATGTTAATTGAAAACAATCTGCCACTGGGATTAACTCATAGAGAAATATTCTGTATATTATCTCCCAGTGAGATACCTTGATGTAAAGAATTACAATTAATGATAAAGTGCTATTAAGAAAAACCAAAAGCTTGGGAATTGTCTTAGTTGGGTTTCATTTATCAAACAGATGAGCTTTTTGTACAAAGAAAGCTACTGTCTGTGACAAAGCAAGCAGCAAATGTATTGCCATTCAGAAAAAAATACACTTCATATTTAATTTTAAAAAATTATCTAAATGCAATAAAACAGGCACAGTATCAAGAGACATAACAATGAAAAGCTTAAAGGCACAATCAGAAGAGAGTGAATGCTACATAAAAATGCTGTTCTTGGAGTATCTAATCTTATTCCAGACCAAACCCCTCTGCATTTGAAATTCCAATGATTAACTTTTGCTTCAGTTCTTTCTTGTTCTTGTAAGGAGGGAGACAAAGCTGGTTGAAGCAGGTATGGGCCACAGGTAACCTAAAATAATTTTAAAAATACCCAGCAAAATACATTTAAGAATAATGCAATAGAACCAGAATATTGCCAATTGCCTATACATTTTCAGTTAAACATTTCTTAAATAAGAATTCCTATAAAAGGAACATTTGTCCCAATGCTGGTTCAAGTTCTGTTGAATGCAAGTAACATCACTGCTGGTCACAGGCACCTCAGATGAATTTGTCTGCCTGCAACTCCCTCCTCCACCTTTATTTTTTTATCAAGTTGGAAACAACTCCTTCTAGATTTTGGAAACTCCAGGTACAACATGACTTCTCTAAACACAAAATCTGGGTATAATCAGAATCCACAACATGGAAAAGGAAGGTGGGTCCTGCAGTAGGCACAGACACACCTAGAACCACAGTTATGTGTCTGTGAAGATACAGAACTCAGCGTTCAGCCTGGTAAAACAGGTCCTTACAGACTTTAGTGGAGCTCTGAAGGACTGACTGAAATGCTGGAAAAAAACAATAGTTCAAAAAATCTGGTCTCAGCTACACCAACACTTCCAGTTCCAAGTTTCTTCTGAGAGAGAGCTTGAATATATGTATTGCAGACATGGCTAAGAAATGCCTGACTGAAACACTGGAAACTTTGTTTCTCACTAGAATGGATTAATTTGATGAGCCACAGGTAATAAAAAGCTACAGGAACTCCTTGCCATTTAAATTCTCAAGTGACATGGAGGACACACCTGAGGATACAGACTTGTCCTCCATCTGCTGATAACTTGGGGGGGAGACAGGAGAAAGACAATGAGCTGAAGCTCAACCTTTGGAAAACACACTGAAAAACGTATTACATTTGGACACACATGTTTTATTATGTGACTCAAAAGCCTTCTAGGTCTCTTCATTTCATCCCTCAGTCTGTTGAGTGGAACCAACTTGGCCTTTGATCATTGGCAAACATGCTCAAAATGGGGTGGAACCCCCAGATCTGGAAACCCAAGCTACTTTCCCCTCTCAGCCCTTTAAATGATCAGCAAAGATCTGTTAATTGGACTGGAGTCATGGCTTCAGCATCTGGAAAGTTGAAAAGCTTGTATTAATTTGCCAATTCTTATTGTTATTACATTCTTTGATCCTATTGCATGAGCAAAATGATGATGGTGCCTACATCTATCCCTGTGCAGGCAATCTGACAGCAACAATTATCTTGCAAAACATGGACTTACAGCCATTTAAAATGCACACTAGTTCAAAACACATTTTCTCATTTTTAAGAAAAAGAACAATTTACAGAAGGAATATAAAGAGTGATTCAATGTTGACTGATTTTTCTTCATTTTTCATCTGATCTTCATGTTCCTTTAATGTTACTGGAACCAGTTATTACCTCATTGAGAAGAGCTTTAGAAATATCACAGTAATGAGATAAATTAAATTTAGAACAACCTCAAAATTTATTATGTTTTTGCCTTTAGATCAGCTCTTCACAGAAAACCCAGCAAAATTTAGACTTTGAAAAATATAGCTCCATCTAAGTATTTTGATTACTCTAAGTGTTCGAGAAATCTAGGTAAAGTCAGTAATTACCATTTCACAGTGAGCTTCAGAGCAGCAAGTTTTTCTATACAGCTTTCAAATTATTTAAACTGATTTTCTTCACTCTTAAGAATTAAGAAAATACTAACTGGGTTGCTATAAATAATGCTATCAAACTCAAAAAAATCAGAAAAAATCATAGTAGTTCAAGGTATATTTTCATTAGGTCAGCTGTCACGTTAGGAATAATTAAATAAAGAATTTATTTGAATTGAAAACATGTAAGTAGTCCCTTATAAATAATTACCAGCCTCAAATGTAAACACTGACTGGAAAAACAATTTCCTTGTTTTTTAAATTTATGCAATCAATAAATGGGTATAATCATTTGAAGGCAAACTAAAGGAGTCCATGCAGTTTCTTCATTGTACATTCATTTGTTCTTCTGTAAAAAGACATTCAAGAGCACTAAGGGCTCTCGGGAAAAAAATAATGAAAAAAATTTTAAAAATCCAAAACATTACTTACCAATTAGTGGATGTTTCACTCTTTGAAATCTTGAAATTCAGATCAGCCATTCCTCCCACAGGTACTCTATCACTTCCTGTAGCAAAATGTAGCAGCTTCTTTTGAAGGTCCAGAGAAAATCCAAGTACTACATCCCAGAAGTATCTATGCTCAGGGCAGATGGAGAAGAAAATGTTGCAAGATGCAACATCGTAAAAAAATACTATGAAGATGATAATAAAACTACAAGTACTACATGATGAATATGACTTACTGAGAGTTTAATTAATATAATATATAGGATATCAGCAGTACCCCAATATACAAGGTTAAATTCCCAAGGAATTGACAAGTGCAAGATTTTATTAATTTTGGAATAATATCTTGCCAAATGATGCCCCAACCCACTTCTTATCTATACAAATATAAATGCCTTCCACTCACTAACATAAATGTCCTTAGTATCAAAAAGAATTGAGTAAAAGAAATATTTTTAGAAGATTGGATAATAAAAATACTGAGATTTCATATGCAGGATTTGGAGCCTTTCTTTTCAAACAACTCTACTTCAATGGGGTCATAATCTTTTAAGGATATTCAGTAAATACATATCATTAAGGATCTAATTCTTCTACTTATGACAATTTAGTAGTGTCTTTGTCTTATTTAGAAATAGGTTTCTAAAACTTCAGTCATTCTCAGATTATCCTTGAAGAGATTACTGCTGGAAGTCTAACATCCCATGATGTTTTAAACTCAGTAATTAGAATGAAAACCCAGGCCTACCGTATAGTCAGATCAGTTTTTTGGTAGCCCTCATATTGGGTACTTCTCTGTAAAGCAGACATGTCCAGCTCAGGACTGCCACAGACGAGAATTTCAACCTCCTCTGGACGAAGTAGCTGCCATAAATCAAGGACACAATATTTAACTCTTTCAAAAAGATGAGAAATGATGCTACTAGATTAAGTTTTTATTTTGTCACTACAGAAAAACTAACTGCATATCATTCAATGTAATTCTCTAACTTGGACACATACTGATTACAGAAAAATTAATCCCTCAGCACTTTGAAGAATCTCTAACTGCCTTATATAGTAGAAAGCTAGCTACAGGATAACACAATATTTCAGCATATATTGTTTTTCACTTCATCATTCTTATATTTATTACACTGACTTGCCTATCACATGATCAGACTACAAATGGGTCAGGAAGAAAATTAAGTTTGTACATATGGAAATCTGAGGGAGGGTCTTGATGTCTATTTTGATTTCAACTTCCATTTCATTTGCACTGACAAGTCCCATGTGGGTGGCTGAGCAGCAGAGGCTGACAGAACTTGACTCGAAGTTGTACACACTGCTGTGCAAAGCAAATACTTACAACAATAAGCCATGTTTATAACCCACTAAACTTACACCTGCAGAACCCACTAATTCATTTACTACAACATCAAGTTGCATGGAAGTATGCCATGGCATTTCAATGGATTCTCACTGTCCTTCCAGAACCTTCCCTGCCATTGGGCACACCTCACCTTGCTACAAGATGTCACAGTTCACCAATTTCACTGGAATTTACAAAATCCCAGGCAAATTGAAACTTTCTTTTCTTTCTTAGTGCAGAAGGGATGCTATAAGATAAAAAAAGTAATTCCAACAGCCAAACAGGACTGAAAATAGAGGAATGTTTAATCTCAGTCTTGCTTAGTGTTCTTCATGCAAAAAGCAATAGATGTTTTCAGAGGAGTCACTCTGGTGCACTCAGACACAGTTGTTCTGCAGTTCCTAAATGCAGGGAATACATAGAAACCTTGTAAACATTCACAGGAGAGCCTGTGATGTGTCTGTGAATACAGAGTGACAAATCTGTCTTCTGGAGCTTTATTTATCTCTTTTCAATGAAACACTACAGAGAATAGTTGATTACCTGATTAATTTCTTCTACTTACGTTGGATTAATCAAGTCTATTGATCAGTCAAGATTCTTTCCAAATCTAAAAATCATCCAGTGCAACTTAGTTTAGACAAGTCATTGTCAAATACTTGAAAGAGAAGTGAAGAGTTGTTTCACTTTATTCTTACCAGTAATGCATATGAAGCACAGACACTATGAAATCCATAATAGAAAGCAGCAAATTGTTTGTAGATCGATTTATTGAGAAGAAAATCAACATAGAGCTGCACATATTCTAAAAAAAAAATAAATAAACTATTACATTATAATAGTTTTAATCAATCACTTGCCCTCTAAAATTGTAGTGAATATGAAAAATGAATGCATTTAATTTTAGATACCATTAAATTGGTAGGCGTACCAGAAAGAACTACAGCCATTTCATTTTCACACTTTGTTGATGAAAGCATAGGCTTATAGAAAGGAGAAAAAGGACAAACTTTGCAGATTGAAGTATGTGTAGCTAATATACATTGAAGTACCTTTCCTGTTCCGATTTGTGACTGGAATTTTATCTCCATTTGGCTTTAAGTTGTAAGATTTTATAACACCAAATTCTTCCTGAAAAACCTACAGAAAAAGAAGAGTCAAAGTCAGCACTGGAAAACAAATTAATACACTTACAAATAACAAAGCATATATTGTGTAATGTATTCCCTCTCTCTCTTCAGCACATGCTGTAATTCTGAGGGTTGTGATGTTTTTACAAGTTAAATATTACCATTTTCAACAAATTGCTCAGAAAATTAGTATTCAAAGAACAAAAACTGACCCTGTTACATAGTGGCATGTCAAACTGACCTGCAGGCTCTGGAGCCATAGAGCTTTTCATACAAAGGAACAGTATAGGAGCAGCAAATACAATTAAGAAGCTACTTGTTCTGCTGTAGTTTACCTAGGAACTAAGTACCTCCAATATGAAATTTCATTAACTAGTATGTGTGTTCTGAAACAATGAGTAACTGAAAAAGACTTTCCTGACTGAAATAGCAGTTACAACACACAGGTCAGGCAGAACTAAAAACTTGAACAGGTTACTGCTGAAGTGAGATTTCCTGGACAAAATGCATAAAATAACCAAGCAAACTCTGACTATCTTCTGGGTTAGACAGAAAAGGGATTGTCTTGCAGCCAGATGAATTTCACAAGCTAGGTCACTGATTGCAAGGTGGTGGTGCCAAGGAAAGCAAAGAGCTGGAAATGCACCAGCAGCTGGCCAAGCAACCCTGGTGGTGAGCAGTGGGATCCACCTACATTGCCTTGTCAGGGAACAACAGCCCAGAGTCTGATGATGGAGCCAACTGCTGAATACCCGGTGGCACCGGGCAGTGCGGCCCCTGGAGCCAGCTCTGAGCCCCGTGCAGTTATATTCCAAACAATCAGCAAGCACACAGCAATAAGCCACTCCACTGCCATTCTAACATGGGGAGAAAGCACTCAATGAGGTTGAGAACCACGTGTAGTTGTGCATTTAATGACCTGAAAGGTTGAGTAAAAATCCTCTTCAACGTTGCCTTCATAGGATAGAAGTTCACTTAGTCCATGTGCCAATTCCTGCAATATGAGTAAAAACTCTTCAGTAAATCTACAAAACTAAGTGATGCACTTCACAGGGATATGCCAGAAGCATTGTTTTATACAGGAAGTATATTGGAAAAAAGCTGTACTTTTAAAATGCATGCTGTGCTAGAAAACACGTATTTTCTGTTTTCATCAGAAGACTTTATCAGCCTGTGCTGAAAAAAAGCTGTCTCCAAGCAGTTCATAATTCAAGCATTAAATATAAATAAATCAGGTTTTATATCAGTAATTTTGCTTCTTAGAAAATGTAATACTTACAGGCATAATCTGAAACAGGTCATCTAATGTGACACCACAGATGCCTACAAGTGTGTTATGATCGCAGGGAACAATAGGAGGACTCAATAATTTCTTGTAACAGCAAGGTGGGAAACGAATATCCAAGGTGATGCTGTTATATACAGCAAGTCCCATAAGCTATGTATGTCAAAAGTTAAGGGCAAATCCTTATTATTAAGGACACATGCTTATTATAGTTAATGTTTTTGTTGGAAAAAATATTTTAAGATTCATGCTCAACAAACAGAAGGAATGTAAGTTATTTCACTGTTTCTGGACTGACAATTTTAAATGCAGTTTTTCATTACAATTAAGCAGTGGTTAACATGGTCAAATGATGAACATTGACAGAATGCTTGAGAATCTTCAAAATATTCTATACAAGTATTTCTACAATAAAATTTCCACAGTATTGTTATGAAAAAGAAGAAGGTAAATATGTATTTTCTAGTGAGAGATTAATAAAGCATTGTTTCTTTTAAATGAATCTCAAAGCATTAAGACAAACCTGCACTGGTACTACAGGTCATGCATTTAAGTGCATCCCATGAAAAGAATTTGAAATTATCCCAATTCAGCTTCCCACAAGAATAGAACAGATCTGTTAGAAAAGACCTACAACCATCATCTGATCCAACTGCAATCAGTAAATGGACACTATCACCTCATCTCAGTGGATTTATAAGCATATACTATCATAAATGGTTTGTCTGAGATCTTCATTTATGAGCACAACAGAGAACCTGGAAAATGAACTTGTGCTCAAAATAGTATGTGGCTGCCATTTTGTAATAAAAAAGGCAAAAAGCCACATACTGCTCAATGAGGATTTAAATGAAGTATTAATGGACACAGGCACATCGATGTTTACTGAAAGAAACTCAGAGGCTTAAGTACATAAAAAATTACAACTTATACACAAAAAAGTTGCATGTTTAATCTTGGCTTAGCATTTTCTGACTGTAAAATGTACCATGTACCCACACCCCACCATTTTCTTCCTATTTTTAGTTCACTTGCTTGAACAATATTAAAAAAAAAAAAATCATTTAAAATGGAACATAGATGTATACACAACCTTTGAAGGAGCTTGAGCCAGTGCCTTATCTCATGCCCACACCAGCTCATTGGCTGGCTGTCATTCGGAACATTCTAGCGGACACAAAAGGATACGGCTCCAACCAGTCGGAATTCCGAGTAGTTGTCGCATTTAAAGCTGCTGAACCAATGGCACTGCGAGTCCTTGTGGTAGGTGAACATGCCTGCAGAACAGCAACGTGGCCCTTAAAAAGCCTGAGCCTTGGAAGAATTGGTACAAAGCATCATCTTTCTTACCCATGCACCCTTGGAATGCTCCTGGGGGTGCCTGCATCCCCATGTTTGCTCTCAGGACCCTGTTCCCACCCATGGCAGGACCCTGCAGGCAGGTGCTTGGCAAGGAGCACCAAGGGCAGTGCCAAGCCTGAAGCAAGCTCAAGCCCACCAACCCTGCTTGGTGCTGGTGCAACACAGTCTTCAAGGCCTCCAGTTGTGGATATTTTGCGTTGTCCCCATGCAATCTGTTTCTTCACCACACTCCAGCATCAGTACTGCCATAAACATTAACTAACCAAAACTCTTCCTACTGCAATGTAAACTCTCTTATTTCCTCCTTTCTTTCTAGGTCAATAGCAGATGACAATCCCTAAAAATGCTGGCATGAATCCCCATGATACAAATACCATAAGCTGTACCTTCTCAGAATAGAAAACTGTAAATGGTTTATGTTATACACACACGCTACCAGCAAAAGGGTATGTTTCATATTTTCTGTCAAAAAGTAACACCAGAAAAGCTAAAAAAGCCCCAAACCACATGTACCCTAAAAAAGCCACTCATGGGTCTAAATGATAAGCTAGATCCTATTGAAATCATGAGTATAGATGAGTTTGACTGCTATTTGCATCAGATACAGAACATTCTGTTTTAGAGTGACAGAAAGTAAAAACCTACATAATGAAAGCAGATAACAGCACTAAAATGCCTAGGAAGGATTGCTCATAGAGGCAAGACACACTCCACATAAGCGTGCTCTAATGCAGAAGGAAACTGGATAAAATGTGATGGCCTTTTTGAACTTCTTGGGATTGAATGGGCCAAGTTTATTATTGTTGCCATGGTCTGTACAAAGCAAAGCACTGACTAGTTCTAGAGCATATTCTTCTATGCAATAGCTCACTGCATTTCTGCTTGAAGATAAAATTGATGAAAAATAATATGACTTAAAAAAAAAAAAAAGGAATGAATATCCAACTTGTCTCAGGGACATCTAGTTCTTATGATAAATTACAGGTAAAAAGCTGCCTTCACGTTTCCCCCCCACTCTCCTGAACAATTTATCTTTTGAACTCCAGCTCAAAAAGGTGCTCATCACAAAAGGTTTAGACACTGCCATTATACACTGCCAGAAGCAACCGAACAGCTGCATGTAAGGCAGAGCAAGGTTCACATACTAAAATATCATAAGGATGTGGGAACAAAATAAGTTTTGAATCCCATTTGTTAATTGTCCACACCAAGATAAAGAAAGCATTGCAAAACATGTAGGCAGATAGCTGAGTTCATTAAGAGTTTTTAAATTCCAGGAGTTAAACCTGAAGAATCAGTAAACCTGGAAAGGATAGTAACAGTGATACTCTCCCTTTCAAGCTTCTGACATGTTATTTGCATCTTACACATTAAAGACAGCAGAGGATACAGTCCCTTTCCAGGGGACAAGAATATTTCTGAACTCCTCCCACACTTGGCTGGTAGTCGTAACAATGAAAGAATTTGCACTCTAAAGTAAGGAAGCCTGCCAGAGATAGTGAAAAAATAAATTACTCTGAATGTTTCCAAACTCATCAGTTACCAAGCTCTGCTGACAGCATTTTTACTAACAGAACTGTCAAACTAACAGAATGCTTTCTGCAGGATAAATTGTTTTCTATTAAGGTTGCTATCACCAACGTCATGTCTTCACACAGACCCCTTTTTACCAGAAAAAGGGCTACAGGCAAATAATCTCAGCAGATATGATGACATACTTATGACTCAAAATTCTTTAGAAGTAGTCCTATAAACAACAAAGGACCATGATTTTAGGGGACATGAACACTTCCAGGCAAAGACAGGCAAGCTCAATGACTATCAGGTGTTATGTTCAGGTCTCTAGAAATCAATTTAAAAGCCATCCTGGCAACACCCTTAACACACTAAGTCATCAGTAATGTATCCATGCCCAGAGGAAAGCTCATTAGAGTAATGAATAAAACTTACCCAGATTCATCTACACTACTATAAAACAAGTGGATGGAACTGCTTGTTTATGGCTGCTCATTCATGTCTTACAATCCTATTTAATCAAAAAGTCTTATTTTTTCCCTTGGGCATGAAACATTCTTATAGGCTCACAGGTCCTGGTAAAAGCAGAGGCAGGCTTTTTCATTCAGGCTCACCCCTGCCTATACTGTCTCTGTTCCTGACTGAAGCACCCTTCTTTTCTGAGATTACCCCATACCCCTTTAAGAAAACAGGACGAACAGCACAAACAAAATGATGACAAAGATTCAAGTAAAAACTAACCTCTACCTATCCTGGTTACAGAAATAGTACCAGAGTGTGCAGGCACTCTTAGTGCAACCAACTATCAGCACCAAAAAAAACCCCATTGATAACATGGGAGGCCAAGGTTGGTAGTTTGCCAGAACTGAGCACAGTAACAGCAACCAACCACAGCTACTGACAAAACCCAGAAAAACTCCCTCCCTAAACCAGCAATATGAAGACAACTGAAGGCAGAAGAGAAAATGCAGCACGTGAAGTAACAGGGAAGGATGGTAAATGATAAATCAATACATTTGGCCTTATCTCCACTTGAATATTTGCTAAACTGTTGTGCTGTTTTAGGCTGAGATAATTTCCTTCATAGCTAATAGCTAAGCTATTAGCAAGGCTATGTTTTGGATTTCTGCTGAAAACAGTGTTTGTAATGCAAAGATTTTCCATTATTGCTGAGCAGTGCTTACATGGAGTCTGAACAAATTCTCACATTGTACTGAAGAATTATAAGGACTCACCATAATCTGGGTGAAAAATCTGTCGAATCAGAAGAAGAAACCATTCTTTTGTCAGGCCACCCATATCAAGACCAGCTTCCCCTACAAATGTGACTTTTAACTTCTTTTTCAGATCTGCCTTCTTCCTTGCTAGCTATTGTGAAATGGGTAAGGCAGAAGAAAAAGGAGATTTAACATATTATCACTACCACTAGCCAATAGAGAGCACACCTCAGCCTCTACTCTACTGCTCTCGCTTTGCTTAAACCATTAATTTGCATAATTTTCTACTAATAGGTCAAAATTATGCTAAAACAATGACTGAATTGCAGAAGCAAGACATTATGACTACTTGACACCATCAACTACTTTGCACACAGTGTCACTCTCTGGGCTTGAAAAGAAGTTAGATGGTGTACAAATAGACTTAATAAGCAATTAGGTACAAAGAATTGAATTTGTCTGGAATGTTTCAGACCTATATAATTTTTTACCTTGTACAGAAGATGTGCTGCCAGGAGGAAATGACAAATTAAAAAAGTACTCAAACGTAATTTGGAAATATTTAGAAATAAGGAAGTAAGGTAACACTTTCAATATTTGACACCATTCGGTTCTGTGTAAGATTCCTGCCAACAAGTATCAGCTGCTTTTTTACAACTGTTTTTTACACAATGGTAACAAGCTCTTTTCATTTTTCTGTCCTAAGAGACAGTATTTCATGCAGGTACACAAAAAACTTGCAAAGAATTAGATTACAGCCTTTTACAACTAACAGTGATCTTTCAAACTGAGTCTCTATACAAGCTTTCTTTAAACCATTAATTACTGCCCAACTCCAGAGAAAGTGTTTAAACCAGTCAAGAATACGCATGTTGTTAGTTTCTCAAGTAAATTCCTATTACATAAATTTTATAACTACAGGTATTTGTGTTAATTGAAACAAGCTATTTATTAGCTGAAGTGATTTTCCTTTGCAAATTATTTTTTTAACTTTGAAATACAAGTAAGACATCTTCCCTCTCCACCTGCTGTTCCCCATAAATCTGAGAACATGAATATATAATACGTTCTTACTCATCTCTGAGATGGGTAGATGAAAAAAATTGGAAATAAATAGGAGAATATTTTGACTATAAAAACTTTTGAATTTGCTCTTGGTCATTTTACTGTGGTAAAAAAAACCAAACTACAATGCCTGAGAGAAAGCAATATTACCAATAATATTTCTTATGTTTCAGGAGAAAAGGCCAAAAATAGACAGGTTTTAACATACGAAAATAAAGTTTAAACTTACATTTATGATATGAGTAATCAGAATTTGTTTCATGTTATTTTCACTACCTGGACTTATTTTTCAGTATCATCAGGCTGTTCTCAATGTTGAGAAAGAGAGGGAACTAAATTTCATTACAGAATGTTAATTAGCAAGGTTCAGTGGATACTGACAAATTGCCTACTTTAATGGACACATCTGTTTCATTTCTAAAAAGGGGAAAATTACATTGAAGAATGTGAGGAATTAGTTAAAAGACTTTAAGAAAGCCCAAAATTATTCTTATAGGATAGAGAAGGAAAAGAATAAAAATTTTCCAAGAATTAGAACAGAACAACCTCATTAGTGATTAGTCAGATACTATTCATGCTGTTCTCATGGACTCGAATCCTACGGAAACTGGTAACTGTGCACTGTGTTTTTAACACAAAAACTACAAATACAAATACAGACCATGTGCAAGCATGTATGCTTATTATGGGCTTAGCTATGGAGCAGTATGAGCAGAGGAAATGAATTTCAAAATATCTAGCCCAATCTGTTCTGCAGTGCTGCAATTTCAACAGTAATTAAATTTTCTTTATTTAGTATTATGTAGTTATATTCCCAATCTCTTAGTGCAAAAGTTTTAAACATGACTTATCAAACTGAAATCTAACAATAGCTATTCTACAGCAACACACAATTTAATTATATTTTTTTGTTACCTCATCAAGTGAATCACTAACAAGGTGTGTCCTCCTCACTTTCACATTTAGGAATAACATATTCATGTCAGGCTTCTGTCTGCGAGAGACTTTATCCACAAGGCTTTGCTATTTGAATGAAAAAGAAACATCACACATGCAGTATCTTCATTTTAAAAAAGGTGTCACACTTGTTAACTGTAAAAATTTCTCAGCATCATGTATTAAAGACTATTTCCCTAACATTGTAACTGTTTCAGCATCTTCCAGGAGATGGAGAGAAAGTTCTTTCCTACTGCAAATACCAATTACACTACATTTGAACTAACTTCTTGGGAGGTTTAACAAGAAAGCAGCACTTCCCAATTTGTTAAAATTATGCCCATAAGATTCTGGAAATTGGTTTATGCTTTAATTAGCTATTCACAAGGTATATCCAGCAAGAGAGGAATGGCTGGCTGGTGGTGCTGCCACACAGAGCACTGAGGAAAAGAGTATCACCTACCACCTGTAGAAAACTACCACTGAGAGAGGCAGACAATGCCTCTTTCCAAACACAAGAGGCTGCCCAGCAGCAGTACCTCTTCCATGACCTGAAAGGATACTGTTGAATCTTGGTCTTCCATGACAACAACCTCCACAGAATAAAATACAAAATTCTCATGGGATTTTTCTTCCTTAATCATCATGTTAATTTAACATGGTAGCATGTTATGCTGGTTTCTCAAAAGAGGGAAAAAAGTAAGTCAAGTATTATAACTTTCTCTAAAACACTGCCATCTGTAAGGATTCTGAAACTAAGTGCACAAAAATAAAAAACTACTGAGAGAACCCAGCATGGACATTTGTAGACTATTCATAGTAAAATGGTTTAAGTTCTTTTTCAAGGTAATCAGAAATACTAGAAATTGTATCAACAGGTCATGTGTAATATCAGTCTAACAAATACTCATAAAATACCAATGGATGAGACATAAACATTTATCATTGAGGGACTTACCCGTGCAATACTTATCATTTGTTGTTCTGAGTCCCTTTGAATAATAAGCTTTTTTGCTGCTATAGAAATAATAAATGGGTATTGACAGAAAGAAAACCTAACAAGAGAAAAGAAGATTAAATATTTTCTTTCTAGCATCTAGCATACTATTTTCATTTTAAGAATATAGGAGTGAACTGTCATTCAGTAACTAATTCCTCCACTGACAATAATTTGAAAATAGCTGCTGGTTTTCTTCACTTTGTATATAGCAATACTTGACTCAATAGAACAAACTGTTATATGTAAATACTGCTAGAAACTGAAATTAATAATACTTATCTTTTGTCATTTGGGTTTTTTGTGGTTTGTTTTGTTTAGTTGGTTTTTTTTCTTCTCAAGCAGAATATCAGGTATCAGACAGAAGAGTAGCCTGAAATACCTGATTCAGTGGAGCAAATTATGGTCTCCAAGTTTTCCCCAGCTGCTGCTGAAGGCAAGGAAAATGCCTATGAATGTATTGGAGGCTAAAATATGTCTGTAGTAAGACACAGTCAGAAGTCTATGCCAATAATTAATAAATTTACTTTATTATCATCCATAATTTACATATTTTCTTTAGTTTGCAAAGGCAGAATGCGATTTATTCAGTCAATCTCACATCCATGCAGTAGCAAGTAAGTAGTATCTGTAATTTGTTTTTCCAATAAAATAATACAGTATTTAACATGGATCTATATACACATAAATGGTATGCAAACCATATATAGACACTATACATCCACTACATTTAATATAGATAGCATAGATATAATGCTTGGAAGTACTACTCAACAAGAAACAACCAGTTATTCCTCTTACCTGTGAGAATTCCCATAGCATTGCCAGTTATGATATTCTTCCATAAGATCAATATGATCAAGTGTGGAATTATAGAAATCCGTATATGAAATAATAGGAGGGCTAATCAGACTATTTGCAGCATCTACAAAGAAAACACAAAAGTCTTTTAAAATAATGCCTAGATTCAAGCACATCTCATTTCTTGGCATCATGAGCACCAGTGATCTCACGACCAAAAACTTTAGGCCAAGTCTAAAATAATACAAAAAATTAATAACTTAGCTAGAGAACTTAGCTCAGTCTTAGCTACAACATAACACTATATGAGATCACATTAATTGCTGTAGAAAACAGTAAATCCCTAGGTTCAGCCCATTTATGATAAGGGAACTTCAGTTTGACTCTGGTTTCCTTATTGACATACACTAAATTAAGGATTCATGGATTAAGAGTGCTATATTCTGCTGAAATTGATGAAAAAGCTGTTTGATAAATTAAATTGTTTAAGAAATCCATATAATTTCAAGCAGCTATGGCTAGAAAATCTACATTTTTTCCAATATACCATCTAGATGTGCACAAAAATTAAGTACTTGACCGAAGGAAGAAAGCCCATTTACATTTAAGCTACCTCATTATATAATGACATTCATAAAATGTCAAACAGATAGTAAGTTTTCTCTATTTACACTTCAGCATCATTTAACTTTGGTCAGTCAGACACAAAGTAGTGTCTTTTGACTGACTAAATAGCTCTTTTTCCAGAATTAAGGAACAAGCAACTTTTTCATAGATGACTAGAAACACATCTTGGGCTTACACACAGGTGTACTAATGTGCCTAACTCTGAACAGGCAGGACTGTGCAGAACACTTTTAAGTGGAAGTTTTAAGTTGAGAGTGAAAACATCTTAATTCCAATTTTAATTTTCATTTGGTGATTTTGTCTTCTCCTAAGAAGGAGAAAGTAAGTGTTCTAATCACCATTTGGCAGCAGTTGAGAAGGTTTACATTTGCAGTAGTCAAATTTGCTGTGCTCTATGTTGAACTGAGCAGGGATTTACTTTTTTTAAGGTGTAGTTTTGGATGCAAGAGGCACATGCTTTGCCTACCTTCCTCTGGAATCTCAATAGTTTTGTGAGGATAGGTGAGTTACAGAAGAAATTCTGGCAGCTACAAGTTTAAGACAGTCTCTTTCATAAATCTAAGGGAAACCTTAACCATTGGTTACTTCCATGGATTTCTGTTTGAACAGTCTTCGGTTATCACAGGAAAACTCTGCATAGCAATTATCCTCTACTGCAAAGCAAGTAGGAAGACTTACCAACAGAAGACTTTTGTTTACTACATTTTAGCATTTTACTGTATTTTGTACTGTGCCACCTTCATTATTACTCTCCCCCAGAAGAGGAGCAGTCAAAACTATCCTCTCCCAATATGTATGCATATATATTACAAACCCTATATAACATACATATAAAAACATATATATGCCTACACAGTTCAAGGAAAATACCTACTAAATAAAGCCAGGACTTTTGTTGCTGATGGGATCCACCAGGTACATTTCACCATAGGTGGAAACTCTTCAGGTTTTGCAGGAAACAGCCGTAAAGAAATAAATTGCAGTAACCTGTCCACCACCTGCTTGAACCTCTTCTGCGAAATCCTAAAACAAACATACTGCACTTACTCTCATGTGATCACTGGCTAAATTAGTTTGTTATCAAATATCAACACTTTTAAAAAAAACCCCTTCATTAATTTTTTAAAATTCAATTTTAATTGTTTAAATTATTTTTAAATGGTTTTGTCCTGTACATAAAACCAAAATTCTAAATGTAAAGTTTGAAGAAGCATGCTTTTAAATATTGGCACATGGTAATTCTCTTCTACGCTAACTACGCTCTTTAACTCTGTGGAAAAATAAAAAAAAAAGAGCAACAGAATCATTATCTGTTCTTGACTTTTAGTAAACAAAACAAAAACCCTTATCTATTTCACTCCACACTCTGAACACTGAGGAATTCTGATTTATTTTGAGATCCATGGTCCTTTTAAATAAAAAGTGGTATATGCTTCGAATACTTGTGCCATGTGCACATTTTAAATTACATCCTGCACCACTTCCATAACAGCACAACAATACACATATATGTGTAGGCATGTTAAAATAGCCTTTTCTAAACAAGAGCTCTCCTATTTTAATGGTTTCCATTTTTAATGCATGCTTTAAGACTAAAAACATTGATACATCTATTGCATCCTTAACCAAAAGTGGAAACCTCATTTGTAAATGCAGTTCCAATGAAGTAATATTTTACCACAATTTTAAGCAAATGTGGACAGAGGGAGGGGGAAGGAAATTGAATTACCATCCTTGCAGAGAAGAAAATCCTTAATTAAGATTTTCTAGGAGATTTGGAAATCGCAAATGTGGCCAAACTTTGTTTTTACCTCAAACGGAACTTTTTGCTCAGTCAGTACATGGAAGGCAATCTGCATACCAACTTAGGAGCTGCTCTTTGGGCAGTTACCCCCATATGACTTTTTTAGTGAGGTGCTGTTAGAGTTATTTCAATTAATTACAAATCTAATGCCCTAACCACACTCTCACCACCTCTATTGCACTAGGAAGCCAGGCCTCTACCTCCTTTGTGGTTTCTGTACATTACAGAAACATTACAGTATCTTTTGCAAGTAAGCAAGATAAAAACTTTATTTAAACAAAGATCATAAAGATGTTTGATTTAATAATATCATGTAAACATATAACTAAAAATTTTCACACAAGTTACTTTGCATGTGTTATCAAAAAATAACTCTGGTAAGTCATTTTGAGATTAAGTCTTTTTTGCATAAATAATTTTTATGGATTACACACATTTTGCATCTATAAATCAGTATCACTTAGTGGACTATGCCCACATGTATTTGAAAGCAACAAAACCAATCTCTTTAGTCAATTAAATTAACTTTCATATAATTTATAAAACAGTCAACATCAATGGAAATACAGTAACAATTGTAATCCTAGAAATGGAATTTGTAATGTGGGGTTTTGGTTTTTTTTTTACTTTTTAGACCAGTGCACTAGGAAATGATGGTCAGCTTCTGTTAAGGCTGCTATCTGTCTTAGCAAGTGAGCATAGATGACATAAGTAGAAGTGTTACTAAATTGAGGATTCTGAAAAAGATTAAAAAAAGGTGTTAGGTTAATAAACTGCATAAAGGGAAAAAAGTCATTAGGATTTTTTATGTTTGTTGTTGCCAGTACAATTACACAGGAAAGTAGTTCACAAGATAGCTGTGACAGTGGTAAAACTATGGGAAAAAAACAACTCACAACTTCTACCCAAATAAAAAATACACAACTGCTGTATTGCAAAAGTATGATTTTTTTTTTCCCAAAAGAACGCCCACAGGCAGTAGTCAGTATTCTCGATTATTCTTTACATTGTAACACAAAGTACATTCCTCTAAGTGATGTGCTTTTCATATCAGTAATACAAATTCTTATAGCTCCTGTCTATCCCATATCAATCCAAACTGATTTTCCTTCTATTCCATGTGTTCACACATTCCCTCGTTTCAGCAGGAGATATTATTTTAAATTCACAGCTAGTATATACCACCCCAGAGAAGAAAATTATTGTCTCAATAAATTAAATTGCCATTTGATATTCTCAAATAGCAACAGAAACTGCTCCTTGTGTGCTGAGGTGTTAGGTACACTAGCAAAATATGAAGGGGAAATCTGCAACAAATGCAAGCCAACTATAGCAAAGGTAAGAGGTGACCACAGATAGAAATCAGACATTTGTAACCAGTCAGATAGACTAAAGAAAGTCAGCCAGATAGACTGGATAAAATGCAACACAAGTTACAGCAGTATCAGAAAGTGCATATTTACACTCTGAAACTTTCAGAGTCACAGCATTCTAATAAAGCAAATCTGGGAATAAGGACAACATAAGAACAAGTAAGCAGGTAAAATATTTATTCTTTCAACCCAGAAAATAAAAGGAAACAATTACTTGTCTATTATTGCATAGTTCTAATCTATGCAACCTTTCCCCATCAACTGTCTTCCATTAAGCTCCCATTCCCGTCATGCATTACACTTTCTCCATATTTTAATACATTCTTACAACATGAAATCGGATGTGAAGTATCTCAGCTATACAAGCTATCTTGTTTGCACAGTATACTGGTTTATAGATTATAAGTTAAGCAGACACATACTTACATAAAAATACTGTATTTTTCTTACCTGTAAAAGTATACAATATGCTCTAAGATCATCTTTTGTTCGTGGCCTATGAACGAATGAAATAATAATCAGAACCATATGGATCCATAATTTACACACATTAGGAGTCATGAAATAATGAATGATTTTATTTTGCTTTGCTAATCCGTAAAGAATACTGTATTTAAGAATCTTCACTGCTCTCAAAAACTGAAAAGGACATTTACAAATTCTGGCAATTCTCTAAAGGCAGCAGGCTATTTATTATATGTCTTTTTAAAACGTGACAGAAGGCCAAAAAAAGGTCAGAATTGAAGAGTCAGAGGTGTTCCAAAGAGGCAATTCTGCATTATTGTCTATCTCAAGTGACACCATAAAGGAGTTTATTTGCTCTTTGATATTTCCTGAAAGAATTCTCCATACACTTCTACCACTGCAGCCTCTGCACTTCTTCATGTTTGTCAAGGTTTTTACATAATCAAAAATACAGGCAACAACAGCATAAAAAGCAGTATAAAGTAGGAGAAAAGAGTAGCCAAGACCTGGGTCACACGTGAGTTACAACAAGCCACTAACTCTTGCTATACCTTTTTATGAACTACACTATGCATTCTCACTTCTATTACTTCATGCTAAGACATTGTCATCTTCAAAAACCTTCCTGCTTCTGGGCTATGCCCTTCTGCATCCTGCACTGCTCTTTCTGTGGTGCTGCCACACATGAACAGTATTGTGCAGCAAACCATGGATCAGGGAATTGTCCCGGTGGCTGTTGGGGGGTGGACAATAAGTTTTACCCCATTATTTAATGTAAATTAAATTCCTTAATTCATCTCACAATTAAGATGCCCAAAGAAACGCCCTGGCAACAAGCAGCTGAGATTTGGTGATGGAATGCATGGCTGGGTGTGGATCTGCCTCTCAGAGGTTCAACACCAGCTTACAGAGTTCAAGATGTATTTCAGCAGATTTGCCAAAAATAGTTAAGTTCTCATGTATCATATAAGTTGCATCATATTTTCTTTCCTTGCCTAAAACAATAAAGATAAAACATACAGCAGATTTAAGTGCTGGCACAGTACTGATGCAAACATTTACTATAATTACCCTGTCCATTCTTGTAGCAGACCATTAATTATTCCTTTTAGGACTGACTTCTGAACATCTTGAGGCTATGAAAAAAGGAGAGGAAAAATCATATCTGAAGTAATTATACATATTCAATACAAGATACTGTACAAACAAACAAGTTTGCTTTGCTTGCATTTCAAGACAGCTAAGAAATCTTTTGTTTCATGATGCTGAGCTCCTAAGTATCTTCCTCACAGAAGTACTAGCTGAGTGTGGGGTAGTGCCAATGGTGCCTTTCAACATTTAAACCCTGTAAATATAATTTCTAAACTACTCCTGTCCTTTGTATACAAGACCTACTTTTTTACTATGCCCATCCTCACATTTTCCTTATCTCCCACCATGCAGTCCCATCACAGCCATGTAATATCTCTAAGATATGCAGATCTACCTGCATATCTAAGAACTACCACAATATAAACTATGCTTTACTAGTAGGAAAAAAACTCCTCTTCTACTAGAGCAGCTGTCACGATTCTATGACAATTCTTGTGGGATCATTTAAAGTATGTTTTGAGAGATTCTTCAGAAATCATGCCTATCTGGGAAAAACTTGGTATAAATGGTATAAAACATGAATCCTTTTTTCTACTTACAGTATTTAATAAGGCATCATAGACAACATTCACAAATTTTGCATCGATTCCAGAGTCCTCAATGGTATTAAATGGAGAATTGATATCTCTCTGTAAGTTAGATAATACGTGAAGCATTTTGAATATTTTATAGCTATCTTTGAAAATATAAGTTTAACAGCAAGCTTAAGAAAACATATTCAGATATAAGTATTTTCTTATCAAAATGTAAGAATGTAAGTTTCCTTAATTAGTAGGCTAAAGACAGAGCAAAGCAATCCTACACATTCATGTTGTCATTCTATTTTAAAAATGTAAGAGGGTTTCAAATAATCAACTACATTGACCTTTAATCTTTCATCTTTGTTGTTGATCCATTAGCAGACAAAGGCAAAACTTTAAGCATTCAATATTTGTTAAATAACTAAAGG
This sequence comes from Phylloscopus whistleri, assembly GCA_017589585.1. NCBI lineage: Eukaryota > Metazoa > Chordata > Aves > Passeriformes > Phylloscopidae > Phylloscopus > Phylloscopus whistleri. The sequence goes on from JADMLD010001286.1 coordinate 361,015, forward strand.
TCACGGGTTATTTCATCCAGGCTCAGGCCCTATCATCCTCATTAAATGTCATAAGCACATTTTGCTCTGTAGTAGGCAGGAAATAATAATTTAGCATGAACTCAGAAACACAAATATAACTGTTCCCTAGGAAAAGCACGTCTTCATAGCACATGAACAGCTATAATAGAGTCCATATCACACCTTTTTTTAGGGCTAGGGAATTTCTGTTTCCAGATTTGCCTAAGCCTCCGCATTAGCTCGGAGGTTTTAAAACTGTAATTTGTGTAGAAAGTACCTACCCAGTTACAGTGCCACACACACAAAATACATACGGGAATTTTAAAACTTCACAAACTTGAAATATAACTGCTTAAACTGGAATAAATTAATCAATGCAATAACAGATTGTCTACAAAATACAGGTGAGATCATGACAAAATTATCTTAGTGGCCTTGAATACCTGGCTGAAAGCCTTTAACAGATACTTTTGGAAACATTTGGAAGGTACAGAGCACTGCAATTACTAAATAGCATTAGGAATTATTTTATACCTTAAATGCAGCATTTATCTCCAAGAAAGAATCAAAAGTTGTAGAATAAAAATTATGTACAGCTTTCCAATCTCCTGATGCCTTCGACTTTTCCAAATCATCCCTAGAGAAAACATATTCAAATACCAGTAATGGTTTGATCTTTCCAGCCAAACTTAGACTTTAAAATGCACTGTAACTTTAAGCTTTTCTCACTAAGCACACTTAGAAGAGAGACAAGTATAATATCCCTATCTTTCTAACCTCTTCCTTGTCATTTAAAGATCATGGTATTATAAGAGAACAAAAGCATAGTTTGTGTTTGATACACCTGAGCAATGTCTTTTATTCAAAATGTTAATTCACCAAGTCACAGTTCAGTGTGTTAGGACAAATAATTAACGGAACAGAATAGAATTAAGCTGCAGCTATGCTGACATGATAAAGTTTCTCAGTGCAATTTAAGTATGAGGGCACCTCAACTACTCAAATTCAATAGAATTTCTTCAAAATTTTATTTCTTTTAAAATTTTTCAAATAGAACTTAATCTTAGGCACATGAAAAGGTGGTCACTGGTGACAGTCAATGTGGCTTCACTAAGGGCAAATTGTGCCTGACAAATTTGGTGGCCTTCTACAGTAGGGTCACAGTGCTGGTGGATGATGGAAGAATATCATCGATTTGGAGAAGGCCTTCCCCTGGAAGCTGCTTCCTCTTGCTTTGCTGCAGGCTGTGCAAGAACTCCTCAGCATGGGGAAATCCAAACCCAGCTCAGCGCAGGTAGCAGCTGCCAGATCCAACTAAGAAGGACCTAACCCTGCCTGGAGGATAGCAGCTGTGGGAGAGGGGAAATGGAGAGGTGGTAGGGGCTCACACCTGGGGATTCTAATGAATAGGACAGGGGCTAATGGCTTTAACCTGCAGGAGGGTTGATTTCGATTAGATATAAGCAAGGAGTTTTTTTTTTACAAACACTGCCACAGGTGGTCTAGAGACAATAGTCAATAGATAAAAAAATCTGAATATGGAAAAAAAATTCAGCTCTTTGGATCACCTGAATGCCAGCAAAGGATCACCTCTTTGCAAATCTCTCTTTATACCTCTTTTTCTTTCCCACCAAATACACACTGAATAATCAAAAAGCATTCTTTTCCTCCCTGGAAGCACAACATTTCAAATGGGGAAGAGAAAAATAATTACCAGTATAACCAAAACACCTAAGACTGCAAGGGATCTGCCAGCCTACAATAAGCCATACATATTCTAAACCTTCACTGTATTTCTAATTCTGAAGTATATGTTTTGCCATTTTTTGTGTGGAACAACATTTCAAGCTAGAAAAAATATTTTGATAGTTTTCACAGTAACAGAGTTATCAATCCCACCATCATACCCAGACTAACTCCTTGCCAGTCTTACTGAAACTGTTTCCTCATTTGAGATTAACAAAATCAAATGCACGGATTAGGTCAAAATTTCTTTGGATTCTTTAATTCCAAAGAAAGGAAGCCAGCACACTTCTAGAAACACCAGTATAACTTACTGAAAATCTTTCACAGTTTTGGTTCGAATTGGAAGGGAAGGTTCAGGAGGAAATGGTGCTTTCAGTTCTTGGGGCAATGCATCCACAGACATGCGCTGCTTTTGCCGTACATCCAGGCAAAGAGGTGGCAGGTCTCTCCCTTAAAAGAAAAGTAAAGAAGAGTAAATAGAATGCATCCAACACAAATAAATTGGTACTAGGTAAAAAAGGAAACTCCAAGTGTTTGATTCTAATTCTTTAAAAAAGTATTTTTCTTACCATGTGCACATGCAGACATGGTGAAAAACTTGGCTAACTAATAAAAATAGCAGCGTTGTCCATTGTTGCATTTCCAATATAAATTTTAAATATTTAATATACAAACTGCAACACTGGTGCTCCTTACAGCTACAAAAAATCTCGCACAACCATACCAAATTCAACTATCATACAAGGACAAAACTTAAATCCATTTTTCTACACTGTGACACAGAATTTTAGCTAGATATGACTGTGGATCATCTCCAAAAAACTAAATGGGAAAGGCAATTTTTTTTTGTCTTACAGAGAATTAGTGGTGAAACAGAAGCATCTTTGAACACTTCTCAATAAATCTTGGCTGCCTATTCTAGTACAACCAGCAGTGCTTTGCCAAGGTCTTTCTATTCTACTCCTTCCCTTCTATTTGATCTGAGAATATTTGATCAGATTAGTGTGGCAAGACTTGGCAACAGCACAGATACTGTGAGAGGAGAGATGAGGCTGCCTCTGTGTCCAACACAGCTCCAAAACACACCCACTACAGGCCAAAGCTGAGCTCAGCAGTGACACTGACAGCACCCCTGTGACAATATATTTAGGAAAGGGTAAAAAAACCACTGCACAGCAGCAGAGAGAGAGAGAGAGGACTTAAAAAAAACCAAAAAACCAAACAAAAAACCAAAACAAACAAAGAAAAAAAAAACCACACACACACACACACAAAAAAAACAAACTCCACAGAAAAACCCCACCAAAAAACTACCCTACAGACATCCACATGAGTGGAAAAGGAGAAGGAGGAGGTGCTCCAGGGTCTGGAGCAGAGTCCCCTGCCAGTGGAGAGCCAATGCCTGATCAGGCTGCTGGCAGAACTGGAGAGAAGTTGAGAACAAGGGAAGGTGTGGTTAAGAGGGAAGGGGAAGGCGTTTTGAGTTTTCTTTCTGTTTTGTTTAACTGGCAATAAATTAATATCCTCAAGTCTGTTCTGCCTATGACAACAATTGGAAAGTGTACTCTCAGTCTTAACCCTTGAGCTTTCTCCCCATGTCCTATTGAGGAGGTGAAGCCATAGAGAAGCTTGGTGGGTATCTGGTAGTCAGCCAAGGTAAGCCCACCCAAAACATGAAAAAATATTTCCATTGCATTTTCAACACTCATTTTGACAGTGTCTTCACAAACATCCTCAAACACTCTCACAGACTGATTTATGCTGCTCATTTTTAAAAGCATTTACATGTATTGTGACATATGTTTGGGATAAAAGACACTATATAAAATCAAAGTGTCCTCAAAAGTCATACATATTTAATGAAAATCCTCTATGAATTGTCTAAGACCCCTGTAAGCCTTTTTGAAGATTTGTTTTTTTTTAATTAACTAAACATCAAAGTAGTATCACTACACTGCTGCCTACTCCATTTATCACAGCAGGGAAACAGATGCTAAGAAAGTGCCATGAATCCAAAAGCAGATTTTTTTTTTACTCATTCTCATGACAGAGACGCTGTCACTGTGACTTAACTCAGCGACCATTCATGAGATAACAGATCAGAACTGCCCTCAATCCCCTGAGGATGGCATCAATTACTGACATGGAACTTTGTCCATTCTCACAGCCAGAATTTTAACTATTTTAAGATAAGAGTAGTAATTGAAAAAAACAAAGCAGACACAGAGACAAGAAATTAATCCAAGACAAGGTGCCAAACAATCCAACCATGCAAACGTTTTGCTATTGAACATCATTCTCTGAAAGCAGGATGGACTGATTTTAAAGAATCTAAGAATTTGTCTTGTTTTTATACTCTGAGAATAACAAGATTTTTGATTTAACTCTCATTCTGTCTTCTCAATTTTAAATGCATTAAACATTGAGATGTAACCAGCTGAATACACTGAAATGAGGAAAATATTCTTTCTACATCTCTAGAAGAGACATCTGCCTGCAGACGCTGCTTCTCAATTCAGTAAATTGAGGCTGCAGGTGCTAAGCTGGTAACTTGCACCCTGTCAGCAATGCAATTTTCTTTGAAATATATGCAGTTTAATTTACATACACTAAAATTGATTTTTAATAGTATCTTCAACACATACGGCCAACTTCAGTATGCTTTGTCATTATTCAAGTTTATTTGTACACAGATTTACTTGCTCTTCTGCCAGTAAAGAATACTAATTAAGATTACTAATGAAACTCACTTGAGTTTCATTGAGTAGAAATGGGAAGCTTTATGTATTGAGTTGATAAACAGCAATAACACAACATTATAAGACAAGAAAAAACAGTAATTTCTGGCTTCTTGCCCAGCTACATCAAACGGAAAGATTCAGCAATGCATGATTGCTTAAGGAATGACCAAAAACTTTGGTGAAGAAAATCTCATTGATACAAAGCAGAACTGGGTAGTCTAGGGAAGTTCAGGGTAAATGAATACTGCAATTATTCTCATCATGACCAACACAGCTGCTGGCCAATGAAGATTTTCAAAGAAGATAAAACAAACAAAACTTACTGTATTTATAACATTAGAAAAGAACTAGAACAACTTACTTAGTATATTAATTTCCTACCAGATCATTGTTACATTAGAAGATTCATTATATGTGGCAGCTATGTAGCACACAAACATCCCCTTACTTTTCATGCTGTATTTACCAGCATTAGCTTTTCTACACCTTTGTTTTCAATGACATTAACATTCTTTGAACCTGAAGTATTACCAGTATATGCACCTATATATATATACACAGTTACATGTGCTCAGAGACAGCACACGTATAGATAAAGTGCAAAAAAACCCCAACGCCAAAACACCAAGCAAGCATTATTCTTGAATACCAGATTAGCAAAAGCAGCATTTTTAACTGATAAATTCGTTTAAATGGTTAATTTCTCCACAGAATACACATACTCCCTCAAAATGTTTTGAATTCACCTGTGACTGTTGCTAATAATAGTCTGGTTTTATATAGGCAGGTTAGTCTGATCCTGAAACTACCACAGCATCTGCTCAATTTTACACACTGAGCTCTATTTCAATATATCCTTGACTATAATAAATATTGCCACACATTAGTGTGGTGAATATTAACAACTAAGTACTTAGGAAGCATTAATTACAACTGGGACAGGACTATTTGCAGCAAAATTGAGGGCATTTCAAGAGAGTGGTGTTTAGAGTTTATCATTCTTGCCAGGTACCAAAAACAAAAGCGGGGGTAGGGTCACGAGAAGCAGATTTTTGGTAGCTTATGCCACAGTGGAAGAATTCTCTACTGGCCATCTCCAGCCACTGCAGTTTCCTTTGTGTAGTACAAAGCTATTTGAACTAAGCAAAAAAATCCTGTCTGAGGTATCATTCAAACCTTTTGTGTTTCAGTGATTGCCCTTGTTTTGGAAGTAGAAAGTGCCTCTTTGCCTCGTAACAAAAACTGCTTTTAAAAAAAAAAAAAAAAAAGTCTTGCACTGACTTTCAGTTTTGCAGTATAGCTAATAGGACTAATAAAAGATTATTTTAGTAAGAAACTAATGCTGCAAGTTATAAACCACCTTTTTCTGCACAGCTTTGAAACTGACAATACTTGTCAACAATTTTGTTTCAAAGTCACACTACTGAGATCTCTCAGTGCAGTCTCTTTCTGGCCTCAAATTCACTGAGTGCTATAAAGACTTAGTGAACCACAACACCATAAGCCTGAAGGGGACTTGCTCACAGACAAGATCAATACAAACCTGACAAATGTTTGTTCAGTCTTTTATGAGAAGTTCCAAATTACTGAAATTCCTAGCCCAAAAGCCTAATAAAAATTCCAGGTCTAACCACAACATCATCTCATCTAGGCTTCATAATTCTAGTCTACCATACTGAATACAGAGCTACTACACTTTCTATCTTTTCATCAAGTATTGTTACCTCATCATAGCACAACCACCTTCCTTCTCACTTATAAAGCTCTCCAGAACTTACCGATTGTTGTCTGTGCATTTTATTTTTTGCCATCACTGGCCTTCATCTTCACTGAAAAACACCATCTCTCAGCAACTGCCTCCCTTAAAAGCCTTATGCTTGCCTCATTCCCACCATCCTTCAGATGGCAATAAAATAATTTTCTTCAAAGTTCTGACAGTTTCTAGAGACACTGCCTGATTGCAGCTAGACAAAGAATATCTGCAGACAGACTGCTGAATCAGTACCTTTCTTTAAAACTTCAGATGGTTATTTCACCCTCCAGGTCTATTTGTTTTTTCTTATCCAACTTGTCTCTAGGACACAGTCTCTACTGACTATGGGCTATCATATATATCACTGCCTGTACAACGTACAACACAGCGTAATTTAATGAAATCCAGATTTCTGGATTTTCTGGCACCACAACAATACAAATACTGGCAGAAAACTGAGCACCTTCTAAACTTGGTAACTAAGTAACACAGATCTTCTTTTTCTCTTACCATTTTTGATGCTGGGTATAACAAGCTGCGGAGGCGAGTTTCCGTTTCCGATGCCTTCTTTCTTTTGGTTGATAGTTGTGATGAAATTGCTGAAAGTGGAAAACTGGTTTTTGGCTCCTTCCTCCAACCCCTGTAATTAAGACGACAGTATGCTCTAAAGGGCTAATACATTACTGCTAGAGTAATCTTCCTAGCGAGGTATTACACAGAATTCTCAAATATCTTTTATCTTGAAATCAGACTGGTAATAACCAAATAAGATATAAATAATGATTCTGCAAGTTTGTTTCAAATTGATTCAGGAGAGGTACCATAAAATTCCTTTTCATTACATTAAAAAAACCTCAAGTGTTCATTTGCAGGACATGAAGACATCCTTGGATTACTATGAGGAAAACACAATACAATTAGAATGCTGTCAATAATATTCTACCTTTCTGCATCGTAGTATCTACTTTTATACTTCTCACTATATCCAGCTCAGTTTAAACAGAAGAAAGTGTCACATATTTCTTTTTCCAAATAGCCCTAATATATTCAAGTAGTTTAGACAAATTTCCCAAGACTTGAAACGTGGGGCCAATGATTCTAATCTGCTAAAAAATTTCAATACTGACCACCTGGGTAAAACTCCCTAATGATTCAAAATGGTCAGCATTTGCTGCCACTGAAGAAAGGTTGACCAACAAACATTGGTTAACAAAGTGCTAAAAGACTCCCTGCTTGAGCACCTGTTCATGCTGTCACCAAGGAACCTGCACAAGTCTCTGCCAGAAAGTGTCCAGAGTGAACGTGTTTTAACAGCAAACAGAAGTGAAATCACACATCAGACTTCCAAAGGATTGTGCCAATTAGTCTGTTTGGCTAATCAGCACTGGGTGCTATTAGATATAGTTATTTACTACAGAATTTGCAAAGCATAGGTGGGGTTAAGAGGCTTGCCCAAGATGACAGAAGTCTCATGACGAATATTTTAATTTTCATCTCAGTTCCAAGTCATCAATTGATATCAGGGAAAGGTAGATCAACTAAAATAAATAAATAAATAAATATATATATATATGAGCACTTCCTGCACATCATGATTTTTCAACCTCACAGCAACCTAAAGACTCATTTGCTTGATATCTGGCATCTGTGCTCTCAGTTAGAAAAGTGTTTCCATACAAACAAAACTTTAATTCTGCAAATGAGAATACACATTCTAGAACAAATAATGTGATAGCCTATCAAAATTTTTGAACCACTCCATTTCCCTTTCCCCTTAACAGAAATACATTTGAACTAAGACATGTAGTCAGAGTTCTAAGAAAAGTACTTCACTTCCACCACAACATCCTGAAAAACCACCAGAAGGGTAATAACACAGCCCATAAACCCACCACACCACAGTGTACACAAGCTGGTACACTGCCAGGAATTTTAAATAACTGTGGATACAGCTATTTTTCTGTGGCTCATATCTCATAAATTGTAAATCTGGACAATCATCAGAACTTCTGGCTTTAAATATATCAAATCACAATTTCTAAAATTGGTGTTTTTACCAAATTTCAGTTTCTAGTTCCAAATTCCTTATATGCAACAAACATTCCAAAATAAAATGTAATTACCAGGGTAATTTTCAGATTAACATTTCCTTTTAGTCTATAACCTTTGAAATATCATTAAAATGATTCTTAAAAATCACCTGGCACATGACTGGAGAAAAATAGACCCCAGACAAACATTAGCAACTGAAAAAGAACTTTTAAACAAATCCAGATCTGAGGTTAATCTGCTCTGTCACAAAATGTGTGCTCCAAGCCGAAAAGTTCTGAAGCACAGACTAGTCTACTTATGATTAATAGGGAATAGGTAGCAAAGATAATTGAAAAAAGGAGTTTTTGTTAAAGAAATTATGGTGACAGCCTTTTTGACTGACTTAGCTTTCTAGGTTTTACTCCAGCCATGTCACTGACATACTATAGGTGAACAGTTGTTTAAAAACTTTCTCCTTACTGCCACCTCCCTCAGCAGTGATCATAAAGAACAAAACTGCATGCTCTCTTTAACTTCATCCTGTTTCAAGTACAGTTCCAACAATATTAGACAAAGGCTAATATATTCCAACAATATGGACAAAGGCTTTTCGAGATGCCCTGCAGGGAAACTTCATGCCCATTAATGAGAAACTGACAACCCCTGAGGGAGTAATCTAGGGCAAGTGCACAGCACCATGTCATACTTAAAAATTTTGTAGACCACTGAGCTTTTAGAGCCTAAGACTCTACAAGCACACTGCCATCAGAAAACTGAACATCCACCATCCCCCTCCCACCCACCAAAAGGAATGAACATGCTTAGAGGGAGTAAGTGGATCAAAGTGATCTTTAGTCCTCTTTTAAGACCATATTAATAACCCACAACTCTGTTGGCTTCTTGGTAGAAGTTTTCCAAAGCATTAAGCCTTCCATAAGACTGGTACTAGCATTATACTTTATAAAACTGTATTTTTCATTATTTAAGTTAAATGAAATGGTGAAAACAAGTCAAAATATTTGCAAAGGGTACATACAGACAGCTTCCTCAGAAGGACAAAAGACCATCTAGAAGAGTTTCTTGAAACTCCTGTGTTAGCCCTAACATTGTTTACTCAAGATCCTTATGTGTATGGCAAGCAAAAACTAGTGAGGACGAAAAGATTTTCTTTTCCTCCTGTGCAAGAAGACATGGAGGACACTCAGATTTCCAAAAGGCATCTGACAGTTCAACAGGCTGCACAAGAATCAGGATTTTCCCTTCCATTTGTAGCTTGAAAGGTGTAACTTTGGACTGTTTTTCCTTTACAGAATTCTCTAATTGTTCCTATTTATTAGGGAGCAAATTACTTAGCTTTCCACAAGTTTCTTTCCAGAATCTGAATGGTGACACGCAAACTATCACCCCTTTGGTGACAGTCTATCACATCTCTCCACAAAACTCTCTCTCTCTTGCCCCTGTAACATACTGTTGAACCCCATATAAGGCTCTTTGGTAAATTCAGGACACACAACCACACCCAGCCAGGTCTGAGCTCCTCCCTAGCAGGTCCACTTGGCTTCTGCCTGTGGGTGCCACTTCAGAGATATCTGACGGATGGCCAGCTACAAAGAAGTTCTCCTGACTATTTAAAGTAGTTGGAATTCTACCTGGCCATCCAGGGACACACATTTTTCATTACCTGAGCTAAGCCTGATGCATTTTAGGCCAGCACTTGTATCTTTATTCTAAGGGACAGGCATTTGCCATTCAAGTCTAAGGTGGAGATATCCAAAGGTAAAAATAACTTCTGGGCACTCGTCCATTACAGACTTCTCCCACCAAATTGGTATTTGAATCACAAGAATAAACATATTCTTGCACATTCTGACAGATTTACCAAGCTGAGAGTTTTTCAGAAGATTGGAACATTTAGGCAAAACATAAAATTGGCAGAATTGCTCAAAGAGTTTGCATACAATTACTCAGATTAACATCACAATTATTTCCTGGCAGTCATAAATATTATATGCACAATCTTTTAAATTCAAATTATGAATTTAAATAAATGATAATTTTAATTATAATTTCTAATACGCCAGATGCTTATCAGAACTGCTGAACTAACATCTCCTCAGTTTATTATTACAGGATTAGTAACATTTTTGTTCTGTTGTTGGACTGAAGTAACTTACCACAAGTTCTAATGGAAAGCTATATTAGATATCGAACTCATGCCAGGAAAATTTTATGTTCTGTAATATTGTATGGTCAGCAGAAAAGAAAAAAGCACAACTCTGGTATAATTAAAAACCTGAAAAAAGATTTCTGAAATGAAGTTATTCTGACAAATATCCTTTCCCCATTTTTCTCCCTGCATTAATTCATTCACCATTTCATCAAAACGTTCTGTGATCCTTGCTTCAACACAAAAAAAAGAAAATATTTTTAAAGAAAAAGTTAAAAATACGGAAATATTTCCTAGTTACCTCTCTTGCCATTAAGTGTATTAGACCTGAAACCCTCCACCCCCGAGAACCCTTAATGAACATTCACAATGCTGCAAACCCTCAGTCATGACTAACCCGACAGAGCAGACCGTTGTAAAATGTTAACTATAAGCGGATGGAGAATTTATAGCTTCATTATGTCACTGCTTACAGATGCACTTGTTATTTTTAAGAAACTTGAATGAAAGCCTCTCAACGGAAAGGAACATGAAAGAAAATGAAGACGATGCTTTCCCCCTTCCCTTTCTCCTCCCAAAATAAAGCGGCAAACACAGCAAACGAACACGGAGTGGCACAGGCGGGCCCGCGGGCGGCTGCCCGGGCGCTGACGGGACCTACCCCGGCAGCTGCGGTAGACGCCGACGGGATGGGCGGCAATTTCTCTCCCTCCTTTTCCTTTTCTTTTTGCTTTTCCTTCTCCCCTTCTTCCTCTTCTTCCTCCTCCCCGCCGCCCTCCTCGGCTGACGGGGCCGCGGCGCTGCCCTGGCTCAGCTCCGCGCCCGGCGGATGCCCCTCGCCGGGGCCGGGGGGCAGCTCGGTGGCAGCCGGCGGGCTCTGCAGCGACATGGTCCCGCTCCCGGCCGCCTGTCTGCTCGCGGCAGCCTCTCAGTGCCGTCGGCACCCGCGACCCCGCGCCCTCCTCTTCTCCTCCCTCCGAGGAGCCCCCGCGGGCAGCCTCAGCTCCGCCGCTCCGCTCGGCCGCCGCGGCACTGCAGCAGCCGTGCTGCTCCCCGGGCGCCCAGACACCCCCGCACGGCGGGGCGGAGCGCAGCGCAGCGCAGCCCGGCCGCCCCCGCCGCGGCCCCGGCGAGCAGGGGGAGCGCGGGACGCGGCGCAGCGGAGGCGCCGCCGGAGCCCCTGCCCGGGAGCGCCCTCGGTCGCCGCGCCACCTACAGACCGCGGGCAGCAGGAGCGGCCGCCGCCGCCATGCTGCTGATGGGCGGCTCGGGGAAACGCGCCTGGCGGCCGGGGCGCGGCGCGGGGGGAGCGGAGGACACGGCGGCGGAAACTCCGCGGCGCAGGAACCGGCGCGGGGCTGCGGCTGGCCCCGCGCAGCCGCCCTGGCAAGGGGTGCCGGGCCGGGTGTGGGGCACCGACGGGACCCGGGAGTGGTGACGGGGAAATAGACGAGTAATAAACAAATATATATATATATATATATATATACACAGCTGGGTGAAGGGCCCTCGGGGCGGATACCGCTAGGCACGGCCGTGCCTCCGTCACGCCGGGTGGTGCCGGGTGCTGCTCCGCCGGCACAGGCCGTGCTGCCAGGGGCAGCGCTCACACCGCGCCGAGGCCGTGCTGCCAGCGGCACCTCTCACACCGCGCCGAGGCCGTGCTGCCAGCGGCACCTCTCACACCGCCCCGAGGCCGTGCTGCCAGCGGCACCTCTCACACCGCGCTGAGGCCGTGCTGCCCGGGGCACCTCTCACACCGCACTGAGGCCGTGCTGCCCGGGGCACCTCTCACACCGCCCCGAGGCCGTGCTGCCCGGGGCACCTCTCACACCGCCCCGAGGCCGTGCTGCCCGGGGCACCTCTCACACCGCGCTGAGGCCGTGCTGCCAGGGGCACCGCTCACACCGCGCCCAGGCCGTGCTGCCCTTGGCACCTCTCACACCGCACTGAGGCCGTGCTGCCCTTGGCACCTCTCACACCGCTCCGAGGCCGTGCTGCCCGGGGCACCTCTCACACCGCCCCGAGGCCGTGCTGCCCGGGGCACCTCTCACACCGCCCCGAGGCCGTGCTGCCCTTGGCACCTCTCACACCGCGCTGTCGTCCCACGGCAGAGTCTTCGCCCCTTCGGGTCATGCTCCAATGAGAAAATATAGAAATCTTCGAATCATTAAAGTTGAAAAAGCCCTTCGAGATAGTCAAGTCCAACCTTCGACCAAATAACACCGTGCCCACTATACCATATTGTGGATTATTGTGAAGGACTGCACTGTATCATGAGGAATGAATGTGTAATGAATGTGTGAGTGTGGTTCTGTCTCTGATGGCAAAGCCAGAGCGGTGCCAGGGGCTGTGCACTGTATGTCCTGCCCCTCTGTTTGGCAGATCTCAGGCAGCCTGAGGCAGTACCTGCTCTCAGAGCCTCAGTGCAGCTTCCTCACTCTGCTGGAGCTTTGCTGTGTGTGAAGTAAAAACATCTTCAGAAGAGAAGATGTGTTAAACTGGTTGCAATACAACATCTAGACCAGATGTAACACATACTGGCTGTGAGGTACTGACCTGCACTTGGCTTGGTATGTGCAGCTGCTGGAGCCCTGCTGCGTGAGAGGGGGACAATGTTGTGTACCCCAACCTACATCCAATTTAAGCTCTTCACACCGCTAGCTGCCAGACGAAACAAGTTTCCTTCAGACCACTCTAACTTTTTGTCTGAAGAAGAGTTTTTCTTCCAGCTTCAGGAACAGAGTGTGAATAGCATTACATACCACTTGAAACAAATCTTCAAAATTGTTTTTCAGGTGGAGGAAAACCATGTGATGGTTTTTCCGAGTATTGGCACTACACAAGTAGCTCCTGCAGGAGCTGTGGGAAAGATTTCTGTAAGAGTCATAAAAGCAGTGGCACAGTAGGTACTGCAGTGTTAATCTAACACATTGAAAAAGGCTTTTCCTTTCTGAAGGAACTGGCAGACCTGGAGTTTTTTAGGTTTCATTAAGAAATGGCTTTGTCGCCTTACCAAGTTAAATATGAGATCTGGTTTTCCAAGAACTTTACTCTCCTCACTGTGCTTACTTCCCAGTGGCTTTCAGCAGTTTGCATGAATAAGCGGCCTGTTGCACTTAAACAAAGCCCCCCAAACACTCACTCATCTTTTTCCTTTCCATGCCAAGAAATAGCATAATGATAGTAATTTCAACAGCTTCAGTACAAGCAGCTTTACACCCAGTGGCAGTCCCCAGCTAGAAATAATTGGCACAACTGTTTTGTGGAGCTGTGCCAGCTTGAAACATGGAAGGATTTGCTCTGTTGAGCCTGCAAAGAGAGATGAAATAAAGAAAAAATTAAATGTAAAAAGGAAAGCTTAGAAACAAATTCATTTTTTTCCAGTTCCATTAAGTTATAAAGTGTCAGAAACACTGAAATAGTTTTCTACCAAGGTTATCTCACAAAAAGCTAATGCAACATCAAAGACATCAATTTCTATTGTCCGTGCTCTTCTGTGGTATTTGAAGCTGAAGTGCTCTACTGAACTAAACTAATTCAGGTAAATACGTTGACTCTTGACAATTATGAAAATAGGCACAAAAAAACCTCTTCCTATTTTTTGTAAGAGAGCAAAACAACCAGATACTGAACAAGCAAACACATTTTCTTACTTCTAGCTAATGTAGATACATCTGGTGCCCAGGATTTGAAATAAAAAGTATTTCAATACCATTCATAGATCCACATAGCAGTCAAAGATATAACCACAGCTGGTAAAGATATGTTTAAATTGGATTTCAGTTTTTTAGCATGGATGGATGCTAGCTGGGATCAGCAGTGCTGTGTGTAATGAGGTGATGCATGCAGACCCTGCAATAATTTGTTGCCAAAGTGATGAACTGGGGTAGTGGGCAATGGAGCAGTCAGAAAACAGGATAAAGACATTCTAGCAGTAAGGTTTGTGGGATATACCACATACACAATTTTCAAAACTAAACAGAAGTATGCAACTGCCATTCTACAGACTTCATGAATTTGTTGGCCAGATGGCCTGGGAGCCTTGACAAAGGGCCAAACACACTCAACGCCTGTATTTCAAAGGACATTTTCCTTAATTTTTTACATCTCTTGTAAGCTGCTTAAAAATCTTAAATCAAATGGTGCCAGCTACTTCACTAAGTTTTTTTGGTGAAAGGGGCAAAGGTAAAGTTCAACTGAAAACTGTTGCTCATGCCCAAGTACACATTGCATGGGTCTACAGTTCTCGCTGTTCCTGGAGGAGTTTGCAGCCTCATTCAACCCCATGCTGGCACACCATGCTGCTGGCTCAGATAAACACATGCACACTGCAGTATCACCCCTGAATAACTGTGGGGGACACAGGCAGGATGTGACCCTGAACAGATTCTCTTGTACTTATGGAAGAACCTGTCGTGCCTCAGCAGGATGTTGACCCTTTCAACTGGAATAAGACCCTCTTGACACCTTATTTTAAAATACTTCACAAATATATCTCTTCTATCCAAAGAGTTTGAATTGTCAGGAAGGGGGAAAAGTAACTGGCACATCTCTGTGCAATGACGTGGCCAGGCACAGACCGCCTCTAGGAATGACAGATGGAACCAAACCAAATGCTAACATTTGGTCACAAATGATTACTAAATGCTTGCAAGTAATAGATACACTCACAGAGACTGGCATTTGGGAGTGACACACAAATGTAAAAAAAAAAAAAAAAGGCTAAGTTCCCTTAGGGTATTGTCATGACAAATACTGATTGGATCTTACATTCTTCTCTGCAGTCAGAAGTCAAATTCAGCTATAGCCAAAATCGCCCCTCATTTAATTCAGTAACATTAGGGAATAGGTTTGGTCTCTTACAGAATTTTCCCTGATCCTCAAATGGTTTACTAGTGTTTGCAACCAAATGGTGTCAAACATCTCTGATGCAAACTGGAATTCAGGAATCGAAATGACACATGTCCTTCAGAAAAGGTAGGCTGAATTTTCCCATTCAGTTGCTGATGTACTCCTATCACACATCTATACTGTGTCTGTCTTACAGAATAGTCCTTCTCTTTATACCTTTTGAAGATCTCATATACTTCCCAGTATAAAATATTTGGGCCGTTTAAGAGATGTGTGCTTTGTGAGATGACCCTGAGTGGGCACAAGGGGAAGCACAGGATGGCTGAAACATCAAAAGAGGAAGCAAAGGCTGGAGACAACCCATTTCCTCTCTATGGGAGTAGGAGAGAAAGAAATGGTTGGGAGTTTTCCAACACAACAGGTTTTCAGCAAAACATTCTGTTTCAACAGAAAGATCTGATTAATTGAAATGGAAATGTTTTACAAAGAAGCATCTTTCTCAATGACCTTTTAGCAGAACTCAGGCAAGATGCCACTGAAATCCACCTGTTACTCTGCCTACTCAGTTGGAGAGCTCACCACACTTGCCATGTGAATCACAAAAATTACAGACACTGTAACTTGTGGACTCCCTGGCCTGCTAACTCCCGAGCTGTGGTACCCTCCTGTGCCACCTGCCCACATCATCCTTTAGAGAAGATGGAAGTTCATGTCTGCTCACAAGTCATGACTGTTCTGAGACTGCACAACCTCAGAGCTTGTAAGGGGTGACAAGTCTTGTCCAACTTCCCATTTTTGCAGCCACCTGTTTCGCTTGAAGTTGGACTAAGGTATAAATTTGAAGAATTTTGCCCAAAAGAGTCCAAATTGTTGTGATTCCATCTACTATTGCTAACAAGCTAGTCCATTTATATTTGTTATTCTTACTGCAAATTTTAAAATATATCGACCTTGAGCTTGGCTTACTGTTTTAGTCCATTTGCAAGAGAGAAAAGCTCCTCTTATTCCAGAAGCACATATGCAAGGTCCACTCAAACCCTCCTAAGCTAAGTCCATATTATTACCCTCATGACTAACATTAGATGAATCTATTGCTCTCACTTACTGGTTATCCTCCAGCACTTGGAAAGTCTCATTTAAAAAATAAAATTGTGGACATTTATATAAAACTGGTGCTAAAGAACTTGGATAATCATCTGAAGCACTTACATACAACCTGGGTTGTCTTGGCAGACAATTATATCTTTCTCTTTGGCAAATTGTAAATGTTTGATTGAAGGTACATCACCAGATGGGATGCATCCAACTTGGGCATTCCTAGTACAGAGAAGGAATATGTAATCAGAGGTTCTGTCTTATTGGCATCATTACGTTTTCACTTTGGGCTCCTTGTCATCACTGACTGGTACAGTGTAAACAGCTCTTTCAGCCAAATGAAAAAGGGTTATGGACTCTTGGTGTCTAAGCTATAGATTACCTTCTAGGTTAGTGATTAACTCATTTTTATCTGCCTGAATAAGGTGATTATATTACCCCTTGCCATGGAACAGGGCCTTTGGGTTGAAAGAAATCATTAGCTTCTCTTTTAGAAATGCAGTGGCTTTTTCAGAGGGAGCTTATCTGTGATAATGCAGTTTATGCAAACATTGGAAGAAAGATATGGCAAGAGAAAAACTCACCAAATGAAGAGCATTCACTTAGTGACCTCTCAGCTTTACTGAGGTTTCCATTTCTTCTCTCCAGGAAGCTGGCGTTGGTTATTCAATCTAAATTTCAGTTAATTTCAGTTGTACAGAATGTAGCAGTAGCATGGTCTTCCCCAAGGCATAGCAAGGGACAGACGTTAAAGCTGGGATATAGCCCACTACTTTTGTCATGTCTGACCTGGAATTTATTTTTAAATGAGATACTAGGGACAGAATTTTATCCAATTTCTATTCAAACGGGAAATAAGAAACAAATATGCCACGCTAAAGCAGGTTCAAGTGAGGCGGCAGTAATAATGTTTAATTCAGAAAGTAGCTTCTGTACCTTTGTCGTGTGACCTATAAAATTGTAAACCACTGTTAGAATTAACATTTGTTCAGCATGGCTTTGCAAACCTCCGCTTACTTAGTGCGTAACAAACGACTCTGATTTCTTTAAAAAGACATTGTTCTTGAACTGAAGTGACAGCGAGAGATGCAATTTAAATAATTTCAATACGCTCATCCTCTCTGTCTAGTGGGAAATGGAGGAGCAGAGGGTGCTGGGGAGCAATCGGAGGGTGCCGGCGGAGGGGGCGGTAGCCGGGGCTGCAGCTCCCTCCAGCGCCGGCTCGGCGGCTTTTCCAGGGAAGGGGCCGCCCTCGCTGAGAAAGCATCGCACTCGGGGTGCCTGCTGTTTGGAAGTTACTTTTATTACTCGCAGACATGTCTGACAGGGTGGAAGTACCTAGATTTCGAGATTTAAAGGTAATAAATATGGGATAAGATCATGTATACAGTGATTTGCATGAGTATCCTTGAAACTGTTAGGGCGAATGGTATGGACGATATTAACCCCATAGGTTGGTTGGACAGGATTGAGAGGTGGATGCTTGCAGACTGTCAAGACTTTCACGTTTTTGCTGCAGCCTGCTGTATTTCCTTTGTAATGTCTAAATGGGATAGGTAGGGTGCCTGCTTCTTCCAGTATCTTGGTTAGCTAACTCTAATTGCCTTTCCTATTTAATGGCTTACTTCTACAAATAGAAGAGATGTCTGAATTTGTGGAGGTCTTGAATCTCCCAAGGGAGAAAGGCCTCTGGCACACATATGATGGTAGCTAGAATCAGAGGGCTGGGGCAGATGCTGCCCTACCACTGAATGGTGCTGTCCTTGCTAATGAATCTGCAACCTTCCTGCCACACTTCTCAGGCTGGTCTGTAAGATAAATCACCTCTGCTTATCATCATCTGTGGCTACAACCCTAGGAGAATCTAAAGTGGAGGGTGAGCCTCTGCAGCTGTTAGTGGTGCTGTTCCTGCAGCAGAGCAAGCCCTGAGGACAGCTGTCCCTGAGTCTGGTTCCTCATGTGCAGCAGGAGTCTGGTTTGGATCCAGCTGCAGAATAGAAGCACAGGCACTGATGTGCCCCAGCTCAGCACCTGGCCAAGCAGAGCCTGTTGGGTGCTGTGCCAGCCTGGCTTTCCCAGGCTCAGCCTTACCTCTTCCAGGGCTGCTTCACTTTCCCATCTTCCCTGCTCAGGGCAAGTTGTTTGAGAAAGCCATTTTTTCTAAAAGTGCAAGAGGGCTCTCTCCTCTGTCTCCTGTAAACACCATCAATTTCAGACCCAACTCTTTCACCTTCCCAAGATTTTCTTAACTTTCCCCACTGCTATCAGTTGCAAATTTCCTGTTAGGCACTGCTATAGACCACTGGCTGCTTTTCAGCAGTTTGCCTGGAGTAGCTCTGAGAGTAGAGACAAGGAACAGCCTGCAGTGCTATGCCACAGCCACAGCCCAAAATCACAGAAGGGAGAGAAAAACTCCCAGCAAGACCCCACACTGTTCTCTAGTGTCACTACAGGCCCATCACACATACAAACTGAAATGTTCCTACCTCTGAGAGCACACCTAAGGTTTTACAGCAGGTTTGGGTGGAAGCAGCAGCTTCAGGACATTTATTCAGTCAGTGTGGACTCAGACACCAGAAGCTCCCTGTGTGCCAGCAAGAGGCAGCAAATGACACAACTCATGATTTTCCAGCAGCACCAGAAGTGCTTACAGATGGGGGCCAAGGGCATCCCTGTGCTGTGTGATGTGGATGCCACTCAAACACCCTGCACCACTGGCACATGGCTACAGGCAGTGCTCAGTGCATGTTGCATAAGTGTATTCACCAAGGACCTTTTTCAAAAAAAAAAAAAAAAGCACAAATGTAAATAAATAAGATCAAGATGTGTTTTATGAATACCATCTAGCTTCTCTTACATAAATACTCGTACTAACTCAAAACTTGTTCCTTCCTAGACAGTGTCTATTCTAGTAAAACCTTGTCTGCCAAAAAGCACGAAAAACTCTCCATGGTTTGTGTGGGATAAAAGGAGCAATGCAAACACAGCTAATGTAATTGTGACTATATTTACCTAATGAATGAGCAAATAATGCTGTTTTGCTTCTCTCACCTTCAGAGGAAACTGCACCAAGTGCATAATAATCCATCCTCTGTCCTTGCCCCACACAGTATCCCTGTATTAAGAAAACTCCACCACAATGCTTGACTGTAGGGGCAGAAACATTATAAAAGTAAATAATTGGTCTAGATAGTAGGGTTCATATAGCTGACTTTCTCCTGAATTATCTTTCAAGAAATGTTTTCCCTTTAAAATTTTCCTGCACTTATTCTCCTTAAAACATAAATATTTTGATATTTTTTGCAAAAGCCTTCACCTTCAGTGGAGTTCCTGTGCACACACAGTAAGGCAGTAGAGAATCCTGCAGTTACAAAACACTATTCAAGTATAAATAAGAGATAATAAACAGCTGTACCAGTTGCCTGTGTAAATTGTCATACTTGTTGGAAATCCGCTGGAGCGGGGGAAGGACTCCTCTCTCTGGGAAGCAGCAGAAACAATGGGTGATGAACTGACTGTAACTCCCATTCCCTGACTCCCCTGCTCCACTGCTGGGGAGGGGGTGGAGCTGGGAAGGAGGGAGGGGTGGGGAAGGGTGTTTTGAACGTCTGATTTTATTTCTCATTATCCTTCTATGATTCTGTTAGTAATAAATTCAATTAATATCTCTAATTTGCACCTGTTTTGCCCATGATGGCATTTGATGAGTGATCTCTCTCTGTCCTTATCCTTAACCCATGAACCCTTTGTTATTTCCCTCCCCTGTCCAGCTGTGAAGGGGAGTGATAGAGGCTTTGCTGGGTGTCTGGCATACAGCCAGGTCCAACCCAATACACACAGTCTCCCACATTTTCTGCTGATGTTGCAGAATTTACTGTTATTGAGTACAGAGGTGCCTGATTTGCTGGAGAGCATTGCAGGAGTACAGGCTCCTTCCCAAGACAGTGATGCCAAATTATAATGTCATTTGTATTTATCCAAGTAGCTCTATATATAATAACCTTTCAGGTGACCCAATTGTACACTTGGTACAGCATGTCTAAAGAAGATTAGTTTCTATCTTTCAGAGTATGAAGTAGTGTACTATATAAATACTGCAGCTTAGCTACTGTCTATTTTGAATGTCAGTTAGGATCAGGTAGTGTTTATGTGCTCCTGAGATTTAGCAGTTTTTATTCAGGATTTCTCAAATTTGCATCAAGCTGAAACTTGGCATGTAAGCTGTCAGCACAGATGCTAGTTTTATTCCAAAAATAGAGGAAGTTGAAGCTTTTAAAGGTGTCAAGTGTCTTATTTATGCAGTGGTTGCAAATCCTTTAGTTTTCTGTCTCTTTCAACTATACAGAAGCTTACTCTGTAACCTTCCTCCAGCATTACTCCATTCTCCAGCATTACAGCCCTGAGCAATGAGGAATAAGAAGGCAAATGATTAGAGTGATAATCCAATGGTAATTTTTGGTGAAACAGAACTACCTTCACAGAGTCACCATAAAAAAAAGTGATTGAGAAAACATCTGAAATGCTATCCAAAATGCTAACATATTGCTTGATAGCACAGTGAAAGGACAGGCAAAATCCCCAGCACTGTGAAGATTTCCTAACACTCCTATTTAGACAAGGAAGGACCTTCTTTCAGGGATCACTGAAACCTCCTCCTCCAGGAATCATTGCAGGGTAAAGCTCTACCTCCACCATGGTATTTATTATGTGTGAAGTCTAAGGCATAATGACTCAGAAAACCTGTAGTAGTATGGATCCCTTACGTTCAGTGATCTACAGCACACTTTGAGAGGTAACAAACTGCCCCTCATAGAATAAATCAACCCAATTATATATAACCACAAGTGGACCCCTTTGCTCTATCTTGTGCAGCCAATGAACCATAACCAAAGCTTTGGTAGACTAGAAAACAAAACCAGGAGATTGTAAAGCACAGGAGCTTCCTTGCAGAACGTCCTGCCAGCAGCTGCAGGAGAGGGCAGGTCAATGTAAACATGACAGGGTGTACCCTGTCCTCTTTCCTTTCTAAAAACCCTGAAAGACAGGATGGGGAAGGTAAAGCCAGGGAGGGCCTGCCTGGTCAGAGATCTGTCTGGAGCTCAAATTTCCCTTTGTAACAAGTGGAAGAAATATCCAATTATTTGCCATCACATTGATATATATAAATAAATGATATGTAGGTTTTTGTTAATTTTGTCCATTTTAAGAATACTTGCAGGTTGCAAGGACTGTGATCAGGTTTCAACTGAACTCAGTCATTTAACACAACCTTCAAATTCATAGCTGTATTTTTTTCCAGTGAGCAATTTAGTCACCCTTTCCTGCACAGCACCTACATCAGTGTGGTAAGTACCTGAAGGTCAGGCACCAGCTCCAAGGCTGGAACTCACCACACTGATGTAGGTGCTGTGCAGGAAAGGGTGACTAAATCAGCCCCTGGGAGAGACTCAAACAGGGCACCCCTGGGATTCAGAGCCCAAGTTCACTTTTGGTGCCTGTCTGCCTACACATGCACAGAAGGGGAATGTGCACATAGGTTATATTTTGCAAGAACTGCCCAAAAAAGGTACAGGGAATATTTTTTGCTTGTGGTGTGATTTGACACATGACATGCCACAGCAACCTTCCAGGGCACAGAATGTGATCCCACTATGTATCTGATATAATTAAGGATGTATGACTTAAGTACCAGCTCATGGCTGTAGCCTGAAGTGATACCATTGGATTGAGATACAATGTTGTGGTTTTGCTTTCCATCTAGGGAATTGTAATATGTGCTAAAAATACTGTTTGGCATGTGGAAATGCAGAGTGTTATCTCATGCAGAGTGGGACATGGAATGTCGATCCCAGTAGAAGTCACCACAGAAGAGGGAAAATGGACATTTTGAGGAAGCCTTCCTGTGTTGCCAGCGAGATAAGCTGGGGTTGATATTCTTTATCCCTCTCTCCACTCTGTCCCTTGCAGGATGAGGAATGATCTGTTTAGAAGTGAGTCATAGCTAAATAAAACATGCATAGGTAATCATTTGCACCATATTAGGCATCCATTTTCCATCACACATTGTATCTGTGTAGCTACTGGAGACGTTGTTTTCTTCCCCGAGTTTTTTCATGGCAAGATGCATTTATTTTTAAGCTGTATTTAAAGTCACTAATCTCTAGGGAAACACAGGGGAGGGATACTTGACAGGAAAGGACCTCATCCTCTCTCCAAAGCCACTCTGTGCCCTCTATCCCAACTCTGGGTGGCACACCATGACTGTGGTTTAAGAGTGCTTCCTGGAGAGAAGACTTGTTCTGACAATCTTTTTAGAAAAAGTATCCAAGATCCTGTCTGAAATTATGGTTACAGACAGCAGCATCTGCTGAATTATTTAAATTGATACCTTCAGGTTCTATAATCATAGAATCAGAAAGGGGAGGGGAGCAGAGAAATGTATACACTAAGTTACTTGTGAAGGGCGATAAGATAAACAAAATGTTCTGGATAAATAAAAAATTAAGCAAAGTGATTGAATTTCAGCCTTAGAGAGCTGTAGAGACAAGTCCTGCCCATTTTACCCATGTGAGTAGTTTCATTAACAACAATCTGCTTTATAAATTGCCAGTTATAATAAAAACAAATAACTTTTTCTTTTGTTTCTCCACTGCTCTGCATTTTAATAATTCCAGAGGTTCTCATTAAAACTGGTGCTTTTATGCTCACATATTGTAAAACACTCTTGCATTACTGTTAAACCACTTCATCTCCCTTTTCTGTCTGAGCATCAATATAGCCACAGAAGAGGCAGAGGAAAATAAAAGCCTCGAGAACAGGTGCAAGAGCAGGATGATGCAACTGTCTGCTCACTCTGCCCACAGGAGCAATGTGGCACCTCAGGGCTGTGAGCACGGATCCAGAAAGTGGCACTGAGTGAATTCCAGGCCAAAATGTTGACAACATCTGATATGTGCAAGAGGGCCACTGAGTGCACAGAACTGCGTGTCCAGCGGAACATAACACCATGCAAACACCATTGGGGTTAGATTTGCACACAGTAATCATTTATTTGCTATAAAAACAGATGTGCCTTAGAACTGCATCTAAAAGGTGCACTCCCAAAATTAACTAGCCAAAACCTGTATGAAGATAAAGGTTTCATCACCTTTATAATTAATTTTAAAAAGTTGTTCTCCATTTCCTTCTATAAGTACCATTTTTAATACAGTACTGAGTGACATCTGTGACAGGGGTTTTAAAATATTTTTTACTTTGTTGCATTTTTATGTTTATAGTGACTATATACTAGGAGGAAAAAGGGGTGACAGAGCACCAAGTTTGCTTTAAAAGCATTGTTTGTTCTTTCATATTTTTCATGAAGTACTTAATGCTGTTCAGGAGAATCATGATGTTTAATATGCACGTGTACAATACTTCGTCTGCAAAAACGAGTTGGCAGACATTTGCATGGAGTTTTGGTAACATCTCTTTCCTAAATGGCAAATTTAGGAATCTGTTGGCAGTTTTTTTATTATGCCTATGAGAAGTGACACCCCAAAAGACTCACTTTGTGCCCATTCTTCTCAGGAGCTTTACTGAGAGGGCAGCTGGCTCAGCCCTGCAGCAACTCTGGAGGGAGAGATTTCCCTCTATTGCCCCTGTGAATGGGGAAACCTGAGGTAAAATAATATGAATTTGGATTTTTTGTCCACACTTCCAAGAGCTACACTTCAGAAGCTAGTGGAATTCTGTACAGACATTATTCATCCCTGTTTCTGAAGCTCCTGAATCTCTCATGCTCAGTGTTGTTCAGAACTGGAATAGGAAGACAGGTTCAAAGACAGCTGGCAATCTGTGTATGATACAACAGATCAATGAGTGCTAATGGATGGAAATAGGGAAATAACTCTGTTATGGGCTGCTCAGCCTTTTGAAGAATTGGTATACAGGGAAGGTGAGAGAGGGTAAAAATATACTGTTTTCTAGAAAAAAAATCTTGTTTCCAAATAGAAGGACTGCTCATTGTCTTTTTCCAGTCTATCTGAAGATTCATTTTAACACTGATGGGTATCTAGTGAGTTCGAAGTATTTCCTTTTACACTTTAAGCATTTTTTGGTGAATGATTTGGAACCCTATTGGATGGCTACAAAGTTGTGATCTCTGGGTTAAGGAGATCTTAACCTTAGGGATCTGTCCTATCATCAAAACTGGTCCCACCAGAGTTCAGCATTGCAGGATGCTCTGCAGACAGAAATCCAGCACCTCTGGCTCTTGTGTAGATTTATCAAGAGACTAAAACAGAGACCAGGATGCTGCCAGTGTCCACAGGTCATGGCAAACACATTTCAAGCGGAAAAAAATCACTTGACTCTTTGTATTGCACCAAGGATCACACAGTCCCAACCCAAACAAGTAAGAATTATTCATGGTAACAGACAGCTGGAAACACAGGTCAAGGACAGAAGACCTGAGTCCCTGCCTCAGTAGTTTTCCATTTGCTCGTGATGCAAAGTGACCACCTGACTGTTCTCCTGGCTTGTTGTAGTCTCGTGGGCAGAGCACTAACTGTGATGCACTTGGGGTTCATGTGAGCCCAGCTCACGTGGTAAGTCAGACTCCAGACTCCCAGGCTGTGGGTGAAACTCCTCTGATGGCATTTCCTTTAAAGCTATAGCACTATGCTCTTTATTCTCTGCTGCATAAGCTTGGGCCCATTTAATCAAAGGCATCCTGCTTAAAACTGGTTGGCATAGTGGAATTTCTGCCTAAAGATGATTGAAAAAAGAGAGAACTGAGTGATAGGAAGTGAAGCCAAACTCTAAGTGGTGTGAACCTTGTTTTCCTTTTTGAAGCAGAACTAAATGTATGTGATTTAATTTAAAATGAAATATATATGTAAAATGTTTCATTTTAGTAAGAGGAAATGCTGAAAATCTTTTTACTACCAAGGCGATGTGGATGACATTGGCTGGCAACACACTAGTACAACAGGAATTTTTTCAAACATTGCCACAGTACATGCTTTTTTTCCTGTTGAGTTCCCACTACTATAATACCAGCCAACCGAGAAGAATTTCTCATGTTTTGGATGGTAATAAATCTTCTACAAAGTGTAAACCAACACCCTGGGCAGTTTTTCTGGTTGATACTACTCTAGATCCCACATTACAAATTGCTGAAACAGGAGAAGGGGCTTAGGTACACATTTCAAACATTTCCTTCCTAGTTTTGGTTAGCATCATGTGACTACATGAGTGAAATAGCAAGGGATTCATCAATAATAGTGGTATACTACAGCTCAGGCTTTGAGTTAAAAAAGAAAACCAAACCAAAACAACTTTTCCATTCCCACTCCCCCTCCTTATTCCCATCTAACAGTTCAACAGACTTTGTGACAAGCCTTGGAATAATTTCCTCTTTTCAATGCTTCTAATTTAAATGACTTACTAGAAATGAATATTTCATGACATTACAGGACTCTCCAAAGCCTCATCTCTTTAGTGTTAATTATTTCAACAGGACTTATAGGAAAGGGAAAGGCCATTTTTCTGTATTGTCTGCATTAACGCTATAAAACTATCTTCATTTGACAGTTAAAGTTCTCATTTCTGTACTTCCTCATTTTTACTTTTTAGTGTCTCCCACAGAAAGTGACACGGTTTGAAGTGTCATGGAGTTAACCCTGCAGTCAACCAATTATGTCCTTATTAGTAAAAATGATGCAAGACTGCTAATACTTAATCCTTAGTGTTCTTTCTCTTCAAGCCAAATCCACCTTCAATTTCCATACTGGAAATTCTCACAGCAGTACCCCTAAACAAAGTACTGTTTAATCTTCCAGGTCAGTTTGACATAGTATCCATTGCCTGAGCAAGGATAGGTACCTACATGTTTGGAGCTAAGAAAGTTTCCACCTTGGAGTAAATAGTTTCCATTAGACCTCATTCCTCCTATAGAAAAAAAAAAAAAACAAACCAGAACAACAAACCCAAAATAAATCAACCTTCCATCTGCATTCCTTTTGCATTCTGATGGGCACAAACAAAATAAGATAACCTCCAAACCCACAAACTTATGTCATTTGATCAAATGGAAGGACATGCAGTACGAAGCTGGAAATCTTTTCCATGTACTTTAGCCAAGGTCAGGACAACTCTGTGTACAACCTGTTGCCTGAGGTGTCAGCATGTCAGATGTGCTTTCAGAAGCTCTTACCACAGTTCTTTCATGCAACGTCCACACTGAGGAAAACAACCTGCAAGTCCAGGCTCTTCACCCTTTGAAGTTCTCTCCTGTTCCTTTACTCGTACTCAACCTACAGCAGCCCATCTCTCATAAGGTGCAATTTGCAATGAGAATCTTCCTCTGTTCTGGCTTCTGCCTGAATCTCGAAGTCTGGCTGAGTGTCCAGGTGGACCCTCACACTGAGAGCTTGAATAACAAAAGCCACTAGAATGGACTAGAAGGGATCAGCATGGGGGCTCATGGTGGCTTCTGCCTGCCCCTCGCTGTGAAATCTCCCAGGTGAGGGCACTGAGAGCTGCTCTGTGATGCCAAAGTGGCATAAAGCAAGAACAGTGCAGCCAAAGATAATGAATGCTTTGAGCATGTGGCAATAATTTCTCCTACAGCCTACTCTGTGTCATTGAGCAGCCCAAAGGCGGAGAAACACCTCAAAGGAGGAGAGAACCAAAGTCTCAGACTTCCACTTCTCATCCTGCAACTTCTGAACTGAATGACCTAGAAAATTTGACTTTCTAAAATTGGTATTCACAAGTGTGGCACTTCACTGCTCTAAATACTCTGGGCAGCTTTTCCCTCAATACCTCCATATGGCCTTTTGTCACCCACACCAAGTTTTCTGATGGAGAAAGGGAAGACCTAGGTGGCTTTGCATACCCTTGCCCATTCCCATGGCCAGTCTCCTCAGTACTCAGCATCCTTGTTCACAGTAATCAGATGCATGAATCTAACAATGCAATTCCAGTTTTATGAAGTGCAGGCTTTATTATCACAAAAGAACCCAATGTTTGTTGTCAGACCCTGTAGATTTTGACAAGTTTATTAGTTTTAGATGTGGATCTTAACTAACTTCCATTCTTTGGAGATATATACAAGACTTTGAGCTCTCAAACATTTAATAAACATGATGAAACATTAAACTAGATTAAATGTTGTCGAATTAGCTCTGCATTTGAATTTCACTTTTATTGTATCATTTAGCAACCAAAAGGATAAGCTTGTAAAGTGGTTTTTTTTTGAAACAGCCAAACAAGTAAGATGATTTGGAGACACATGGTGTAAGTAGGATGAAGACTTATAAAGAAAAGTCCTTCATGACATTGTATCTGAATTAAGCCAAGGCCTAATAATTTTCATTTGTCCAGACAAGCTACTGGCGCGATTTCTGCAACAGAGCTGCAGATGGTTATTGGGGTGCCAAGTTAATGTTTTTATGAATGAAGGATCCTGGCATGCTCAGGTGATCTTTAAATGCCAAGGATTGCCTCTGTCTTTTGCATCACAAAACATCTGCAACAGTCCCACAGCATCCAACAACACTGTTCATGATCAAGAGCTGGATTGTGATATTTGTGTTCACAGCTATTTAGCTTTTACCCTAGATTCCCTTCCCAAATTTTCCTTCATTTTATTCTGCCTCTGTTGGGCTTGTAACCATATAAATTAAATGAACAATTGTATTTCTGTCAGGCTAGTCGCCCTGTTGGAACTGCCAAAATCTCACTGGGCTGGTAAATCACAGTTTGGTAGCTGCTGCCAGACATAACAAGGACATCCACTGATGTCCAGGAAGCTATTTGGGAAGCAAGGCATTGCTCAGAGGGAAAATGTGTATCTCACAGTTGATCTGCTTGCTAGAAATATGAAAGTAAGAGGAGCAAAACCATGCAGAAATATTAAAAAGCCCTTTTGTATGGTTTAATACTTGTTTTGGGATTGCAAAATACAGGAAAATAGGGAACATAAATATATTAATCCAACAAAAACTAGATCATTGAAAAAGGT
This sequence comes from Phylloscopus whistleri, assembly GCA_017589585.1. NCBI lineage: Eukaryota > Metazoa > Chordata > Aves > Passeriformes > Phylloscopidae > Phylloscopus > Phylloscopus whistleri. The sequence continues at coordinate 389,412 of JADMLD010001286.1, forward strand.
TCCACACATAAAAGCTGAAGCACAATGATGAAAAAGTATATATTCCAGCAAAAACTCCATCACTCTTTACTTCTCTCTATTAATACAATCATAGCTTAGTCTAAATCCGACATGAAACTGAACTGGAAATGTGAATAGTCTGTGTTGCAACTGTTAAAAACAATTGAATGTGATGTTAAGTTCACCACAGGTTTTGTCAGCAAGTCCTTGCTCCTTTAAACTCCTGTGTGCAGGCTTTCTACTCTTTGGGAGTGGGGACTTCAAAAAGTCCAGATTAATTTGGCTTAGTTTGCCTGGGAATTACGGAATCTGGACAATATGGAGAGCAGCACTTGAAAGACATTTGTTTGCAAGGTTCTTCTGGGTGACAGCAGCATTTCCATCTGGCAAATGACTGAAATGTGTGCTCAGTGTGGGAAAGACTGGAATAAAAGAGGAAAATAAGGTGATATTTGCCTTGCCTGGAATGTGGCAGAGTTTCTGGGCGGGCTCAGAGTATACAAGTATTGTACAACAACAGAAAACACAGAAATAATTCTTACTTTATCTGCAGTGCTTAGCAAACAAGTTTCACTAATTTTTCTTTAATCAGATTTGTAACTAAAATATTCCTTGCTTTAGTGCAATTGAAATAAAGACTATTCTAAAAGCATGACCAACTGATAAGACATGAATAAAATGACTTCCATGTGTATGAGATTAATACAAATGGGACTTCTCTTTTCAACAAAGAACACTGTAAACAAATACATGATCTGGTTTATTAACTGAGATTGGCAGGATTACAGTTTGAAAATAAGATACACATGTTGGCAATTATCACACTTCACTATAGTTAGGCCTTTGAAAGACACACATCATGTGTTTTTTCCTGTGGAAATTGAAGCTTTTTTAGCTTGCCTTACTGTAAGATTTTGAGAAGTATCTTTTTAAAGTGTATATCCAAGCCTGATTTCTGAACCCATGTTCAGACATCAGAGGGCAGATCCAGATTCCTCAGTTACATGGGCTGAGGTGGAAGTCAGGAAGGTCTTCCAGCCAGCTGGGATGCACCACAGAGGGGGACTGGGTGTAAATGTTTCAGTGGCTGCCGTGTTTGCCTATGGCCTGTGTCATTCAGGGTATGAGACCAAGAGAGGCACTGCCTGCTTCAACTAGGAGAAGAACTGTGTCAGTGCTCTGCTTTATTAGGGTTAATTTACATTGCAGGATGGTTGTTCTCATGTCCTGGTTTCTAAAATGTGGCAAAACAGGCCTTCCTTACTTCATATAGATGTTATTAAGGGAACCTAAAGTGCTAGACTCTCAGGTAATAGTTGCCAAAGAAAGATAGATTATCTTTTTTTTTTTTTTTTTTTTTTTTTTTAGTGTAGCTTTGAAAGAAAAAGCATCTCTGCTTGATAAAAATAAAGATAGACCTTTTGAACAACAGCAGCCTGGCATTCAAGGCACTCATGGCATGTCCAGGGCAAGTTCTTGTTCCCTATCAGGTAGAGTCCTTGTTTTGTCCTGGCCCTGCTGCCTGGCTGCTGCATAAGCCCTGAGCACTGGACTGCTGGCCATTCTGGAGCAAGTCTCTCTTAGAGTGAGAGACTTCTCTGACACACCACAAAACATGATTTAAGCACTCCACATGTTTTGAGAGACCTCTGTGCTGGGATGCACTGGTTACAGTGGAGACAGGCAAGTTAGGTAACATGGAATGTGATACAGATCTTAACCACAGCACCGTACTCAGCCTAAATAAATGATTGTTGTTGCACAGTTTGGACAGATGGCTGGCAAAACCTGCCAGGGGCATTTCAAAGATAATATTCATGTGCTTTCCCACTTCTCCATGTTAAGGAAATGCATGTTAATGTTAGCCCTGGCACTAATCCAATACCGGGGTCTGACATTAGAAGCACATACACAGCAAGTAGGAATCTGTCTGCAGAGATCAAAGATGAATCTTCACTCTCACAATACAAGAACTTTGTGCAACAGCTGTAGGGAAAAGAACAGGGAACTCAGGCCCAAAATCTCTTCTTCAAGCCCATTATAATTTCCAACATGTCCAAGGAATGATGACAAAGTATTTTGCAGACATTATTAGACTCGGGTGCTGTTAGTCCCATCCTGGCATAGATAGCACACTGGCCTGAAAAAGATAAACCTGACCTCTCCTTCCTGTCATGCAGCCTAGAAAACAGTGAAGTATTGCAATAGATATGAACAACAGCACAAAGTAATCTCCTTATCTAATTGACACTAGTATTGGTAGCTCACAGTAATATGACTTAGAAAGATGTGAACTTAAAATGTCAAGTGTAGAAGATAAAGGACCCTGGCCTCAGCTGAGATTCTCAGACAGCAACTCCCCAGGTGCAAAGTGCCACAGTTCAAGCATTATTTACTTCAACCAAAACTTAGCACCTTTACAGTATGAAGGATTCCCCCAGTGAAGAAGATATGCCAGTCCTGTCCCTTGTTTCAGCACATCAGAGACAAAGATGGCCAGGTATTGGGTTAACTTCATGTACTGCACTTCAGGCTTCATTGAGGGTGTTGCAAGACCTCATTTTTCAAACAAAGCCTGGGATAAAATTACATCAGAATCCCATACAGGTCTTCAGCTGCCTTGAGCAGGCAAGTAACATGGGAAATCTTTTTTCCCTGTCTTATGTTACAGAAAACTTCAGATTATTTTTGGATTTGGTGCTGATTCTCATCACTTTTAAAAACCATGAAAAAAGGAAGAGAGTTAAAATCAAGAACTTCATAAATCTCATTAGGAAAAACTGTTTAAATTACACGAGATGAAAGTACCCTCTGAAAACTCTCCAAAGGGTCTTAAAAATGCAGTAGGGGGAGAAAGATACCATCCAATTAATCCTCTAGTCCTACCCACCAAAATGACCACACTAAACAGCAAAATAATCAATTAAAGAGGGACCAGAAGGCATGGGGCAAAGGACTCAGCAAAGCCAGTATCCCCACTTCTCTCAGTGTTTCATTTCATTCTACAAGGCCGAAGATTGTTTTCTTGAAATTATAAAATGAAAGCCAGCCCTGTCCTGTTTTATTAGACAGCATTGATCTTTCAATATGAGCTACCTGTTCAGAGAAGCAGAAAATTTCAGATAAATCCTTTTAAAAGGCTCTCTGTATTTTTTTTTTTTAATGTAAGGCCAAATAAATGGACAAGGCATTTATTTTTTTTGAAGAATGATAGAAGCATTTTTGCTCTGCCTCTGTGTTTGCAGCCACTAACTGGTGACAGCAATTAGAAATTTCTGCCGTGTAAATTTTCTTCCATTACCAGCCCAATTCATGTGCTGGAGGCAGACAGAGGTGAGCAGAGCCTCAGTCAGTGGATTCCTGGTGTTGGCAGCCAGCAGTAGCACTGTGCTGCTATCCTTTATTCCTGCCATGGACAATCACTGGAGCAGAGATCCCTCGGCCCTGCAGCAGGGGGGTGGTCAGCAGCTTGTACCACTGCAGCCCCAAAGGGCTGACCTGGCTGTCTTTGTGTCCATGTTCCCATCTTTGCTGCATGTCAAGCTAAGCCACAAGCCAGCTCAGGGCTTTATCAGCCACCTGCAGAGGATTAGGTGGACAACCCTGGACTAAGGTTTCACAGCAAGCCCAGGCAGCGGCTCTGGCAGGTGGGGAGTTGAACTGCAGTGTCCCATGGCCCCAGCAGAGATCAGACTGCATTTGTACACCCAGGCTTTGCAGGGCAGCCATCTGTCACTGTGCAGCCACAAGGAAGCTTTGGCAGCTGGATCCAGCCCCCATGTACTGTACAATCTAGATGGGACCAGACAGTAACCAAAGTGTTACAAGTCAGTGATGGAGACCTGGGGAACTGCTCCTGAGACAGACCCTCCGACACAGCAATGCCCATGCCAAGAACTGCAGCAATGGAAGGAGAGAAACATTCATCTTACTACCTAGAAGGTACTAAGTCTGTGCTTCATACAGTAAGAAGTCATTATCATCAGCAAATCTGTCCCTTTCTCTCAGACATAAAATCTGCAAAGCTATGAAGCCAGGTGTCTGATAATGTGGAAATCACATCAGAGATGAACACCATCAAAACTGTTTTTAACTGCCATTCTGGAGATGCTTCCAAATTTTAAAGTGATTGTTAGGGAAAACAGCTAAGTTTTCAGGTGACAGTAAGGTTACCTAAAATAGAATTTAGAGTTTGGATGCTTAGTACAAAAATGAACAGACAGGATCATCAATTATCTTATGTTAGATGCCTCTCTGTATTATTCAGGGATGCTTAGATTTTAATTTTTATATTTTCTAATGCTTGACTTCCATTCTGGCAGGAATTATATGGCTGTAATTTGGTCAACTAGCCATTGCTTTCAATAAAACCTATGGAAACAAGATTAGATGCAAACCTATTTACAGCAAAGCCAACTAACCCAAACAAACCTCCAAACTTGTAATTTATAAAGCACTTTCTCAGATGCAGCTCATGCCCAGCTCCATGGGAACCACAAGGGAGTATATTAATTCCTCTGTGAGGCCAAAGAAGGGAAGTACCAGATGGAAGACACTTCACAGTGGATTTACTCTAAGTCATTCAAACTTCAGTACCCATTTGAGAGATCTTCTGTTTCTCTGACTAAAGACTGTTCTTTACAGAGCAGACATGAGAATTCTCAAATCAAAATGTTTTTCTAATCAACATTGAAAAGGATTTAAAAAACCTCCAGAAACTTTTCTCCCCTACAGCATTAAGGGAAAGCTCACAACAAGTAACTGAAAGTCAATATGCTGCTTTTATACAGAATTTCCAAGAAAACGGGAGTGGGGAAGCAAGTGTAATGAACAGCCAAGGAATGGTCTTTAAGAAGGATGAAACATTAGAGAGTTTTCAAGCTTATCCTAAGCAGATATCATTGTAAAAGCAGCTATAAAGAGCTTTTGTTTGTGTTACAAGTGTAATTAGAAGTAGAATTCTGTTACAGTAATGAAGCTGCTACTGCAAATATTTTACAATGGAGAGAAAAGGTTTTTGTGGCTAATAAAAACATATATGTTTAAAGAAATGGAGCATTACCCAGGTCAGCATTGTTTCACCTCTGATTTCCTTTTTTCCCATTCCCCTGCATGCTTCTTCCTCATCAAAAACTATAATCCTTAAAGAGGAGGTAGTCATGCTCTGCACAAGTGTAATAGTCTAAACACATCTGTTTTTTTTTCCCTGCAAATTGAGACCTGAGAATTTAATGATTTACAGAACACCTCTGCTTGAGGCCTTCTTTCAGCTTTTATTAATTAAGAGTATGTGTCTTTGATACAAAGTAGAATCTCTGAGAGGCCAGAGGCATTGCATTCTCAGGTATATTTAACTCAGAGCAATGTGATGGATGCAGTTCAGGCTTCTATGCTGCTCATGCCTTTGCTAGCATAAATTTAGAAAGTGTTAAAAGGTCTAGTGCCTATAAAAGTTAAGCATGTTACAGCAAGCCAAGAAAAGGGAGATGATGCATTCTCTCAGGAATCTGTCTAAGGAAGTTATGGGTGTAGCTGCTGCGCTCTTTGGCTTTGGTGAAAGTCTAGAGCAGGAAGTGTTGTGGGATGGCCCTGGCAAAATTTACAGAAACAACAGCTCTAAAGTAAGTGGGAAATTTAGATAAGAGAGCTGATATAAATCCTTAGGACAAATGAATCTCCTATTGAGAGTCTAGAAGAGTAATATCTTCCTCCTGGAATGCAGAGTTTATTGCAGAAAAATGAATGAAATGCTATAGCAACAAGATATTCCCCCAGAGTGGTCACTGGGACTTCTCATCTGGAGAAGAAATGAGAGGAGTTTTCTTTTTATATTCTGCTATTTTGTTAGTTATGGCTGTAACAGGAATTTAGACAACAGAAAAATATTCTAAACCACTTGGGGAACTTGTCAACATTTTGTGATTTATACAAAATAAGTGGGACTCAATGCAGGAGGACTCCAAATCTTGTCCTCTTCATCACTGACCTCAGAGCGGCTCCTAAGGTGGTGCTGTAAAAGCCTACACTTACTACTGGAGAAAGCCATTACTGACAAATGTGGTCTCAGAAAATGTTCAAAGGAGTCATGTGACTGACATTTTCCTAAAAGCAGAAGTTACCCTCATTAAGTCTATTCTGGAACAATACTGTCAGTTGTTTTCTGAGTATTCAGAAAGTCCTGCTTTATTTGCAAAATTAGAGCAGAGAACAAATGAGGGTAAATTGTCAGCTTCAGCAAAACCATCTGTTTGAAGCTGGAGGCAAATGTCAGGATACCTTGTTGCCTGAACATTTTGGGCCAGACTACATCAAATGATGGAAATCAGAGTCCAGTTCAACAATGCTATCTTGCCCATTCCCAGGAACAGACTGACTCCTTGCTGAGCTGTCCCATTGCCAGACTCCAGCACTTTCACCCACAGACTTGCAGAAGTGCCCAGCTGCCCTGCAGATACAAGTGTTAAATTGTAGTTTCAGTGTCTGCAAATGGAGACCAATGCCTTCACTTACATAAAGCACAGGCTCTGCTCAGGGGTGAAAAACCCCCATGCTTGGCATGCTGTGATTCTTTAGGGAAATGGGTGAATAGAATTAACCTCCTTGAAACTGTTTTTTTCTGCTGCAGCAGCTTTTTAAAGTGAAGAATTTATTGGTATAAAAACCCAGTCATGTTCTTAATTGCCAAATAACGCCAAATGCCAGTGCCCATGTTTTATATCTGTGTGTACTTCACAGCACCATTCAAGCCCTGGTCCAAGCAGTCTTAACAGTAATTGCTTGCTAATATTAAAGTAGCTCCTCAGGAAGTTCCCGCATGACAAAACCACTGCTGACAGATTGAGAAGGGAAGAGGTTCAGGTGGGAATTCTCCCTTCTGCACCAGCACTATAGGATTTGCTGTGAACCTAAACATGTGTCGAATATAGCTTTCACCCACAGATGGCGACGAACACAGTCTGTGCCTTCCCAAGATAGAAGAGCGCAGATTTAGGCTCAGAGGAATGCCAACATACAGCTTAAAGAAAGGGGCTGTAGTTTATGTTAAAACAGGGTAACCAGTTTGGCATAAAAAAGGTGAGAGTCAGATTGGTATCCACCCATTCATCAGGCTCTGAGCAAGACAGGGAGGTGCAGGCTCGGAAGAAAACTGCCTCGTCCTAATAAGGCAGAGCTATCTGGCAGTGACATAGTCTGGATGCCTTCTACATGAACTCATGCAAGCCACCCAGGAGCCGCTGCTGCGCGGCCCGGGAGCCGTGTCACCTTTCCATCAATGACAAACTGTGATCACCTCTGCAGGATTGCTTGTGCTGAGTTACACACAAGTGCTGTGCTCGCTTGTGTGCTGCAGGAAAATCTCGTGTTACAAGAAAAGCCACTTACCCATGTCCCAGGTTACCCTCTGCAGCTCCTCCAACATGAAAGCCCAGGGAAAAGAAAACAGTCATCATGACTGACTTGCAAGCATTTTTTTCTGCACAGGGGATATAAAATTATAGCAAGTCTTTTATTTATTTTTTGACTCAATGCTAAAATAATACTGCTTCTTTGCTTGACTTGTCAAGAACTCCCTTTGTTTAGATTTAACTTTATATGATTGAATCCTTTAGAAATAATGGATTTAAAATGGGAGGCAACAGCTCAGAAGGAGGGCATCCATGCAAACAGCCACGTTTCTGCCTACTGCTAGGCAGAGGTGGCAAGGTGTCTGCTGAGGTAGGAGCTGCTGCTCACTTATTTTGAAGAAATGTCTTTATTTCTTGGTGCATTTATAACATTCATATCCACTAATGCATTCCAGGGAGAAGCAGATCTCCCTAGTGATGTCAAGAAAATCAGCTGAAAACAGGTCAATAACAATTTTTGGACTTTAAAGCAAGTTCTGTGACTGTGCAGGAAGAAGATTTAGCATTATAAGCACAAATAAGAAACAAGTCATTTACGAAGAAGAGAGTAAGTATATCAAGTCAAAAATTATTAATGTAGTTGTTTTTCTTATACTTCATAGCAAAAAAAATGATCCTGCAGCAAGATTTCCATCTGAATTTTTAGGATATTTGCTTAAGTGCTGTGCCTTCTGGGCCTTTTGGCCCTCATTTTGTCTATCAGCATTGTGGACATTTGTCATTCAGTCAGAAATATCCCATGTATTAAAAGGAAAATCAACACTCAGCTACCTCTACTACATCTTACCCTTTTCTTTCAATAATTTTAGATATTGACCCAAAATATGGTGGCATGTTGACATTTCACACTTTTGCAAAGCAGCAGAATTAAAGCAAGTGGTGACCTTTTCTTACCACCTGCAATAGTCAAGTATGGCTCTACTGGCCTCTTAATCCCCCTCCACGCCCTCCTTCCAGGCTTTGTACTACAATGGGGTATTAGTGACCAAAAAGTGAGCAAGAAATTGTGGTGAGGGACAGAGGTGCTCTTGGGTGAATAAACAGCACAATTGAAAAGATTTTGTTTAAACATAGACATTTATCTCTGAGCAGAACAAAGTATGAACTTACTCTACTCTCAATTTATGAGATAGTTTGGGTTTGTTTAATCATCATTGAGGCTCCCTAAATTTCAACTACAATTAATTTTCAGTTTGGAGGAGGTGTTCTCATTTGCTCATCCATTACTCAGGAAGTGAAGGTAACCCTAACATTCACATATGGAGAGGAGCTTCCACCACAAACCTCCCAGTCACCATAAGCAGCTCCTTTAATAGCCAGCTTCTGCAAAAGCATAAGGTACTCAAGAGGTGCATCAGACCAAGCATAAATACCCTTCTATAATTTTCAGCTAATAACGCAGAAAAAAAGTTGAAAGTTTGATAGGTACTCCCCAAAGCCCTCCTAATTCATGTACATACACATCACCGATGAAAATGTTGATGGACCCCTTTGTCATCTCCTACAGACACATCTGTTCTCTGCCATGTCAGACTCCACCTGTGACAGGAGTGAAACTGGATCTGACTGGAGATCTACAATTCACTTACAAGGTTCTTATTTCACTTGCAATTCTTTAATAATTTCAAGTTTCTAGACATATGGTTTCAACAGCATGCAACTTCCCTGCATGAGCTATGGCTTTCACTTCAAATTGCCACATTTGACTAAGGGGACAGAACAAGTAACTTGAATTTATAGACCTTGGAACAGTCCATTCTGTTGGAGCAACACAGAAGGGGATTGAGGTACACCCAATAAAGAGACCAAATGTGTGAGCAAGTGTGAGGCAGTGCCACCAAAGCATTGTCAGGGTGCCCTGCCAAGCCATTGTAGGTGTAGTCAGTATAGAAACCCATCTGAAATTTTCCAGACTGCTTTCCACTTGACCTTCTACAGGTCAAAACCAAAAAAATGTTCATTATCTCACCTCTCTGTCCCAAGCAGGCAGGACAAGAACACATGCTGACACATCAGCATTTCACAGGAGAAAGAAATTCTCATTTATGGCCACCTCCCGCATTCTTCTCCTTTAAATAAAGGATTTTTTTTTCCTCTGCACCAGAATCTGTCAGCACACACCAAACAATAATGATGTATTTAAGTGTAGTTATGTACCCAAGCACCTACAGCTGAAAAAACTGTTCATTTAGTAAGCCAAATTTGGAGCCTCATCCTGCCTACCCTGAAGAAATGCTCCATTATCATTCCACTGCTTGTGTTCTTGTTCTGCATCCACAGAAATCCTGGTGACTCAAAATTGCCCACTCTTGGGCAAAAGAAAATGAAAGACACTCCAAAATGTAAGCACAAGAAGTCTCTTCAAGGGAGGGAGATCACTCTGTAATGCAGGTTTGCTAGCCTGAACTCCTTTATTCTGACTGGGAAAATAGGTCCTTCATTTCACTACTTCCTTTACTCTTAAGTTTCTCTTTGCTCTCTCCATGTCGCTATAATGAAAGAATAGTCAGTGCAGTCCCAAGCAACCATTCTGAGTATGTATTTCAACATTGTTGTGGTTAATAAGCTTGTCAGATAGCAATCCAGGAGCAGCAGATACATAGGTCCCTCAGGCATGTTGCATATTTTATCCTTGCCATATCCCTAATTATAACCATGGTTGTGATTAGAATGCTGAGATTCATGATTTTACACGTCACTCTTTCCTTGCCTGTCCTAACTTTCATTTCAGCCTCCTCTCTCTGGCTCCAATAGCAAAGAGACATCAGTGGCAGGGAATGCCTGCCAATACAGCAGGAGTGAGGCAATGCTGATCCCTCTTCCTGTAACATGTCCTGGCTGAGCATGTCCAGGCTAAAACATCATTACAGCCAAATTTGCACATCCCCAAAAGCAGTATGACTTTGTATCACTAAGTACTAGTATGAACAGGACTCCTCACAAGCTTCTTGAACAGACAACTTCAGATTAAATGGAGGAACTGGAAGCAGGTTTTAGACTAGCTTTTCCATATACTGGAGGACACTTCTTATGTTTAGTTGCACTAGAAGTACTAGTGCAACTTAGTAAAAGCAATTTAAAATGCTTTTAAATTCTTATCCTTTCAGAGATCTGTTAGGGTTCTTGAAATGAGGGAATTTGGACCAACAGACCTAGGATAATTAAAAAAAAATAAAAAAAAAAAGAGAGAGGGAGATGAAAAAAAGCATCCAAGGCCATCAAAAGAGAGTTGTGCAGGACTCAAATACCCAATCCCAGACTCTCTTTGCCTGATTGCCTCCTAGCACTGGAGAAAACTCAATTTGACAGATACCTACTTTTTCCACTTCCCCATCCAGGTGACCTGAGGTGCACCACTTCATACATCCAGAACTGCCTCAGAGGAGGGTAAGCAGCGATGCTCAGCATCCTGCTCTGCTTCAACCTGCTCCACACCCAGAAGCAGGGCTTCAGTTCAGTCCAGTGGCAGGAAACACAGCCATGGGGCAGTGGTTTCCAAGTCTCAGAGATCCAGACAGATGCCATGGCACCTCCTGTCTTCCTGCAGATCAGAGCATGAGCTGGGGTTCTCTCAATTACTTAATCTGATGCTTGACTGCTTCTGCCTGTGGGCAAGAAAGCTTTGATTCTGAGCAGATGCCTTTGTCACTGGGTGACATCTTCATCCTCCATGAGGCAACACTCCTCATCTCACCAGCTGAAGCCATGGTACTGTTCAGGGAAGCACTCACCATGCTCAGGGCACTCCAGGGTGAGCAGGGAGTTCTGGTTACTTTCCCTGCTGCCAGAAGTGCTGGCATACATTACTGTTCAAGTGCCAAACAACTCATCTTGGGGGCAGGAACCACGGCTCACAACTCCCCTTCTCCTCATGAGTGCCCTAAGCTGTAGCCCACAGCCCTGCAGCGTTTTTGTTTGTTTGTATTCATGCTTTCTCTCCATTTAATTAATTTGGTTTGGAAGAACACATTCAAAAGGAAAGAAGGGTGTTCTTCCAGGAAAAGTGGTTGCCTTGGAAATAGGACATGTGGATTTGAATTCTCTCAAGTTGAGAAGAGAACCAAATGTAAAGGGCAGTAACCACACACTGCCATGGGGACGGTGCACATCTGAGACATACAGCAAGCTGCAGCCCACTCCTTGAAGAAATGGACCTTGGAAGTATCCTCAGGACAGAGCCAGGACCAGGCTCCTGCAAGAAGGCGTTTCCCTGAAGCTGTAATAGGACATTTTACTCAGGTAATCATCCAAGCAACTTCTTGCTGAGCATCTGGACTTTGCATGGTTCTTTCCTCAGGCTTTCTGACTTCTAATATGTCAGCAAGAAAACAAAACAAAAAAAACACCAGCGATTTTGCCTAAAAGTTGGTAAGGTAATAATGAGGCTTTCTGGATTGAGCCAGTAGGTACAAGTTCAAGTAAAATAGTCTTATATCTGATTTAGGGGTTTTTTTTCAATTATTTATTTTTCTTTCCCCCATAATTTCTTTTCAAGCAACGTTAGCATTAGGTCTGGGTTACTTACAGCTAGTCCAAATGCAAAAAGGTTGTCTCAGGGCATGATCTTTCTGAAAAGATGCCAAGAGATTCACAAGCTGGACACAGATCACTTGCTGAGTGCTTTAGGCTACTGTGAAGGTGTCAAATGAAGACCACTTCAGGCATCCATAGCAAAGGCCCAGGGGCCACAGAGACTGTGACCCTGCCCAACCTTTAAGCCATACTGTCTTGTGTGCCGAAGATCAAAAGCAACAGAAATAACAATTATCATGTTACATCATGCTGTTCCAATAAACAAATGCGTGTATTTTCACTTCAGCTTTTCCTGTGTTTTAAGAAAAGTGCAGTTTTAAAAACAAACCCCAAAAGATTATGAAATTAAACTGTATATATCCAAAAGCTAAGGCCGTTATGTTTTGCTACTTTCAGTTAGTTTATACTAAGAGGATTTTTAGGAGTTCAACATACCACTGCTGTCCTGTAATAATATTTCACAGTGTAGTAAGAGATGCTGTCTTATTTTTCTTCTTGGCCCAGAGTGAATAATTCAGCACTGCATGTTTCATAGTCTGAGTCATAAATGTTGAAATTGATTACACAGAGGCATTAGAGCAGTCTCTCATTTTGCTTGCTTAAAGAACCACTGAAATTCATTGGGACATTTACAATTCCCATGAAACTCAGGCTTCTAACTTGAGGCTTTTTATTTCTCCCCACCACTGTCAGGACAGCAGCTCCAAGGGCACAGTACATGTTCAGAAATCACAAGAACATTTAAAACCGCCAGAATTCTGAGAGGGGAATATATGAGGAACATTGCTTAATCTGGCTTGCTTCTAGCAGTGAACAGGTATTACCAGTACAGAGGTATATCCTAATTTTCAGTACTGTGTAGCCTCAGTGGCAGTCCCTGTTCTTCTGCCTAAAAAGCATTTTATTATTTAGCAAAGTTTCTGTTTACAGAAATTATCTTTTAACTCTCTAACACCCTTTTTGATAGCAGAAGAATGCAACTGGATTCTGCCAATCCCTTCTGCCTCAGGACAAACAAACCCACTCTCCTTTGCCTCTCTTCTCTGTCATATGCTCAGTCTCCTCTACAGACCCCCATTTTAATGGCTCACCATTGAATTAATATATTTTTCAATAACAGCACTTGATTAAGAAGAAATATACATTAATAGTCATCCTACTGGGAATAAGCCCAAACACTCCAGAATGCAGATGAAAGACATTAAAGCCTTGTATTTTTTTCAAAAAAAGATGGGGTTTTGCTGCTTGCCTATGGAGTCAGTTGTGGTCCACTCTACAAGAGCCATTTGTGCCCCTGTTGAAGACCAGACAGAGCTGGATAAAAGTGCAGCAAATCCAGCACTGGTTGATATTGTGCTTCAAACAGGTATAACTGACCCAAACCTTTTCACCAAATCCAACACAAAGCAGATCAGTGTTTGGCATTTTGGTATGGAGAGCAGAACTGACACTTGTTAGACTTCCCTGAGGCACTCCCAGTGGAAGTGTCCCTAACATATAACTGGAGTCTAGTGGAAAGGGTGCAGCTCAAGGTAACATGGCTGGTATGAAAAGGGCACCAGCAACAGCACTTTCAATTCTGAATATGCTGCCTCTGGAAAAAAGTCAGTGGAAGACTAGGACATGTTGTCCCATTTAAACAATTGAGTTACACTACATTCAGTAGTGCAGCTCTTCATCTGGCTGTAAATAATATGAAAACCTTTATTGCAATGCTTAATTATTTTCTCTTCTGCAAGCTGCTAGAAGCTCTGGGGCAGATCAAGGGAGCTGATGGAACAACCATTCATTAAACCTGCTGTATGACCTGGACTGGGCAGGATTGAATCTGGGCACAGAATGTTCCTCTTCCCCAACCTCACAGGGCAAATTACAGTACATCCAATTAAGATACAGAGAAAACTTCAGTTAGAAGAAAATAACCTAATTCATATTTCTCTGGGACATGAGAGTGAGACATCCATTTTTATTAAAGCAAACAGAACAAGGGCAAAACCACTCTGCAATCCAGGGCAAGAAAACAATGCTCACAGAGGGTTTAAATATGATTCTTATAAGGATTATCTTTTAAAGAATTGCCAGAATGTTCATTGGCCAGAGCTGGTGCCTTCTAAATTGTAGGAAGTTGTATTTTTTAAAATGTTTTGTCTTTGTGATAACCTTAGGAAGGGCCATGACACAGCTCACTATAGTCTTATTGCTCATTCTGTGCTTGTTTCACACCTTGCACTCCTCCCTTCGTTGGTTGTATTTCAGTACTGCTCTAAGCAACTGATTCCGAATCATGGAATTGTTTAGGTTGGAAAAGACCTTTAAGATCAACAAACCCAGCAGTTACCCTAACACTGCCAAGTCCAGCACTAAACTATGTTCCCAAATGCCACATCTACACTTCTTAAATACCTCCAGGGACAGTAACTCAAATGCTTCCCTGATCAGCCTGTTCCAATGCTTGACAACACTTTCCATGGAGAAATGTTTCCTAATATCCAATCTAAACATCCCCTGGTGTAACCTGAATCCCATCACCAGTTGCCTGGGAGAAGAGGCTGATCCCCACCTTGCCATAATCCCTTTCAAGCAGTTGTAGAGAGCAGTAAGGTCTCCCCTGAGCTTCCTTTTCTCCAGGCTAAACACACTTAGCTCTCTCAGCTGCTCCAGACCCTTCACCAGCTTTGTTGCACTTCTTTGGACACACTCCAGCACCTCAAATCTTTCTTGCAGTGAGGGGCCCAAAAGTGAATGCAGGACTCGAGGTGCAGACTCACCAGTGCCGAGTACAGGAACTTATCTCTCTGAAAAGTCATACAGCTAAACCACTCCAGAGAGAAGGATTTTCTGGTGGGGTAGAAAACACTCTTGTCACTGATGAGACTCTGGAATTTCGTGGAAGGGAGCAGGCTCGAGGCAGTGCCCATCATGCAGGGAGGGCAGGGCAGGGCAGGGCAGGGCAGGTGGTGCCCTGGGGGCACTGCCAGAGCACCCGGCCCCGCCTGTGCTGCGGGTCTGCTCTGCACAGCCCCAGACACTCACGGGCTTGCTTTCCTCGCCGCATGCTTTATTAATTACCCGTGCTAGAGAAGTGCTGGGGAGGGATTTGCAGTGAGAGCGAGTAGCACCGTTGTAAACCTTTTAAACCTCCCCAGCCGAGGCCTCCAAGCGTTCCCCAGCCGCGGGTGTCCCCTCGGGGCTGCGGGGCTGTGCCGGTCCGGGCACGGCGCTCCCCGCACACGCCTCGGCTGCGGAGCTGCTCCGGGCTTAGGGAGCAGTTCAGCTGCATCAGTGCAGAGCTATTCTGTTCCACGGGCAGCCTCCCAGGATAATGCACGAGTTTTAAAGGCTTACTTGGTAAATATCAGGTTTCATATTGTTTCGTCTGCCACTTCCCACCCCAGTTTTAAGGCTAAGGATGAAAGTAATAATTTAACTTCACATCAATTTGCTGCTGGTCTCCTTTCCCCTTCCCCAAGATTTCCAGATAACAAGATTACCACTTCCCTAGCAGGCACTCCAAGCCCACAGCATCATAAAAGCCAAGTGAGGCCACGGCATGTCTTCAGAACACGAGAGGAAATGAGACCCAAGACACCCATGAACTGGTAAAAAGTAGAAACTATTTCAGTCTGCTCCTGGGTTTAAAGAGTAAGCTGCCAGGACAAAAGACTGTGGAAAATGTTCTCTTATAAAGACTCACAGTAAATGAGAGAGGTCAGCAGTGACAAAGCTGCCAAAGAGACAGGAACTGTAGCTAATTAGATGGGCTGTTCCCTGGGTCTCTGAAACCTAAGGATTTGCCTGGGAGGTATTTTAAGTTTTTAGGGTCTTGCCATCCTTGTATAGCACGCTGAAGTAATTCATACAACAAAAGATGTTTCTTTTCTCTTTCTTTTATTGTTAATGTCTTGAATACATAATTGTGTCATCTTTTAGGTTTTTTTTAGAAGAAGCAGGTGAAGGGAGGTAAGGGATAGAGCTGCAAAACCCTGCACACACAGCATTAGGGTGAACTAAACATATTTTGCAGGTGGGCAATTATTTCTGTGCAAATTTTCTCATTAAAATTTTTTAGCATTTGGAATGACCAGTTCCAACATTTTCTTAATGTATTTTTTTTTTTTTTTTAGTTAATAATTAAGATAATCCTATTAGGGTCATTTTATCTTGTTATCTCCAAGTCAGCATCTATTGTCCTTTCTTAGCACATTTCTGTTCTTTCCCTGCTGGAGATAAGCTGGGAGATTTGCATGCTATTTTCTCACTGACTCATTTTCCAAATATGGCCATTTAACAAATATTATTTCTGCAGGCAGCCATCCCCTTCAGAGCCTTCATAAAGGAAATTACTCAATCAATAAATTTAATTTCCCCACCCCCCTGAAGCAGCCACCCACCTCAGCAGATGTTAAGAAACAGGCTAAAACAAAACTGGAAACCTACTCAGATCCAAACATCTCTCCCCAATGTCCTCCTGCAACTAAGATTGAAATTAAAACTTTGTCTATACTAGGAAGCAATGCAAAGAGCAAGACTGTGTTCTGCTTCTTTAATTAGCTGACTGAAAGATTAATAAAGAGCAGTGATGAGCTCAGGTCCACTCTTGCTATGATTAAACTCACCCCACTTCTATGATAAATACTGTTTTCATGTTGAAACAAATTCAAAGTTGACATTAAGTTCAACTGATGATAAAACCCAATGATGTGGAGAGCACAGATTGCCACCATACTAAAACTGTCCCAGTGGGACAGAAGGAACCAGCCCCACTTCCCAGTTTGATCCCAGGCCCAGGAGGAGGTCTGCACTGGAAATGAAGAAGAGACTCACCTAGAGGAAACCCTGCAGCATATGGATACTCCTGGGGAGACCCTCAAAACCACTTGAGTAGGGTGTGTTTTTGCAAACCTGTGGGAAGTAATAAACAATAACACTGATGGCAGGAATGAAATACACAACAGCACCCACTTTGCTTCTCTTCTGTTTTGAATAAGAAAAATGAAATTCAGCATTGTATAAACTAAAATGGGGACCGTGGGATCTAACCTACTCTGCTTTTATATGAACCTGATGTTCATGGAGAAGGTCCAAACTTAAACTGAGAAAGTTCAGATTAGGTTCTTGTACAAAAGGTTGTGCAATCTCCCTGATTTGAACGTGTTGGCAAAGGCAGCACAGAGGTTGGCCCCAGTTTAAATTTCTGTGAGAATCACACTTGGGTAGAAGGGGCACAGATTTAGTGAGTGCATTAGCTGGTCTTAGATAAAGTTTAGACTAAAACACAAAAATGAAGATTTCAATTTAATGCTTAAGAAAAAGCAAAAAATACAGGTGTTCTTAGGAATAATATCAAAACAACTTATTAACAGCTGAAGCAGGTCTCCACAGAGGCAAAAGACTCAGGAAAAAAAAAATAAAAAGCAGGCAGTTAAGGAGAAGAGGATTTCATGGGTGAAACATGCATCAGAAATGACTCAGAAAGGCAATATCAATGTAGAGCATTTCTCCTTGCAGTATGTAAATTGTAAGGTATGAAAGGTGTGAAGGAACTGGGACCATCAAGTCTGCAATATGAACTAAAACCAAGAGAGAAACACTGAATAGTTATTGGAGAGAGAATGAAAGGAGAAACTGATTTAGCTACCTACTATTTAACATGATTTTAGATTCATATAATGCATTCTTAACTGAGTACTGCCACTCTAGGCACTTATAGAACAGATCTACTCACTTACCCAGAGCAACCCGTCCTGTCTCTGCAGCATCAAGGATCTCACTACCATGGGCCCAGCTTGGCACTATTTATGTTACAGGTGTCACCAGTTAAGAGACAAAATTAGCCTATCTCCCAGAGTTTATCTCCCAGGAATCTTCTGAGTGGAAAGGCAGGGGGGATGCAAATCATCTTGCCCCATGATCCAGTGTAGGGCTGGGTGGAAGATGCTGCAGACGTACCAGGAACCTTCCTGGGAGTTTGTGCCACCTCATGCAGGTAGGATGGGAATTTTCCAGAGCATGGGCTACTGGAGGAGGATGTCCCGTGCTTTTGTGCTAAAAAGGAAGGTGTTGAGTTCTAAAAGGCTTTGCATTCAGACCCTAGTAACTGCATGTACCTGTGGCTGCTGGTTTAGGAGCAATTTCCATCCTGCTGACACAACGGGCACTAGGAGAGCTGGTTGCAAAGAAATTAATCACTGTAATTTCAAGCAGAGCTGTTGCTGTTAAAAGGACAAAGACAGGTTAATGACAAACAGAGGGAAAACTTCTCTAAAAAATCTGGTAAGTCAGTGCCTGATTTGATAGGAGATCCAGCTCTGAAAGATGGAAGTGGCTTAACACAATGCAGCTGGCTTCTTACATGAAACTTCTGATGTGGAGAGCAAGCAGAACAGTCACTGCTGCTGGTAAAACCAATGGCAAAAGCTTATGCCTTCACAAGCCCATGGGCTGCTTCAACTGAATTGATACTAAAAGATGGTGGGAAAAATCTTTCTGTGATTTAAACAGACATCTCTGACATGTATAATGAACTTAACATGTGGAGGTTCAGCACATCCATACCTACAGCTCTAGAATATGAGTAACTCTTCTGCTTATTGCTGGGCAGCAGAGCACCAGGTCAATTTACCCTTGTTTTACCACATAACTACCTGCTATAAATGCTATCAGAGGAGTCCAGCTCCAGCTCCTTATTGAAAAGAACAAAGATTAAGGATATTGCTAGCAATGTTTACCACATGAGAGACTAAAGCTGCAGAGTGGTGTTTGGTGTGTCATCCTGCCTGGGCATGGAATCATTGTTTTACTAACACCAAGCTCCTAAAAATCAGGGCTGATGACAGACTGCACACAGATGGAGTTTCCAGACCTCAAGATAACTCTCTACACCTCCTCCCCAGCAATCACATCTGATCTGCAGCAGCTGTCTCATGCATTTAAGCTTAGTTTTTACCTAAGCATTGTAAAGGTGGTTACATTTACAGTTCAAAATCTCAACTTGGACACATCTGAGTCCAGGGGAAGGCTGCTCTGCACTGATAATTAACAGCAGTAAATTATATGCCAACTGCTTAGGGCTCAACAGGAAAAAGGTTAGATACTAACGAACATGGAGAATATCTATAAAACCATTAACAAGCTTTTGGTTTTTCCTATTTTTTTTCTTATTTCCTTTGCTTTTACTTTGATATACTTCAGCTATTTAAAAAAAAAATCTTTTGTAGTTTTTTCTATTTAATAAGACATTTTCCATTCACAGAACCCTCTTTCTTTTGCTGTATTTGTGTTTGTCATATTTGTAGTCTCTCCATGCCACTGAAGTTCTACCAGTGTAAAGGGGGAGCTTTGCCTTCTGGTCTTCCAGTATTGGGCTTTATCATTAAATTTACAAAAATAAAATGCCAGAGGCTTTTGGAAAATTGTCAAAAGGTAATTGTTCTTTGAATGCAAAGCACAATCTCCACATGCATTCCACCCTTGACAAAAGATCTGGGTATGGGTGAAGCTAAACAAGCCCTGATCCATCTGATTCTGAAGAACACCTGAAGAACTTTTCCTCCCATTCCTTGGGATGAACAGCTGTGCTGGCTTTGTGTCCCACCCTGAAAGCTGGGCCTTGCATACATCCATGTGGCTTTGCTGAGAGCAATCAGCTGTGTGCTGGATTGCTGCTCCCCATTCTTACTCAGAATTGCTTTGGCATCTGGGTGTTGCTGTCTTGCTCAGGTATTTATTGAACACAGAGAAAATCTAACCACCTCCCTTCTGTGAGTTTTGTAGAGGCACAAGTGGAGCCTCTTAAATTGTTGCTTGGAAGAGATCAGTGACATTTTAAACATTCTTAATGCAGCATTCATTGATCATTCCTCTAAATATTACTGACACATAAAGAGACAGGGATTCAGTTCAGCTTTGGGTCCTCAAATTAAAAATGTAAATGTGCCTTGAAGTCTGCTGCACTAGAGGTGCTTGTACCTGTAGGCTTTTAGAGATGATTATAACTGATCCTGTGCTGAAGTGGAAGGAAACACATTTGACTTTACAGAGTCAATGGAAATAATCATCTGTAAGGACTACATTTGGATGAGTTCTCTGAGCAGCAGGCAACAACCTATGATACTTTTGCTTTTGGGATATTCTATCTTTTCTTAGAAGCTATTAATAGTATGAAGCACTGTCTAGTGCTTACTTTCCCACAGAAACCTTTGATTGGCACTCCTTACCACTATTCTTATTCCAGTGGTTCCTTGTGGGCAAGTAAAAGCAGAACAGATGATACAGCTGCTGCACAACAGATGGTTTTCCTTCCCCATGACCTGTGCTCCCAAAGAGTTTAGCAACAAGAAACCT
This sequence comes from Phylloscopus whistleri, assembly GCA_017589585.1. Lineage (NCBI taxonomy): Eukaryota > Metazoa > Chordata > Aves > Passeriformes > Phylloscopidae > Phylloscopus > Phylloscopus whistleri. Next base: position 409,694 of record JADMLD010001286.1, read on the forward strand.
GTGAATCCACAGGCTCAAGCACTGGATTTCACAGCCTCAGCCTCGAGCTGATGGCCACACCAAGAAATCTCCTGTTCTCTGCCATAGCTTCTGCCTGCAGTCCTATAGAAAGGCTCAAGGATGCTCTTCTACTGTCTTCCAAGGTCAGGCTCTTTGCTAACTCTTCATGTCAGGCTGCAAAGAGCAGCTGAAACTGAGTCTACACTTACTAGCAGCAAAATGTGAGGACATTTAGAAAACACAGTTAATCTGCTGGCTATGTACTTTAACCTGGAAGCAGTTAAGAATATGTGTGGCATTAAAAATGTTTTTTTGGTGAAAGGTCACATGCAGTATTTTCTATATAACCCATAGACACTTTGTCTACAGTGAAGTGTGGTGTACAGGCAGTCTGGCTGGCAGGGACCTGAGCTCTGCAAGGGTTCAAAGCCCACAGCCACTGCCTCTGTGCTGCCAGTTTCCCTGCAGAGAGCTGCAAATAGCTCAAACAGTCCTGCACCAATGCAGCTGTGGAGCTTGTGCCCAGCTGGTTGGCTCACTCCTGCTCTGTGGCTGCCTGGCCAACACCCCTGTGTTGGTGTGCTGAGCAATTTCTTCCACATGGTGCGCTCTGTGACGTTTACATCTCTGGTGATTCTTGTGCTTGCCTACTTTTGTGTAATCAAGAGTGATAAGCTACCAGAGCTGAAAACTAAATTTCTTAGGGGCTATTCAAATGTAAAAAAAAAAATAATAGCCAGTCTCCTCTTGTGACTAGCAGTAGATGACATCAGGATAAAGAAAATTAGTGTACAGCCCTCTCCCTTAGAAAGACAAGTAGGCTCTCCTATCACATCCACCTCCTTCTCAAAATCTAGAAGATATTACAAGGAACTCAGAATAATTTAGTTTCTTGTCAGCTTCTTTAAGCAGTGCTTATTGTACTTTCCCCATGCTGGGAATTGAGACTATATTAAGGCTCATAGAGATAAAGCATTTTAGTCTGATTATTTTTTACCCAAGAATTTGTTTGCCACAGAACAGTCTTGCCATAGAATAGGAGCTGCAGGCAGAAATCACTGTTTTGAGGCTGAATGCAGGTGGTAGGCAGCTCACTGTCCAGTCACTGAAAAAGTTTACTGCACTTTTCTCCAAAGTCAGGGAACAGACCTGAATAATTTAGGTGTGACTGATTTTACATTACTGTTACCTTGAACACTTCTCTTGCACTTCAATTACTTTCTTGGGATGAGTTGTTGTATTCTGCTTTTACCTATGGCCATGTTGCCATGGCAAAGTCACTCCTGCATGTGTATGTTTTAAATACAGAGCCCACAAAGCACTTTGGGTTCCTTTGAAATAGTAGGCATCTATTTTCTTGTTTTAAATACAACCTGTAAAACAAATGGAGAACATGCTACCAGCAGGCCAGTTTGTATTTCCACAACACTAAAAGCCTATGTACATGTCTTGCATGTTACACATGTGGTTATTCTTTCAGCACAAGCCTTTATAGCATCAGATGTCTACATAAAAGTGTTTGGTTCCATGCTGTTATTATGATGTGACATAACACCTTGTTTTTATAGCAAGTATAGAAGATTAAACTATAGCAGCCCTGGGTTGAAAACAACAGTGCAGATTTTTTCCTTCATAGTATCACTCCTCTAAATAAGCTATATTAGCATCATTTATCTACTTATTTTTATATGAACAAAAATTTTGATTAGCAAACATTTTTAATTTTTTATATCTCTGAATAATTTTTAAAGGCCAAATTACATGGGTAATGCTCTGAACATGCACATTCACCCACTCAAAGTATTAGCCAGAGAGCTCTTTTATAGTAGTTTTTCCAAATAACGATTAAAAACAAGCTGCATATTGCTTACCTCATGCACTGTAGTAATTTTTTTGCTTATTTATAAGGTACTCCAGAAGCACTTTTCAGTCTAAGAAGAAAGATTCTGGCAATCAGCAGAACATGGAAAGTGGGGTAGGCTGACTGCTGCAAGTCACTGTCAGCAGTACAGATCTGTGCCTTTTTTTCACTTGTTCCAGGGATTTTGATTACCAGAGAATAACAATCTGAGCTGAACACTTGGAGAAGAAACGGTGTGGAAGAAGCTGGTGTAATTGCTGTTTAGCATTATAAAGCCATCCACACTGGAGATGAGGGTAGTACTCAGAGAAGTACAGGTTCTATTCTGGATGCTGTTTGCTTCCAGGGCTACCTATTGGGAGTGTATCCCTTTCTCTTTCCCTGCTAATAGTACCAAATACACTCCAAGAGTTCTTTGTGAATAATAAGGCACTTTACAAATCCAACATCATTAACTAGCAAAGCACAGGAGCAGCAGTGGACCTTCCTGAGCTCACTATTTAAGATGTTTAGAACTCCTGAGTTGGGTGTAGCTTAAGGACATGGAGAGCACACAGAGCACTCTCTACATCTGCATCACTTCTAGCAGGTTGTAGGGAGGGGCATGGGAATAAAATACATTTTAGAAACCAGTCAAGACAAAATCACATTACTTTGAGAAGGACATGGACAGAGAAATTAAAGGAGGAATACTAGCTGGTAACAAGTTCTGCTGATTCTGGAGATGTAATAGGACACAAATCTATAGAGGCTGCCTGTAGGCAGCAGGACTGGAAATCTTTGGGGGCACGGGACACATACATGTGCCAAAAGGATGACATTAAATCCAAGGCTTTAAAGTGTCTCCAAAATTGGTTTTAAGTACAGCTTTCCTTAAGTTCCTTTTTGTAATTATTTTCCATATCTAGAAGTGCACTTACTGTCATTATTTGTGTACTACAGGAAAGGTCAGAACATTACCTATAAATAGTTTAGAAAAGATAGGGTGTTTTTGCATAGAAGAAGGTTTCATTTTCCTGTGTGAATTTAATGGGATAGATGCCAATGCTTTTATGAATTGTGAATGCAGCAGTCTTTCTTTCCAAATGAAGATGTTGGAAGTGTGCCACTGGAACAAGGTGCTCATATTACACACTGCCAGCAAATTTCTGTTGCTTTAATGAAACCTAAATTATGAAAGCACTTTCTTCTGAAAAACATTACTCTTGCCTATAATGACATTGCATTGCATATTCTCCTCTAGAATAAAAGAGGAAAAAATAATTAGGGTAGAAAGCAATGTGAATCACAGTTCCAAAAGGGAAATTCATGTGCTACACCCCTGATGTAAACAGCTGTTTATATACCACCTACCTTCCTCCTTCCATAAAACAGAATCCAGCTTTATGACTTATTAGGTATTTGTTACTATTCTTATGCATGGGGGTTTTTTCCCCCCACAATGATTCTCTTTTTAGCTATCTGAAACAAAGTAATTGTTTAGACTAATTTAATCACTGCATTTTAAATGGAAATCTTGCTTGAGGAAAAGTTACCTATTTAGGAGCAGAATTTTGCATTTATATACAATTCAATTTCTGTTTAAATGTAGAAGCATTATGTAAAGTTTTGTTTGTTTGTATGTATGTTTGTTTTCATTGAGTGACCTTAAGCCTCAAGAACACTTTTAGAAGAAGGGAAAGTATTAGTTTATGACCTTTGACAGATCTGGAGGTCAAATATCCCATTGTGAAAAAGGTCCAAAGAAAGCCATTGAGGCTGCAGTGCTTCATCTGCACATGTTACAGAGCAGCCAGTGGTGTCACAGCTGCCCTTAGCCTGTTAACAGCCAATTAGTAACTAACAAATCCTATTTAATCATAAGTATGCATTGCATTGTGCTACATATACCTTCATATTTTGTGCTCACAAGCAATTGGCTTTTTTTCTGCAAACATGCAGAAGGATATTACAAGAAGATACAAAACGTAGTTTGTCTCAGATCATTTTAGTTCAATCAGCAATCCTTTCTATTATTTCCATATCTGAGCCACATCTCAGAGCTCATGTGGTGGTATTGCAGGTTTCCATCTCAGATAAAAGGTACAAGTTCTCTTGAATAACAGGGCTCCCTCCATTGTTTTTCTTTGCAGTAAATCAGTATACAGTGTGAATAATGTTACTTCACACCAAGGGCTCACTTGTAAGGGTATCCTCTACCTTCCAATCTGCATGTACTTTTATTTTACACTACCTCAGAGTTAAACCAACTCAATGACATAATAAAGGTAAGTGCATGGAATAATCAATACTACTGAAACCACATGAACTCAGAAAAACATCACAAAGGAGAGAACAAAAAGCAGTGAAATTAGGTCAAAAAAAGTTGCAGAAGTTCTATAGGATTAGCGTTTTTTGTTTGTTTGTTTTGACTTTTAGAAAGCTTCAAGCACACAGTCACACTGTAATCCACCTGGTTATATTTTCAAAGTCCAGACAACTTTAATGTTAGGCAGAACTCTGCACCCATGAAAATTAATGGTAGCACTCTGGGACATTAACTAGAATGAAATCAGGCCATGTCAGTACCTTTTGGCTTTTTTCTATAATGAATAATATTACTGCATTCTGTTTTCTACTCACACTTCTGTGAGATTAAGATTAAAAACAATTAAAATACAAAGCTAGCAAATGTTTTAATTCAGATATTATTACAAACTAGAAAGAAGTCAGATAAAACCAGAGATTTTTTTATTGCACAAAATAAATTATATAGAAACAATGCAACAAAACAACTCGTATTGTAGGCTGCACAACAGATGTTACAACATGAATATATTTATTGCTTTGAGAAAGGAGCAATTCAGTGCTAGTAAGCAGATTAGTTATACTTCTTGCTCATCTAGATTTTTCATAAAATTAGTCCAACTGGGCTAGAGGCATTTTGCAGCATACAGGTCAGGCCAAATTGACATTTGTTATCAACCATTACAAAGGTGCTGTAAACCCTCTTGACATTAGCATGGAGCATGCAATTTAACATCACCAGTACTGAGCCACACAGGTAGTTCACTATTAGAAACATCATTACATACCTGATACATTTACACACTAGATTCTAGAGGCCCATTCACAGGCTTTGCAGGAACTGTTGTTTCAAAATAAATCTTGCTTACAAATGTTGATGCAGATTTGAACAGGCTTCATTCTACATCAAGAGGCACGACCATGGGGTTTTGCCAAAACCCCCCAAGTACCAGCACTTCCCATCCCTAAATGGAAAACTGATCACTAGTGCTGACTCAGTTGTAAGTGTCTCATTTCTTCTAGGGCCACACTCAGATCTGAGATTAAAAAACTCCTCCCATTCCTTTGGTAGAACTGGGTGAAATTTACAGTGCTTTTTAAAGTACTTCAAAACACAACACATTTGGTTCTTCAAAAGATACAAGCCTGCAGTACTGGTACTGCACTCAGATCAAATGGATTTTAAATGCTACTTTGTGGACCCTGAGATGTTGATCCTAATGAATTACTACAGAAATTAGCTCTTAACAAAAATTATAAAAATGGACAACGTTCATGTAATAAAACACATCAAATCCTGATCAACTGCAGATCTTTGTGAAGCATGAACATCAATGAGAGAATGCCATTTCAAGTGTTCATAATCTGACTCAAATTCTCCCCCAGTTTGTAAAGGACACAAGTATTTACTCAGTTGAGTTCCTACCAATGAATTCTACTGCTAGTGTACACACTCATTATTGCAAAACTTATTTATGAGAAGGTTAACATAATAAGAGTAAATTTAAACAATATTAGTCACCCATGAAAGAAAATTAAGTGAGGAAGTGGGAAGTCTGGCTTATTTCAAGTCTCAGCTATAAGGATAATTATAGAAAGTCACTCCACTGAGGCCAAGCTGAAGAACTAAACTGAGCATCAGACCCATGAAGTAGCTCCCTATAGAATCCCACAGAAATAAGTAAAGAGATTTTGGATTGTGCACTAATATGTACACAAACAAATATGGTTGCCACTCTCTACTATACTTTAATAAAATTCTTCACTGTATTTTTTCTTCCCTGAAACTGTGTTAATGCATTATGATGAATCAAAATACAGTTGAAAGTGAGGTTTCAAACAGCTGCAAAATATTACAAGGAGTGAATTATTCTAAATTGAAAAAATAGTCTTTGTACAAATTCTCAGAATCTTTAGTGATGCACTTACACTCCATGCATGTATCCAGCAGTAGTTTCCTTTGAAGGAAGGAAGTATTAAACTTGACTAATCTTGCACACTTTTTCATTCAGGGGACTGTTTATTAAATACTGCATGTAAAATTCTGTCATCTTATAAAAATGTTAGTAAGCATAGTAAGATTCAACTAAACAACCAGATGTACCCTGAAATGTCCATTGAAACATGCATCACAAAAAATGGTTAGCATTTTTTATACTCATTATGAAGTAGAAGATTATAAGGCAGGATGAAGCTAATATCAAAGATGAAAAACAGCACCACAAGCCTGCGTTTTGCAATTGCTTTCTGATTGGACAAAATAAATTATCATAGTCATATACAATTGATTAAGGTGAGAAATGCATTTAGCCCAGCTGTACTAACTATACAGCTTCACACAGAATAAACATTCCATAAATCAAAAGAAAATGCATTTGAGCACAAAAAATAAAAATATGTAAGTGATTCTCTAAGCAGCATTTTGTTTTCATTTTTTTTTCCAAAACATTAACATAGACAGATATTGGACTGATTAAATATCTACAAGTGCTTTTCCATTACAAAAATACATATATTCTTAATAGTAGGATAGACTGTCATTAACAATGACCTGTGTTTTTTTCACTTCAATTTGAATGATTTATAAGCTAAATTTTACAACCACAAAAAGGTTTATTTGTAATAGGATGTTATCACTTTTGACAAAAAGCTTAAAACATTTTATATTTTAAAACAAATTAGCAACTTAAGATCACACTATGTTCTATGAGCTCCTAAGTACTGTGAGGGCTGCTTTATTAAAAACTGGTAACTACTGATCAAATGCAAGGAAGCATTAGAACATTATTACTGCTCACCATAGGCTCCTTTCTTTTAACTTGGATCACAGCTTATATAAGGACACTTAGGCCCCCACCCCCAAAAAATCCATTGAGAGTAACTCTGTATCATCTATTCAGTAGCCTGGAACATCCAACAATTCAGGCTTTGCATTAATTGAACAAAATGCAAAATACTTTCCTTTCAATAGTTAAGTCTGCAATAAGGGAAAAAATGATGCATTGCTTCATGTTTATGCTAAGAAGCTTCTATTAGAGAAAAAAAATACTATCAGTAAGTATTTAGAATGAAATCTTTCAGCCAGCTAAATATTTATATTGACCTATTACTGTCCAGTTTAGTCAACCACTATCCTGGAAAAGGAAATCAAAATAATTTGGATTTTTTTATTCTGTTTTTATACTGCACAAGTAAAATAATCACTTCTTACTAATCAATGGTCTCAGGTCAAGGACAGCAATGCCATTTGCTAAAAAAATAGCTATAAAAATCTGTAAAACATAATATCTTCTCATTATCCTCCAAATCTGTCCTTTCCACCCTCCAAAATATCACTGAACTACAACTAGAAATGCCAAAAGTAGCTTGGTGACTATTTTGTGCTTTGGAAGGTTTACAGGATTGACAGCACACTGAGTTTTTTTGTAGTTCACAGGCCAGGTATAGCAGACACATCAGTAAATGCAAGCCTTTGTGCTTTTCTTCAGGAACATGAGCTAGGACTCAGAGCTACTCTATGTCTGTTGACTCAGCCTCAATGCTATTCCTGTTGTTTTCTTTTTTTTTTTTTCTTTTTCTAATTTGTTTTGGAAACTGCTAGGTGTGCCTATCCCTTTAGCTTGGTGACACAGACAACTACCACTGGTTCAGTTTTGTTTGATTGACTCCAGGTACCTCTTGACCATGCAGGCACTCCAGGAAAGTGTCAATGTCATTTCCAAGTCCATTTCTGGGTGGCGTTACCTTTGGTATTAAATAGGCCCCTTAAAACTATTAGGCAATCAGATTATCCATAAAAATAGTTTATTTTTTAAAAACCCTAGTTTTTAAGAACAAACTAAATATCTGACAACAAAGACTAATTTTAAATCAATAAGTATGTGATATTTTTTCAGTAAAAATGGAGCATGTTTCATTTTACCACATCAAAATTCAGGAGACAACAGGAACAATATGTACCATACTCAATATAATACAAAACTGAATTTTAAGAGTAGAATACCATTATAAAATATGTGCCTTACACTTTGACAATAAACATCTTCATTACAACTTCATTTGTAATAAAACCCTCAGTATGTTAACTAGCAGCAAAACCATTTTACTGTGCAGCCATTCTGTATATTGTAAAGTAACCTTCTCTCAGCTCTTTGCTTTACACTGACTGTCATGAGGAAAAAGGAAAATGCACAGTAGCTACTTCTGTTCACCTCATCCTGTCAACCATGTTAGAAGCATTTCCTAAAAATACATGTAAAAGTTACTTCAAAGAAAAGGTTCAGAAAAACAATGCCTATCTTTGGTTAAAATTAATGTAACAGCAAAAAACTACCACTTACAGACATCTTTCATTCCAGAATTTCTCCTCCATCCTGAGCTTACAGAACTTTGTCTCCTTCTGCAAATACAAAAGATAGCCTGGACACTTCTACCCATGTACAGAGCTCCTCTGCTTCACTGCCACACTCCAGGACCACAGAGAACTAAATTTTAAGTATTGCTTACTAGAGAATGAAACAACATCCTTACTCAGCTGTAATGGAAAGCTATCTGAATGCAGAAGATATATGGCACACGCCTTCGATGGAAGAATCTGTTGGGAATTCATTAATTAATTAATTTCCTATTCTGGAACCTAAGGTTTTAATCTGACCTGCAGACAGTGTAGACAGAAGGTAGAAAAGAAAATCAATAGGTAGATCTGTTTATGAAGAAAAATATTTGAACATTGCAAGATCATCTTTCGAAGGACATTCCTGCAAGGGATATTTCAGCTGAGGTCTGAAGGCCAGACAACCTTTATGTGATGAAATTAGAGGTAAATGTGCAGTTGGAAGTTTTCACATTTCCTTCAGGTGAATCAATCCCCTTGTATTTTGGAACTCATCCTGTAACACACTCCAGTAGACTACAATCCCTCCTCAAACAAGTGTTTTCAGCTGAAACCCTTGTGGAAGCATGACTTTGCTCAAACTGGCTATAAAGCATTGAAAATGCAGAACTGTGAAAACGTTGCTGAAATCCGTGAGAGCTGCCTGATAAATGAAACCTATGAGCTGACACCTCATGTACAATTTCACCTTTATGTCCTCAATGTTTTGACTTTTGGGTAGGAAATTGGGTGTGGTATGGGAATGGCCAAAAGCTGTGTAAGAACCCAGAATTAAGTACAGGAGAAAGGGTGCCTGTTTAAACATTTTAACTGAGAAAAATAAGTCAACAAAGCATGAAGTAAAATGAGAGGGGAATATACAGCATGATATATGTGTTTTTGTAGGAAGCAAAGAGATGCCTTCAGTCTACCAGATAAAGTGAAGAAACTGGACCAAACTCTTGGATAAGGATGTAAATGCCTTTGCACTTTTCCAGGACAAAAAATGAGTTTGATTGATGAATGTTATTAACCAGTACTTTGTGTAGCCCCTCTATAAACAAGCCTCAATCAATTTATTTGGAGATTTAAGATTGGTTTTGAAGAGCTACCTGTTCTCTAGTATTTCTACCAGACACAGTATTTGGCTGAGCTGGCTGCTATGCCTTTTTTTTTGCAAGTCCTCTCAAGAATGATTTTTTTCTGAGGAGTGAATAAATACCTCTTGTCTTCAGTTATATGAAAATGTAAAAAACCCATAAACAATACAACTCAGTGATTGGTTCAATTAAAGGACTAAGCCATGGCCTATTTTTTTTTTAAACAGCAGAGGAAAAATTGTTTACTTCTCTCACAAAATCATGTATAACAGTTATGCATGGGAGAGATGAGAGGAAACTCTGGACCATTATTTTGTCTGCAGTAAGAGCCAAGCTTATATCTAAATGGAATGGGATCAATCTCTTTTCTCCTGCAGATACACTAGAACTGTTTGTGATAAGAAAAGTCAAGTCAAATTGCTGAAATCTATGGAGAAAAAAAGACCAAGATCTGGAATTAAAGGGTTCCTCATGCAAAAAAATGGAATATTTTCAACATAAAAACACCTATTTTAATATAATTTCTACTGAGATAGGGTGGTTTTAATTTAAATTATCTAAAAGAACACATTTCTTTTTATCCTTTTTTCCCATGAAAGCTTCTCAATACAGTATGTTTATGATATATTCTTGCTGAAAATATTAAGACCATAGATAAAGCTCAGAAGCAAATATTACCCTGTCAAATGAAAATAATGGGCTTAAAAGGTATTCTGTATTAGTAATCAGGCACTTCACTTTGTGTAACATTTTCAGTAAAGTCAAAATAATCTGTAATTTTTCTTTGCATAACTGCAAGCTAGCTGAGTGTGCACAACATACTTCCTGCACTGCATACTTCTAGGACCCAAATCCCCAAAGCTTTCATGTGAACAATACCTACTATAGTAATGAGTCACTTCAGTTATCGTAGCAATTTTATTTGGTATTTCATTTAAAAAAATCCTTCATAGGACTAGGCCCTTAGCTACCAGGAGTGTAGTAATGCATCATGGAAGATGCATTTCTTGATTAATCATCTAATTCCATATTGTTTGAGATATTGCAGGATCTTCTTTCTAAATTCCAGTTTATGTCTTGCTACTAGATAAATGCAGCAACCAGCTATGCTCAACAAACAGTTGTTTATGATTTTCATTAACGAGTTTTTAACTTCTAGGGAAAAAAACCCAAGCGGCACCAAACGTGCTAAACAAGGGACAGCAAGGTTAGGTAGTAGTGAGGAATTTTTTAGGTCCCTCTTCACTTAGATACTGCTAATATGGGAAAGTCATAGAAACACAGTGGCAGCAACACTTATTTTATATTCCTATGCTTTACAAGGATGCAGTGGTGACACTTTGTCATGGAAATGCTCAGAAACTGTGACTTTATCCAGGCAACTGCTCTAGCATGGCATATGGTGCAGTCTGAAGGGAATGCCTAGGTACTCATTTCACTTTACTCCATCTTTGGCACACAGGAATCTGCATATGCATTCTTATATTCCTATGGTGCTCAGATACTCTTAATTGGCACAAATGAATTAAATCTGTGTATCTGTAGAGACATGGCACATATGTACTATATGAATAAAAATTTCCTGTAAAGAAGGCAATGCCTGTGTTGCACAAGCTGCCCAGTTAAGATATGTATTTCACTGGCACTTCACTTTTACAAAAACTATTAAACTATAGCAGCACTCAGGCACCATGCCATCAAATCAGAAATGCATCAAGTGTAGGTGGTTAGTTCATAAGCATTTAATGCCACCACTTGCAGCTGGGAACGTCGATTCAGATCTGTCAGTATTTTCCATGCTTAAAATGAAGATTTGCCTTCTGCAATCTAGCTTTAACTTGCATCAAGAAAATACCAGAAATCAAAACCAATGTCCAACTTTGATTGAGAAAATTCATGGTTCTCTGAATTATGAATACAGGAAGTTACCCGTCACAGAAAGCTTCTATTAGTTGCCATTCCAAAGCCAAGGCAAAATAGTGCAATTCCAAGGGTCCTGTTAGGTGGATGGATTAAAATTTATATGTTCCTGTCTTTTTAAAACAAGTCTGTTCAAATTTTTTCCAAACAGCAAACACAATTGTTGAGAAAAAAATTGTTCCCTGAACCATGCAGAAATTATGCTTAAGCATCCTAGCATTAGTTTTGTGATAAACTGAAACAGGTGTTTTATGTCAAGCAAATCTACAGTGAAAATTCTGGTACAAAACCACATGAAATATATAAAAAACTGTAAGATGCAATTTGTATGTGCATGTAAATATTTACAAATAATATCCTATTTCTACTGTACAAAACCACTGTATATACTAAAGAGAAGAATGATTTTCAATCAGCATGCTGTGCTCTTCCAAGCTGCTCCATGAGATGGATTTCTATGTATAAAAAGAATTTATTTTCCCCAGAGACTCTGCATGGAAGGGCCCTCCCCACAAGGAGCATCTTCTTTCTGTCAAGTAGCACATCACAGACTGGGTGGGCAAAAGGATGTCTGCTCCCTGCAGCCAGCACATGCACCCCTGCCTGGTTTTGGGCAAAGCCGTGCCTGTATTGGCCAGCACACTGCAGAAAGGGGCAGCAGCTTCTTCCTAAACATCTTCCTTCCCCAGTTCCACTGGCATCTGCACAATATGTGCAACCTTGACCTGTAATGGCAGGGTTCCTTAACAGACTGCTAGGGACAGTCTCTTGACGTCTGCAGCTCATAGAGGCTTTGGAGTGCAATGGTAGGATTCAACCCAACTACATGTGATTCCTCCAGTCATCAGTGTTAGAACTCCTAACAACATTAAAGGGGCCAGATTTCATCCACAACATGCTTATTTCTCCTACAGAACATACTACTGTACATGAACGTAAACTTACAAAGGAATTACAGCCTCACACCTATCTTTTGTATTTGATCCCAAGAAAGAATTCTCACTTTGTCTGTCTAAGAATGATCAGTTCACTCTACAGTAGCTTGTGAAAAATTGATTTGGTTCCTTTTTGCTGTATGCAAAAGGCATAAAGAAAGTAAATAGCTATCTACAACACTAGCAGGCATGTACTAAGTAGAAATTACATAATGTGACTGAACTATAAGTATCTCCAGAGAATCTGATCAGAAAAACTCAACTGACTTTTTTTTAGGCAAAGACAACGGAAGACAGAAAACATACACATTGCTATGCTCCCTGCAACATTACCAAAAACCCCAAGAAACATCCCATACTAGAACCATTATGCTTGCAATACCTAAGGCAACAATCACTTTTTATCCAGCACTACCAGGTCTTAGGAAAAAAGATGACCTGAACAATTATTTTGGTCAGACTGCTAATCTTCAGTATTGCATTACCTCTGATTTTATGGAAATAGTTTTATGATGTGACTTTAACTAATGAAAAATTCTGTAATGAATTCTAAAGTCCAGATTATCACAAGAGATACAGCATGTAATTAAAGCTATATATTATTTTTGTCTTAGCATATTATAGGCCTCTATTCAATCTTAAAAGGAAATGTTTAATATGAAAAGTGATAATCATGAAAAATTTGCCTTGGTCATAATTTTGTATTGGAATTTAGTTGTCCCATAGACATTTATATTATTTTACCTTCATTTTTATGGAGGCTTTATTAGAAGAAATGTAATCTGACCAGAAGCCATTTTTCCAAAAATAGCTAGTATCCCAAATTCCAAACTTTAGGGAAACCATCGGAAAGTGCAATCACAAAGGCTGCAATGCTTTTAAGCAATATTAGCAATTTAGAAGATTTAAAATTACTATTTTGAATTGTCATGTTCTACATCTCTTGTTCAGTGTAATTAATCTTCATTCACTGCAAAAGGACTGTTGCACACTCATGAGTGAGCTATACCTGGACCCATGAGAACCTTATCAAGGAAAAGGTAGTGGCCCAATCACCACTTCTTAAATATATTTTCTATACAAAATATTGTCAAGGTATAATCCTTAGTTCTTTTTACAGTACTCTATGATTTGAACACCAATATTCAGTAAAATAGTAAGTGTGTGAAACTGCAACACCACTGAATGAGCACTCTGCCATTTTGCTAGTGTAATCAATATTAGGACCAGAAAATTTTTCTAACACGCAAGCAAAAATATTCCATAGGTTTTGAGTCTTGACTGTACACTTCATGGTTTTGGCTATGATTTGCAGCACACTCTTAAGATACACAAATATCTTATGCACATTTCAGTAGCAGAATGGCACTTGGCTTGCTCTAATAGAAACAACAGAGATGCAACTGACAATTTTAAGAAAGACAATGTCCTTATTTGCATGCTGAAATTCTGGCTGTCCCCCCAATCCAGGCACATCCATTCATTGTGCAATCTGTCGATGGGTAAACAAATAGTGCAGGATTCATCTCAGTGGGATCTGGCCCTTTGGTCTAACCGAAGTCAATTCTAGGTCGATACTGAAGTACCATAGGGTAAGACTGAAAACAAGCAAGGGAAAAACAACAACAAAAACAGACAAGAAAGCATGAAGACATGATTCATAAACAATACAAAGAAAATGCAATTAAAGATTACCTTAAGAATAGCCAGCCCTTATCTCTAAGACAGATGTATATGACAATTTATACAAAATAATTCCATACCATCCAACAGTTAAATCCATCCCTGTACTTCAAATCTATTAGCTATTTGTCACTGATATACAGTTCTGTATCTGCTTTTATATATTTCAATATTTATGTTTTATTACATTTATACTTGGGAATGCTCAAACAAGTCTTATTTCTGTGTTGCTGTGTTTGATAAAAAGCAATCTTGACATTTTATACTTTCTAAACCAAAGTATATTTACAGGTGATGTACTTTGAAATTTATATACAGAGGTTCCATAGCTAAACTATAAAAAAGGTCAAATTGCTGTCAGCTGGTTTTCTAAAAGATGACCTTCTCCCTCAAATCCAAACTCCTTAACCTCAGATCTAGTGATAAATTTTGATAAATTCCTACTGAAAAAAAAATGCAAATCAGCTTCTTGGATCCCTAAATTGGATAGAACTTGTGCAATGGAAGGCAAGAGTGGATGGGTTTCCCAAAAGAGCTGCAGAGTATCTGGGCACTTGTTGCTCAAACTGCTGTTAACCTCTTATTTTTCAGTCTGTCAGCATTTCATTTGTCTCAAGTTTTCCTCTTAACTGCATTAGCCTACTGGATATTTTCTACAGCATAAAACCCTGGCAAATTTCATTGTCTTAGCAGCTATGTGGCGTTAAATACCTCTCTGCCATACAACAGAGAAACAAAGCTAAGTTTTTTTTTGAATTCCAAATTTGGAAGTATAAAGAATTATTACAGAAGGTATCATTAAAACCAGAAACATTTTGCGTCATCCTTCAAATGCAACAGAGATGAAGAAACAAAGATATAGCTCCAGAGACTTACAGGGTTAATAAACTTTCCATGCCATGGTAGTGAAATACCATCAGAACTAAATGTGATCACACTTGCAGGGGATTTACAAACTGGAGTTCAGAGAAATCACAAGGTAAACCCAGAGGTATTAACAGTCCCAGGAGTATTTAGGAGAGAAGACAGGGAGGACTGTGTCTAGTCTGCATGTGCAATGAACAAACATGTATCTGTGGTATCATAAATTACTTAGTCTCTGATTAATTTTTTGTTTGCACAGGACATGACTACCATATTATTTAAATGCTGTTTCACGTGGTTTTGACTTTGAGTATATAAATTGTCTCTAAAAGTATGCAGATCTAATTGGAAGTGGACATAGAGCAATCACAACACTGAAATTGCAAAGCAAACCAGTGAGGCTCAGTGCTTTAGCAAACAAAATCACAAAACTGTACAAATCAAATGCACTATGCTGGGACAATTCTCATTATTGAAGCAGGTATGAGTGCAGTAGTTCACTTCCATCACTAGTGGGGAGTGACCCTCTACCACTAGCTCTAATTTTTTACTCAAGACAAAAATAGTATTCCAAAGTTGCAAAGTATACCATTTAGAAATCAAAATTCAAATTTCTCAATGAAACTGAAATACTGTTTCAAACAGTATTGGGAAACAGATTGGTCAGTGAAACTTAGAAATCAGCTTCAGTTTGCAGGTTCTGGAGGTTTTGCTTCTAGAGATTATTCCATTTCTAGTTTTAAAAATGTGAAAGGAACAGTTTAGAAAAATCTAACATTTTTGACTCCATCCAAAAGGACATACAAATTCCCATAAAGAGATGAAACTGGTGTAGTCTCTTAATTCACATTTTTCCTTTTTGATCCCTTGCCCAAAGCTGCTTAGTTAGAGGAATGAGATAGGAAGAGGTAGATAATCCTTTGAGGCTGATATGGATATCAACCTATAGAATGATCTCTCTCAAAAAAATCACAAACAAAAATTAGCTTAAGGCAGAGTAAGACAAACTCCTAAATCCTCTGAATAAAGTTTGTGCTGCAGGAATGAAAACGCTCAGGCCTCGCTCACAGAGTTTTAGCACTTTGTAGTGAGGAATTATAAAAACTCCCCAAGTCAAATTACAATGGAAGTGCTGACAGGACCTCAATGACTGTAATATGTACAGTCGTGAGTGCCTCTTACCTGATAGAAAGTGCCATCCTGTGAGCAGACTTGCGAAGATGAGCAGTTCTGACACCGAAACTGCGAAGGAGATGATTTTCTGATCAGATAAGAGGCATCCACAGCTGGACATACACATTTACCATTTACTGATTTTTTAAAAAATTTTTAAATGTAAAGGCTACAGTCAATTTACTTATTTAAAAACAGGAAAGACTTATTTAATGAATAAATAGATATTTTTCCCTTTTCTTGTCTGCCTCATGTAAGGTCCACAGCTATGCCAATAAAAGCTCATGGTCAATAGTACCAGAGATTAAAATAATGGATTCACTTGATCTTCATTCAGAAGAAGAGGTTGTTAATTAATTACCATTACAACTTCATTGAGGAAAACAGAATCATAGAAGCCTAGAAATTACTGGATTTATTACCAGCACAATGAAATTTTTAGAGGTTTTAATCTTTGACTTCAGGGGAGTGATTTACAACTACTTGAAAGAGAAGATGAACATATACCTGGCTATGCTGTGTGTATATAAATACACTTACAAACTTAACCAGGAGTTCCCAACTCTTGCATTCACTAAATGTTAAAAACTATAGTTCTGAGATTTTTGAAAATTTTTAGTGCAAATATCTTTTTATCAAGATCATAGTTACTGTTGCCTCCAATTTCATGCAGCTGCCAAAAGTCCATTTGTGGGCAAGGGCTGCAGGATGAAATGCCATCAAAAAATTCCATTATCACTAAAACTGTTGCCTCAACTCTTCCTAATAGTACAGCCAATGCTAACAAAAATACAAGATGGCAAACCAAACAAACATCCACTGGTTTCAAGGCAGTACTGGAAAAAATTCTACTTAAAGCTCCCTTACTCACACAATATTGGGGTTTCAGCAATCACCAAATTTCAGTGCAATATTACTTTCAAATTTATCAAATACTTGCCTATATGCATTGACCTCCCTAATTCCTATCAAAATCTATCCTTCCCCCTCCAGCTTCAGATTAAGGTAAAACTTTAGGAAACTTGTGAATTGTTAACCCTGCAGTATGTTTAATCTTCTGTCTTCTCTGTCCATGCCCCAGTGCTTTTTATTCTAAGCACTAGGAAGCTTAAAACAAGAAAAGAATAGAAGAAGTTTGGAATTTTCTTCAGATCAGTACATTAAGATATGTTAAATGCTTAACCTTAGCTGCACTCCAAATTAGCCTCCACTAGCAAGGACAGACAAACTTGCATATACTACAACGCAGTAAGGAGTAAAGACCAATCAACAGGCACACACAAACAAATGCATAAAAGAGAAGAAAAGGGGATATTGACTTCTAACCAAAATATTAAATATACAAGGCAATACTAAACCAAACTGTATATCGGTCCTGAAAAAAACGTAATTTAAAAAGTGAAATACTGCAATTCTAAAATATACACATGCAGCAAGGAAAACCCGTCTGGCCATTATTATCTGAATGTTATTGTTATAAAGCATATCCAAAAAGAATAAATGTAGTATTAACAGAAGCAGTAATAAAACAATTAGATTTCACCAGTAATTTTTCAGTGTCACTTTCAGTTTATTGACTGAATAAAACAGGTTCTTACTGAAGAACTGCTTGATGCAGATTCCCCAACTACTGTAACTCAAAAGGTCACCAAAAGCAAAATTGCTGAAAAAGAACAAGGGCTTGTGTTTTCAGTTATTTGGCTTAAAAATCTGAGCAAAACTTCCATGTACACATCGTACATCCGCTATTTTGATGTTTCTAGATCTACACAATATATGTGCTGCAGGGTTTCACCCACAGGGTTTTACATAAAAAATTCAGAAAACATGCAGAAGGCATTTTTAAATAGGGGTGTTTT
The DNA here is from genome assembly GCA_017589585.1 of Phylloscopus whistleri. Taxonomy (NCBI): domain Eukaryota; kingdom Metazoa; phylum Chordata; class Aves; order Passeriformes; family Phylloscopidae; genus Phylloscopus; species Phylloscopus whistleri. Next base: position 427,747 of record JADMLD010001286.1, read on the forward strand.
TTTAAGGGTCATAGATTATATTCCAGCCTAGGATGTGAAAGCATGTATAGCCTCTATAACAAATATACCAAAACATCATTTATCAATAATGTAACAGCATTTACGTTTTCGCCTCTTAGTCTCCATCTTGTCATATAGATGAATTCCATAGTATGATCCTTCCCCATGATTTCTCCATTGCATAGTACATCCAGCTTAAAATATAACAGAACAAACAGTAAGACAAAGGGATGCAGAATTTTAATGTCTAAATGAACTGCTAAGTGACTCTCCAGAGTTAATCTCTCCACTCCTATCATACAACAATTCCATCAGACATGTATATCAAACCTGGATGAATACAGCATGCTGACAATATGCTATTTTGTACACTGGTATTCAACTGGTATTTTTTCACTTCCATGTTTTTATTTGAAGTGTGGACTGAAGGAAGTCTGCTACCGAGGTATGAAATCACTAGTAGACAAACATTCCCTATATTTAGCTACACTACACAGTATCTGTTTGAAGAGAAAGCCTTGTGCTGTATTTTGAAGGCCACCTTGCTATGCCAGTGCTCTTTCAAATCTAAATATATAAACCAGAAGTACAGTAATTTTCATTTAAAAATAGATTGTAAAGAAACCTTTAAAAATTAGTTTAAAAATAACTATAAATTACAAGAAAAATGCACTTCAAAGTGTACAGACATTCCTTAACTGAAAGCAAAAAACAGAGAAAAACAATGATCTCAGTGTGAAAAATGTCTAGTTTAAACTGTATCATAGCATCTTACTGCTGCCCGCCACTGCAAATGTTTGACAATACTTTCAGTACTAGAGCTATAATGTTTTCTGGGTTTTAGACAAAAAAAAGTCAAAATTTTGAAGTAAGCAGATTCTTTGCAACACAAGCCATTAAGGTACCAGACAGATTAAAAACCAAACAACACCAAAAAGGGTGGTCAGCATGTCATGACACTATGACAAACTCCTGTGTATAGTTACAACCTGTGCACCAAACCTAACCCAGCCCTACCCCTGACCAAAGCTGGGAGGCTGCTGCTGGTGCTAAAGGCAGCCTGCCCTCCATGGAGCCTTTGGCTCCTGTAAGAGAACAGGCTGAAGCAACAGTCTGTGCTTCAGTCTAAATTCCTGTATCCCTGGAAAGAGGGAAAGCAGGTTCAAACATAATTAAATTTCATAGAAATGGATTATGTTGCAGGGAAATAAAAATACAAACATCTTTCTTTCAAATGTACCTCATAGGAACTCGGAAGTTTTAATTTTAAGCTGAGAAACTTTTTGATAGTTCCCACGGTCACTCGAGTAGAACAGCGGATAAATTTCTTCATTAAGCCCTAAAGCAACAGCAACATATTAGAAAAAAAAATGTTAGAAATTCTGGAAAATGTGAGCAATCTTTAGTGCAAGAACAGTTGATAATTAAATCATTTTTTACTGCACTCTCTTCTAATTCATAATGACACCACAGGTTCATTTTTGTTCACTTGTTTTCAAAATTTAAAAGATGATAAACAAGTTGTTTTGACCCATCTCTGGTTCTAATGATATTTCTAAAAGATACAGAAGGGAGGAAAGAAAAAAAACAAAACCCATCTACCACCAAAACCCCCATAAGAACTTAAATAATCTATGTGTTTGTGTTAGTAACACTGGGGGTTGAACAAATGTTGCATTTCTTGGAAGTGTTTAGAATCTCCAAAGTTATACATGTAAAACACAGAGAAAATGTAAGTAGTTTTATTAGAAAAGTTCTTAAATATATTTTTCTTCTTCTATTCGTAATTTAATACAACATTGTTAAAACCTAAGGTGATTTCTAAAGACTTTCTTCTAGACTCAGTATGTTAGGTAATTCCCTTCAGGAGTAGAAACCAAATATCTCTAATTCTTAAAACAGCAATTGGCAGGTATTACTCCACACATTTTGCAGACCGAAGTGATCTTCCCAAGGCCACAGACAACAAATCAGAGTCAGAATCAGCTTTACAGCTCAGAAGATTTGGATCCCAGTCATTCAGGGCACACATATTTGATAAGCAGGTTCATTCTGGCATTTTAAGACAGTAATCCTGAAGGTATGAGGCAGCTCACCTACAGCTAGCTTTATAAATACCTCTGTGGTGTGCTGTGATCTCTCGTGCAATGCAGTTCTATATCATAGAGGTTGTATACTACAAAACTATAATCCACACACACAAAAAAATTCTACTGTCACAGATGGCTTTCTGTACAGAACTGTATTTTTCACAAAATTCCAAAGATGCACTGAAATGCTTCAAAGGGAAGCACTAAATAAGTGTGTAAGTGGGAACAGGTCACTACATTAAGGTTTATTTTAATGGTTATAAAATGATTTGGTTTCTATAAGATGCTATTCTGTCACCAATAACTACAGCACAGCCTGTTTGCTACTCACTTTGACAACGTTATCTCCTGACTGCCCATTGTTCCGTAAACAGTCGAGGCAGATTGCAATCTGTGGGTCACTCCTGTGATAGTCTTTATCTTCTTCATTTTCATCACACTCCTCATCTACTTTGGGTTTATCAGCTTTTGGACTTTCATCTGTAAAATATGAAGATCATATTATTTAAGTATGAAATAATTAAAAATCACATAAAATCACATATTTAAGGAAATACGGCATTTTTATGAGCCATAATTTTTCTTCACATTAAATTGACACAATTTTAATTCAGTGCATTCTTAAACTGACCAATTAAAAAATCTCTGGAAACAAATTTTTACTACTGAAATTTTAATGCAATATGCAAGCAACGTATTTCTATGGAACAGAAAATAATTACTTGATGGACTATATTGGGTATGGCTGCCTACTTCTGATATGTCCAATAATTCAAACTTTGCAACTGTGCATGCATCACAATCACTCAGACAAGTAAACCTAGTGTATAGTGTGGCAGTTCAGTGATAAAAATAATGTTTTTAAATAAACAATGGAATATATAATCCCAATACTTATGTATCAAAGTAACATGGCTAATCAATTCATATTAACTGTCACAATAATCTAGTGAAGACGAGTTCCTGTAATGTAATCACAAGGTAAACAAAACCTTAGATTTCATCCACTTTTCATCAGATCTTAGTAGGTCACTGTAAGAACTCCATTGTTTCTCTCCAGAAGGATTTTACAACTAAATAGCCATATATTTACTTATTCCCCTTCAAAAAGAAAAAATATAAGAAAAGGGGAAAGGTCTGTGCATTTTTTAGCAGAGATTATACAAACTACATGATCACATACAACATGTTATCCCCTTTCACTCTGCTGTTAACATCCTCTATTGGTTCCTGGTTTAAAATTCTAACTCTTTGGAAAAGGTACCATTGTATAGTTTAGAAAGGTTTAGCAAAGTTGAGCATTCAAATGCTAGGACTAGCAAGTATGTCTAGATAAGGCTGCAATGTACATAAATATTAACCATAAAATGGAGTGAGTTTTACAGATTTAGAGTACAGAATACAATAATTTATTGTATACATTTGGATATTTTTTCCTGTACCCCCAACTTATTTATTTTGATTTAAAACAAAGGCTGCTCTCTGTTGGAATAAACCATTATCACAATTAACTTGAATAAGCTGCTTTCATGTTCTTTAAAAAACTTTCAGATCTGTTGCTTTCCTACACTTACCAGGCTTCAAAAGGAATTTAGAAGAGTTCAGATGAGAAAATAGAATGTAAACTTTATTAAACAGCAAGGCATGGCTGCGTTTCCTGGCACAGTAATTAGTTGCCTTTCTTCAGTTTACATACTCAAGGTGAGTTTTAAGCTATATTCATTACTTTTCTCTCTTACAATTTTTAAGTTTTCAGTAATTATGAAGGATTTATCCCGAAGTCCCTATTAGCTATTGACACATTTAGTGGAATGTGTATCATACATACACTTTGTTCCTATCATCTTCCTACTGAGAATTTACAGTATCAAACTATAGAATTTTTTTTCTTTTTTTTTTTTTCTCCTGGAAGTCAAGAAAACAAACTCTATTAATCGAGCAGATGCAGCCCACCTGTCACAAGCATTTGTTCACTTCAGGCTGGAGAGTACCAATGAATATTTTTTCTCTGTACCGTGGTATTTCATCATTCATCAATTCTTTCTGGAAACCACTCTCCTACAGGAGTCACCAATGCCTGAGATATGCTTTATTGTTTAGGGTTTTTTCTGTCTGGCATGTGAAAATTTTAAGTCCTGGGATTTTTTTTCACAGCTCTTAGAAGCTTAGGTTAGGAACTGTGCTGTGACCTGTGGCACAGGATCTAACAGACAGACTCTTAAACTACAGTGACAATCTAATTGCAGGGCATGGTATTGACAACTGAAACAGTCACTTCTAAATGAAATTATTCTCAGCAAATAATTTCTTCCCTGGCAAGATTCTAAATGCTTGTTTTTGGCAGAAAATAGCTTAAGTGCTCATAATTTGTCTCAATCAGTTGTCATGTCTTTCAAATGGTTTGTAGAGACAAAGTTCCACAGCCCCAGGCAACTACTAATGGAGTAGGATACATCTGTAGCTCCTCAAAAGTATAATTTGTGAGTTAGAGCCTTCCTCTCATTCACAAACCAATCCAAGCTCTCACTACACTTACTAACTCATCTCCATTACGTTTATCATTAAATTAGGAGAGGAAGGTAAGAACCAGAAGAGTAAGCTGGTCAAAAATAAGTCACATTCTACAAATTCAAATTATCTGTTAATTCTTTCTATGTATATAGAAGAAGACAATTTTCTAAACAGTTCAGAAATGTCTGTATCTCACAAAAATATTCTCTAAGTATTTTTAAAACTGAACAGGTATATACTACATAGTATACTGTAGTAAACTAATATAATTTTATCTAAACTGTTCTGCAGTGCCTAATTTATTTATACAATAGAGAAAATAACATTGTCCTTTACAATGGATGCCAAATGCAAATCAACAAAACTTGTGAGAAAGAAAATGAAATGTTACAAAGTTGAAAAGAAGACATTATAAAGAAATGAATACAGAAGAATATTATAAGATGTTTACTTGACAGTTACCCTTTACTGAAAATAGCTATTTTTTAACTTAGCAGAGTCTTTCAAAAGTTCTTTAAAATCAAATCAAATAGACTAGGGTATTAAAAACTTGATGTCAAATTAGAAAGGCATAAAACCAGCTGGATGTAGTCCTCACTTACCACCTCAATACTGAGTTTCAAAGTTCATGGGTCAGCTACAAAAAATGAAGCAAAACAAAGCAAAAAACAAACAAAATCCCAACCGAAAAGAAACAAACAAACAAAAAAGCATTGTGGAATCTATATAAAACAATTATTTAGCATGTGTGGAAAACTGTTTTACTACTTGTCATAACTAATTCTTGACAACCTCCTACTTAACAGATGGTCAAATTTGGTAACAGAAAGTAATCTGTAAAAACTATGTAAAAAATTCTGTGTCATGCTCTATTAAGAAATTTAAGAATTCAGCTGGACAATTGTGAGAGCGTTGCAAGTGAGAGCCTAGGGTAATGCAAATAAAAATAATGGTAAAACAGCTAGAGTTTGTTAACCAGCTGGTTGATAGATAAGCAATAGTATGTGAAGGCCCATATAATTGCACAGATTCCCTACAAGTTTCTGTAGTAACTTCGAATTCAGTAAAAACAAAATGTACTTATGTGAGTGAAGAAACTGGTCTTGATAAGCAGTGCTACTTAACACACAGATGAGAGAGGGAAAAAAATCATCACCTTGCCCATTTTCTTGAGGTTTGTTTTTCTTCCAAAATTCGATCTCTCGCTGCAGTTCCTCTAGTTAACATCAAAGAACAGTAAAGTGAATTTTTAAATCAATTGCAGGTATATAATTAGAAATAGCCATAGTCCCTCCACCAACCCAAACAGTTCCCAAAACCAAACGAGAAACTTACGTTCTCGAAGTCCAGGCACCAACTTAAATATAATTTCCTCTAAGGTGTTATCCAGCCTTTCAGAGGGAAAAAATACATTTCACATTAAATGGAAACTAGCATTTCAAGTACTTTTAGTGTTTAAATAACAAAAACTTTTGAAAAATAAAATGAGTTGCATTTTTCTGGTAAATAATAAATCCTGTCAAGGCCAACTGATTTTAGCTTGAGAGACAACATGCATTAAAGCTTATCTCAACCACCTCCTAAATGGATTTATCATAGAAATAACTACAGAATTTATTTTTTAATGTATTAAGATAAGAATGTAATGAAAGAGAAAAGCATTATATTCTAAAATTTTTATTTTTTTAAATCTGTATTACATGCAAACAGTAGTGTTACTAGAAGGAACAGACTGGAAAAGTAGCATCCAATTTTAAGGTCCAGCTCATGAGTAGTAAGCATGAAAATTATAAACTCCATTATCATATTAAGTGTTGAAGTGCTTTGGTAATAAGCCTGTTACGAAAAACTGAACAGACTATTCCCTACTTACCACACCACAGACAAACCAATCTTGGCAGGATAAAGAAGACCACAGTGCATCCATGCTGCTCTGACTTGACAGTTCTCAGTACCCAGCATAATTAATTTGAACTATTTAAATCTGCCATGAATTGTAAACCAGAAGACAGTACAGGCATGTCCTCTGATACCCTGACATTAGTGCCAGAACTAGTTATTACAGCCCCTTCCAGTGTACTCACTACAGTTATCCTTGCTGCTGAAGCTAAAATACGTTTTTTTCTTTTTCTATGAATTTCACTGAAATTTCTGAGTTTTCTCTTCTATACATTTCATTTATCATCTGCTTTCTCGTTCTGCTTCCTCTCCTAGTCTCTTATCCTTCAGCTTCCTCTGGCTTTCATTCTGTTTCCTTTTCCTTCCTCTCCTTTGCCCTTTACGTTCTCTCTTGTCAACAGAAATTCCCATTGCCCACAGCCTAAACAAAAACTCATGACAAAATAAAATACTAAGTAATACAGAGAAACTAAGTACCTTGATATTCAGAATCTTTTAAATTGCCTTGTTTTTTTCATCTCAATAACAATATATTTCTTTATATATATATTTGAAAATACACATGTGTACATGGTATTAATAATACACTATAGGCCTGTTAAAAAAACCCTAGCTGTTCTGTCATTTGTTCACTAACAGTTGCAAAGCAGGAGTAAGACTGAATGTTTTGATTGTTGAGGAATGCCTACAATCCGTATAAATTGATAACAATTATCTTAAAATAAATATATGAGTATTCAAGGTTATTCCCACAGAATTTTTACTTGTACTTCAAAGTTTACAACTAGACCCATTACCCAACCATCAAATTCTGAGACTAGATCCCTGTGGTATCCATCAGTAGATACAGTCACACCACAGGAATATTCATGTTTCAGCTACAACCACAATCCATTTTTAATTGCTTCTTAAGAGGACAACAACCACAACAACAAAAATTCAGCAAATGAAACATATCTCCCATAAAACAAAGCAGCACAGAGAGCACTTTCTCTCTGATAAGAAGGAAATTTAAATTGTAGGATGTCTGATAGATTTGATCTTGATTGATCAAATTGATTGTTTGATTTCTGACAGATGACAATGTAGGTCTACCTTTCCAGATGGTGCATCTTGTAGCCTCCTCTGTCAGTAACTAAGGTAACTACATGGTACTGCTTTCTGTGAGGTTTCCACAACAGAGAACTGGGAACTTGGGAACATGGATTAGAAATGGAATTCATTTCACACTGTAAGAAAGCTCCAACCTTCATAATTTCCTCATTAAAAGAAATGAAATAAGGACTTCAAAGGGAACATCACTACCTTAATTAAAAATCCCTCTGTTCTTCAGGATGGTATAATACATGCTGGTTTTCTTTCATTTATTTTTGAAAATTCCCATTTAACACTTTCTAATTTATTCAATGGCCCAAAACAAAAGTCACTGGTAATGCTAAAATAGCAAAAAACTCGGTATACTTTGCAAATCTACAATGCTAGAAGCAAGAAGTGGCTTCCCACTCTAGTCAATGACTTAATTTTCTTCTAAAAACTAAACAAAACAATCTTCTTTCTTTATAGAGGATAAATAGTAACCAATACTCTGACAAGGGGTAGAAAAAAAAAAGTCCCATCTGATCTTTAAATGCAGGGAAACTAAAACTTTAGGGAAAAAATGAAACAAGATTCTCAATTTCAGATGCATCTTTCAGTGTTCCCATAATCCACACATGTAAGCACTCTGACATAAAGATTTGTATTTCCGTGACTCACATCAAACCCATGCCAAAATGAAACCACCTGAAAAAGGTGGTCTCAGTGATTTACTATGATACTTCCTGTTAATCCTGAAACAAGAACATTGATATTTTAGAGACACCTCTTTCCATTCCCACAGCTTCCAACCATCTTCCAAATCTCCAAACCAGAACATATAGAAAGAAACAAGCATTTCTGTCAGCTTAGTATAGCTCCTTTTTTCACCTCTCCTATAATACTGAATGAGTTACAAAATCAACACTCTCTGATAATTATCAGCAAATGGGAACCAAACTAAGACTATTGCTCAGGAAAACTTGCATGCACAGGTGTATGCTAGCAAAGGGAAAAGAAGTCTGCCTTTGTGGCATTATCAACACAGACCCTATTGAGTACTGATGATGCAGAATTCTGCTAAATCAGTAAAAGGAACTCTTAAAATTTAACACTCTTCCTATATTTTCATTTTAGAGCTCAATGTTGGATTTCAGACTTAGTCTTGTAGTTACAACAGACCCTAAGTGCTGCCAACTGAGAGATACATGTATAAAGCTCACATAGTTATGAAGTTACTCAGAACTGAGTTTAGAAGTAGTTTATAAAGCTTATCTGAGAGATCTCAGTTAAAACTACTAAGTGGTGTTCAACAGTATTTCTCAGAAAATGACTGCATTCTTTAGCAATGATGGGGCTGATGTCCATGGTCAGAGCGTAAGACTTGTATTAAGTTATGCAGGCAACATCCCACAAACATTATTACATTGCAAGGCTCACGTGCTCTTCTGATTATTAGTTTAGCAAATATTTAAAGTTGGTTCATAAAATACAACCAGGAAACTACTAACTATATGCAGTTTCTTGGCAAAGAGACCAAATGACTCGAAAAGGAATTTCAGGAAATAATTGCATAGAAAATTGCTATTCCCACATTTCTGGCTTGTGCTCTCAACTTTCCTCACCCATCTATAATTTCCTGCTCAAAGGACAGTATTTGTTTACTAAACATCTACTACATGTTTCAGAAAATGCATTTTTGACCTCATATGAAGTGGTCCTATCAGAATAAAAGAAATATTTCTAAATGCTTTTGTTCTCAGCTTGTTAGTAGCCTATAGCATATTCTGTTGACTCACACAGCACCTCAGAAACTGACAGGAAATCAGAAAAAATAATCTACATAAACCTGCTCAGCCCCACCCTTCCAAAAAATATTCAGATGACAACAACTTAGGCCAAGAATATCCTTTACGGTTGCTGAATTCAATCTCTCTCAGTCACCCTCTTGGTACATAACAGAAGTTTGGGAATGGTTATGTGCACATGGATCTGTCAAAAATCGAAGCAGTGTATGACAAATTGTAACAAAACCAATGACACTGGGAAATTATACCAAGCCTAGTAAATTCCAGATGTAATTTTTACATTGATGTAAGAATAAGTCCTCCTAAGTTCACAACAGTATTACAGTAAGAGTGGGGGATGGTGTGGATCACTTGGGAGTGAGGGCAGGGTGTGCCTTCATCACTGCAGGAAAAAATGAAGTTCTTCCACTTATGATGACATTTTTTGATTTTTCTGTCTTATCAGACATCTATCTTCTTTTTTCAACATAACATCACTAAAAGTGAATCCAGAATTGCATGAAAAATAATTGTTTTTAAAAAGGTGTGCTCATATAATATAAAAAAATCTCAAAAATTGTATTTTTAATGTAAAAACCATTTTCATTAGTGTCTTTTCATTAATCTTACAGCATATTTCAATTCAGATTAGTAGGCTTATACCCTGAAAAACATTGTTTTTAACATGATTCATTTTCTATATGTTGCTCTAAAAAGAAAAAGTTGCCATGAGGTTTGGAATGCCCTAAATAATTTAAAAAGAACCCTCTAAAATTTAACTTCATGTAAGGAATAAAAGGTGCCTAGTTCATTTATTTGTTTAATAGAGATATTAATTTTTTTTTAACTTGTACAATATAAGCACTATTTCTGTGTCTTTCCCTTATGTTTCCTCCTTTTACTATATCTGAAAAAAAATAAATTTAGAACGTAGTGGGAGCTGAGAACATGACAAGCTATATGACTTAGAACAGTTAATGTATGCATTATACAAATAAGGAAAACAATTATTTCCCTTTTAGGATAAAGACATTAAGATATTTTTGTTGTTGTTGTTCTTACATTTCAGCAAATGTTGTGAAATAGATTCTTACCTTAACATTTCTAGTGGATTGGTCTCATGCACTTGGTTGCCACACCTGGGACAGTCATTGCTGTCTTCAAAGTGTTGAACTATACAAGTCTTACAAACTAAGACAGAGAAGGAAAAAAAAAAAAGGAAAAAAATGCACTTAGACAAAATCTAAATAATATTGTTCAAGTGTGACCTAATGATATCTGGTAGCTACTTCATGAATCAGAAATAAAAGACCATTGTCTTAAGGTAAATAATTACAATCTATCTTATCCCCTTCTTGTTCCTCCAAACCATAGTTAATTTTGCCCTGTTGAAACACCAAGGTCAGCAGCACAGTTTGGACAAGCACTGTTTTAAATGATGAGATATTTTTGCTACTTAGAATTCTCCCAGTGTCATAACAGGCAAAGCCATAGCCTGTACCACCTCAGAGAACAGGTTCTCAGGTGTCTGCTGGGGAACTTCAGCCAGCAGAGCCCACCATCACCTCAGCTGATGGGAAAATGACTTACACACATCACTTCTTTCAGTAAGTATTTAAACCAGTATTTTCAGCTGCAAGCAACATTAGTTGCTTGCAGCTGAAAATACTGGTTTAAATACTTATTGTAAGAGAAAAGGTCACAGAAATTGTACACAGGTTCAACATGTTTCCTTTTTGTCACAGTGCTTTTCAAAGCAATGACAGAATGTACACTCAACATTTAATATTTTAATCTTATAATGAAAAATCAGGATCAGGACCATGGCAAGTATCAATAAACCCAAACCAACAACGTGAATTTAAAAACCAATCGACTGAAAGTAAACTAAACAAGGTGCTATACTACTGTTGCTTCCAAATGATTAATTAAAGACTGTAAATTTTAATGTCATTAATAATGGAAGCCAAGCTGATGAGAACAAATATGCCTGCTATTATTACTGCACAACAATGTTCTGGATGGAGATAAACTCTACCCTCATCTTATTATTAATTCACCTACACTGAAATAAGAACTGCAAATTCATCAGTAAATGGACTGAAAAAATAAATGGACTGCTGTGTTGCAATATGCTTTCTGCTGAAACACTGTAATTTTTTCATCAATTACTTAAAGAAGTATGAACATCTCTAAACAAGTTGGTAAATCCTAATTATAAGACAATTCTAAGAATCTTGAACTTCTTTTAACAAACAAAGCCTGTATTTGTCTTTGCCTTAGAACGTTCAGAAGTGTTATATCAGCTGACACTGATAATGCACACACATTAAACCTCCACGTAGGTGTTTCTTCCAACTGCTTTGAATCACTAACTTAAAGACATTAACTTCACAGCCCAAGTTTCTCAAGGACTTGTAAAATAGCTCTTCTATCAGTTGAGCTTTTCAGCTGCAGCACCTGATAGCTCATAATCCTGGTATCTATATTGTGCTGAACACCCTGCCTCTGTCAGGAGAAAGTGTACGGGTTAGTGGTGGGTGATGACAACACTGATGAACCACTGGGTTAAGAGTCATCAGCTGTCTCAGAACTGTCATTAGTTGGAAATCCCAGTTTAAAGAGTGTGGGAGGAAAAGGGCTGAGGAGCAAATATGTTGATGAAATTGTGAAGTCTAACACAGATGTAAATTACTGTCATTTGGAAATTCAGCTGAAAGTCACTGAGGTAAGTAACAGAAAGGTTTGGCTTACTCTAGACCTTTTCTAACCTGACCTCATAGAAACTGAGCTTAAAGATAACTCTTTTCCAATAGAGTTTCATCTGCTAACTCCTATAATAAAGGAGTCTTTAAAATAGTCTTTATTTTTTTGGTAAGCCTTCTGTCTGGTATAAAGAGCAGCATCTCTATGGAGTCTTTCTAGCCTGACACCAAGTTAAAAGGATAGAGAATAAACAAAGTGGAAAAAATTGTATAAATGTAACTGGAACTGGTCAATATTAATTTTGGAATTGATAAGCTCCACCCCTAACCTTCTCTTTTTTGGAAAATGTCCAGGCTGGATGAGGCTCTGAGCAACATGAACTAGTGGAGGGTGTCCCTGCCCATGGGAGGAGGGTCAGAACTAAGGGTCTATTCCAGCCCAAACCATTCTATGAATTGCTTTTTGCAACAGAGACTCAGAGAATTAGCACAAAAAATTCTTGAAAAGGAGAAGGGGCTTCAATACCAGAGTGAATTGGTTTATTTTCTGTAAGCAATAGAATTAGCCTCCTTCTGAAAGAATTTCTTTGCATTTTAGGAAAACTTTCTGAAATTCTTGAGAGAATTTAATTCCCTTTCCTTGCTCTCAGAATTTCTGCTCTGCTCATGTCAGAGAAGTTCTTGAAGTCTGTGATGAGATAACACTGTTCTTACTGCATTGATTTGTCTTGTAAAGATATTTTACATTAGGGCTTCCTAGGATTTTTGTTTGTTTTCCAAACTAAAGGCAAATAAGGCCTATCTGAGCTATAGCTTTCATTTACATCTAGAAGAAATCTGAAATTATTACTATTCAGAAGAATTGCATGCCATGGGATCAATAACTAATACACTTATTTAAGTCAGATAATTGACTCCATAAAACCTCCCAAACACTAAACACTGCTAAACATAAAGCATGCTAATATCCACAATAATGTAACTTGAAAAAATATTTATAATATAAAGCAATCTATGGAAAGGAACTGAAGTCGTAAGTCAGAATATATTTTTGTGCTCTCTTTTTATCTTTTGTTTTTGAGAGGAGATGACACTCTTGGAAGGCATGCATGGTCCAAGAAAGGACCTAATGATTAATGAAGAGCTTCATTCCCAGTGTAGGAAAGGTCTTTGAGTAGAACATATACAGAGAAGCCATCATAAGGAACCAAGAACCTTATTCCAGTCCTATATGGATGTTTCTCTGTGCCAATAAACACACAGATCTGGATCATGGGTTTGTACAGCCAGCTCAATACCATAAAAGCTCCTTGAAACTGTAAATCAATACTGAAGTAATCTAAAACAACTTCTGCTTTTTCTCATGTGGAGCTATGGTGCTATGAGGATTTGCTGACCAAAACTAAATGTGATTTACCAACAGGAATATAAGGGTAAAAAATATATATAAATTCTAGCATGCAAGCATAATGAACTGATACATGATACTCCTTGTGGGATCATCAACCAATATTTTCCTATATGATAGGTATAATTGTCCTCTGTTACTCTCAATGTAAAACACTGAACATTTTTCAAAGCCTATCTCTTTGCAGTTTCAGAAAATGGGATGAAGTCTAAATATTAGGTGAAAAAGGTAAGCAAAAAGGGAATCCTTAAACATAATTAAACGACAAAGATAGTTAATTCACCACCTTAGGGAAACAACCAAACTCCAAACCAAAATGCTTTAATGCTTCCAGTACAGATTAACAAAATAACAATGTTTCATTTGCTTTACTGTAGGTCATGGTAGGGCAGCAAACAGGCAAAAGAAAACTGCTTAACCAAAATGTACAGTTTGCAGAACTTTGAGGTATATGCTACACAAGCCAGTGAAATGAGAGCCTGAATTTCATAGTTGTACGATGACACTTCAGATGAGACACAATAAAAGTTAAACTCACATAAGATGACTTTCTACAGCTGATAAAAGTACTTGTGTGACATATGCTAACTGGCTGGCAACCATAACAATGCTGTTTTCCAATACAGAGATATCTGGTTCACACATTCTTTCAGATCTTTGTAATCAGATGAAAAACACAGAAGTGCCAAGACTGCTGTATGTCACAAACAAACAAAAAAAGTACATATCTTACGAATATCTACATACATATGTATCCCTCCAGGTTACTGTTTAAATGTTGATTAATGAGGTACCTAAATAAAACTTCATATAGCATTTTTTTAAATAAAGTATTCTACAAGATAAAGTTTAATTAGTTAATTGTGATACAAATTCTTTGTCAGACCCCATCCTTCGAATTCTTCCAAGGATCTCCTCTCTCAAAGTTAATCACTCTGATTTCAGAGAGCAAAGGAAGAGCACAGGATATGCACAGCTAGTGGAACATCAAACCCATCTAGTAGAACATCAAACCCATTCACTGATGGCACAGAGGTGTAACAAGTCATTTGGTATGTTTACTGAAGTATTTAATTACCTACCCTAAGCCTGCTTTAAAAGCACTTACTTTTAGGGAAAGTGTTTGCTTAAAAACAGGACAGAAAACTTCAATTCACTTAACCACCCTTTTCAGAAACCATACGAAGTGGGACTACTCCTCTCTTAATTACAATTACCAGACACAGTCACACTGGATTCTCTTCTGTTAAAAGGGAGAGAGAATTTCAGTATGTGATAACCAAGAAAGACTTCCTGTGTTGAAAACTAAAAAATAACACTTAGGCCCTTGCTACATGCCAGTGACTGAAGTTTCTGCAGGAGAAGGAGTCTGAAGGCAGCTCAGCTTGCTTGTCTGAGGGTGAGAAATTTTGCTGCAGTGAAGTTTTTCGGGATCTTCTGTTGACAGCACAGGTTTTTAGCAAAATCTGAAAACCACTCTAGTTGAAAGATTATTTGATATTGAAAATTATATCTCTGCAGGGAAGGACATTTCTGAAAATTCCTAGACTGCCTTGGTTGGCAATCTCTTAACACAAATATTAATGCACCTTTTGATCTCCTGTTCATAAACAGGGAAAAGCTGGGGATGAATACAGCCACAGAGAGCAGATTGCCTTGAGGTGAGTTGAGGGTCTTGAGGAAGGATACACACTTAAACAGCACAGTTGGGACTCTGAAATTCAGGAGATGGGACTTTAGCTTGTTTAAACAACTGCTCATCAGATTACCCAGGGAAGACTATCATTGGTAAGACACTTAGGAGAGCTGGCTGAGCTATACAGTCCACTGTACGGGGAATTTTGTCAGAACTGCTTAGTGCATAAGAGTTGCTTAGTGTACATGGTTCCTAATTAATATGCAAAAGTAGATTATGTTAGAAATGGAAACAAGAATGGGAAAAAAAGGATATAAAATCACTATTCTAGCACTTAGAGACAAAAGTAGGAAAGCCAAGGCCCAGACATAGCTAAAACTGATGAGAGTCATAAAGTGATTGTGTAAGTATGCTAGTAGCTGAAGGAAGCTTAGACAAAATGTGCCTGTTAATGAATGAGGGAAACAACTCAGGAACAGCTTATACAGAAAGGTTTGAAGTCCTCAGTATCTTTTGGCCTTGGTCTTCACAGGCAGCACGTGATCCCAGATCTCCCTGCATACCAGGTTCATTTGGGAAGGAGAGGGATGATCAACAGCCAAGGAGGAGCTGGTTAAAGCTTACTGAGAAAGACTGGATGTATTTAAATCTACAGGCCAGGTAGGATTCACAAAGATGAAAGCTTATTGCCATAATCAGGGTGATTATGAGAGGTACCCAATGGCTAGAAAGGTGTAGTGTGTCATGGCCACCTTTGATAAAGAGGGGAAGGATGACCAAGGGAAGTACAGCTGAACAGCCTCCTCTAGCTCACTGGGAAGGTGGCAGATTACATCATGTCCCTTGGAGTCAATTTCTGACTTTGTGAGGGACAAAAATGTAATCAGGAAGTGGCAATAGCAATTTGCCAAAAGCAAATCATGCTATAGGCTGGCAGGTGATGTAATAAAAGCTTGTAGCATTTGAACAGCAGTTACAGGAGTGACGGAACCCATCTTCTTGGGAGTGGCAAATAGTATCACAAGGAGCAATGGCCATATGTTGACATTTGGCAGGACAATCAGAAAAACTAGATAAAGCCTGTAGCACTGGAAATGGTTATTAAGAGAGGCTGTGGAGACTCCATGCTTATAAATTCAAATGTCAACTACACAGAGACATGGCTTGACCTGGTAGAGTGTTGGCAACTAACCTGCCTCCTGCATGAAGTTGGCCTAGACAACATCCAGATGTTTGTTGAAGTTTTCAACCAACATTTCTACGATTGTGTAAACAGTCTGTTATTTTTTAAGATACTAAAGAATGTTCTTGAGGAAAGTTTATTTTGCAAATTTTGTAAGTGCACACTGTACTAAACAACGGAGTGACTCAGGAGACAGATGATGGGACATGCCCTTTAGCTCACATCCAGCCTGCTTCCATCAATAGTTCTTAAACATCCTTGACAACTGTGTAACAGACTAGAAAAAAAGATCTCAGTCCATAAGAAAAAACCATTCTGTTGGAAGTAGCAAAAAAGAAATGAAGTACTGGATTTGCAGAATAAGTAACTTTGCAGTAACATAACCATTTCCTTTCCAACAGAGATAGGAAAGTTTGCACTTCTGGTACCCAAGTTGTGCTTAGGTTTCCCAGCAAATAGTGGAGTTATCTGCCCAACATTTTCAAAAGCCCCATCAGAAACATATCTTACTGAAAAGGCACTCATTTCTCGGAGCAGAACTTCACTTAATATTTTCCAGCAATACAGAATATGCAAATTAACTGCTAATTCCCTGCTTTGGTTACTACTGATCACATTAGTTCCCCTATGATCACTGGAGAACATGTCAATACATGCTTTTCATCTTGTCCAGAGTAATACATTGTACTCACAGTATCTAATGAATTTATGCTGCTTCTTCAACCATTAATATCTGCAGATTTTGATCATTTGTACAACACTGTTTTCAATTATGGCAAATACTAAGTACAAGACAAATACCAAAGGACAGTTAAAATCATTGTATTCTGTAATATCTGTTTGGACAATACTGAAGAATCATACCTGTATGGTACCATACCTGTATTTGAAAAGAAAAAATTTAAAAAATTAAATATTTTCTACAAGATAACAGAATACCTTCCTGAATTCTGCCATCACCTTTTCATTTGCATACATAAGTTTTCCATGTCATCACTTTTTTCAAGTTTTTCGTTTTCCTTTCCATCATTGGAAGCTTTGTATTTTGGCAAATGTAACTAGACTTTGCTTTAAACCAACATCACTGTCTTTCCTGCATTTCTACTTAATGACCCAAACATGTGGCAGTTTTTTGGTGAGGACATCTCTGTAACTGTATGGCAGCTCAGTAAAATTCACGTGCTCTAACCGGGGAACTAGGCAGTAACAGAGCTGGCTCAGTGAAGAGCTCACAAACTACAAAAGAACAAAAGAAGCAGATGCTGCTGAGAAGAGAATGCGCCTTCTGCCATTATTGTTTTGCAATAGGAGCAAAAGTAAATAAAAAAATAAATTATATACACAAAAAGATACCACAATAAAAACATTTTTTCTTAAATCTGATTTCTGATGCAACTATTTTCCCCTAACCTCAACCTTTTAAAAGTTACTAATGTTCATTAAGCTTCAATCATAAAAAATTAGCTAATACTGGAATTTTTCTATTGTTTCTTTAAAGGGAAAGAGAATTTAATAATATATTAACCTCTCTAATAAATTTACCTCTGTTAAGTACCTTAGTCTTTTCCTGATTCTTTGTCACTGTTTTCCCTCTGTATCCAATAAAGGATGAGGATTCTCCTTAGCACTCCTTTTCTTGATAAAGTATTTATAGAAACATTTTTAATTGTCTATTATGGCAGTAGCTAGATTAAGTTCTGGTTGGCCTTTGACCATTCTAATTTTCTCTCTTCATAATTTCATGGTATCCTTGCATTCTTTCCAGGTTGACTGCCCCTTCTTCCAAATTCATAAACTCTACTTTTCTTACTAAGTTCCAGACAAGGCTTTCTGTACAGCCAAGATGGTCACCGTCCCTGGCAGCTCATCTTTCTGCACATGGGGACAACCTGCTCCTGTGCCTTCAGGAGTTCCTTCTTAAAGCACATCCAGCCTTCCTGGACTCTTCTGCACTTCAGGACTGCCTCCCAAGGGACTCCGTCAAATCTGCCCTCTAGAAGTTCAGGGAAGTGGTTCTGCTAAATGCCCTCCTTACTTCTCCAAGAATTGAAAACCATCTTTTTGTGTTGCTGTGCCCAAAGATGTCCTCCAACTGTCACATCACCCACCAGTCCTTCTCTGTTTGCTAACAGCAGGTAAAGCAGGGCATCACTCACCAACTATGTCAAGAAGTTATGCTCCACCCACTCCAGGAACCTCCTAGACCGTCTTCTCTCTGCTATTTCCAGTAGGCATCTGGTAGGTTGAAGTATTCCTCTAGGACAAGTGACTAGTGACTGTGAGACTACCCTGAGCTGCTTCCTGAATGTTTCATCTGCCTCTTTATTCTGGTTGGGTGATCTGTAACAGACTCCCACCATGGTACCTGCCTTGTTGGCCATCCCCCCAGTTCTCACCCATGGACACTCAACTCTATCAATGTTATCACTCAACTCTAGACACTCAAAACACTCCCTAACACACCATGCTACCCCACCAGTTCTCCTTCCTTGCCTATCCCTTCTGAAGAGTTTTATAGCCATCCACTGCATCTCTCCATGTTTCCCACCATGTCTCTATGACGGCCACTAGTTTTCCTGCTGCACAGCGGCTTCCATTGTTTTAATTCTCTGTGTGTTTCATACAGTAGGGATGTAACATGAAATTGTAAAAATTATTAGTGAAGACAATAACAACTGCAAGAACAACACTGCACAGAAATGACAGGAAATGCCAAGACAAGACTTTTAACTGATATTTATTAAAGGTTTAAAAATGGGAAATCTTCCAGAAGACATACAATTCCTCTTAGTCTTCTTTTAGAAGACTTTAAATGTTATTTGGAAAGATGTCAAATTCTAAAGGAGGTCCAGTGAAACTATTATTCAGAAATAAATGTTAAAAAAGCAAGCACGTAAATAAACTTGTAAGTAAGCTTGAAAGTAAGATGACAGAAATTCATACATGCCAATGTTTTAAATGTAGTAGGAGCAGAAGACAAGCAACTTTTTCTGAGACAGTTTCATTGAAAGAGATCTATGCTCTAAGTAAATATTTTGCCACCTTTCAAGTATTTCTTTGCACTGTGCCATGGAACACATTAGAGAGATATGGGCCAGTACTGACCAAACTAGTGTATCCATCATACACACTGCCAAGAGATGCATTAGTTTAAGTTTCAAGCATGGTTATATTATCAAAAGAGCACACCTGTGCTCACCTGTGATCAGACAGGCCACAGTGATATAAGTTTGGTGTTAGAGCCAGCACAATCACCACTAGCCCAGGGCAAACAAAAGGGTCTCTGTACTCTGCCAAGTGTCCAGCAGAGCTGACACATCCTCACAGTATGAGTGAGGTTGGAAGGAACACCAGTGGTCCAACCTCTCCTGCTCAAGCAGGGTCATCCCAGAGGACATGGCACAGAATTGCATCCAGACTGCTCTTGAATATCACCAATGAGGGAGCCTCCACATCCTCTCTGGGCAATGTGTTCCAGAGCTTGGTCACCCACATAGGAAAGAAGATCTTCCTCATGCTCAGGTGGAACGCCCTGCGCATCAGTTTCTGCCCATTGCCTCTTGTTCTATTGGCTGGCATCAGCAATAGAGCCTGGCTGGATTTACACACCTCAATGAGATTCCCTCTCAGCCACCTCTTCTTGAGCCTGAACAGGCCCAGCTCCCTCAGCCTTTCCTTGTAAGAGAGGTTCTCCAGATCCTTGATCAACTTAGTACTCTCTGCTGGACCTGCTCCAGGAGCTCTGTATCTCTCTTGTACTGTGGAGCACAGAACTGCACACAGTTCAAGATAACCCAGACTGCAAACCAGTGCTCAGGAAACTCCAGAAGAGAGTGGATTAATTCAGAATATTTAATGTAAAAATTCACTAAACAAAAACAAGCACAGTGGTCATATTAAACACATTAACACTTCAAAATACATAATTTATGAAGGAGGAACTATTTTGCCAAGTACTACTTACAGGTATGGAGGCACTCCGTTACTGTAGTTGGCTTGATGAGATAGCCTTTACAGATATAGCAGGTGATATGAGGATTGAAATCTTTCACCAAGTGCTTCCTCTGAGTAGCCATTCGTGGAGCGGGAAATGCAGGCAGAGTGCTTGGGGCCAGAGAAGCGAGTCTGAGAAGCGTCGATCTCCACAGTTCACAAGAGCTGCGGTGCTGCTCTGTGCAACTGGACTTCTCCAGGCATTTGATCTTAAAACCGCAGGTCTCACTGAGACATGGCTCATAACTCCTGCTCCTGTGCCGGGCGAGTCATCTTCCTACCTGTAACACACGTGGAAAAAGAGAGCTATGTGAACCCGGCCGGACAGCGGCGATGCCCCGGAGGAGCAGTGTCGCCATGAACTTGGCAGCGGCACGGGGCTGTAATTTACATAACAGCGGCCGCCGTGCGCTGGCAGCCGAGGTCCAAGGCCGCGCCCCCCGCCCCGCCGCGCTCCGGCCGCGGGCGGGACGGGCTCGGGGCCGCGGTGACAGGTGCAGGGGCCGCGGCCGCGCCGCCGCCCGCCGGCACGGCCCGCCCCGCCCCGCCGGGCCCGCAGGCCGCGCCGGGCCCCGCGGGGAGCAGCCCCCCCGCCGCCCCGGCCCCGCGGGACCGCGGCCGGAGAGGGCGGCGGCCGCCCGGCTCTGCCCCCGCTCGCCCGACTCCCGTCCCTCCCCTCCCGCACCTGCGGCGCCTCCCGGCCCCCGCCGCGGCCCCGGCCATACCTGGCGCAGCCCCGCGGCCTCGGGCGGGCGCCCGGCGAAAGAGAAAGGGAAACGCCGTGCGCCTCCCCCGCTCGGAGCGCTCCCTCCTCCCCGCCGGGCTGCCGCGGCCGGTCCCGGGGCGGGCGGGACGGGCGCGCAGGCGCTGCTCCCGGCCGAGCCCCGCTGCGCCACAGCCCGCAGCGCCGCTCGGGGCGGCAGCGGCCGGAGCCCCGCGAGGCTCCGCACCGCACTCCGGACGGGAGCGGGGCGGCGGCGCTGCCGGCCCCAGGTGAGCACAGCAGCGGCGCCCGGCCCGCGCCCCCGGCTCGGCACACACCCGCTGGGGCACCGGCGCCGTTTCTTAAAAAGAGCTTCAGCTTCTGCCCGTGGAAGGGTGGAAATTAAACCTGTTTCTCCAACCCGCAAACACTAAACACTGCACGAAGTTAGCCCAAATCCCGTGAAAATACGTGTGCTTTCCTCGAACCGGGACCAACTAGCCAACGGCTTAGCACGAGTAAAAGCTGTCTCCGTGGCTCAGTGCATCTGCTTTTTAGTCCCCCTAGTCACAGAAATCCATCACATCACCAGGTAATTCTCCATAAAACTAATGCTGCCAGAATTTTCCAATTACACTATTTCTAGAAAATTTCTTTTATACTGTTTTTAACAATAATGACAGAAACATAAGGAGATATTTCCTGTATCAGCTGCAATACCACCACATTACCTGTGACTGTTTTAGGTCTTTACTCTTCTGTTCTGCATTTTGAAATAAATGCTCATTTTGCAGTTGCCCTCCAGTGCACTTTTACCTTTCATCCGTGTGTAAGTGCTGCAACAGCAGAAGGCTTTAATAACTTTGGCCTGTTTCTGCCACCCAGTCCTACTGCTGTAATATTTACCAGGCAATAGATCTCCATTTACCTCAATTCAATGGCTAGTCTGAGTCAGGTGCATCAAAAACTGTTACAAAGTTACAGTGCAATGATGAATCCATGATAAACCAGACACAGAACAATTCAACAGAATCTGAATGATTCTTCCTGATAAAATGTTCATCTTATATGAAATTATTTGTCCACAACACGAACAACAGTATATAGCTAAAACTCTTTTGAAGCAGCATAGAATCATAGAGTATCCTGAGTTGGAAGGAACCCACAAGGATCATCAAAGTCCAACTCCTGTCCCTGCACAGGAACATCCCTGAGTCGCACCATGTGCTGGAAAGCATTGTCTAGCTGCTTTTTCAACTCAGGCTTGGTGCTGTGACCACTTTCCTGAGGATCCTATTGCAGTGCCCAACTACTCTCTTGGTGAAGAACCTTTTCTTAATATCCAACTTAAACCTCTCCTGACACAGCTTCAGGCCATTTCCTCAGGTTCTGTCACTGGTCACCACAAAGAAGGGATCAGTGTCTGCCCCAGTGCTCCCCCTCATGAGGAAGATGCAGACTCTATGAAGTTTCCCATCAGTCTCCAGGCAGAACAAGCCAAGTGACCTGAGCCACCTGCTCTTCATAAGGCTTCCCCTCTAGGCCCCCACCATCTCCATAGCCCTCCTTTGGACACTCACTAACAGCATTAGATCTTTATTACATCGAGGAGCCCCAGCACTCAGGGTGAGGCTGCACCAGTGCAGAGCAGAATGGGCCAGCCACCTGCTCTGACTTGGCCTGATGCACCCCAGGATCCAGTATAGTTTAACAGAGTTGTGTTTTGATGGTTTAAACCTTCTACTGTTAACTGTTGTTGGCAGTTTTTTACCACAAAGCACACACTGACAAAGTCACAGGCTAAAGAACACTAAACAGAGAAAGAGATAACAAAAATTATATACTTCTCATGGGAATATTTTCATTAGTCACATCCAGTTGGTTTAGTAAAAGTTGACTTATTTCAGAATGTGTATAAGAATAGCCCTGCTCAAATGTAGTTTGATTATTACAGCATTATTAAAATTACATACATGCAAACCCAAGCAACTGCTGATGCTTTCCTGGCTGTTTCCAAATCACTGCATCTGGTAAGACTTTTTTTAAAACTGAAGTGTATTCTAAGTGAGATTTCATAGCATAGTTTATCAAGTGTCCCGTTTGAAAAAAAAAAAAAAAAAGAACCTAACATTTTCTAAATGAATTAATCTGCTAGGCTGATATATTTACAAAGTAATGGATGCACAGTAAATTCAAGCACATTTAAAACCTAGTTATGTCATTTATTACTATACTGTATAGGCCATGCAGTAATGCTCACACAGCAGTTGGGATACTTGCAAACATACAGAACTGGTATTGATTCCCATAAGTCATACCCAAGTCCCTCTTTAAGGACAAGCAGTCCCATGCCAGGTAAGTGATAGTGTACATGACAAATTCTTGCCTCATCTCTCCACAGTGCAGGAACTCAGTCCTGCTGGTACCAAGTTGTATTTATGAGATGCTGACTGAAGGTGATGAAAGCTGAGGCTTTCAGCACCTTTCCAGACCACAACATAAAGAGAAAACGAGAAGCAGCACAGAAGAAGCTCTCATTTCATTATCAGAGGAAAGTGGATCTTTAAATACTTACGCTTTATATCATCAGGAAGCAAATTATGTTAATAAATGCTTATGAATTAATTATAAATTCAAAGATAGCTAACTCCTAGCATCGCATGCAACAGGTTTATTTAAAAATATAGGTCCATGTAAGTGATACGAGCATTTTGATCTACTTATAGCAGTTCAAAGGTAACAAGAATAGAGTTTGAATCAAACAAGGCAGTCATTTCATATTATGAAAGAAACAGAATTAAGAAATGAACTGAACTCATCAGAGTAAATACATGTCATGTGTTAGTTCTCCTGCAAATATTTTCCCACCTCATCTGGGTTCTGAATTTGTTCTTGGGAAAAGTCCCAGGCTATTGGATCGGAAAATTCCTCTAGGGTCTGGCCCATTTTCTCCCATTCCCCACAGCAGGATTTTCCATGCCTGAGTCCATGGCTGGGTGAGGTGTCTCCTCAATCCCTCTGGACATCTCAGCCCTCACTCTAGACACTGACAGAACAGATTTAAAGGAGAAGAAGGAGAGGTAAGGCTGGGAAGCCTCATCCCCAGCTCCTCCTCTCAGTTACTAATAACCCCCCCAAACAGGCTATGGAAGCTAGGATGGAGATTAGGATGGATAAACAACAGACCATACATATTTTGAACAAACTCCAGTACCTTTGTGAACTCTCTAGTCACCATAATCATAGTCACCACACCAGCAAAATAGCAATCTTAATCTGTGTCCCTCTTCTGTAAAAGCTATGTGTTAGGGACAAAATTGGAGGTATCTGTGGGTAAGAAAACAAACCTAGGGACCAGAAAGCTATTATTACTGAACAGGCCCAGGGACCAGAGAGACATCAGTGCCTCAAGCCAGAGACACTATAAATTCAAGCAGCATGACTACTGACTGCTTTATCCCAATACAGAGTAAGTAAAATGAAAATGCAATTAGTACAAGTTTTTTTCCCACTTTCTCCAGCCCCACGTTGGGTGCCAAAATATTTGTCCTGGTTTGAGACAAATTTGGGAGAAAATGTCTGAAAGGTGTCTCCTCTGAAAAGGCAGATTCCAGCAGCCCCTCTCCCAACTGGTTCATGAGAAAATCTCCTTGGAGAAAATTGAAAAACTCTGTTTGTTTAACAAGCAAAGTATTCATAAGCATGGAAACATGAATAATACTAAACAATAAAACCTCTTGCTGTTCTGAAGAGATGGCAAATTCAGAGAGCCCTCTGTGGGTGTGGCTCAGCTCTCTCTCATTCTCTCCAGGGCTCTGGCCTGACATCCAGCCTCAATGCACCTTGGGGGCCCCCTGGGTGACTGTCCTGGTGTTCCGGACCAGAGAAAAGCTGAGCAGTTCCAGAAAAAAGCCACCATCCCAGGAAAAACTTTCTTGTCTCAGCTCACAGATGAGAAACTAGCTTAAAAAGCAAAGGAAAGCTGTCCCCCCTCTATCTGTGCTGCAGACAACATGCCAAGAGAAAGGAATCCAGGGGAGGAAGTGAAGCTTCTGCAGACAAAACTGCGCGCCACTGCTTCTCCCTCCCTTGGCTCTCAGATCCAGTCTTAAGGGCACAGAACTCAGGATCTGCCATAAGCATTGTGGGGGACACAATACAGTACCAAGAAGTCACCCTAAGACACATGGTATGAGAGAGACACTGATTACAGCCCTCAAATGAGTGATGAAAATACAACTGCTCTCGTTTTTCTGTGTTTCCTAAATTTTTGACTTTCTCATCAACTTAGTGTTACTCAACAGTTCTCAGTGTCCTCTAACATGGTGATTACTTTTTTAAAAAAGCCAAGTCCTTTTTCACATATATGAGCTTTCCTAACACATAGAAAATAAATGCTGCTTTCTAAGCATTATCATCCGTGAGGAGTCGTTTCTTGAAATCCCTAAAGAACTACTGTATCACCCTGATGTGAAACAGAGTAATTACTTACATTTAATATGAATAAAATGTATCTTTTTAAAGGAACAGCCAGGACACACAAGAACTTATGAACTCCAAGAAGCTCCCAAGTAAATTTCAGAGACAAAATAAATTTATTGGTCAATAAAGCCAAATTCTCAGCAAAATTTGAAATGAGTGAATTATTCCAACTTTGCAGGAAGATCCACACTGCTACAATGTTACATCCTTATCCAGCGACTCTGGAGTCTGTTTCTGGGCAAGTCTCCAACTTGTATTTTGTAGATGGAAGAATTACTGGGGCACATCTGAACTAAGAAACTAACAAAAAATCCCTAGTTCTCTTGACAGAAATTGTGCAGCAATCTGAATGGCATTTAGAGAGAAACACCCTCACCAGTACTGACCTTCACTGGATACATATTCTCTAGACATGTGATGGAAATGCCATACTACAGCTTTTAAAAACTTGAAAACTTCACGGAATTCCTTAGGTTGGAAGACATCTCTTGAGATCATCTAATCCAAGCTGTCTGCTCAAGCAGTCAAGCAGGGTCAGCTAAAGAGGTCATCCAGGACTGTATCCAGCTGGGTTTTGAGCACTTCCACAGATATGGGGCTGTACACACACTCTGGGAAATCTGTTTCAGCTTTGATCAACATCATAGTAAAAAAAAAAAAATAATAATAAAAATAATAATAATAAAAAAATTCTTGTTATCAGACAGCATTTAATGTGTTCCAATTTGTACCCATTACCTCTTTTCCTCTCAGTGGGCACTACTGAAACGAGTTTGACTTCTTCATCTTCATTCCCTCCCATCAAGCAATTATATATGCTAAAAAGATCCCCCGGAGACACTTTTTTTTTCCCAACTGAGCAGTCCCCAAACTCTCAACCTCTCCTTATATGGACAATGCTCCAATACCTTAAACATCTTTGGGGCCCTGTGGGCCCCTGACACTTGCCTCATATCCTTCTTGTTCTGAGAACTGGACCCAGCACTCAATCAGTTTTGTACCACAGAGAGGAAGATCAACCCCCCTCAAACTGCAGGCAACTTACTTAAAATTACTGCATATTTACTCAGGTAGGAAGAAGAGATCACATATAAATAACCACCTGGAACCTCTTATTTCCAGTGCTAAATTCCCAATCAAGTAGAACATTATCTAGAAGAGAACACTAAATGAGTGGGCAGGACCTTTGGACATCATCTGGTCTAATGCCTTTGCTCAAAGCAGGTCTAATGTTAAAGTTAATTCAGATTAATCAGGGGTTCATCCAAAGAAAGTCTGCGTATATGTAAGGATGGCAATTATACAACCTCTCTAGGCAACTTGTCTCAACCCCTGACTATCCTCATTGTGAATTAATTTATTTAGGTCCAGTTGGAATTTTCCTTGCTCCATCTTGTATACTTTCTCACATATATGAATAATTTACTAGCAGCAAGTAAACTTAACTCTTACTGCGATTATCCAAGTCATTGTCATAATTTTGGGATCATGTGACATGTTTCTTTGCTTTTTAGGCAAATAGTAATAGCACTGTTTATCATATAAAAATAGTAATATGCTCAGTATGAAAACTGCCTTTGATTTGATAGGAAACAATAGGAATCAGGCTATTCTTATCCCCATTGGTTACTCATGAAAATCATCAGCAGTGAGGTTTTGCATTTCTACCATGAGGGTTTTTCTTCATCCTTACTGAGCTCTCTATAAGAAGCCATATATTACCATTTAATAGCACTTCTGGGATATATATAGCATTTCTTAATGCTTACTCTTCTTTTATAGCCTAAAGTAAAGTAGCAAAGCAGGCTGCAAAATGCCAACATCTGTATTATTAGGCCATTGACAAATGCCTAAACAAGAAAAATGCGTTCAAGAAACACTTCAAGAGAAAGGTAAAATTGTGTCACACAGTGTTCCAACTGTGCTGAACTAAATTCCAGGAACTTTTAAAAAGTAAGAGAAATTGTAAAGTAAGTTCCTACAGACTACAATAATTGGCTGCTAGTAAAGAAGAGAGAATCAAATAAGTGACTCCAGCAAGGAAAAGAGGAGCAGATCTGTATTGTTACACATTTCCTTAGTGCACTAAAATACTGGTCAGCCATAGCACACACTCTCTGTTCCCAGCTAGGGAAACAGAAAACAAGAAACAAGGTCATAGCAATGGGAGAGGGAGATTGCCAGTGCAAGGAAAAAAAAAATCATAACTCTGAAACAAAATTGACTAGAAATTGTCGCAAGCATGAAGGAGCCAATTTAACTTTAGTCACTTGTATGCAGACGTTGAAGGGAAAAAATACCTGGTTTAGAACGTTTTATTAGCTGACCATTAAACATACTGAGTGAAGATCTTGTGACCAGTTTGACATACCTCCCTGGAAACACCAAATTTAAGAACTGTGATTATAGTCTTCAGAGGTATTGCAAGTTTAAAAACAACAACCTGTCTCAGCAGAATCCAAACTTTTCAGCTAAAAGCAGCTGTAGATTTAAGAATTAAGTGTGATGGGCGTATTTTTAAAAGGTATTTTCCTTCTTTTTTTTTATTATTATGTCACTCTTCTGGATTTTTATTTTGAAGAATAGTTTGAATAGGCATGATTACATGTATCAGACACAAACATATCCAGAAACTTCCTGGAGGAAGTGAGACAAACTTAGAAAATTTTACAGACCAAAGGGTCTGTTCAGTTACCCCAGTGTCCAATGTGTGAACTGTGATCATCTGTTGCTCTCTGGTTTGTTTGTGCCACAACAGTTGAGTTGTTGGGGTTTGTTTTTGTTGGTTTTTTTTTTTTTTTTTCATAGGTGATTGATTTTTTGGTGAAGTGGCATTAGCCTTTGAAGCATCACAGACTACTCACAGGGAGTGATGCAATGGCAGGAGGTTTACAATATATACAACCAAGATGCTTCTGTGCCTCCATTTGCCTCTGTGCTTGGTTAAAAACCAGTGATCTGTGCTGGAGTTAGGATCTCTGGGCAACTAAAATACTGGTAGTGTCCTCAACCTCTCCTGGTTTTATCTCATGGCACGCTAACTTCCATGCACCTTGGCCTGCTGTGCTACATCTCCTTCACCTTTATAGAGGGTATTGGAAAAAAACGCTTTGTGGTTCTTAGTACGTTCTGTAGGCTGCAGTGGAGCAGGCATTATTTCAGAGTTGACTGATTGTGGAGAACCACAGGGCATGACCAAAGCAGTCTTTTACAGTCCTATGCTTTGTACAAATTTCTAGCAATTCTTTGTAAGTACAGAATCTAGCAAGTCTGTGTAAATGACTTAAGAACAAGTAATGGTGGTGTGCTTTGGTAACTTCTTAAAGAAGATGCATAACTTGAAACAGTTACCTTGGTTCCTAATCAGGTGTTCTCTCTGCACCACAAACATCTTGCATCATCAGAATTACATTTTTCATCTCCAGCCATGTACTTCACTTCTACTGAAGATTTCCTTAGACTGTCTCTGAATTAATGGAAATCCCACTTTTGTTGCCATTTCTATTATTATATAATCTCCAGTACATCTTAACTACTTTACCCATTGCTATCTGATTATATGCTTCTGCCAGTTCAGTTTCCTTTTACACTGCTCTCTACAATAGTATCACCTGTTGATTCTGAGGCTTTTCCAGAGAAAATCTGCTCTGCAATTAATGCTACTTCAAGTCTCCCTGCTACTCCACAATGGAAAAAAAGGTAAATCAATCAGTGATACTCAGAGCTACATTATCAGAAAAATTCCAGTGGTGTACTCATGCACAGAGCAGCCTGATACAGCTGTTGTTGGCATGGGCAAGAGCATGTCTCCTCCACAGACTTTCAGGATATGTAGGTCATAAAGCAAACACTTTGCCAATTCAATGTATGTATCCTTCCAGGGGCAAAGCATTTCTATAACAGTATGAACATATGTTTCAAATTCGCTAATCAAGTCACAATGTAGTCTATGCTTTTTCACAAGACATCCTAATGGCTACTTGCTATAATTCTATTACTCTTTAAAAAATCCTTGTTTCTGCCAGTAATATATATCCACTTCCATTCTATATTGCATTGTACTCATATATTATATAAAAAGACCTGTTACAGAAAATATTTTCCACTCTTTTTTCCCCTCAAATTATCAAAGCCAGTTACATCAACATATACAGCTCAGCTAAACAATAATGTGAAGTCTTCAAATAGTTTTATAGAGTTTCATCTCTCAATTTCCATGAAATTAAGAGACAAATGAAAACAATGAAAACAAACTGTAAGAAGCCTCTAGTGACTCCTACTAAAATTGTTACTAACAGATTTTGTTTCTTACAGTTGAAAACTGGCAGGAATGCAAATCAAACTGTATCACACATGTCAAACAGCTTCACAATTATGCAATCAAATTGTGCTGCAAATTAAAAACAAGACTTGCTACTAGATCTTAAGTCAAAACAAATTTAAAGCATCAATAAGCTCAGCAAAAGCAATCCTCAACAAATCTACTCATGTCTGTTATGATGGCAGAACCAGAAAACAGAAAGGCTTGAAAGGAAATAGAAAGGTAGCAACCAAATTACCTCATCTTTTACAAGACAAATTAATGACATTCACAGTGTCATACGGAGTTAGCTACTCTACTTCAATTGATTTTCAACAGGAGCTCTGTTTCCAGCTCTCTCAAGAATAAAACCTTTAACTTAATAACACAACATTGGGTGGATTCCATTTCATTTGAACTGCATAGGAACTGTCACTTTGTCAGCCCATTAAAACAGTCAGCTTCGTTGGAGAAAACCCAACGCAGATACCTGTGAATTTGATTTTAAATTTTAAAACAGAGAATGTTTCTTCTGAATAAACGAAGAGAAAACAGGGGGCAGACCAAGATACCAAACTTCACATCCTCCTATGATCTTCTCTGACTGCAATTTAACATATATATGTATATAGAGAGTCAAGGGCTGTGCAGCAACATGTTCCATGTGATCCTGTCCATCCAATCACATGACTATAGTCACTGTGGAATTTGGCCTACTGAGTTAAATAAAAACTTTCCATAAGGAAAAGCAAAAATAAAACCCCTTTAGGTATTTTAGACGTTTTTAACAGTTCACATTAACAAATGAGAGTCACTGCATATAATAGTTCACTGAAAGCATTATCTTGAAATTCTAGTAATTTTTATCCACTATACTAATGATAACAATTAAGCAAAACTGATACATTTAGTTGATTCTTCATGGGAATAACGTGCTAGTTTTGAAGAGAGACAAACTCAGGATTCTAGCCAGAACCTATTCTCAAGTGAGCAATCAGCCCATAACTTGGCATCATCTGCAGGTTCTGCAGTGAATTAGCTTAGGAAGTTGACTGCTGGTTTGCCCAACCTTACTTCCATGACTGCATGAAACCAAAGAAGTTTGCATAAAAGGTGTCAGCGTCTGACATTATCATCACTGAGTCTTCTAAAGAAGAGATGTAAAAAATAATTCTCAAGTATGTAAAATAAGTTTGATATTGTTTTTGTAATTACAAAATCCTGGCCTTCAGACTCTGCCTGCATGTAAACAGCACATTCTTGGTTTATGTGCATTTAATCAGAATGAACATAAAATCAACCAAAAACTGTGAGACCACATTTACCACCTCTGCATCTTGAACTTCCTCTTGTAGTACGTGGAAGTCTGGATTCAGCACAGTGCTAATGAGATCCTGTGGCTTTTAGCTGTAGCAGTTCGGCCTCCCCATTTTTAGGGTTCTCGACAGAGCAGGGCTGAGTCTTTCTCAGAATACAAAGAATATACAGGACCCTGCTTTTACAAAATTGTACTGTCTGCTGAAGCTCATTTTCACATTTTGAACTTGTCCAGTCTCATCAACTAGACATAATTGTGGACTACTTAGCTACAAAATTCTGTAGGAAGAAAATGTCGGTGAGCAATGTAGCTAATACTTCAGATAAAATGTTTTTGAGTCCAAAATGGATTCTTCAGCATATCAGTACAGGCAAAGCCCTTCTAGAGATCAAGATGTTTGAATACGCCAAAATAATATTTGTTTTGGTCCTTAAATATAGAATGGCACTTAATGAAAACATCTGACAAATGTACAAAATGGATCATTGTATTAAGAATCTTGTTTTGTGTATAGAAAAACAGCTCTTCATTTCCTCCTCACAAAGAATCACAATCTTGCTTAAACCACTACATTCCCCTGCAGGGATATCTATACTTAAACGGCAGGTTAAGTGTATTTATGTTATATCTTTAGGCCTGGATTGTATAAACAATCTTACCTTGCTTCACTGGGCATGCCCAGAGTCCACTCAAGCCTACAGTCCTCGTTAAAATTGTGACTATCAACTTCCATCAAGCTTTAGCCTGGAAGTCCATGCAGGAATGTGCAGATATATGTAAGAGTCACCTCCTTACATCTCACAAAGGTGTACAAAATCAGCAGAGAGCATGCATCATTCTTTACTATTGTTTCATATCTCACTACTATTTCTAATCTGTATTGCAAGAGTTCCAAATTCTGTAGTGACTGTCAAACACTAAGAGATTCTATGAGATGAGATCTATCACAGCTATAATAGCTCAGCTTCAGATTGCCAGTTGCCTTTTCAGTGTATCAACACACTTGAAAAAGCACAAACATACCCTAAACATTTTTACTTGCAAAATTTTTCACATTTTGTAATGAACTGAGCTCCCATAAATGTTAAATACATTTCAAGAATGGTTTTCTAAAGCAAATGATAAACTGTGCTAAAGATATCCAATATCTGACCTTTCTACATTACTACAATCTGTACACATTTCACTGAGTTTTTTTAGATGTGACTATTTTCTTCAGTGCTGTAATAACTTTAGGTTCTAGAGGTATAAAGCTAGAAGGATTAATCTATCAATTTATATGGCAAACCTCCCAAATCTAATATCCTTGGGAAGCTTTTAAGAATAAAAGGTGTAATACTCTTAAAATTATTTCCCTTTATCATAAATGCATAAATGGGAATATGAAATTTTGACACGGAATTTGGCTTATGAGAACTTGTTGATACAAGTAACACATAGTCTGCTCCTATCATCATCCTGCTGTCTATTTAATAATTCACATTTAAATACAAGACCTCAGTTGCCACTGCTCAGCAGGAATAAAATTAAGGCGATTTACATTTTTCCTGCTGAGAAATCTGGAATTCTGTCAGGTGTTTTATCCTGTGTCTTTTAAACTTGTCAGAAACACTGGTGCCATCATAACCCTCTATCAGTTGGGAACTAAAATATGTATTTGGGGGCTGTGTCTTCCATTATGTATCAACTTACCAAATTCATGACAGAAACCATCGTTACAAAATATATCTAAAACAGATAATTTCAAACACAGCCTAGCAATTCACAGTTTTACCTGATATATTTAAAATTTATTGTTAAATGTTCTTAATAGCATCTGTTTTTCTTAACATTTGTACCAGTGAAGCAATACCTTTCCCTTGCCCTTTTCCTTATGTACCAGTGAATAGTAAAAAAACCTCAAGAAAACAGTCAAGATGAGGTACTGAAACTGCTTTTCTATAATCTTATTTTATGTTAATGTCCCTCAGTCAATAAGTATAAGCTAATGAATTTCAGTAGAGAGGTTCTATAACACTCCTGAAAACTAATGCTTTTGGTACAAATAATGCAGTGCTAACAAAACCAAATAACAAAGATAGCCAAAAAGAAGAGAAATGGAAAGCATACTGGTTTGTATGACTGATCCAGTTTGATAGACTGCATCCAGTCACTTTTTTGAAGAAGGAAAAAGTAACTCCATAGTTTGTCTGGATTTTAGGAACACCTGTCCAAATCTTTACGTACAACTTTCACTCAGTAAAAATCAATTTTACTGTTTGTTGGATCAAACATTCTTGCTATGAACATGACCTCTCAATGGTGTTATTGTGCAAACCAGTGTCACTGATGTAAACAGGAGCCAATTTAAATGGCACTTAGTGGCCAAAGAACAATAAACTTGTAACCACTTACAAGTATACTGTAATTTATTTAGCAGAGACAAAAGGCGATGGAGATCTCTACTTCTTTGATAAGTGTCTTTTTTCAAAAGGCAGAACACAGAAACATTAGTCAGAGAAGAAGCAAATATTTACTATTAAAAAGTGAAAGTACATGCCATTCTTAGCACATAATTTTCTCCCCTCTGTTTATGTTTTTATCTTACAAAGGGCTTGAATAGTCACTAAGGTGATTAAGAGATTGGAGCTTCTGTCATACGAGAAGAGGCTGAGAGAACTGAGGTTGTTTAGCCTTGCTCAGAGCAGGTTCTTAGCAAACTACCTGATGGGGGAAGTAAGTAAGACAGAGCAAGAGACCTCTCAGTATTTTCCAGTGACAGGACAAGAGGCAAAAAACAACAAACTGAAGCACAGGAAATCCCATCTCAACATTTGGAAAAGAAATCTAATGTGAGGGTGAACAAATGTAGAATCTATCTACACAAGGACAAAGAGAGAGAGAGAGCTGGGAGCATTTAGCCTGCAGGAAAGAAGGGTAAGGGGAGACCTTAGCATCTGAAAATTCTTGATGGAGGAAGGAGTAAAAAAGACTGAGAGAGTCTTCTCAGTGCCCAGTGAAACGACAAGAGGCAATGGACACATACTGAAACATGGGAAATTCCACTTAAACATCAGAAATTGGTGATTTTTTCTGTGAGGTTGTTGGAACACTGGAATTGTTTGTCCAGTGGAGCCTTCAACACTGAAGACTTTCAAAACTGAATAAGGTCATGAGCAGTCTCCTCTATTGATCGCACTCTAAGTAGAGGAGGTGGAATACATGAGCATTCCAACCTCAATGATTCAGGGATTCTGTGAAATAATAACCAGAATTACTCAATAGGTCAGGGATATGTTCAATTCATGCAGTTTTAGGCTCCCTGCAAACAGCAAGTGTATAAAGTGTTAGTCACCCCAGCTGAGTCTGACCCGTATCAGAGGTGAATGCCATGGTGAGTGCTGGGGTCAGGTCTCACACCATGACATTGGTCTCTCCTGAGACCAATGGTTACTAGGGACACACCCAAGCCTGCACTGGCTCTGTCACCTCCTTGTCTATGTTATCCTTTGGGATCCACTATGCTGAGCATCATGTCAACTAAATAAAAGCCACTGGCTTCTCCTAAAAATCAGTACAGATTGGTGTCAGATTGCACAGCAGCTTTGTGTCCATTCCCATTTGCTCCATGACATGTCTAAAAATTTAAATCATGAAAAAGCTACTAATTTAATGACAAAGCAACCATCATAGCAACCTTCCTGGAATAGTGCATAACAGCAACAGTCCTGTTAAACTGGGTTAATGGCTGATTTACAAGGCCCAAATCCCCTCGTTTTTCCCTTTGTTCAAGTTTTTCTATTTCTCATCTCCCTTCTGCATTCCCCTGCTTCTGTGGGTTGCTACATTTCTTAGAGGCACCAAATTTTAACTCAAAATCTGATGAACAAATTTAGCTTCCAGAGAAATAATTTCAAAATAGTATAGCTTTGGGGTAGAGATGTTATTCCATGTTATTTATGTAACAGGAGTCTAAATTCTTCTCTAAGAGGAAAACTCAACAATCTCAAATTGCAGATGATATCCTTTCACAGTACAGAACTCTACTCAATCGACTAAGTTTTATATTCAGTTCACTACTTGACTTTAGAACACTTACAACCCAATTGTCTTAGAGGAGGATGCCATTTCAGAAGTGGGTAATTCAGGCTGGAAACAGGCTCTCTGATAGGTGTGATTCAGGATGAGAATGAGGGTAGCCAAATCGAAGGTCCAGGCTATGTATTATCACAATCAAATTCTAGGGAAATTTGGGAAAACTCTATGGACTCAAGCTTTAATTCTGTCTATTTTTTGCCTTTCTGAAAGCACCAAGGAAATCATACACCTTGGGATTTCTGGGGCAACTGTCAACTAGTATTCCCCAGTAAAAGAGCTCTGTTGAGCAAGATAGCCTCAGAGGTGTGCCTTTTGCTCTTCTGTGCATAAAGGAAGAGTCTGTGTATTATGGGGCAGAAATGCCAAGGGAAGACAGAGGATGGAAAATTGTTGCCTCTACAAGAAAATCAGAAGAAAATCTAAAGGTTGACTGCAGTATTTAGTAAAGGAGTAGGACAAAAGCTGTTAAAAAGAAAACAAATTGTTTTTTGGAAGGTAAAAGCAGATCCATTTTTTGAACTAGCTAACCCCATTAGTAACAGAAGTGAACAGATATATCAGCATAATCTTGTCACACAAGGTGCAGGGCAGGCTGGGTCCCATTTACTGAAACACCTGACAGTATTTTTATTGGTATTTAACAGAACTGACTAAATTACATTTAGGACAAATATACCCAAATATATCCATTCAGCTAATACCTTCAGCTGCAGTGGAAACATAACCTTTTGAGAGTCCATCTGCTCTAAAAAGTCTCCAACATAAACTGTGTTAAGAAAAGGATGTATCACTGAGCCTGTTTTACATACAGACTAAAATATTTCTAGCTGTTTCCTAATGAATTTTTGATGTCAGCAACACAGGAAGACATGACTGCCTAGGAATTAAACCTCCAACACTCAAATTCCAATACAATGTGTTAATCACAACATTAGTCTTCATCTGAATGGTAATTTGACATGCATTTAAACCAGACAGCTAATCTCTGAGGTGAGAGATTCTATTTAAAAAAAAATAGCCATACTGAACACTTAGCCTACATTTTGCCTCATACTGCTATTGATACCAGCTCCTGAAAATAGTCAGGATATTGGCAGATAGTTTTAGAACAGGATTGGTAAAAAATTAAGAGTTAAGTCTCAAATTTTCAGCATATGGAGGCAAGAAAAACATTTTGCAGGATAAAATACTCAAAGATAAAAACCTGGATTCTTCAGAGCTTCATGCCTTATATAGTATGTGTCTGTGTATTTATAGATACAAAATTTTACACGCTTTGACTGAAACAGAGCTTTGTGTTTTAATTGCATTTTTAAATTTGGTTTTAAGAAAGAGCAAATGATCACTTAAGATGGCAAAAATTCAGACCCATCAACTCATCTTTCTTTTTCATATTAAAAAACACCTCATGAACATGAATATTGCTGTTTACACAGCCTAGTCCCACACAGAAAAAATTACCATCATGACTTCCTGAAACAAGTTATCTTTATGTCTCTATGATGTATTTAAATGTATTTTTACTGTGATGAAGAGATTGTTTTTTAATACACATCTAGAGCTGATATAGTGTTTTACAGCTATACATGACTTATTAAAAAGGAAATAAAAATGCACAGTTATGCTCATTTACAAAGCAGCAGTTAATATTAATAATCACTGAAACAGAAATACTGTCTCATTTTATGCTTGTAATTAACTGAAAGTATTTTTGGTTGGAAATAGAAGAATGCTGTTACAGATTCACTCCACAGTGAGGTTTAAATATAATATCTCCATCATTGCACTGTTTGCAGCATGGTTAAAAATATGCTTGTAAACTACTCTCATTCCACGCATGCACAAGTACCACAATCTTCCAATAACCAGGGGTGAAGACATCAAATAAAGGATACCACCAGTGTCCACAGTGCACTGATAACTGGGAGAACAAAGTGTCACTCCTCCTAACTCCTGTAATTCTTATGT
This sequence comes from Phylloscopus whistleri, assembly GCA_017589585.1. Taxonomy (NCBI): domain Eukaryota; kingdom Metazoa; phylum Chordata; class Aves; order Passeriformes; family Phylloscopidae; genus Phylloscopus; species Phylloscopus whistleri. The sequence goes on from JADMLD010001286.1 coordinate 464,881, forward strand.
GAGAAAATTCCAGTGCATTATCTAATACAAGTCTGCTGGAACCTTGTGGACTATTTAGAACTGAAGTGGTCCTCTGGTCTACTGCTCTGTGGCACTTCTCAATCCTAAGGCCACAAAAATGGCATTATAGTCCCAAGGGTGTTTTGTTATGTTTGCTCAGGTTGTGATCACTGCACAGGCAGAAACTGCTCATTTGAGACTGCCAAATTTCTGTTCTTTTTCTAGTCCCTTCCTTACACTTCCCAAACCCAGGATGGTTAGACACTGTAAGCACCTTCTATTCTGTCTAAAGTACTTCAAATACTTCATAAGCACTCATAAGCAAACTCTCTGCTTCACAGTGGAGTCTGACTCACTTCACCAGCATGTGAGCAGAGATGAGGAAGGAATAAAGACTAAAGTTTTCACACAATATTCAAACATTGTTATGTAAAGAAAACTACTCACATGAGGAATGCTAGACTGCGTACAGCCCTATGGACTCTGTGTCAACAAAAATAACCTTTTTTCTCTCTATTCTCAAAACAGCACTGAGAGTAAACCTGCAAAACTCAGTAGATTCCAGCAAAAAATTCAGTTCCACCAGAGACTAATGCCAAATATGATCTTTCAGATCTCATTTCTTTAAAAAAGGAATGCATTATGTTAGACAGAAGTAGGCAGAAACTTAAGATATTTAGTCAAAACATCCAAAAGGCTCCTGCACAAGAAAATTGATACTCTAGTTAGAGAAAGTTGAGGATTATGTAATGCACGCAACTGTATAAGTAGCCTGTTTTCTGCAGTGAAAGGAATGAAACAGACTACATGCTGACCTAAATACAAACTTTTGTCCAAGACAAACACAAATTCTTATTTTTCAATTCTTGAGCAACTTCAGTGGGACACATAAATACGTACCTTGAATATCTTTTATGTGTGGATTTCCTTCTCAGTCTGAGTTAGAAATACTCATCTCCAGCACCATGTGACCTATGAAATGTGTTCAAAAGCACCAAGGTTATCTATAAAATACTGTGTTCCTCTTTCCTGAAAAATGCTTTGCTATTTAGATGCTCTCTATGGCTTTTTATAGCTTAAGTCTCAAATGCTTCCTAAGTCCTCCTGCTAAACAAGTGCTAAACTGGGCCTGGCTAGGAAGAATTAACTTTCTTTCCAGCAGCTCACATGGTCTTTCAGTTACGTGCCCAAAACAGTGCTGACAGCACACGAAGGTTCTACCTTCTGCTGAGCAGTGCTTGGCCAGCACCAAGGCCTTCTCTCCTTCTCACTCCCACCACAGTGAAGACTGGGGGGGTGCAATACACTGGGAGAGGATGCAACCAGGCAGATGATCTGAACCAACTAAGGAGATATTCCGTGCCATGTAACACCACATTCAGTCATAATAACAGGGGGGCTTAGGGGTGTTAGCTGCCATTTCCTTGAAATTGGCTGTTCATCAGTCTTCCTCTGAGATATGGACAGTGATTGCCTTTGCCCCACTTGTTTTCTTTCTTTCAGCTTTCATCTATCCTTACTTTATAAACCTTAAACTTTTTTTTTACCTCAACCCCCAAATTTTCTTACTTCATCTCACAGCGGCTTGGGGTGAGTGAGTGAGCAATCTATGGTGCTTAGCTGCCCACTGGACTTGGCCCACAAAAATAACCTAATAAACAAAATTAGAAATTTCCCACCTTTCTGTTGTGCTGCCTGGTGATGTATGAGTAGGTACTGGGGGTTTATGCACACTTGTGACTAAGCCTGTATTTGTGTTACAAGCAGATATAGGCAGTCCCATTTCTCCATGGCCAGATGCAGATGTGCATGGTGTGACATGACCAACATCTCTGAGGGATGGAAAGAATGCAGGAGTAGGCTGGGTGCCAGATGAAGTACCCAGGCAGCATCCAGCTCAGTTTCTAATTTGCCTATAGGTCAATTAGCATAATCAGAATAATTTTGTGTAACACTATACATTGATTATGAGTTGTCAACATAAATGCTTTCAATGCACTTGCCCCAAACTAAACTCAAAAATTCTATCAAAACACAGCCATGTACTGCACATGCTTCTCACCCAGGGGAGAGGATGTGTGAAACGATTGTGACAGCATTGTTTACTATGCTGCCGGAAGATGTTTCATTTGTATGGTAATAAATACATCATAAGAAGACATACAGATTTATTGCATAATCTCAGACAGATATTTATATCAAGTCATTAAATATTTTTAAGACTGGGAATATACCAGATACAAATGATAGTATTTTTTGGTGTCATCCCACTAAATACCTGTTGCTTTCACTGCATTCATAGAAAGGTACCATTTGTATTACTGAATATTCTTAATGTCCTCTCACTGAGCACTAAAATGCCATATTATAGTAAAAATAAAAAATATTTAGCATTAACTTTTCATACATAGATTTTATGGGTAAAATAGAAATCAAATGTACAGAGTCATCTAAGTTAGAAGTCATTGCAAGCAATTTTCCCTATTGACTTTAAGGGGATTTGAACCTGTGGCTTTTGACTCTTAAAATAAACACTGCATCACTGTCACATATGAAAAATATTATGAATAGTGAAAAACTAGTTTAATCTACTTCTTAGAGAAAACTGAGAATCTCCTAAAGGGGCTTCAAGATTACTGTACATCTGAAGCAAAGCTCTATCTTGCATACCACTGAAATACTGTACAAAGATGGCTTAAAGAACATGGTTATTAATAGGGATATTTATTGATCATAACAAAATATTTATTTTCTGTCAGTGGTATGAAAAAATTGCCACAATGAAGAGAAGGAGCCTTAAAGATAGGAATCCTAACTTCTTATGGTTCCTAAGCATATGTTAGTTTTCTTTACACAACATACACCCTTGTGTTACTGTAGGGAAGCTGGGCATACAATTCCACACAATATTTATTTTCTCTAACCTTATTTTAAAAATAAATATGAGCCACTCAATCGAGTCTGACTTTCTTCCTTCTGAAAGAATTCTGGAACGCTGATCTTGGACCATTCTGCACCTTAGCTAGTTTGTTTTTATTAATGGTTAAAACAACACATCTTTTCTAGGTTTATTTTTAAAGAACATAAAAATATAAATGGAGAAGGGTTTAATACAGAACAAACAGGGAACAGTATTTTTACAGAAAACTTAATGGCTAAGCAGATGTCTAACCTACTTTGAGACCAACATGTTATGCAAATACAGTACACAGCTCTCCCTTGTATCCCAGGGCTATCTTTTGCAGGACTAGTTGTTGCCTTACTTTCCACATACTTTTTGAGTACTACTCATCAAAAAAGAAGATAAAAGAGCATTTAAAGTTTAAATAGTCAGGTATTTTACAAGGGACCATATCATGCCTTTATAAAGTGCTGACAAACCACACTAGATGTGCTGTACTTGAAAATGTCTCACCTGATTAATGCCATCCTGCTGTCTTTTTCTTATAGATGTCCCTCTGTTCTGCTTTTTCTGAATTAGCAATCTGAATTCTGGAGAATTTCAGGTAATTGCACAAAGAACTCTCTGCCAGGACTGTGTGCAATTAAACTTCCAAAAAGTTACAGCAAAGATTGACTGCAGAACCTTCACTGTACTACTTATCAAGTAAAAAAAAAACCCAAAAAACCAAAAAAAAACCAAACAAAACCAAACAAACAAACAAACAAAACAAAAAAAAATCCAAACCAATCATCTAATCTGAGTTGCACTAAAAATATTTTCTCCTGAAGTTCAACAGATTACTTTGACTAAAGCACCCATCTTAATTTTCTATTGTAAAGAGACAATGACTTTTGTAAGTCATTACTAGTTTCAAATGTTAAAATCAAAAATACTTAATAGTAGTCTGAATTAGTCTTTTATTACCTCATTTGCTAAGATACAGTAATTTGATTTTCTTTTAATCAGCTAGACTAAATAATCTGGTGTGAATACAACTTACTTTATCTCAAATGTTTCCATTTAGTTCATGAAAGATAATATCAAGAGATGGCTTGATTACAGTCTGGAAGTGCCACCTTAGCTTTACTTTTACTGAGCTGTGCCCCCAGCCATCCACGATAAAGCATGTGTGCCAAGAACTCCATCATTCTTTTAGGTTTTCTCTATACCACTTTCAAGTTTTCTGCACCCTTCTTGGCATGCAATTGCCAGAATCAAGTTCAGAATGAGTGGTAATCACAGCATTAACAACCACTGAACCAATGTAATTCAACAACTGCTTGATATTCCCCTTGCCCATTCATCTAAGACTACCTTCATTCTTTTGTCTCCCCTTGACACTGGCAGCTGATTATACCATGACCCTTCAAAACTCCCTTAGAAGTCTGTGCTTTGTAAAGGGAAGAATGAGGCACTCTGTAAATAGAACCTACAAATAGTTTCTACATAGTGATTTCTCTTTTGCTATCTATCCTATTCTTCTATTTTATTATCTTAGATCTTAGCTCTGGAATATGCACATGGAAGAGTGTAAGACTTCTGTTTGAACTTGCCTAATGTCAGGGAGCTTAATTACATTTATGTGGAATATATCAATTTTAGAAATACTCCCATGTGACATTTTCTGCTGTTTCTCTCATGAACAACTGAACACTGCAGACTTATTTCTGCAGTTTTAAGTGTGGAAGGAGTTGGTGGACATGAATGCTTAGCCTTTCCCATATACATTTGTTTTCTTTCACCTCCTTTATGAAGCTTTTTTTGATTCTTAATTAAGCTGACTCTAACATTTGATTCAAACTGTAGAAAAATCATGATTATATTACTGTAAGAAAAGTGCCAGATTATGTCTCCATTTCACTTTTACCAAAGCACTGGTTGTTACTCAAGGGTTTGTGTCATCTTGTTAAACTAATATTTTCATTAATTTCTCTTCTCCCTGCTCCCTGCTTCTTTCTTCTGGCTGCCCTGAACACAGAACTAACAAACTTCTTGTAGCAGCACTTCACACCAGCTGAAGTTGGCACTTAGGAACAGTGAGATCATGGCTTGAATTGTAGGGCAGTGGATACTGAGCAGGTGTTTTTATGAAATGGATATGGGCCTGGAGAACATACACAGAGACCTTTCAGTCTTCTGTCCTGCAATTTCAAAGACAAAGGTTTTGAAATTGTACCAGAAAGTTCACCTACATAAGATTAAAAATAATCAAGCCATTTCTCTAGGATTAGGTGACTGATTCCAGTCAGTAAACTTCTGGCCTGACAAGTCTTTACAAAACACAATCCTGGAGATAGTTAAGAGTAAAAAAAAAAAAAAAGTAATTTTAGTGCTACAGAAGTGAAAAAAGAACAATTAAGGTTTTCTAAATTTAAATAAAATTTATTGGGTTTTAACCATCTGATTTTACATGAAATACCCTTTTTCTTGCTTTCTGCAAATTCTCAGATTTAAATTTAGAAATTCTGTAATAAGTATAAAGCATTCAAATTGTGGGCTCTTAAATTAGCAGGAATGTTTGCTAGTGCCTTTAGTGAAAATAGTCAAAAATAGACCAAGGTATTTTCTAGGGGAATAATGATACAGTATTATTTAAATGTGTGCAATATTTCAACCATTTCAGTGTTAAAAAAATGAATTGTCTTTTGATTTTATATTGTGGAGATTGAAGAATGCATCTCAAGTAGTATTTACAAATGGTTTTCCTTCCTACATCTTAAGGAAGAAAAAAATCATACTCAAACCATTTTTACCAGTGGCAAAAATTCTAGCACTAGAAAGTTGACCTGACTTTTTGGCTAGTTTCCATATTAAAAAAAAAAAAATGTTTTCTTACAGATAAGACACTTCATTTGGCTAAAGAATGAAACATATCTTAGTGGATACCACGTACAACAGAGTAGGAGCTATGCTAGTCAGAACCCATTTAAATATAGTTTTTCTAGTAAAAAGTAACTTATGCCTGGCCTGCACAGACTCAGTGGAACTATTTTACATGCTATAATCTATGCTAAGCAAGATTTGTCTTCCAGAGCAGACAGTGACCTGAATTCCAAGGAAAATATTTAGAATTTTGTACCAGAACTTGAACTCTAGATTCTTCTCAACAATCCTTCTGTGATTTCTTTTCAGCATACACAGGTTTCTTCTTATTCCAAAATTTATCTTCTACTTGGATTTCGATCAGTTCTTGTGTTTTTGAAATAGAAGGAACATACAAAGAAAAAGAGACAATGAAGAAATAGACCTCTGAATTTGAAGCCTTGCTAACTCAGAAGTGTTGTGAGAAACGCACAAGCATGAGACCTAAAACCCAAATGACTGTAAGCATAAGCTTACATAGACAGCAACTCCAGCCCCACCCCCACAAACGAAAATATTTAGCACCTACTTGCTTACAGGAATACAACTCTGAAGAAGACTCTTAGTCATGAAGTCCAGTAATGTCTGGTGCAGGTAACTGCAATGCAGTTCACTCCTGCAGGGACATCCTAACTATGAAAGTACTTTAAACTGCTATCTTGCAAAGATCTGATCTACTGCCTTTCCTCTAGAGAAGGAATAGAGCCTAAACATCTCCTCCTGCATCTGTGCATGTTCCGAACAAATAAAAGCACAAGTTGTAAAAGAGTTTTTTTCAAAGTTTTTTTCCTATGTTAGGACCACTCAAAAAAGTTCTGGAGTTCCTGGTCCTATTACATTGATTAATTTTGGTACATAGCGAGACAAGAGCAGCAACTGCACAGTCAGCAGTTGGAATTCCATGCCCTGTTTAACTTAAATGGAATCACTGCTTTCCTTGTATTTGGTATAGGTCCAGAGACTCAGGCCTACAGAGCTGGTGACTTCCAAAGGAATGATGCTCACAGTAACATGACAAAATGAGCAATAATGGAGTATCAGGTTTTTTAGTCACTATTTAAAACACGTGCAGGCCACAAAATACTTAGTTTAGCAGTTCAATTAGCCTGTGAGATGCAACACTTCATGTAACACCACTGTCCAGTATCTGAACAAATGGTCATAATCATTAATGCCAAAGTTCTACCCCTCTTACAGCAACACCACACTGATCTGATCCATCTAACCTACAAACAGCTCCTGCAAAACAAACTTCTGAGGCTTTGCTCAATACAGCATGCTCAGCAATGTTTATGCTTTTCTTACTGGTGGGAAAGTACAGGAACCAACATTTACCTGTCAATTGCCACTTTCAAGCAATGTGAGGGTTTATTGCTGTGAACAATATAAATTTCCATTTAACTGTCAATTGCCACTTTCAAGCAATGTGAGGGTTTATTGCTGTGAACAATATAAATTTCACCTACTCCAATAAGCACAATCAATAACATCCCACTCAGTGATGTATAAGAGAAGGCTCTGCATTGTCCAGGTTCATGGGGCTTCTTTCTATTTCTTCTTATTGTGGGCTTCTTTTTATTGTCCTAAACTTACACTAGATCTTCCCTAAACTCTGCCTTTCTTCATGCAAATTCCATATTCAGAACTCATCCATAGGATCACTATCACAGCTTCCTAAAGAGCACTTCCTTTGTTTTAATAAAGTATTTTTAATTAATCTTGTTTGTTTTAATGACAAGAAAATTTGCAAGATTGTTATACTAGCAGCAAGAGGTGTCTGTGTTGGAAGCTGACTAGAAACCATATTCTAGTCAGGGTTCTGATCAGGGTAACACCTAATGGTGTTACCATGGCACTGAGCCACAGCTAATATACTCTGTCGTTATATTACACTAAATATTAGCAGATATCTTCTTAGTTTCTTCAAGCTCGGGCAGAAGGAGCTTACATCTGCTTAAAAATTGCACAGATTTCCTTTAAGAAATAAAATAGCACTTTGTACTTCCAAGCAGTGCACCCAAGCACATTATGGAAAAATATACCTGTATGACTAATGTCTCTCCCTGAACTCAATTTGTACATTATATTCCTTTGTTTAAATACTCAACTTTTAGACAAACCCAATCTCTTATAAATCTCTGTGAAGCCAAACTCAACAGAATTCCATACCTAAATGAGGCCTACTGAGATCCTTATAACTTCAGTAAAAATTACAGACTTCAAATGAATTGAAGAGAAAAAATCTGTGCCTTTGCACGTATGTGAACTGCAGCACAGGTTTTAATATTATATTTACTACCAAACAAATTAGTATAAAAGACAGTTATGCCTTTTTTTTTTTTTTTTTAGTATTTTACTCCCAGGTGTTTGATTATCACACACAGTTATACCCACTCATTCCTCCAGTATTTCAGTGCTCCCCAAACAGTAATAAAAGAATCTTCTCCTCACCTTATTCAACAAGACAACACTGTAAGCCATAATTTATAGATACAGAAAAGGGAGACATAGAAGTCTAGGAAAGAACTGTTTCAAGTACTCTTTATTTCCAAACACATGATGTTGAAAGGTTCAACTTTTCAGGACACTCTGGACTCAGAAAACAGCTCTGTTTCACATGGTTTCGATTTTACTGGCCATGTCAAAACAAGGGCAAATTTGGCTACATGTGTCTCACAACTGTTAAAAATGAAAGGCCACCTGTGAACCCCTGACCTATATTACCTACCCAGCAAAAAAATAGTAATTTAGTATCCAAGACAGGCAGATACTAGTTCTCCAAGGCAATATTCAACTTCCCTGAGCTGACTATCCTTTGTCTATACCTCTGTGCCCATTCTACACTCGCCTGCAGGTGCCAAGGTGGTACTGGGGAGAAAGCCTTTTAAGAACAGAAGTGAGGAGCACTACAATGGATAAATTATGGTCACACCAACAACCTAAAATAAGACATGTCCTAACATTTTGGCCCTTTAGCTATATTAGAACAGTTTAATTTTTATACTTAACCATTCCCAAAACACAGGAATTCTATTGCTGAGTTTCTATGGCTCCATGCAGTCTAAGCTGTCAGCAGTTTGACTTCTGCACCTGTCAAACAGACTTCACCTTTGTGAATAAACAGAATCAATACCAAGCCAGAAAGCATTGAAGTGAAGAGAGGTTCTTTGCTTGTCCTCTCTGCTGTTCAAGGAGGAACAATGAAAAGGAAAGTCTTACTCAATGACTTGGCTGCAGATACTGTCTTTGGAAAATGTCACAGGCAAACTCTAACCAACCTCACCTAAGAACATATATAAACTTAGATAATTTTTTTAAAGGCTTATACTTAGATCAAACACTTCTATTTTCACAAGAACAGGAAAAAATACATTTATAATACAATAATGAAATCAAATTTGAGGTCCTGGCTTAATGAAAATGTTACCAAAAACATTTTTACACTGGGCAAAGTGACAACCTCTCCCTAATCTTGTTCTTGTAATTATTTAATAACTTATAATTTTATAAGCAATTCAAAGCAAGGTCTATGGTAACTTAAGTAAGTAGAAGGAGTACTTGTGGTTACTCTGTCTACAGGCTTATTCAGTACTGGCATAAAGTCAAGTGGAGAAACTGAAGCTTAAGTTACAGCAGTTTTCATCAGCTAAAGCTAATGTTTCAAACTATTTGTATTTTTATGGATTCCTCCTTTGATTCATGAGAGTCAAGACACTTCCTTTGAAAACATACAGCAAAAATTACATGGTAAGTAGCTACCATCCCTTGTAAGAAATTTCAGTCAGCATATTACCTGTCAGTGTTATCTCATATTACCCATCCACTCCAAAAGATGGACTGTAAATCCAACAGTCCAATGTTTGGCAGATGTTTACAAACGTTCTTTATGTATCAGATATGCTTGAGAAATCTATGTGTAAGACAGCTAGATGGGAGGAGTGGGGAGGGTTCTCTTCTGCCAAGAAAGAATTCAGATGCAGAGTTTCTATCTCATAGCCCAGAACCACAGAACACCAAACTTGCTCCAGCGACTCTTGTCCATGTGACCCAAACACACTGCTACTGCAGAGGTCTAGCAAGCATCCAAGAAAGGAAGACAAGGGATTACCTTCAGTAAATATTTTCTGAACTGTTTTCTTCATGCATGCTGTTCTATTTAGGCTATTCTGTCAACATTACACATATATTAGCAAGACTTCCAGCGCCAGAATTAATCCCCCACTTCTTAGTCCTGTTCACAAAGTCAGATGTGGAAATGAGGGTTCACAGATCTTCTGGATATCAAAAATAACAGACTTAACTGGAGATACTGTCTCTAGTGTATGGTGATACTCCAGCTAAAGCCTTCAGTGTTCTGGTGGGAATTATCTGTTTTCCTTCTGCCCAGGACAGAGCACTACCTCAGAATTTTTACCCATACTGATATCCTCTTTGTTTTATAGGTGATAACCACATTTTTCATCAAATTAGCTACTTAATTGCCATAACTAAATAAACTTACAGCAACTCTTCCAAATTTGGCCTAAACCTATGGCTAGACAAACAACAGAGCTGATCTAACAGACCAGTTGTACCAAAAAGAAGGGGAGCACCACTCTGGAGCTTGTCGATCCATCTCTAAGTCCATTTAATACTCTAGAGCAGCAGAAAACTTTTTCCTAGTTTCTTGATGGTTTAGTTAAACCTAATTTATTTACGGGTTTAATGACTGCCGGGGCTCAGAGGTCATAAACCATAGCAGCAGCACTTCCTTTGTTCTAAGCAGTGGCTGTGGATGTCTTCTGGAACTGCCACCCTGGTTCATTGTTTGCTGCTATTGTTCAAAACCTGAAGAAGGGCTTGTATGCCCAAGTTTGTGTGGTTTTCCCTATTGTACTAGTGGATGTACTAAGAGCTATTATACCTGGAGAAGCCAGATGTTAAAGTAAAGCTCCTCTGTTTCTGAGTCTCACTGGTTTCACCCAGCTTCACAATAAACAAACTGAAAGAGTTTCTCTGCAATTAATGGTAATTTTGAATTGGAGGCTAACCCCATGTAAATTTACATCTTAAATTTTCAGCAATGAATACACAAGAGTTACACATCAATAGTAGATTTTAAATGCTAGCCTGTGTGAGGCACCAACTGTCACTGAGTACATTATTTCAAGCAAATCTATTTGCATTCTCTGATCACTATCCACACAATAAAAAAACCCTCTTGCACTTTTGGTAAATATGTATTTGGGACGAAAGCATAAAAATTTACTTTATTTATGATATATCAAAAGAGTTAAGACAGAAAGCTGAAAAATATTGGTTTGATTAAGCAGCTCTTCAAAATCACTTTGTAAGCAGTAAAAATCTACAGCCAGAATCAACTAAGAATACTTACTCAAAATATCATTTATATCATATAAAGGATCTTTTGTCTCTACAGCTAGTACTGACGATTCTTCAAAAAAGTAAACAACAATTTTAGAAAACCATGAAAGAAAGAAACATCTTTAACTTCATTCAATACACATATTGGCTATTTAAGAGATGATCTTTCATCTGAAAGAAGAACTGCGTTTTCATTATGAAATTAATCAAGAGTCTCATTTCTTACATATTCCATTCTTCTTCTTAAGGAAGGAAATAAATATAATTACACTTGCTTTAATCAATAGTGACACTTTTCTAAGAATCACTCAAGACTTTTATCTCAAGATCAACTACTTTTTTTTTTGTGGCAGAAAGAATTTCTCTCTCTGTCTGATCTGATTGGTAGTAACGAACACTGAAATCAATCTCCAGAATATTTAAATTTTGTATTCCCTTACTTTAAGGTGCTTTTTTCTTATAAACAAAGCCTTTAATAGATGTAACACAATGCAAAAAGTCAGACTGAGTTACAAGGGGTTCCCCAAGAACTTGTATTTCAAAAACTAATCTGCAACAACAGGTGAGCAAAACAAGCATGTAGGGTGGAGTTTGAAAGATGGGAACAAATTGGATGTGAGCGATTTTACAGCAATCACGAACTAGGACTCTCCCTGCTGGTATCAGATTGTACGTACAGATTCAGCTGACAGAAAATAATTCTGTAACGCAGCCATCAACATCATGCATGTAATGAGAATCACAGCCATGAATCAGGAAAATATCACTGTTTACCATTTAGGTCTCACTGCTATTCCTTGCTACATCTCCACTGCATGTTGGGAAGGGTTCTTTATGATAAGAATTACCGTGGAACACAAAGTGGTTTTCCTCCTTGTGGAAGAACCTACACTGAAGTTGAGCAAAGGGGCCTCCAAAGGCATCCTCTGTTTGCAGTGTGGGTACCTGTTCTTCAGCACTCATTGCTCCATCTCCATGTGTGCCCTCTTTAAAACACTTCACCCAACTGCCAGTGAAGACCCCATGTGGGAAGGCAGTTCTTGAACCATTCCAGACTGCAGCAACTTGAGGCTCTCTGTGATGCGCCAGTCAGTGACATGACAGTATCTCAAGGAAGTGAAGATCCCCCCAATAACTGTTATTCTCATCTTTAACCTCTTCGGAGAAAGTAGGTTTTCTTCTCTTTGCCTGGTCAGATCTTTTATGAAAATAGGAGTATGATGGCAAATTAACGGGCTACTTTCTTAATTTCTTTCAACTCTCAAAACAAACATGAATCAATGTCAGACAAAATTATTCCATTACAGCAAAGAAATGACCAACAGTAGTAAATGAACAGTTTGGTCAGCTGTTAGGAAAGCTACAGACATATGCATGAATTTCACTATTAATAACCGAATAAATGGTTTCAGCTTTAGGTAACCAGTCAAAATTATTTGTTTCACATGTAAGAACTGAGAGTGACAGCTATTTGAGACCATAATGCTCACGTAACACTACCTACCTTTCATTCCAGAAGCGGACTACATTTGAAAGTGAACAGTTTTTGTTTTATAAACAATAATCAAGACAAGGACAGCAACGCTTCTATTTGCCACGGACACACATTGAGACAGACACTGTCTGTCACAGCCCAATGGAACTGGCTGCCAGTGCTACACCTGCTCTGCTCATTACGGGCTTCAGTCTCAAAGCCTGTCAAGCTGCTACTTTTCATGGCACTACATCTACTGGAAAAATTTAAAGATAAAAACACAATAATCCGGAAAATAAGCTTCATTGTAAGAAATTTCTAAGGCACTACCCACCATCACCCAAAACAGACAGCTACAACACTGATATAGAATCAACTCTGTTTCTTAATCTTTCTAATATTGAGTCTAATAATAGAAATAAAACTATTTCCCAGACAACTGCAACAAATGTTTTTAACTGAAGATTTGGGCAACAAACAACCCCAAGTTAAGGTGTACTTGGTGCAAAGTTTTCAACAGCTGAAGAAAGGATTCCCCTTTTCAACACCAGCAATATGTCTTTCTACAGAAAAAGATCAGAACTTTGCTTGGAAGAACATATGAAGATGCTGTTGGCACTAGTCTTTCAAAGCAAAGCAAGTAAATATCTTTTTCTTTTAATAAAAGGCAGCGTAAATTTTGATATCTATATCTATCTATCAATTCATCAATAGCTCATGCTAAGAACAATTCGTATGTATCCCCAACATGGCAAAAATCAAGATACGAGGTTCAGACATTTCACTTTTATCTGCATTGCCCTCCACGTTTCTCCAAGTTTTTCTGTGCATCCCACAGTAGTTTGCTTATCAGTGCTAAAAATGGAGCTGCATAGGAACAACTTTAAACCAACTTTTATCTCACTTTATTTTGCATATTCTGCAGGCTTAGAAGTGAAACCTAGAATTTTTCATTTCCACTTTAAATCCTAGAGTGTTCATAAAGCAGGGAAAACCAGCTAGAGCAGAGTGGTAAGTCCACTTTCAGTATTATTTCCTTTACTGCTTTCAGCTGAGGTCTGGGCCACTTACACTGTATATTTTTATCTTCTTCTAAAAGAAATTCAATAAATAAGGATGAATGCTACTTGCTTGTTGAATGAAATGCACAAATAAAACAGTATTTTCCTGGTTGTTAACTTGACCCCCAGCATACCTAAAAGATTCTCTGTTACAGTGCTTTCACTGTCAAGTGCAGTCTTAACTTGCTTAAAAATTTCTGATATGGAGATGTTAAAAGCCATGCAATGAACAGTGAAGTAATACAATTTTCCCACATTTAGCTGCTCCAATCCTCTAATTAATACTATGAGGTGCCAGTGCATAGTTCTAGACAAACAAAAATGATAACATGTCCCCATCAATGACAAACATCCAAAGCAATCCTTTCTGTTCGCATGTGGAGAATGATGAGAAGTACAAAACACAGGCAGTGCAAAAAGGATACCCAATGCCACAGGAAACGAAATAGTTTACTAGCAAGAGATACAAAGACCTTCATATTACACTGCAAAACCAGGTGGTTGTATGTGTGAAGCTACCCCCCGACTAGAAACAGTGACTTCGCTTCTTCATGGTGGCAGGTATGCCAAGAAAAAAAAAAAAAAAAAAAAAGAAAAATTAATCTTGTAAAATTCACAGTCCTGCCTCTGTACAGCAAGAGAAGAATGTGTCCCAAAACTGTGGAGGATGAAAAATCCACTTTGGAAACAAGCTGGAGTTGAAAGACAACTATATACAGGATCCAGACTCTAGCCCATTTAAAACACCAACAGGCAAGAAGACCAGGAACAGAAGTCTATCTAGGTACAACTCCAACATGTTCATTAAATCAACTGGCTTAGCTTTTAAAAATACATATTTATGTATTTTTACTTCAACAGAGACTATTTTTGCTTAACAAAACTAAGCAAAACAAAACTTAGATTAAAAGCATCTGGGATCTCTCTCTGGCTTCGGGGTATGGACAGTGTGTGATGCTACTTTTTAGGTATTATTGTGTAAATTTTATTTTAAATGAATGCAGTTTGAATAACATAGTTACTTGATTCTTACCTTTTACATCCTCCTTTTGACTATTTGGCTAAAATAATGAGTAAGAAGTTGATAACTGAAAGAGGTTACCATTTAACCACTCAGCCAGAAAAACTGCAACTGAATGGTGCAAAACTTTCACAGTTCACAAACCAGCCGCAGGAAACCTGCTAGGTTTCTGAGCATTGTCTATACTTCTGACATGCCATTGCGTGTCAGAAACTGACACCAACCTTTCACTATCTACGGTACCAACTATGCTCCCTCACAGTTGTGTGCGTGTGTATGTGAGATGATTCACTTGCTTTTATTTCAGGGAACTGATGATTCATTCAATCGTCTCCAGATCATAT
This sequence comes from Phylloscopus whistleri, assembly GCA_017589585.1. Classification (NCBI taxonomy): domain Eukaryota; kingdom Metazoa; phylum Chordata; class Aves; order Passeriformes; family Phylloscopidae; genus Phylloscopus; species Phylloscopus whistleri. The sequence continues at coordinate 479,951 of JADMLD010001286.1, forward strand.
TAACGTACTAAATATGCACATAAAGGAAGCAAAAATCAAGTTCTTAAACTTTTTTATGCTCAAATGTTTATTTTTTTTTTTTCTTTGAGAGAGAATAGAAGCAATCAAACATGGGAGACGAAGCAGGACAGGTTACGTTTCTGCTCAAAGGCAAGGTTTGGGGAACACACCCAACCCACGTGTAAAACGAGCAGCCGTATTCCAGCGGCGGACTGCGAGGGGAGGGGAGCTCCGGTCCCCTTCGGGCCGGGGCTGCTGCTCCCTCTGCTCCGCTACCTGGGGCGGGCAAGGCGCGGCGGACCGGTGCGTTCCCCCCTCCGCCACACCGACGGCTTGTGCCTCTCCTCCTCCGGTGACATCTTACATAATAAGCCGAGCTAATCACGCCGGAAGCCAGCCAAACCGCCACGGAGCATCAGCGGGGATAACTACCCGCGGGAGGAGATGCTCGGACCGGCACCCGCTCCTCGCTCACTGCCCGCCCTGGCGCCTTGCTAGAAAAATCCTCTCCGGGGCGGCAGCGGCTCCCGCAGCAGCCGCCAGACGCGGAGCCCTCGCTCGTCCCCCGCCGCGCTGCGCGCCGTCTCCCCAGGAAGCCGCAAGCATCGCGAACGGCATCAGCCTCTCCCGAGCGCCTTCCGCGCTCCCAGCCCCGCCGGATCCAGCCCCGCCGCCCTGCCCGGCCGCCGCCGGCTCCCTCCTCAGCGCCGAATTGGAGGAGAAAGTTACTCGGCGGCGGCTCGGCGTCCGCCGCAGTTCAAGAGCAATGTCACGTTCAACAACTTGTTATGACACATGATCCCCCCCGCACGCATCCGCACCTCGCCGCCGCCTGCACGGCGGCCCCCGGCGGGCCCCTTACCTTCCCCTGCAGAGGCCACGGGCACCCGCGGGCGTGTGCGGGAGTGGGTGCGTGTGGCAGCGCGGGCGGCGCCGGCTGGGCGGGCGGGCGGGGGAGGGGAGGGCGGCGGAGCGGCGGGAACGCGCCTCGCCGGACTTGTCGGCGGGCGGGGGCGGCTGCGGGGCGGCGCGGGGAGCGGCGCGGAGGGGAGCGCGGGGGGCGGAGGAGTTCCCGGGGCTTGTTTACGCATTGCCGCCCGCCCGGTGCAGGCGCTGCACTCTCTGATTGGACACAAACTGGGGCACAGCCCGGCTCGGGCGCTGCCGCCCCGGGGGGCCCCGGCGCCGCTCGGCCGCCGGCGGAGCCCCCGCCGGGCTGCGGAGCTCGGGGCCGCCGGTGCCCCGCGGGCTCCGCCGGCACCCGCCGCCCGCCCGCCCTCAGACGCTGCCCGGCCGCCGCCCCCGCGCATGCCCGGCGCGCCGGCGGGCCCGGGACGCGCATGCGCCCTGCGCGTGCCCGCTGAGGCGGCGGGGCCGGCGCGGAGCCGCTGCCCGGTCGGTGCCAGCGGACCCGGGGCGCTCCCGTTGTCCGCCGGCCTCCAGCGGGGCGGGGCCGGGACCGGGACCGGCGGAGCCGCCCCCGCAGGCGCTGGTTATGTAACCGGGGGCTGTCGCTGGCGGCCCCGCGCCACCGCCCCTGTCAGCGGTAGCGCCCGGGGAGGAGGAGCTCCTGTGGCTGCGTTTCCTCAGCTGGGAGTTGGATGTGCTCCCTCCGCCCCAGGGAGGGGCCCCGCCGAGTAGCGGCAGCGACTGCTGCCCTTTTCCGCCCCTTCCCCGGACAGGTGCGACCCCATCCCGGGGCCGGGCAAGAGCACAGCAGCAGTCAGACCCTTCTCCTTCACCCGCTTTTAGCGCCTCGCAGCCCGAAAACTTCCAAGTTCGGGCAGTAGGCGGTCACCGCGCGTCGGTGCCCCAGGCAGAGAGGGTGGCTGTGTGTGGGCAGCCGCCGCACAGAAACACCGCGCTCTTCCCTCGGTGTAGGCAAAAGGCCATCCCAGCAATGGGTATTTTCTCCTTAGTTTATTTCTGCTGGGGTGGGTGTGACTCATATCTTATCCTTGGTAATTTCCACTGAAATAAACAGTTTTAACCAAGGAAATGATCAGAACATAACACAATTGTATGACATAACTCATGTACTCATTAATTCTCATTAAGCACCCCTTAATGTTCCTTTTACTCCCATCCCACAGTCAGCAATGACAATAAATGTAATATCGAAATATAATGCAACAGGAATCCCCACTATGCACTCTCAGTACGCACCACGGGAACTTCCCTGACTCATTTTTAGATGAGTAAGCTTCTTAATCAAGTTCTCCTGATATTTGATGGTAAAGTACTCAACTTCCTCATACTGGTAACAGAATCAATAGTCCCTGCAACCTGTCCCATGTTGCCTCTAGCACACAGTTTGGGATGAGGGCCCTGGTTAGAACTATTTCCTTGCAGCCAGACTGCTGGCTGGCCAGCAGTCAGGACTGCTGATATTTAGAGCTGAGCATTCACCTGCAAGTTAGCAGCTTTCCTGACTTCAGCTTTCATTCTTAGGTGGAAAGTAGGAGTGTAGTTTTGAAAGATTAATTTTAATATATCCATGATGCTTTCCAAGTAGCATTGCATTAAAAAAAATAAATCTAGAGAAGAGTTCTCTTGTGCCTGCTTAGTTAGAACTCTTCTCTTTTAGTCACTTCCTGGGACAATTTACCGGGATATCTGAGTTAAAGATGCTTCAACATCATCTGAATCACATCACAGTACCACATTTATTCAGACAGCAGTGAACCCTGTTATTTTGAGGCTTTGCTGGTCACACTAGTGTTGATCTTGACTGTCAGATCAGCTGTTGGTTATAATTGTGTTTTTGATAATGAGGCAGATTGGTTTTATCAGAGCAGTGCATTTAACTCCATAGAGTTTATAGTCAATGTGTGCAATGCATACAATGCAGAGTATTTTTAGAGATTAAAATAAACTTAACTGAAAAGAAACTAGACTGTCTATACTTCATACTATCATATTAGGCTCACTGAAAACTGAGACCTGAGCTCAGAGCTGATGAACTTTCTTTACTAAGCGAGCAAGGAAGGCACATAAAGCACCCAATGCAAAACATACTTCAGTATTGACAGTTCTCTCACCAAATGTTCTGAGTTCTAAACGATGTATACAGACTTCCCTTTTTAAGAGTTTCTTCACAGCCAAGAGGGCCACATATTTAAATATAAGTACATACATATGTAACTGTAAGTTTAGATGAACATTTATCTTCTCACATGTTTTCTAGGCTCCTAGGAGACACCAAATAGTGAGGGACTAATAATCAAAGCACAAGAGTTGGCACTACTCATTTTGTGTGTAGCAATGTAAAGGTCTAAAGATCTAAATCCATTAAGTGGCTGTAAAAATGTGAATTACAGATTCTGTTTTTATTTTATATCTTACATTACACCGCATTTTTAGTGTAAACAGTTTTTGCAGTTTCATGGTAGATTTTGCATACAGGAGAAAATGGTTTGCCTGCTTCAAGACTCAGTTCTCTAATTATCTTTCTTTCACTTCCTCTGCTGATTTTATTTCTAGTAGAGTGAGAAGCCTTAACCTACTCCCTGGGGCTTTCTTCTTGATCCCAAGCTTTGTAAAATGTAGATGTTTCCTTAAGATGGTGGCTTTTATAAGCTGTCAGTTAATTGTGATTAGAGCAACAGCCACACCTGGAACTCCTCTTCTGCTAATGCACCTTTGGAGAACTGGCATGAAAGTTGTACTCAAGTGTAAAATACATGGTTGAGAAATATTTTCTAAAAATAAAAAAATAAGCAAAACTAAATTGTTTAATTGGTTTTCAGCAGTTGCTATATGTAGGGTTGTGAGTTCAATTCATTAGTAGATTTTGCCTGCCAAATAAGCTCACAAAATTTCCAACAGCAGGAAAGCCACAACCTTTTGGTATATCAGGATCTTTAGGACCCCTGACTCTTGGTTTCTGACCTGTGTTTATGATATTCTGAATATACATAAGTTTCAGTGGGTGCCCTCCCTACCTCCTCAGAAATATTACCAAGGTACATTTTTTTCTTTTCCAAAGATTACATAGAAATTGAAAATTATGGCTTTAAAATGTCTAGCATTAATTATGCAGCTTTCTTATGACTTCTTGCCAGTAAGTGATAAATCCCTCTCTCATTTCATCCAGAATTTGACTACTTTAGCAGAGTACTAGGGCACTCTAAAACTACTTACATTTGAAAAGAGGGTATCATCACTCCTAACTCCCTATTTAGAACCATGATGCTATTTTAAATACTATTTTACACTATGATTTTTCATTCCATTTAATTTGTGTTACTAATTAACTTGCTCTCCAAGCAAGGTTATCAATTGTTTACTGGTCAGCAAAAGGCATCCTTGAGTTTTACTGAGCACAGCTTAGTGTTGCTATAATTACAGAGTATTTCATATCAACAGTGTGACTAAATTGTGAATTCTGCTTTTTGGTGGATGTTTTTGACTTGGGCATTATTTTATTTCTTTTCTATAAATACTGAAACACCCTGACATATGAATTATGCAGCAGAAAAGAGGTGCTCTCTTGCCTTTGGACTAGACTGGGGTTTTTCTTTCAGTTGCAGAGGGGAAGAGCTGTAAAACACCTGCTCAGCCTGACTTCAGCTCCAGCAGGAGTAAGAATTGCCAGGTATCTATCTTCTGTCAGCAGGAATACCTGCCTATTTACAAAGTTAGTATAGAGCCTATCACAAGAAAATCTAAGAGTTTTCTATCTCCTCATGACAAAAGCTGTTGAGATCCTTGGGTAAACAGCACATTTGATCATTTATTGGTGCATTATAAATACACACCTAAAAGACAAATATCTTCTTGTTGGAGCACAGCTACAGCAACACCAGGGTTAGACCCTCAGCAGGGAATTCTGCACTCCTGCAAAAGCATCAGGAGTCTCCACAGACCTGCTCCTGTGCTTTAAGACAAATCGTATCTCTCATCTCCAGTTGCATATTCCAGAAACTTTCTCTACTTCCTTCCATTTCACTACTTTTTAACTCAACCATGCTCTATATTGTAGTGTTTTTATGAAGCATTTTGGTTATAATATCAGAGAAAAGTGTTTCCCAGTTTGATTTTCATCATTTTAGGGAATATGAACAAAGGTATGATTACACTATATAAGTGACTGTTACAAGATGTCATTCCACAGGCAGGATAAAATACTTACCAATGTCTGTGGGCAATTTTCCTCCAAAATGGAGAAGGGCACAGAGAGGTGGTCTCATAGTAGTGAGCTCTATTTCACATTGGGGAGTTCTGCTGATAGAGAATTACAAGAGTAGATTTTAACAGATTAACCACTAACACTTTATTTGAGCGGGATGGCAGGACAAGACTGATACCTGTGCTCATTAATCACAGCAACTGTTTCTGAGAAAGTCTCCCTCCTGCCAGTGAGAAAACAATCCCTTACCAAGGAATTCAGAGCATAATTATTAAATTGTGTCTTTTCACAGCCCAGAGACCATACCAGACAATCACTTTTACACTGCCACAAGGAATGAATGCAGGAAAGCAGGATGGAATAGCAAAGTCTCCAGGGACACTGGATGAGGACATGACTAGTCTTCTGCACTACCCTTTTATATCATGTGGTGTGCAAAACAGCTCACGAGGCAATTGAGAGAAGTAGCTGCTCATGAGGAGGAGGTGAACCTAGATATCTAAATTTACATCCCATGTATACCCTACCATGTAAATATTTTTAGATCATCCTAAAGGAAAACATTTCCTGAATTGGATCTATTTTTGTTTGCTTATGTTGATTTGAGCCACTGTTGAAGTGAAATAAAGTAGGACGACACTTCTTTCTTAAGATCCCTAGAAACCAGTTTTTTTTCCAAATTTCTTGTGTTTCAACTAAAATACCTGCAGTAGTTCTTGCTGGCAACTTGAACAATTAGAAAAAATTATAAACAGTTGAGTTCTTGTATTACAAAAATTTCTAAATTAGAATTCAGAGTCCTTAAGGTGACAAGTATACTTTGTTACAGTCCTTGCTGGGGCATCTGAACACCTTAGTACTTAAAGGGAAATATATTTATAAGTTTTTATTTGCATGTCAACTAGAATGTATGAGTAAAGATTTTTTTAAAGGTAGATAGGAAAAAAGTTCCTCTTACACAGTATTAATTTTCAGTCTAGCCTCTGGTTGTTGAAAACAAACAATTTTAAAGGGATTTATATATTTAGGGCAACGTGGTTGAGGTCTGGATGTAAATAACTAGAGCTGTGGATACTAGAATTTTTTCCTTACAGTGGGGATGCAACAGTACATGGAGAAGAGGGAAGAGAAAGATTTGTGTGACAAATCCATCCCACAGCTCAGAGATCTTCCTTGAATTTCTTTAAAAAGAAGCAGACAAAACACAATAGAGCACTGATGAAGAGTTCCTGTGTAAGAGGGAGTTTTTTCTAATCTTTGAGGATCAACCTGTCCACTACCAAATACTTAAGATGACAGAGCATGCACATACTAAAAAAAATTCAATTTTTAGCACGTAATAAAGTGCACAGTATAAAGCTGGGATTTTCTTCTGCCCCTTAACATTAGCATATTTTATACATTTTTTATCCCCTCTGCATGTACCTGATGGCACCATCACTGAGAACACAGTAATCTTTCTTATAAACTCCCTTGCAGACAGCAGTTTTTAATCCTGAATGATTTGTAAAACTACTGTAAAACCACATGTGAGCAGTCTGAACAGCTGTTGAGACCTTAAATTTTCATCAGGCTATATATTTATATATATATATTTATTTATTTTGAAAGTGAGTCAGTGAATGATTTACTTATCAGGTGTTAGTGTAGTAGTATATTTTCTTGGCAAATATGGAAAAGATTTTGAACCAAGAGATAAGGAAGGAGAAGTTGACAGACTTTTCTTTATGCTTCTAATCAGAACAGTTACAAAGACATTTTTGTTTATCAAATGCATGAAAATTCTCCCACTATGTGAAAATTTTTTAATAAAACATGAAGAGACTATAGCTGCAAATCCATGCCGAAGAAATATAATGCTTTAATAATTTGATTTGTCATAGCGCTAATTTTATGCATAGATATGTAAATACTGCCTGTGAACCCTTCCTGTGTACGGCCATGTGCCCCCTGTGCTCTTGCCCGTTCTGGTCACAGGGCCTGATTATTCCTTTCTGGCTCCTCCCTCTGCTCAGCCCTCCCTTCTTGGCTGGATTGGCTGGTTTTTAATGAACAAATCACTGAAGATACCCTCTCTTCTCAATTTTTATGGTGTCCCAGGGGAAAGCACATTGACTCTGGATTTTATTTTGGGTATGTGCAGCCATGACTAAGGCCAGGGAGAATAACAGATGATCCTGCATGATGTTCCAATTCCTTAGGCAGTAGAACTTTAGTGGGACAAACCCGTGTGCTGAACACAAAGAAGGATGAAACAGAAAGGATAAATCCATTTGCTTATGTCCCAGCAGGGCTGGTAGCAAACAATGACCAAAACACAGACAACTCACCTTCTAGGCTACAAATGGAAGCTCGTGACAAATGGACTTGTACTCTGTGTGTGGACAGAAGTGTGTATTTAGAGGGCCTAATATGGCTCCTAAAAGCACCCCATGTGGAAGGTGTGTTACCCAAATCTACACAGGTGAGGATTTGGTTTGAAATATCTATCACCCATGATCCTGATTAGAAATATCCCCAGTACCCACAGATAGAGCAGGCAGGTTTAATCCCTCACTGTAAATTACACTGCACTTTTCCAGGAGCTTCATGTCCTCCGAGTATCTCTCTCAAATATAGCTGGAACTTGTCAGTAAGCTGAAACATCATTAAGGGAACGGAAGCCAGAAGATGGACAAACTGTAGGATTATGGATCTTACTTCCTTCAAAAACCCAGCTGAACTCCAGTTAGATCCAGACTTCAGAAACTTAATACTAATTGAACAATTTCCTATAACACTGGTTAAAAGTCCAAAATGCTTTCTATAAGCTGATAATAAACATAGTGGTGGGTTTAATTGAAAGTCAAAGTTTTGAGTAATAGCTTTAAGCAACCAAATTTACAGATATCCTTACTGAAGAATCAATGCAAGCAAGTGGACATCTGAGCTTAACATTTAATCTGTTTTCACACAGCCAAAGCTGTAAATAGGAAGAATCTACAAGATGAATTGCAGAAACTAAAAAAAATAATTATGCCCCCAAATTTTATGTAATGAAACTTTCAATATCTAATTTAATTTCCTGCCAAATTCAGGATCCATATGCACTGCTATAGAGTTAATTTGAATTTTGAATTTAAGGTGTTACTTCTTCACTGGTATATAGCATATTTGATAAAGACTGATTTATAGTTGAAGAGATGAAATGAGAAAGAACAGCAGAACATGAGGAAACAGACTGGAAAAATAGAAGCCATAGAAAGAAGTTTCACTCAGGTGTCCATATAAGTTGGCAGCTGCACTGGTAGCTGCTCTGCCCATCAGAGGGTTAACTGCAGGTACCATGGCAGTGTCAGGCTTTTGCACCCTCATAGGGGTTTTCATTCACAAAATCTGCAGGGGGAAGTAAAGAAGCAATGCCACTTTTTTTTTTTTCCCCATCATCATGTGAATGAAATATGCCAGGGACGTCAATGGCTCACCAGGCTGGGTGACTGTAATCACTGCAGTTTTGTTCTTACTCTCTCAGTGTTCAGCTTATATTTTCTCTGCTACAACCTGCCCAGCCCCACATATCCTTAGTTACTGATAGAAGTCACTAATTTTAGATATACTAAGTAAATGCATTAGAGACTTTTGTAGGCCAACCAAAGGGAAAGAGAAGATTCCACAATTGCTTAGATACAGATATTGTAGTGGAAGAGCAAATAAAAACATGGATGCACAAGCCAGCTGGTGAATCACACAGATATGGATAGATATTTTCTACCTGGGATGATGTCCTCATTTACAATCTCATATCTCTGTTGTGATGCTGTGATTCAAGGATGCATTTAGAAAAGGCAAGAAGAAAGAGCACCAGTGGCACGAGTCAAGTATAAATCGTAATTCACAAAAGGCATTCTTTCTTTATAACACTATGTTACATCTAAGTGTTTTCCTAAAATCAAAGAAAAGTGAGCAAATGCCCTTAAAACTTACTTTAAAAGCCCTCACACATTAGGTCTAAGATAGGAAACATCTGGTTCCTGACAGAATTTATTTCCTACTTAGAAATAAATAATTTTAATAATCCTGTTGCCCCACACAAAATAAGCTGGTCAGACCTGGTTTAGTAACTGACACACAAGTAAAGTTGTATCAACCCCATCTGTGTACATGCAAAAATAAAAACAATAAAATCACTTATTTTTAAAATAAATGCCAAAACGTGGATATTGGAGCATTTCTATTAAATAGTGAACTATTTTCAGCTTCAAATAGTTTTGTAATAGTTTTAAGATTTGCTTTGACGTATAGAGCAGAGTATATTTAATTTTGCTGTCACTGCAGGACTTTGGGTCTTAAAAGATCAGATATAACTAGCTGGGCATTCAAAATGAAAATGCTGTATGATGCAGGTAAATTTTAGTTTCTGATTGAGATTAATTCTTTCAGTTGTCAAGTACCAGGCTCAAAAATGAGTCACAGTATTTGGTGAAAGAAATAATGAAAGGTTGTCCGTCTAAATGCGAGCAAACCCTGGGCAGTGATAGTCTTTAGTGTTTCAATGTCTCTTAGGCCTCAGAAACCTGAGTAAGGCTAGCCTGAGACCTCTGGTACTTATTTCATTTGGAACAAGAGTTCTTAAACCATTAGATGGAGCCCCTCTTCTGTCTGTATGGATGAGCCCCTCAGTGATGTACAGACACCTCCAGTGTAGCCCCAGCTGCACCACATTGAGGGACTGAGAGAACCTGGGAGACTTTGAATACAAAATACACCTTCTCCCTTAGAAGAACAAGTGCTGATCTTCTGTTTATTATCACATTGACTCAGGAGGTTGGCCAGACAGCAAAGCCACTGAAGAGGGACAACTGGAGCTAGGGTGTCCTTGTTTTCAGACGTGCCTTTCTTGCTGAGCTGAAGGAAGAAGCATACTGGTATGACAGGATCCACTTGCACTGGCATTAGCTATGCTAAGCCTGCCTGATAGATAGAAAACTTCCGTCTTCAGAACAGATTTTAGGCACATTTCATCAACCCAAGTTTAATCCTGCTGACAGCATGCCTACTTTAATGCCATCTTTCTTTGTGGAAGATTTCACCCACCTTTTCTCAACAGCTTTTACTACAGGGTTCCTAGGGGTGTGAAGGGTGAGGAATAGTTAGCAAGAGGTCACATTCCTTTACCCAACAGATCTGATGCAAGTCCTAGACTAAAGACTAAATTATGATGTTAAATTATTCAGCTTCACAACTAGTGGGATTAGGTAATGCAGTTCACATGTTCTTAATGCTCAGCCAGACTCAAGGCCAGTAGTAACTCCTGGTAGTTGTTACAGATTATTTGTCTTCTGAGAGCATCCATCCACTGCCAAACATTTTCCAGTTGTGAGGCACCAAGTAAAAACTTTTTTTTTTTTTTTCCATTTAGCTGTAAAATGCTATATAGCTAACAGCATAGAGGGTGGTGTTTTTTTGATTGTGTTTTTTTTTGTTGTTGTTGTTTTGTTTTTTTGTTTTGTTTCTTTTTTGTTGGTTGGTTGTGTTTTTTTGGTGTGGGTTTTTTTTTTTTTCAGTTGTGTTTTTCAGGGGTTCTTTTTCGGTTGTGGATTTCTTTTCTTTTTTTGTTTTAATGGCTTATATAAGAGCTCCAGCAATTTCAGTGAGCCCCAGCATCTTCCTTCTCTCACAATCTCTGAATAAGCATCACTGCTGGTAGCCCACACCTTTCCTTTTCCACCCCTGCAGCAGCTTCTGATTTGTTCATCTTTGCTCTCTGCAGGGAAGGTACCTCAGCTGCCTTGCATTCATTCTTCATTCAGCAAAATGTGGAACAAATGTTCAATGACAGCCTGTTGCACACCAGTTTAATAGTGCATAAAACAGAGTGGCTATTGCGAGCAGCTTTTGGAAATTCAGCATTTTGTATTTAAAGCAATTCAGCTTTGTAGTAGTGTGATGGTTTGCTCTGCAGCTAGATTTCCAGAGATGCATGGCTTTATGTAAAGTAGTGTTAATATATTTTTAAGGCACTTTTGGATTTTGAGTAGAATCTTTTGTAAACTACTATGATGTATGTTCCAGATATTGTGAGAGGAGGGGTCAATAATGCAAATATCCCGTTAACCTCAGCAGAGTACTTCATGTTCATTGTTCTCCAAGAAGGCAGTAAGAAATTTTTGAAGATACAAGAAACATCACAGCAAATTCAATCTTGTTTCTCCGTTGAATATGTATTTCTACCTAATGGAAAAGTCTTAAGTGTTGTTTAAGCACTTCCTTACCAGACCATATATCTTCTGACCACTAGTGAAGCTGTTTTGCTTAAGGGGAGAGGAGTTTGTATTACAGAGGAAAACTGCAACCAATTTTTCAAACTTGAAATGCAGACTTGGAGATATGTTGTCCCAGATTTCCTTTTCTCTTCCCAGTCTCTCCCTCTGCTCTTGGTTTATTTTCCCCTTTAGAACTCTAAGCAGCCCCAATTTTTTCAGATTTCTCTCTCCCCAACACAGGTCATGCCTCAGTGTCAATTCCTTTCTCCTTATATTTCTATCCCTCTGCCATACCTTGGAGGGGTCATACACTTTGCCTCTGTAGCACCTGCTACACGTGGCTGCATGGAGGAAAGCTCTCCATCTCTTCCTGTGTGACTGGCAAGTGGGTTCAGTGAGGTATGAAGAGGAGCAGAAGCACCTTTCCTATGAGAATCTCTGGCATCCCTGTGCCTGGATTTCTGCCCTGGTTGCTGTAACAGGCTCTGGGAATCCTTATTTAGCCAACTACATGAAAGACTCCATTTTTTCCTAGGGCTGAAGATGGCAGTGCAAACCCATTCGTATCCTCTCCTCCTAGAAGGCTGTACTTATTTTGTCCATCACAGGATAACTGCTTTCCCAGCAAACTTTGCTGAAGGCAAAACAATGGAGGCTCCTTTCACTGCTTAAAGAGCATCTCTGGGCTTGCAGGAGAACTTACTGGGTCTTTCCAGTTGTTCTCCTTCCTGTTGCACAGGGTTCCCATTGGCAGCCAGCTCTTCTGAGCCCAGCCAGGAGATATTATTGCAAAACAACAGAAGGGTTTTATAAAAGCATTTGGTGGTCAGGCACCATTCCCTGCCTGCATTCAATCCCCTGAATGTTTTTAAGCATCTTTGCTGTTAGCAGAGCCTTCCTTTTCAAGCTGTACATTAAACATAAGAAATGACATTTGAAGAAATACATTTCGTGTGTGGTTAGTCTCTAAGGCTAATCTTCTAAGAATAAGCCAATCAAATGCAAATCTATTTCCCAACACCATATAATATGTTATCTTAATATAGATGTCTTTCCAGGCAGTATGGTTTCCCTAACAGCAAAAAGCAGAAGGCTGTCCTCATGGAGGGGGTTGGAAATAGTACAACACTGATGAGGTAACACTATTGCAACATAGTCAAGGAGCCTCCAGATTGTCACTTGCCAGGAATCCTGATTGTTGTCTGCAGCTGGTAACAAAGCTAATAGTGCATTTCTGAAAAGTGTCACACTTCAGTGGTTTGCCTCCATTTACCTCTGGCACACCAGCAATATTGTTGGAGGGATGAAACCTGCACCATCACCAGTCCTTTGTGAACATGAAGTAACTACACAAAACAAAAAGCAGTCTCAGCTCAACTTTCATCCCTGTCTAGATTTTAGTGAGGCAAGAAGGTGACAGATCTTTCAAGAGTCACCACCTGGTAAAGAAAACCAGAAAAATCCAAGTGACTCCTAGCTGAATGTTCTTACCTTCCATCAGTACTGGAACTGGGAGGTGAACAACATGAAAGGGAAACATTTTCTCTGTATGAGCTTTCTTACAGCAGTAGGTGAGAACAGCAAGTTTCTGTCAGGTATAAAATATTGTAACTATAAAACTGAACCTGTTCTTAGTTTTCCCTTTTTCTCCTCAACAAGGAAATAATACAAGGAAACTAACTTTTGAGTATAGAAAATGATAGGAAGACTTCACAATTATCAGCTCTGCATTACCCTATGCCATTAGAAATGTTTAATAAGAATAGTATGTTTTTATAAGAAATATCATCTTGATTTATGTAATGAAAACACATTTAACACCTCAGCATAATAAAACCCATTTGCTCTACACAAAATAACTGGTGGATCACTGGGGTTAATTTTCTGGAGAACTATTGAAGTACTGAAAACAGAATGAGAATTCAAAAGCAGTAATGTGCCAAAAGGATGATTTCATTCACTATTTCATATATGCAAAAATGGAGTGACAAATCACCTCCATCAAGACAAAACTGCTGCAGAGAATGCAGCAAGGAGTCTGCATTTTTACCTTTGTTCTTACAAGAAGAACAATGGAAGGTTTGCAAAGTGCATTTGGTCTGTCAAAAGCACTCAATGTTTGAGTCACCACAATGCCTGTGACCTGGAACGCCTACAAATGTTTTTTTTTTTTTTTTCTGTGTTGATTAAACTTCATTAGAGGTGAAAGAACTGCATGCTGTTGCAGGAGAGGGGAGGAGGCAGTACTAAAAGGCCACTTTCCAAGCAGAATTTCCCAGAAATACAGCAATTAATAAAGAGCCCTAGAAATGCTTTTCATGCACTTCTATTTATTATGTCATGAAGTGCAAACTAAAAGCTTAATGAATCATAAAATGCAGCATTTTTATGATTATTTCTTCATGCCTAATCCAGACCTGTCTAAATAAACAAGGATAGTAATGTACAGGCAGAATTTGGATCTAGGTTACCCTCGGCCAAGGTCACATACACAAAACAAATGGTTGTGTGAAGAGAGCTCACGGAGCCTGATTTGCTACAGATTTTATCTGGGAGCTCAGTTCACTGGGAGCAAACTGTGTGTGCATTTTAAGTGAAGTTTTATCTGGATTTAGGATACTCACGACATAGTTCTTCATGTGGAATCTTTTGTATCTTGTAGGAGCTGAATCCTTAGTAGAGGCACTCTCCCTTGTTAGGGGCACTCTTAAAGCCTCTCTCTCCCCTTGGTAACAAGGTCCTGATTTTCATAAATATGTAAAAATGTAAATTGTTTGGAGACTGCTGCTGCTCTCCAATTCGGTAAAAATTTACTAGTGCCACAAAAGCTGCCACAGCAGGACAGACAGATGCAAGACCACATCCAAATCACATGATTGCATAAGCCTGTTTCCTTAGAAAACCAGAAGAGGAATTCAAAGACCCACAGAAAGGAATTCACAAAGAAGGAAAAGAGCAATTTAAGCAATATATTAAAAATACCTAAAAAGCACTTCCTATTCCTGTCCACAGCATATCTACACACATAAAAGAAAATTATTGAGGCAAATAGTGTTCACAGATTAAAAACATCTTAATGGCACATTAGTTTTACTCATTTACCACATTAGTTTTACTTTTCCTTACAGTAAACACAACTGAACTTCACTGAGCCACTACCAAAGTATTCTCATGCTTCATCATCCTAATATCAATAAAGCAATGTAGTGCATCAAAGAAATGTTACTTAGTGAATAACATTTCTTACTGTAGAAGCAAAAAACCATTGATATAATTAATTTCTTAGTTTTTTTCATAGGCAAGAAGTCAGGTACAAGTCTCTGTTCAGATAAGTAGGAGAATAAGGATTTAATCCCTTTAAAGATTTTTCCTTTTATCCTGTAAGCCATACAGTTTTGTCTTACACAGTACTTCTCACTATAAACAGGATCAAAGCAAACTTCCAGAAAACACCTCTTTGGTTCTGCTCTGGAAAATTATCTCCTTTGTTTCCTTTTCCCTCCCCATGAGCTGTTTTCAGTGTTTCCACCAAGTTGTTAGTCATAACAAGTTACCAAACCTGGAGGGTGTTAGCTTGGCAATGAAGCAGAAACGAGTCATGGATGAGGCTCTCTCCTAATAGCTTTATCATATGAATGACACAGAAATTGTAGCACCCTGGGCATGCTTATGCAACTTACTTTGACCCGACAATTTGATCATATTGCAGAAGAAATAATTTCTGACTAATGGCCCAAATGGGCCTCTCTTCCACAAGAGAAGACAAATTTATGTTGTCCTACAAACATTTGCACAGGTGATAGGGGACAGGGTTGTACGACACAAGGAAGACACCTTTGGCCGAAGCCGAGACCTGTATTACCAATGATGGAGTGACGGCAGCACCTGCAGCCCTCTCCCAGCTTTACACACACCGCCCATCCTCTCCTTGTCTGTCCTCCCAGCTGTAGCCCTTGCTCGGTTCCCTCCCCCTGCTTTTCCTCCCCTCCTCATCCCCGCAGCGAGGGCACGGCGGAGCAGGGGCCGCAGGGAGCGCGCACTGCCCGGAGCTGCTCCAGGTGCTCCATCAGCCGTGCCGGGGCAGCCACGCTGGGCAGGACCGCAGCCTCGGGGAGCCTGCAGAGAGGGGAACACGGCCTCTGCAGCTGTGCCAGATCCTGCACTTTGGGAAGAGCTCGCTGCAGTTCCCACTGAAGTGCGCTTAGGTGGGTGATGCTCAACCCAAATCGGCGGCTGGGGAACCCACCCGTGAGAACTTTTACAACTTTTTCGCTGCAGCTGCTGACATCACTGCAGGAGCATCACTCGTGGGTGCAGCACTGCTCCAGGGGCTCAGCTCAGGAAGGCAATGCTGATCTCTAGCACTTAAAGAGGAGGTCTTTGTGAATACTTAGGTTGGTAGGTAGATTAGATTTCGTACTATGAGAAGGGACTATAAACCCAAAGATTTTATGAGATCTATCATCACTCAAAGGAACAAATTACATTGTTTCCTTGCTACTGAATTAGCTGCGGTCTCAGTACTAATTTTTAACTCTCAAAATCTGCTCCTTGCAATATATGCTGGTTAAATCCAAGACTTTAGTGTTTCTTGTGTTTAATGGAGCACTCTTGCACAAGAAATACAGACATTGCCTAACAAACGTACTTGAAGCCTTGTTTTTTCCTGATGTGGGGTAACAGCAGAATTTTTCTTACTAATTATTCAGGTGCACATAAATAGCTGGTTGGGAAGTTTGTGCACAGAGACAAGTTAGCAAAGTGCCAAGTTCCAGAAGTAGCCTAAGTGCTCGTTGTGGAGGTAGCCTTTCTCATGACAACCATGCTTTGTCTTTTCAGCAGACAAGCTGTACCAGTTGCCACGTGGCTGTTTTTCTGATGGCCTCCTCTCCCAGGGCAACAAAATCCCCAGCAAGCAGCAGTGACTGCTACAATTGCTGAGAGCAGAAATAAATGCACATTCAGGACTGATCTACTAAGAGCCTTTACTTTCCTTGCCCCAGCCCATTATCTGTGTTTTGCATCAGTTACACAGCGGCCCAGAAGTAACTAAACAATTCTGAAACCCGAGCAGCTGAAATTGTTTCAGTCCCTCCCCACCACCAAGAAGCTCAATCCACCTCTGGCAATTACACTATGGTTTAAAACTCAAGCTTTTTCATTCAACTGGACATGTATGTTTTTCAAAATACACACTCTAGACTTCCAGTAACCCAGAAATAACAAGGAATTAATGCAGACAAGAACTTTAATGCTCCCATACATATAACATTTGTAAATTTCTTATCAACTTTGAATTGTTTTCTCATCTCTAAATGGCAGTTTGCCAGTGGCCTCTACCTCCTGAACTTCTCCTTTGTGTGTGCTAAATTCAATACAAGCATCAACACATGTTAATATTTCTATTTTTGCACCAAGCACCGGTTTGTAAAATGACAGATACGATAGCACAAACTCAATTTAATAGAGGCTTATGATCAAAATCATATTTTTGCTGGTGAGATTTTGTCGAGATCTAAATGAAAAAAAATTCTTTGTCATGTGTAGCTTTGGGGAATCAGATGTGCATTAATTAAAAATCACCCCCCCTTTTTTTTTTCCCTTGAGATATTAAATATAACTGCTCAGAACTCATCTTGTTTTCTTGCTAGAAGACAAGACACTTGAGAGAACATTCTGCATTTCCCACCTCCCTACCTCCTCCCTTGTGGCTTTATCACACATACAAATAATTGTCTACCATTATTCTACAATAAAACATTCAGATTTGGCACTTGGGTCCCCTTCAAGGTGGCAGGATGCAAATCCTCACACCTTCCAAAAGGAATAAAAAAGGATTCTTCCTTTATAATTTATCATTTTAATACTCCCTATACTGAGGACTAATTTCTAGCTCAAGATCCCACTCTGGAAAGTTCTCCTCCAGTATTCTGTTTCTATTCAGCCATAGGAAGGCAGGATTCAAATCCTTCCTTTACCAATTTCTTTTTCATCACTATACAGCAGCAGAGCTCACAGTATAATCTGCATCAAGTGCTCTTTTTGATTCTGCCTTCAATGACAGACATTTTAAGAAATGTGGAAGAAAGTATAGTTTATACTGCTTCCTGTAATGGACCCAAGAGGATATTTGGCAAGAGAGATACTAAAAAGGCAAAGGAAGGTTTCTACATGAATTGATCTTACAATAAATATTTTAGCTTTGGTTCCTCTGTTTCATTCTAATGTGATTACTAGCAGGGGGTATCATCAAAAGTGGTCCACTATGCAACTGTATTTTTGGACAGCAGAGCCTTATTTACAGTTGTAATAAATCCATGTTTCAGTCATTTATTTGTTGTATTTTAAAGCAGAGACAGAGCAGGTAAGCTGACATTCTTGCTGCTTTTGCCAAAAGCTGATATTGTCAGGCAGGACTGATGGGCTCTTTAACTAGTGTGGTTGGCTCACTTAGCAAAGATCCACCCAGGGAACAACCCCAAATCTAGAAAGGGCATGTCCAATTTAAAGTCTAAACACAGCCCCAAAAGTAGTACGTACACAATAATATACATACAAATCAAAATAAACATGCATATAAACATATACATGTAAAAAGATAGTTAAAACAGCCTTGCATTCCCCTCTGCTCTTGTTCAGCTGTCCTGATCAAACATACAGCTGGCATTTAGCAAAAACCAGCATGACTTTGGGCAGCCTGCATTTGTCTTTACTTTGTCAATTGTTTAAGAAATTAGATATGAAGAGGCTCATATTTGCACGACTTCCCTCACTGTTAAGGGCTAGATAACCCTGAACAACAAGGGGAAGCAGAATGGATTTTACTGCCCCAACCATCTTGCTCAGATTTGGTTCTCATTCCTCCTCACCTTTCAGACAGCCCCACCCATACCAGAGTTCCAGCTTTTTCTTTTGAAGGAGACATAAGGAAGGGACAGGTTTGGCTGATGGGCAGGCAGGCATATGATCCATGCAAGTTCCAGAGGAGAAATGCAAGAAAATATTTCTTACCACCAGCAAGACCTGTAACTTCACCAATTTTCAGAAAGAGAACAGCATAACTTTTGGACACTTCCCATATCCAGAGTACATTCCATTGCCCTCTGCAGGAGTGACAAAATGTGACTCAGCTACAGTGCCAGAACCTCACTGTCAGCAGACACAGTCACACTGTTGCTTCTTACTAAAATTTGAAGTGTGGCAGTTGTGGCCCTGATTTCAAGGTAACCACAGAGAATGTTACTACTCCAGAGACCTGCAGTCACAGTTGCACTAGAGAGAAGGGTGGCCTTTAGTCAGCTGTAAGAGTTGCCATTCATAAATCATTTATTTGCCAGGCATCTCAGACAATTTCCTGCTGGCTAAGGAAATATCCTCTCTATGGAGCAAGAGTAACTGCAGCACTGAAAAGTGATGGGTTGAGATCACACTAATAGTTTGCTACCAAAGCTTCTTTCTAAGTTCCAGGGAGTCACTGTATTCCCTAGTAGGACCACTCTCCTTTCTTTTTCATTACAATTGGTCACTCTGGTGAGCTTGGTTTGTGGAGACTTCATGACTGGAAGCTTCTGCTGACTTCTAGAAGAGTTGGGCCAATACAAATGTTTTTCAGAACTAATGTCTGAAATGCACCTCAGAGTTAAAAATAAAGTTTTTCAAACTAAGACAAAAAAGACCAGGAAAAAGCCATTTCAGTGTCTCTATTCAATGAAACTGGAGAGCTCACAGGGAGCCTTGAAGCATACTTCAGTTATGATCTGGCTTGGTTTGGGTCTTTAGCTTAAATGATAAGTCTCCTTTACATGCAAGGAGGCTGAGTCCAAGTTCTGTACAGAATTTTCTCCAAGCATCAAGATTTTAGTTACGTTCCTAGAATCTGAAAATGGGGGAAAAATCTAAACTCTCACCTTTTAACTTTTTTGGGAACTTGAAAGTGCTGAACTTGCTGATAAATATTAAGAAGATTTTCACTGTCATCATGAAAAGTTGGAAACAAAACTTTCACTGAGTCTAAAAGTAGTGGCAGTAAAGCTCTAATTAATTTCAGGAGAGCAGAGACAGTCAAGTCTGATAATTCTTCTACAGTTTCAAAAGAGAAGAGACTGAAAAAGGCTTTGACTCATCTGTCATTTATGCCACCCTAATATACATAGGCTACAGAACTTCTTCTGAGAGCAAACTCAGACTAAAGAAGAATTCTCAAAGCTCATTATACGGTACTTGCAAATGAGTTGAAGTGCTAAGTCTTTGATTTCTGGAGTCGCCAAACACTGGCTCAAACCCCGACCCCCTAGCACACAGCCTACAGAGCTAGGATATGCACTGAGGAAATCAAGAGGGAGGCTTTATCCTCAAGAGTTTAGGGCAACAATAGAGCAAATCCCATCTTTAACAGACACACCTTTTCTCCACTACAATGGCAAATATACTGATGGATCTCAGTGCCCTAGAGTGTTCTTTCTCTGGCCCTGGGGAGACTCTAGTTGTTCCCTCCAGGCTGTAGAGTGTTGGTCTCCCTGTATGACAGACCCAGTGCCTGCATGGCTCTGCCTGGGTGTTCAGAAAGAGTTGGGAAGCTGTACAACATATTGCACCTCTCTGCAAAGATTACCTTGGAGACAAAAATCAGACATGAAATGTTAAAGAGTCCCCAAAGAGTCTCAGCTCCCAGCTGGATTGCTCTCGGCCCAATCCCCATTACCATTTGTTACAACACTGGCCAGAAGGGCAGGAGCATTTCAATAGGAGCACATTCTCTAGCCAGGCCATGAAGTGGGCAAGTATGAGAGCTGTGCATCACAGGATTAATTTAGAGGCAGCATTATGCACCTTGAATTCTGAGATGGGGTTGTGGTGTGGGGTAAGCCAGCTAACATTGCCATTTCATTCTGATGGCTATTTACAATGCGTGTGGAGGAGACAGAACAAAGAAACACTTTCTTACAAGCACTTTTCCAAAGTGGTGTCATCTGAACACGGAGGATTAAGCCCTCTACTGACATAGACTGACATAAATCAATTGCCTTTAAGTACTGTAGCTGCATTAGATCTGGCCCAGAGCTCCTTCAGATCATCAGAAAATATGTTATTAGTTACCTTTGGCTTCACTAGGACTCCTTCATTTCGCTCCCGGGAGGCAAAAACTGATACAGAGTTACATGACTGAAAATACCCTCCATGTGGTTAACTTTTATGTGATCACTGAAAACTCAAGGTATGAGCACTGTATTTCTCTTAACTTTGTCAGATTGAGCTGCTGTACAATTCAAAAGCTGAGTCAAATTTTATAATAATGCAATTAAAATCATGAGGGAAACCTTCTGCAGTCTCAACAGAGAACAGTCTAAGGTAATGGTTTGGGTGTTTTTCTTAATATATACATTGACTGCATGGCTCTGCTGTTTGGGTTTGACTGTTTGTTTTTTTTTTTTCCCAGCCAAGTAGACACATACTGTGTGTGCTGCTTACAGGGTGCTAGTAACATCATCAAGGCTATGTCTGATCACTGTGCCAGGAGCATACGGGATGGAAAAGGATTTATGAATGTCAAAACACTCCAGAGAAACAGGCAGCTTACAGCCCAAGGGGGCAGAAATCATCCTTTTAGTTAATCTCTGCAGAGGCTTTTGTAGACACTGCATGGGACATCCATCACCAGGGGTTTCCAAGAGGAAAGGAGGAGAGAGGGGAAGTGTGAGCAGTTGCAAACGTATCATCAGTAGGGCTTAAAAATACAGGCTCTCCCACTTTGTGGAGGACAAATGGCCAAGATTCCCTGTGATCTTTTCTATTTCAGTGTTGGTTTTTTAACTATTAAGGCCTAATTTATTCCTTTAATCCATAGCAGAGAAGCTGCAGGTAAATCACAATTCATTTAGTAGTGGTTTTCTGGGTTACATGATAGACAAACTAATCTCAGGAATTATACATAGCTATTGGTTTGATTTCAAAAGCTCTTAATATTGAGGGTGTAGGTTATCTAATTAGTCTTTTGTGCAACAAACCTTTCTTTTCTTCTAATGAGGATAATGTGTCTTAATTATTGTTGTGTAACTGGGTCAGTCCACAAATTCAGTAAAACCTGATGCAGTCAGTTGCTAATCATAACATGGTATTTCCATTTAACATAAGCATGTTAGTGGTTAAGTTTGGGGAACATATTTTGCATGTTCCTTCACAATTTCTGCCTCCTCTTTCACAGTCAGAGCAATGAAATAAAGTGCCTATTGAGCAGGGCAGCAAGTATCCGGGAGACCTTCTTATGGGATGTTGCTATGAACTTGTCTCCAACATACCTTTCTTCTGTAGCTCCCTAGAGGGAAAATTGAGGTGATGTTATCAGGCTGATCTTTATGATACTAGTCATCTGTTTTTCCTGCCTGGGAAGAGATGTATACCACCAGATACCCCTGCAGTCACAAAGAGAAGTGGATAACATCTCACTGACCTTGGACTTTAGTTCCTACATCTTTTGCTAAGGTAAGTCGTTCATGATAGTAGTGGGTGGCCAGGTTTTCATCTCTTAAATATACAGTTGAATAAGAACCACCCTCCCCTTGTCCTCACAGTTAATAATTTCAGGGCATGTACTATTTTTCTTGGAGGTCATCAAACTTCTTAATAATCTAAAAAGACACAATCTTTTTCTGTTGCCTACAGCAGAGAATGCATCTTGTGTCATCCTCAGGCTTGGAACTCCCTTCTGTCACTCAAGGGGCAAAGCAACTTCAATTCTCTTTCCTATTGCTAATTAGAAAGGAAAATAGATGTGTTGGTAATCATTTAAATCACAACTAGTGAATAAGAGGAGCCCAGGTACTATTATTTCATAAAATTAGGGAGCAGTGAATTTAAGGGCTGGTCTAGCAAGGGATAAAATTTTTACTAGGGGTTTAGAAACCTAAGCCATAGGCTTTAAAACTTCTTGCTCGGAGTCTTCAATTTTTAAAGACCTGGTGCAGTTTGGCAGGTCCAAAGTGCTTGGCCAAACTTGCATTTCAGGTGCTTTACACCTAAATAAGCCAAGGGGGGGGGGGGGGTGGTGTGAAGATTTAGAAATGAAATTATCTGTCAGAGAAGTCTGTAATGCATTTCCCTCTTGTAATGCATTTTCACAGGGTGTCAGCACAGGCCTGCAATGCTGTGATGAACTTGAGAATGATTTTACAGCCACAACATCTTTAGGAAATTGCAGTTGGGTATTAAATGAACCCCCCACTCCAGCCAGTCCTGGTTGCTTTATTTAAGGGAAGGGGCTGCTATGAGCTTCAGTTCCAATTCTCTGCCTTTCTGTCCCACTTGCACCCCCATCTGCTCTTCTCTGTTTTATACCCTGTAATCTGTTTGTGAATTTGAGGTCTACCTAACTATTCTGAAGTATTCAATAAGAAGTTTGCATACCTCTTAAAACAGATGCAGTCACAAGAGTTTTGGAGTGAAAAAGCAGAATGAAGCATGAAAGTGCCATTGGAGGACACCAAGTTTTTGTGCAAAGACAGCACTGGAGAAGCAGCAGCTGTGTTTTTTCTAGCACTATTCTCCTTCACATAGCTACAGTTGCCATATGTGAAGTTTTATCTTACATACAACTGGAAGAGAAACTCTGCATCTGTACTTTCAGCATGGGCCATGACCCTGCAAACACCCCCCAAACCCCCTGCAAACCCCTTACACTGCCAGAGCAACCAGTGCAGACGGAGCCAGGCAAAGCTGCTGACCCTCCCTCTGTGATAAAGGAACACTGCCACACTTCATCATGCCACGATGGAGTGTCTGACACAAATCAGCAATCTCCTCCTGGCATCCTTTACAATTCAACCATCCCAGGTAGAAGGCAGAGTAAACTCTGAGTAACTAGAATTCAGGGTGTGTAATGATAACACAATCCTGTTGCGTGCTCGAAGGGCTGTGTTGTCTGCAGGTAGCTGCATTATCATTATTTTGAGACTGTTGCAATGACTGTCCTTTGTGCACTGGAAGCCAATCCTTCTTACTGAAGGACAAGCCCTTTCTTCTCATCTTTTTGCACTGGCCAAACAACTACATAACAGTAAGCAAGAGAGAGTCAAGCAAGTCACCTGTACGGTGACTGCATCATACAACAGGAGAAGATACAGAAAAATATTTCATTTTCAGGACTATGTCAAACCTAATTTTTAGCTGTCCATTTTCTTTTCATTTCCCACTGTGATCATTTTCATTCGTGCTTGCTCATCTCCACATGTTTGTACAGAGTGCTAAGTGGAACATCTGCTTATCACTCATTATTTTTCTGCTCATTTATGCAGGGTTCATTCGGTGTGATGGATTGGGTAAAACAAACAAAAAGAATAGATTTAGTTTTAGTTTATGAAAGGAGCACACCCATCTGGGAACATCTTACCCTCCTAAGAATGGACCACTTTGGAATACTCCACCTGAGCAGACAGCCAGGCATGCATCAGGAGAATAAACTTCCTTCCTCACAGTTATCTGTTCTTGCTGGGATCTTGTATCAACACTTAAAGAATGAATGCCAAACATCACATGAAAATATTATTAAATGCTCTACATTTATTATCTCTTTAGGAGTATTTTTAATTGATAGAAGTACTTCCAATTATTCATGTTTTTTATTTTATGTTTATTGCAATACTTTTCCTTGGCAGGAAAACAACTGTTATGTGCACATTAAAAAAAAGCTATTAGAAGCAATTTAGCCCCATGAGCACTTATCTAGGTATTTGTGTGGCTCCTGGCTACATGAATGTGCTCTTATGCAATAGGATTTAGTAATCTGCAAACAGATTTAATGAGTGCCAACCAAGAGCTCCCTAAGGAAACCTCCACACATGACAAACCAAATACACAATTCAAAAATAGAAACTCATAAGGTTAGAGTTTTATAGAAACATCATTTCACTGTTTTGTTACATAAATCCCTGAAGAGTGAAGAAACTGCTTGGTAAACAGGCATAAAAATTCTATCCTGGAATAATTCAGTGACTCAGGAATTTCTCTGAGACACCACATACCTGAGTTCACAACCTTACCATGTGCTCATTCTGACAAGAGTTTTGAACCTGTTTCTCTTTGTCCAGGGGAAACCACCTAATCATTATCTATTTGCTGTTCTGCTTTTGAATTCTCATAGTGACAAGAATTTAAGGAAGACTAAGTCTCCATTAAAAGATGATGAGTCTGTTTTAGTGAATCAATCAATCTTTTTGTTTGGAAAGATGATATATGAAAAAACCCCAAACCCTTTATCAGTTCTACTTCCAGAGACATTAAAGGACTTTGGAGTCAGGGTGTGCAGAGGGAGGCTCTGCTTCCCAAGGGACTCTGCACCTTCCTGCAGGTGGAGGTCCCTGCTTTGTAGAAAGCCCCTGAGATTGGTCAAGGAGCTTTTGGGGTCCAACTTAGAAATGATGGTAGGAGCAAGTCAAAGGGAAACTTCTTAGGAAGATCTCAGTGACAAAAAGCATGAATTCAAGAGAACTAATAAGAATCCATCTCAGTGGACATTTAAGATCTGAGGGGCTGAAGAAGAGAAAAAGCACATCATTCTTTATTTACAGACTCAGGTTACTTGATATTATGTGATTTGAATTTAGGTTTGAGAGGCAGAGGTGGAGAGGAGGTAATGTTAAGATTATTGTAGCAGAGGATCCAAAAGTGGTGAATAGTTGGGTGGCTGCTATATGAAATTTGCTCTAGGCAGAGGAGAAAATGGAAAGCAATCAAATTGAAACTGCCACATGTGCAGCAGCAGAACCTAAAATACAAACAATAGAAGTACAAGGAGAAAAAACAGTTTAAGTTGGGAGAACTTGAAATTATGGAAAAGTGGAAAACTAGAGTCATCCTCAGGATTTTAAAATGAGAGCAAAAGAAAGTGAGAAATTATTTGAAATAGGAGAGAAATTGCAGCACCTGTATCTGTTATATTTAAGAACTAAAGAAAAAAACAAGAAGGAAAGGCCAAGGAGTAACACTTAGATGTTTGCATTCATGATAAAGTTATCTCAAAGAAAAAAGATTATCAAAACCTGATAAGAGTGCCCTGCAGACCATATGATGTGAATTTCCTAAACCCTTACATGACCTCTCATTCTGCTTTAGACTAAAGGTTGTCCCTGAGCTCCTGACTGCATTGAATTGGGGTTTGATCACTTCACATCATTACCATAAAAATTACTTTCAACTTGACCTGAAAACAAGCAAGACTGGCTTTTACTGCATTAGGAAGTACTGGGGTTGGTCTTGCAGTGATTCAGATATTGATAGGGAGAATTTTATTCCATCTTACTCAGGGGACAACATGGGACAAGAATATTAAACTTTTTATGATCACTCTGATGAGTGTTGCAAATTTAACACCACAGCTTATTCACACAATGGCACCAAGAGAGTTTTAGTACAAAATCACCAATTACTGTTGGAGTCAAAGCAGAGATCCATAATCCACACAGTGTCCACTTGAAGCCTGGTGTTGGCTGCTGTAATTAACCTCCACTGAACTGAAGGAGTCAGGCTGCCATGTCAGTGCAGCCTTCTGCAAAAGCAATGATATTTGTCCACGTGGATATTTACTATTAAGCTGAGAAAACAAAATCTGGAATCACAGGAAGACTGAAGGCATCTGGAGTGACTGAAGCAATGCCATGGGAAGGATTGCACTCTGAAAGTGTCAGTCCTCAGAAGCACCTGTGCATCACACTTGATCAGAGCTATGATGGAAAATACATCTGCTTTTGATATGTTCATTGTACGCCAAGTACAAAAGCACAGATATGGTTTATTATGGAATGATGCTGATGCAAGGCAAATAATGTCAAAGTATTTTCTCCTAGAGAAAATTGCCACAACGTTTTCCACGTTGCAAATCTTTGGATCTGAGCTCTAAAACCTGTCTCTTGAAAATAAGAAAAATTCCCAAGAAGGCTTGTCCCAAGAGACATATCAGCATGGGAAGTCTTATCCCAAAGAGTTGCTTAAAGTTTTCTTATAATAAATTTTAACAGATACTCTAGAAACGCCATTTCCCCACTAAATCTTCATGGGCCAGTTTGCATAAATTCAAACTTGCTTACTGTATCTCTACCACCTGCAGAGAGTACCTCAATGACATTCCCATTTCTCCTGCCACAGCTGGTCTATGCCAGATTATCAAAACCCCTGTAATATCATGAGACAAAACAAAAAAGAAAGAAAAAGATAGGTTGTTGAGACTACAGAAACATGGACAGGCCAAATCTGTGATGAAGACTCTGAAGTATTTCCATAGCCAGTTTTCACTGCTTCAAATGACCCATTCTTATGAAGACGGATCAGTATGTCTTACAAACATGTTGAGGGGAACCTAAAAACACTTTTGCATCATGAGTAGCAACCTCCTTTCTGATAACTATTCTGCTTCCTCTCTTCTTCCCTACCCTTCCATTTTAGACATCTGCTCACCATAGTATTCACAGGCAAGTTTTGTTTCTACTTTTTTCTCTTTTACCACACTCAAGCCTCATTTAAAAAGAGCGTGGGTGAGTGCATTCTCTCAGGAATTGGTGCTACACAGCAAACCACATTGTTCATCCTGAGCTAATGCTTGGAGGCGTGTACACCTTATGCCCTTGACCCAGATCCTTTCCACATCCATGCAAGAAGATCGAGGCAACCTTGAGAAATCTCATTTAGCTTTCAGAGTTGGATCAACTCTTATATCCTTTTAAAAATTAAATTTCCAAAAAGAACTGAAGTAGACTGCTTAATGCCCTAGTAACCAAAGCACAGTGATCCATGGAAATCTCTTCAGCATTGCTCTGACTAGGTTCCTACACCCAGCTTATCAGCTGAGCACCTTCCAGCCAGCATTAGAAAACACAGCCAAGGTCTGTCACATGCTGTTTGTTCCAATCTCTGCTCCTCACTCCCACCCCCACTTTCCCCCAGGCTTGTGCAGCAGAGTCCCTTGCTTTGGTAGCTTTTTTTCTCCAAGAACATAAATCCTACTATACGTTTGTGCTATGGGTTGGAGGGGGCGACTTGTTCTTGGGATATTTTTTGTTGAAAGCTACAGCAAGCTCTAGCTTGCAGGAGAAAGTTTCACTGTCTTGAAGACTGTCCCAGGCAAGATTCATCTCCTTTCCAGGCTCGCATGTGGAAGTGCACTTACTGACCTGCAGGTTTGGCTGACAGCTCACCAGGACACAAATGTAGAGCAGTGAGGAATAGATTAATTGAGAGTGATGGGCTTTTTAGACAGAGTACACATCCCTGCCCAGTGCTACTTTTGCTAAAGGTGCTACAGGCTCAGCTGCTCTTGGCAAAGTCTCAGGAAGCCCCTCTGTGCCAGCTCTGTGCTGTGAGACAGTGCAGGAGCACAGCCAGGTGAGCTTCACAACAGAAGCAACACCCACAGAGGACAGAGCTCAGGGCAGCCAGTGTGCTGCTTACTGTGTGGCTGTTACCTGCAGCCCTCCTCACTGCTGCTGGAGCCCAGGGCAATGGTCATACTGCACCAGACTGCCCCACAATGAGTGTAGACAACAGTCAGCAATTGCCAAGTGTGTGTGGAGGAGCTGCTGTGCACTGTTGCATGGAACAAATACACCCTCTGAGAGCAAAATAAGGGTATCTGCACCTGTTCCCAACACAAGACATGACTCCCAATCAGTTTCCCCAAACACTCAGAGAAGGAGCTACTAGGATTTTGCATGTTAAAAATGAGGGTCTGCAGAACCTTATAGAAGCATCAGCATGTAAAATGTGGGTATGGCACGAGGACCACTCCTACCCTCTCCAAGAGCTGGTGTTGGAGAGGTCTGCTTTTCTCTGCAGTGCATTGAGGCATCTCACTCACAACAGAACACCCATTGTTGTACCAGATGACAAGGCTGAATAACTTCTTACCCCTGGAGGCTGCTAACCAAGCTCTGTTACAGCTTAGTGCTGCTCTGGGAACACCTGAGGCATTTTCTCTAGCACACTATTAAACAGAAGCTTCTCCCCCTGGCTGGGATGCAGGACCTTCTTGCTCACTTTTCTCTACCAAAAAGTTCTACAGAGTCTAAAAGGGGTAGGACTTCAGTTTTTCTGCCTTGGGAAGCTAACACCAGCATACTTTCCCCCACACCCCCATGTTGAGACAAGGGCTTTCAGCACAATAGCTGAAATCTATTTTCCTTCTCAAGAACAAACTTTCAAGCACATTTTTCTTGCATCGAGCAGTGAAGTTTTCACTTGTAAAGTGTTTCCAAGTTAAACTGTTCTAGTTCCTTCCTCCCAGAACCATTACACAGAAGCCCCACAGGGCACCAACTCAACTCTGCTCTTCTAAGAAACCCTTTAAGGCATCTTCCCACAGATGATTGAATCTGAACTCCAGATGTCTGCAGGCACAACCTGCAGCAGTAGATAATTAAAGTGCAAGCAACACTGTATGGATTTGAGTATGGACCTGCAGAATTTCCTGGCTTAAAGCCAGAGCTGAGTAGGCCCTGTCAAAGATGAAAGCAGAGTTTTATGCCCTCAGTGGTCAAAGCTGAGGATATATTCAGAGGCTGTTTAAAAAGTAAAAAATCAGTTTCTAGTAGGGAAATAAGAGGAGGCATACCACCACCACTCTGTTGCCATGAAATGAGAACATCCCATAGGCACAGTCAATATGTGAGTTCTTTCATGAGACACAGCTCAGTAAGACTCAGTCCCACAACCCCTCAGCTATTCCCTTTTCAGAAGGGAATCACCACTATCCTACAAGCTTCCAATAGGTGCAACCAGTTGCACCAATAGATGCTCCCCTCCCTAGAGCCTCCGGGCAATTTTACTTAAGAAGTAAAAGCAAAACATATCCCTTTCCATCTCTTCCCCTGCTCCTGGCTACAACATTTCCTGAGGAGCACAAGAGCTTCTCCAAAGTTTCTTCACATGCAAGTCCAGAATGTGGGTCATGCTTCAATGAAGTCTCACGAGGATCCCAGATCTGCAGCTCAACTCCTGCCAAGGAAGTTACCAAAAAATGCCATGCAGGATGCACGTTTGTGTAGCCCCATCTTCCCATTTCTGCCACAGACTCACCCCCCAGCCTCTGGCAGAACTTTGAATTTCCTTGTTTGCTTGTTCAGCTGCACCCTACACGTGCCTCCCCAGAAAGATGGCCGAGGGGCAGAGAGAATGATTTCTTTTCAAGGCATATGATTAGCATGAGCCCTAAAGCATTAAAGGGAGACCCTCTTCCTTGTACTTTCAGGAGCTAATACCTGATAAATCCAAGGCCATATTTAATGTCTTTTTCCTCTAACAAAACAACTCTAAAGCCATCTACTCCTTGTTACCAGTGTTGGCAAGCTGAGGCACTTTCTTAAAGGGTAGGTGGAAGATCATGGGGACCTTTGCTGCTTCAATAGAAGGAATTTTATTAGAAGCTGCTCTTTCCTTTTTGTTCCCCATTCAGCATACATGGCAATGTCGTCTGATGTATTCACAATTAATTTCTGGAAAACAGGTATCTTATTTCATAGCCTTGGCACAGACACATTGCATTGCCATGAAGAAAACAAATGCATGGGATAAAACAAAAACAGCCTTCAGCACTGGTCTTCTACAGTCACTGATTTTAGTTGGAACTCACTTCCACAGAGCTGCCTTCAGAGACACCAGCGAGAGATTTTCACCCTGCACATGCTCTTCCTCCACAGTATTGGCTGGCCAGGCACTGAAATGCAGACCCACAACTCCCATATCTGAGACTTGCCAGGAGAGCTGGCATGTGGGCAGAGGAGATGTAGCTGGTGGGACAACAACGTATATAAAAATAGGTTGTATTTATAGGAGGAGGAGGAATAGTGAGGAGAAGGCACTTCACGAGACCCCCTGCTCCAGAGTGAAACTTGCTGCTTACACCATCTGTAAGCAACCTGTGGCTGTCATCCCACTCTGGTTCAGACTCTCAACCTCCTTTGCAACACATCAGCCTGGAATAAGCAACCCTATAAACAAGGCACTCTCAGATGGTCACACTGCATTAGACATTAAATGTCTCTATATGGCCAAGTCATATAGAGAGGAGAGAGCCAAAGACAGAAGAAGAGGAGGGAAAGATTCCTGCAGAAGGAAATGACATTGATCTACTAAAGGCTCCAGCCCAATTCTCTTTAGAGAGAAGAGCATCCCTCACTACAATGTTTACATCAGCACATGAGGTATTCCAGCTCATCTTTTGCCTTTTGAGAATCCATGTGAGCAGCTAAATACAGGCACACAGGGCATTGAGCTGATGCCAGACAAAGGCAGTGTGTTTTAGCGCTGGATTCAGCCACACCACACCTGCCAGGATGGCCACAGAGCCACACTCCTCACATACCAGCATCAAAGGGGTGAGTCTAGACACCCCTGCCCTAGGGTATGTGCAACCCTGCCAAGGCCATGCCGAGACTGTTTAATCCTATTAAAGTATAAGCTGGAAGTACATGATATTCATTATTAGAAAACAGCTTGCTTTGTTCCTGGGATCTAAACCCCACAGCAGCAGACACTGTGGGATAACCCACCACTATTGACCTCTGCAGGCAGGGCTTGCCATTCCCAACTCCACTGTCAGCAAAAATCTCATAGCCCAGCTCTTTACTCCCATATGAAAACACAGATTTAGGATCCCTGCTCAGGACAAGTGCCAGAGCTAGAGCACACAGATTTCCAAAGGGAAATCACAAGTAAGAGGGTCCAGCTAATCCTTTGGGTGCTGCTTTACAGGCATACAGGGTCCATACAGAACCACAGCCAGTTGTCACTGTCCCCACATTGCTCTTCTCATTGAAAAAGTACCAGGCGGACAAAATATTAGCTGGCTGTATAAGTCAACAAATAATCTTTTAGGAACAGTAATTATTTAGCAAAAGGTAAAAAAAGATCTAAGTATATGGGCTGTGCAAACTCATCCAGATCTCTTAATGCATGGAAGGGTTAGGAATTCAATAGCACGTGGAACTTGTCTGCAGCATCCAGCTTAAGGGCAGGATTCAAGATTTCCAATGGTTTTAGCTGTTTCCAACATTTGATTTAATCTGTTAAACTTCTGAAATGTGAAGAAGTTTTCTCCTTCCAAAACTGTTTGTTTTAAAGATACTTGTGCTGCAGTGCAGCACACACTGTTGATTAGGTATCACCTTACTAAGGAAGTGATGAAATCAGCCTTGCTGCTTTTATTCATTCCACCTATAATGAGCTGAAGCAATTCCTTCCAGTCTCATGCCATTTGGAAAGACAGAGCTGTTTGTATCCAGGTAACCAGTGCTGGCACCACAGAGCTTGCTGCAGATGTGTGCCCAGGGACACATCTCCCCTGATGTGAAAGGGCAAGGAAGGGGCAACCCTCCTGAAGCAGTAACACACCTGACCCTACTGAAGCCAATACATTTGTCTGCCACATGCCCCAGAGAAGCCTGGTGGGGGTGTCCAGGTACTGGGCTGCTTTGTGGCCACATAGAGCTGTGAAGCAAACCTCCCCTCCACCCCAACCCCCGAAAAAAAACACAAACCAAACCAAACAAACAACAAAACAAACAAACCCCAAAACAAAACAAAGAGGAAAAGAAGCAGGAGAACAGCAGCAAGGGGAAGAAATACACATGCAAGTAACCAAGAGTTAAATGGTTTTCATTCCTTCATGCATGTTTCCCATCTTGTTTCTCTGCATGTCCAAGTACTAGAGCATTGCCTCCCCAACTTTTGAGAACAGAAAGTCTGCCCCACAGTAATAACCACAAAACCTGTTACTTAAAGGGGCTAACAGCTGATCCTGTTTCCGTGCCTCTCAATCAATGGAGCAGTCATTCTTCCCTTCCCCTTGGTGCTAGCCTCAGGTAACTCCCTGTCAGGCCTTCACTCAGGGTACTAAATTCTCTCTGTAGCTGAAGAATCACCACAGATCTTTTCCTGCTTTCTGCATCCACTAACAGTTTATATAAAGCAGAAATCCCCCATTCTCTTTACCCAAGAATTCCTTTTTAAAAAATGTGATATCTAAAAACCACCATGAATATAATTTTTACAACAATAAAAAACAAACCAAAAAAAAATTACACAACACTCCCTTCACACAGCCAACTGTGAGTGGTTTGGGTTTTTTTTTCAGAGGCTGCGTAGTCAGTTATTTCTTAAGAAGGTGCTTTATATGCTCTCCAAGGCAGCATTTGTACAATCCCACATATCCTGGCTGTTGCTATGGAAATGATTTCTCCGTAAGCTGATGTGCGAATGCAGGTCTCATTGCTGAGCAGAGAGGCTAAAGGTGTGCATGAGTCAAACCATTTGCTGTGCATTACTCCTCTGCAGCCCCGCTGCTGCCAGGGGACAGGAAAGGAACCATTAGTGTCTGCACAGAAGGTGCCTGTAACGAGGAGCTGTAGAGAGTTAGCACTGCTGGAGAGTCACGGGAAGGCTCTGGCTGTTACCTGCAGCCAAGCACGATTTACTCATCCAGCTCATCTGCTCTGGGTGCCACAGGATACAGGGACAGGAGGTACAAAACAATTCATGATGTTTTTAAACATTTCAGGGGGAGGGTAAGTCACAAAGCACCATCACAGCTACGAGGCACGCAGTCCCCTGCCCTGCCTGCAGGCCTGTGGTCCCTCAGAAGAGTCAACGATAAAATCAGGCTTTTGGCAAAGACCTGCTGGTGGCTACAGAGAGGGAGGGTGCCTCTGACTCTGGTGAAGCAGCAAGACCAAAAGGGAAAAACATCTACAACAATCAAACTTCTTCACATATGCTGTGTTTGGCAACTTGACTAAACACAGTTTTCGAGCTCCTGACTACCTATGAATAAGCATTAAGGAAGATATTGGAGCACTCCCAGTCAAAACACAGCTTGATGCCAGCAGGCACTTTCCAGAAAAAACTGCTGGCCTCTCCCAGAGTAACAGGAGCAGAGGAACCTGCTGCCTCCAGGACACAGCCCCTGACCAGGAGTGCAGATGCAGCCCTTAGAGCAGAGGGCACATGGGGACAGCTGCAGAGCTCCTCTGTGCCCCACTCCAGTCAAACACCAGCACTCCCCTGCATATGGGAGGCTGGGAACATTTCCAGACAAGCATCCCACACCCCCTTTTTCCCCCCTCCCCTGGAATACTTGGCAGTAATTTTCATAGATATATTGCAAGAAGTAGGAGGTCTGAGGGCAGTCCCCATGCCTCAGTGGTTTCTTAGTTCATCTCTTCTGCAGCCTGAGGGGAAGAACTGGGATCAAAGATGGAACAAAAGGTGTAATGAACTCAGATTTACAGCAGGTTTTTAGGGGGGGAGAGGGTAGGGTCTTTTGGCAAATGTTAGATTGGCCATCTGAATAGTCAAGGTTTTCAAATGTCTTTCTTTCAGCCTTTCTTTTAAAAGGCTCTAGCAGACAAAGCCAGATCCATCAAAAAAAGCAAACATTGGATTTTTTTTCCTTCGTCCCCCTCAAGAAATTGCTCCTGCAGAAGAGCAACAAGTAGTCCATCACACAAACTTCAGCTTTCTATTCATGTCTTATCTCCTTTCTCACTGCTCTGCAGGCAACAGGTGCTATGCCCAGCCTCTTCTCTGAATTATCTTCTGCCCTAAACATTAGGGAATGCTTGGAAGCCAAGCAAACAGCTTCAATTTCAGAATCACAGAAGTTGGTGAAGTTTTACACCACAGTCTGTTTTTTTTTTTTTTTTTCAGTCTCCCAGGGGAAAGGCAGCTAGTTGAAGAACAGATTCCAAACACCCAAACAGAAGTCTAAACTTCTGCAAAACATCTCAGATCACAAAGGCAATAATCTCAAAGCACAACTCCTGTGAGGCACATTATAAATGACAATTAAACACAGTAAACAGACTGCAGCATATCAGTGTAAACAAAGCAAGCATATCTTCCTCAACGGTAGCCCAAAATAAAGGTAGCACTCACCTCATTTCAGAGCTAAAAAGGAGTCTGCTGTCACCTAAAGCTGCTCCACTCCTGCTTGCCTTCTCAGTGGAGATAGTCTGGTCTCCTCTCCTCTCCTATGAGCTACCTGCCAGAAGGTCAGCTGGTCCCTGGTCCTTAGGAGAAACACCTGGTTCAGCCCAGCTTGTTAGCAGAGCACAGGGGTGGCTGGGATTTAAAACAAAAGAACACAGTTAATGATTCTTTATAAAGATTGTTGTAGTTTTAACTATGTGTGAGCTGTAATGGGCATTTTTTCTGGTAAAAAACAGCTTACTTGATCAATGCCTCCAAATATTCTAATAAACTCATTTATTGAAAATACAATGACAAGCAAATACAAGTGTTTTCAATTGCTTTAAGAAGATATTGTATGAATGTGAATAAATTATGTTAAATCATACTATCATAGAGAAGTATCTTGTGATTTATAAGTTCCTACCTTATGTAAATGAATGCCCCACAATTCTGCAGCCTGTGGATAGCTCTCTTTTGTGTTGTGATATGAACACACACACTATGCCTCAAAAGCTTCCAATTACGTAGGTGGGATTTGGAGAATACAAATGACATAAAAAACTAGAGGGATTTATTTCAGGAACAGCTCAATATGCTAGAATACAGTATCAAGATTAGAGGTTATGAATTAGAGATTCACTTTCGCTGTCTTGTCAGAAAGGGTGTAAAAGAAACACTGAAGGGATAGTAGAGATATAAGGAAACAGCAAAGTATACATGTCCATTTAATATGAATCATCACCATTCCTCTTATTTTTAGTAGAATGGCATTCATGGTGCATCATATTGTGACTGTAATTTTAAGAAATGTGATTTTGAATGATTTTTTGTTATGATCTGTTTATGACACTCCTGGTGCAGACACAATGCCACCATTAGAGGGACTGGGAAGGATTCGTCTCAAGTACATGAAAGCCAAAACCTTTATATTTAAATTCTGAACAAGTTCCTGAATTTGCTATTCATCGAGTTATTTCTCCCTTCTCAGCTGCATCATTTCATGTAAACTGTTTATTTCTTGGCAGCTCAGAGCGTGAATTTGAGCTAAAATGCTCCTTAAAATATTTGATGCTCTTCTGTAAGAGATGTAAGTGAATTTAGAAATCCAGATCAATGAAGTGATAGATTGAATCCAATAGTTTTCTAGGATCATTTTCTTCAACAAAACCCAAGTCAAACTCAGAGACAAGATTCTTGCAAATGTTAAAAAACACGATGTTTTCAGGGATTGCTTCATTATAAAATGAAAAATTAAGTTAGTACACATCAAGAGGGAGGATTCACAACAGAGAAAGGGGAAGAGGCGTTACTGACTCAAAGTTCTGCTAACTTCTGGTTTTCCTGTGGGACAGACACTATTTTTATGCTTTGGATGAGAAAAAGTTCTCTTAGCTATGGCAAAACTACTCAAAAGAGGACTTTTACCCCTCACCTCTGTAAGAATTCCACCCTAATTTACGTGTGTGATGACAAAAGAAGACACAAAATACACATCAGTGCCAAATCCTAAAATTAAGCTGCAGGGGAGAAGGAGGGTTTGTCAGCAGGGTCCTGTGCATCACACTCTGCATGAGGCAAACCCTAAGAAATCCAAAGCTCCCAGCTCTGATTAACTCCTGCAGGAGTGCAGTGACTCAGCACTGGGCAGGGGAGCCGAGTGCATTTCAGGGTGAGGCCGTTTACCTACACGATGGCAAACACTGCAGTGCTCCGTTAAACTGGTTCTCTACACATAAATATGGTGTAACAAATCTCATCCTCAACACCCCATCAGGCCAAAATGGGTGCTCTCTTGGCTGAACCTTATGCAACTTGGCTTCACTTGACCAGCAACACACCCTGAGGGTCAGATATAGGGGGGATATTTTCATCTGACTAGACTGTTAGTGAAACCAAATACTATCCATCTTTCCCTGCCACTCCCCTTTGTTGCTGGATTTATTTTGTGAGAACAGTTGTCCTCTAAACA
This sequence comes from Phylloscopus whistleri, assembly GCA_017589585.1. Classification (NCBI taxonomy): domain Eukaryota; kingdom Metazoa; phylum Chordata; class Aves; order Passeriformes; family Phylloscopidae; genus Phylloscopus; species Phylloscopus whistleri. The sequence continues at coordinate 516,237 of JADMLD010001286.1, forward strand.
AGAAAGAACTCATGTGGTTGTTTTTGTCATTTCAAAAATAATCCCAGAACCTGTTAAAGGATGATAGCATCTACTGCAATGTGTCCTGTCCTTCCACAGGAAAGGCACTGGGTTTTTTTCTCTTAGAAAGCAAAGAAAGTAAGTGATGTTTCCTTCTCTTCTGTCTGAGTCTTTGGCCCTGAGTTCAAATCTCTGTTTGTCAAATCTAGATTTAGAGCTGGGAAAAGAAAGATAATCACATCTGATTATCAGATGCACCAATTTCACTGATTCAGGATGGCAATATGCAACAAACCACTTCAAGAGGAAACCTCTGGTTATCTGGCTGTTGAACACAGACAAGCTGTTTTGCACACAACAGAATTGTTCCAGGTATTTTCCCTAAGTCCAGCATATCCAGGATGTGTCTGGACAGGATCAGCTGTGTCAGGAGCAAAGTGCCCTGAAGGCACTGGAGCCCACACAGAGCTGGTGCAGTGTGTGTCCTTACCAGCTCTGATGTGTGAGGTGCATTGTGCTTTTGGTCACTGGCTGGCACTGCACCCCTACACATTACAGTAGTTTCTCTGTGTTTACATCTCCTCAGGCTGTTTGTGGCACCTCATTGTATCTTAACAAATAGAAGATTTTCGTAAGATTGCTAGATTCTGGGGGTTGGAAAATTGACCGATTCGTGGAAATTCTATTTCAGGTTAGTTCTACAGTGTAAACCAGTTAAAAGGCATGTTCTTCCCAGAAGGCTGACTCTGGATTAGTTGAAGCTCAGCTGGTTGGAGCACGGTGCCAATAATGCCAAAGTCATGGTTCAACCCCTGTATGGGCCATTCACTTAAGAGTTGGACTCAGTGATCCTTGTGGTCCCTTCCAACTCAGAATATTCAGAGATGCTGTGATTCTGAAGAAAGGGGTTGTCGTCCTGTTTTTTCAGCCTTCTGATGTTTGCATTTTTGCAATGGAGTTTTCCCCACACTTTTCAGGTAAATAATGATTGTTTTGCATTCCTTTCTGGAGGAGGAGAGAATTGATGGACTGTTGGGTTGACCAGTGTGGTTGGAGAGGACAACTTTCTTCCTCCAATCCATGGTCACAGTTAGAATTGTATAAATGTTGAGGTCTGTAAATAAACTGCCCCTTTTTTGCCTTGGACATGTCAGGGAGTGAGTGTTGTTTCTCTCATGTTGTATTGTGACAGGCGTTTCAGAGCAATCCAGCAGAAATTTCTTGTTGGTCGGCAGCAGTTCATCCGCCTCCATTCATCCACACAAAAATCCTCCTTGTGTTTCCTCCTGGTGATGCCCAACATCAGCACAGAAGGCACATCGCCTTTGGAAGCACCAACTTGCCAGCACTCTGGAACGGGGGTGCGCATGTCCCTTGTCCTGCTGTAACCTGGAATCGAACCTGATTCAAATGTAATTCGTAACAGGGCTACTACAGTTACACTTTCTCTCTTCAGTGAGACACAGTGGCAGCTACTCAGTTCTGGTATATCTACAATGTTAGAAAACAGTAACTTGATACAAAGAAAGCATCAGCAGGGGTCTGAACTTACTGCTCAGTGACAGCAGTTCCTGGTCTAGCAGTACAGCTCCAGATGATGTTAGCATGACACATCCCAGCCACAGTGGAGAATACACAATTGTCCCCATATGACATGAAAGGTGACACTGTCCACAACACACAATTTTAGCCATTAGACATTTGTTATGAATATCCAGCAGCTGCAACTGGGAATCATTTCTAGTGTGAAGGTCTTGCATTCCCGGTGCAGACACAGTAGAAGGGGGAGTCAACAGCTGCTGAGGTTTAGTCCTCAGCCAAAACCCTGCAAACTTCTGACCCTACATGTTTTCCCTGGACTTAGGGGCTCCATGAACCTGCAGCTCCAGAGGCTGCTAGAGGTGCTGTGGTCTGATCAAGAAGCGTGTTTGCAGCTCCAGGTTCAGCTCCTCACAGTAGCTGGGTTTGTCCACTTCTCACTGATGCTTCTGACAGTTACTTGGCTCCTCTTTCTCATGACTCTTATGACTAATAAATACATCCTGTCATGTCTTAAAAGACACTATTTGGAGCTATTCCTTTTCATCCCTTTTGCTCAAGCTATCTTAATGAGGGAGGAAGTTTGCTAAGATCAAAGAGAACTCTGCAATAGTTCAGCCCAGCAGAAATCTCACAGACAATTGTCCTTGCAAGATGGGAAGAGATGATTGTGGAAACTAATCTATGTCTACAGCAAGAAGCACTTTGTGAAACTTCAGACAAGTTTTTTTTCTTCTCTCCTGTGAGCAGGACTGGTATTACTAACTTGTTGTAGCTGGGATGTCTTGTGGTCGAGTTTTTGTGTTTAGTTGCCTTAGAAAAATGTCCTGAAAGAGAAGTGAAAGGTCTTGGCACAAATCGTGCACTTGGACATGGTGATTTGTGGTAATTTTATTGTGTCTAGGGATGATTTCCATATGGACACACTGCTTCATGTGACAGTTCCTGAAGAACTGTCTCACTGGCTGACAGCACACAGCCAGCAGGACAAAAATGAGATAATTTTGCTGTATGCTGGTGAAAGAGAGGGTGAAATTGTTGGTTTTCATTTTAAGAGAACTGAGACAACCAGGGTCAAGTCCAGTACAGCTGTGGCACAACGTTCTGGGAAGATGCTGGAGGTAGCACCTATTTTGTGGTTACTGGGTTTTCAAAAGACAGACTAACCTGTGATTTAGGGATTTCTCTTTTTAACTGATGGTGCTCCTACATCACAATGGAATAGGTCAAGGGCTTCTTCTGTAAGCTTCATCTTTGTTTTGGACATATTAGCTTCAGCCAACAGGGTTTTAGCTTCTTGAAGGTAAGAGTAGATTATTGGGGAAGCTTCAAACTCATTTATGACACCTCAGGAGACTACAGATTTTAGGCAATAGACTTCAACTCATACAAGTTATGAGCTGAAACCTGTACTACCTGGAAAGAGAAATAGATATAATATTCCAAAATGCGCAGGGAAAATTTACCATTTCATCCCAAAACCTTTGAATTATTTGCTTGAATGAAATGTTGGAAGCACGAAAATTTAAAATATTAATCTGCTCAGCTTTGTATTTTTAAGCTTATAGTTTAAAAAAAGTCTGTAGGCACCCCATGGACTGACACAACCCATCTGTAACTTTGTAATAAAAATGGAGATACACTCAGACCAAGAGCCTGCAAGTTTCATGATTCTGTTTCTGAGTTGGTATCTAATCCCCTTGTGATTTCTGATGGCTAAGTAATTCCTCCAGCCCACTCTACTTGGTTTTATTTTCAGTAAGAAATGGGTACTGTAGTCTGAGAGTGTATTAGATACCATTTTGAGAAGCTGACACTTCACTGGAGGACTTCTGTGCCAAGTCAGTGCTTTTGGGACAGTCCATCAATGCAAGATGCCTTGTGTGTGCAAGGAAGACCAGGACTTCACTGAGTGTACAAAACAGCTATGGGATTGCTTCAAACTACTAAAGCCACTTACCTTGGCATTCACAGGCGACAGAGGAACATTTTACAATTTCAAAACTTTCCATTTTAGTTTTTCTTTACATAAAAATGTCATAAGGATGCCAATGAAACTCTGTCACTTGGTGGTAGAGTGCTGCTATATCTCAGAAAGCTGCTACATGTCCCTGCCATTATTCCTAGACAGTAGCAAACAAGAAAATGTTTGTGGTTTCCCCTCCATTCTAAAGGCTCCATTAATGTAGATAGCTGAGATCTCCCTGAGTGGCAAATAATCATATTAATTAACGATCATGAGAAACAAAATACAAAGAAAACACAGACTTCAAAGGACTATTCATTTGTATGTGAGTGCCTCTAACCCCAGTGGAGACAAATGGAAGATGCACATATAAGCAAAAGCGAGAATAAGTTCACCATGATGGACAGAAAAAGGCCAGCCTGGAAGAAACTGGAATGCATAGAAGGATTTTAAGAAGGATTACAGATGCTGGTGGCAACTGCTCTCAGTAAATTATAGTTAGATCAAAGAAAAATAGAAGGCTTTGATAAGAGATTAAAAAGTGCCCTTCTCAAATGTATAGCTGTAATTAAAAGCAAATAAAATTACATTTTAACCCCATATTCAAGGTACTATTTTTTTTTTCCTGGTTTTATTTATAAATGATTTCTGGCAGCCAAGGAAAAAGACAGCTTTTTCAATGTCTTCATTCTGTTACAACCAGCCACCAAACAAACATGCCATCATTGTTTTCATGCATGTATCAACAGTTCTGGTGGGAGGCATGGGCTTTGGGTGCAGGTGGTATCAATTTTAGAAAAACTAGGTGACATACTGCAGCAAAAACATACAGAGATAACCCAGACAGCAAGGCTGCTACTTTTCTTGGGTTAACAGCTAAGTATTTACCAACTTGTAATAAAGAGAAAAACAAAATTGGATTTGCTTTCATCTATTGTCTGGAATAATTTCTTGCCCAAGAACATAATGAGCATGTGCACTATTGCTTATGCAGCTTAGTAAAAAAAAAGTATTTCTTTGAAAAGTTGATAGAAAATTAAGCAGTAAAGTCATAAGTTATTACAAATGTGAATATGTTTACATCATGTTATACTAAGTGTAAAAGTTGTCCTTTTTTTTTCTTTTTTTGTTAGCTTACAGCTAGCATGGGAAGATGCATTACGACTGTTTCCCTTCAGCAGCAGAGAAGCAGGCACCCCAACATTCACTCTTCAGTGACTGGGACCACAGAACTATTTGCAGCTGCTTGATTCAAGGCAATTCAAATCTGAGCATTTTAATGCTGCAGTTGTCTAGAAATTCTGTCCTTGGAAAAATCACCTTTGCATGACTATTCCTCATTTCCAAAAAATTGTTCAGACAGTAAAATTCAAATCAGGCATGGCATTATGTTCCTCATCTGAAGGTTAAAATTTACCATTTTCCCACACTAGTTTCTACTTGTACAAATTCATAAGTTGAAAGTCCTCTGCACTTGCAAAGTGCTTTTAGTAGTAGACTTGACTTTCTCAATCATCTGGTGCTGAGGGATCTAATGTTTTACTTGGGATTAATTTGTTTGGTTCAACAGGCTGGAGGTCTGCTTCACAGCACTGTGCTACTGTGAATGATGCTGTAATGCCTTGAGAGCTCACTCCACTGAGCACTTATTGCTGATGAGAAGATGCTTTTGTCCTCTCATAAATAATCCATAGTTGATATAGAATGTGGTGCTCCTCCTGCCTTTAAAAGTCCTTGGTGAAAATTTCCACAATTCCCAGTCTCATCAGCACTAAACTGTACAAGTTTCCACAAAATTTCAGTCATGAAGCTGAGGGAAGAGTGGATGCATACTATTGGTATGCATTGGTATACTATCTTCAGGTTTTCCTAGAATTGGCATTACAGAATCTGTCTATGGAGTCCCTGTGTTTGTGCTTCTGGGATAGAGGCTGCACATGGCAGTAGCCCTCAAAAATCAAATGACCATTTAGTGGTCACCATTTAGTGCAGTGATCTTAGTGCTGGGTAGATGTTCAAAACATGACAGTGCATTATTTTGGCTCTTTTTGGAATATAGTTTTTCCCTTGCTCCTGATCTGTTGATTGACTGGCTTTTGATCAAAGCAACATCTCTTCTGTCTTCCATCTGTGCAAGTCTCTAGGTCACCTGTAGGGATTTCTGACAGGAGGTGACAAATGTCATATATGTCTCAAGTGATTTTTTTTTTCCACCAAATTCAGGAAAAACATTTCTCCTGATTTCTGTGATCAAACACTAAAAGAGAAAAGCCCAAAAGAAATTTTGGTCACCTGTGCCTGACTCTAACCTCACCAGTCTGGCATTCTGAGCCAGCACATGGAAACCTAAGAATTCAGACTGTGACCATGTGTTTGGCCTCTGACAAATAAGGCTTAAGAATATTGAAAAAGAAAAGGAACAATTTTCCCATACCTGTTTGAGCTGGAATTCAGACAAAGCTGTAGTCAGTCAGAGATGCCCAACACTTCCTTGCTTCAGGAAAGCCAGGAGCCCGGTGGAATTTAGACATCCAGTGTTTCAATATTTCTTTTCCACTTTCTGCCAAAACCAAGAATTGCAGAGAGACTGTATGAAGAAAACAAAATAACTAGCCAAACTGTGCTATGTCTCACAAGCTGCAGTTTCTTGGCAAAGCCCCTGGTGATTCCTCATTTCCTTCAAACTAGTTCTCTGACTCATGCTGCTTAGTGGGAAAGCAATGCCTTTTCCCTTCCTCATCACACACCACCGTATGAAAACATAAGGTTACTCAACAGAATTTACTGGCCACTCACTTGAAATAAAGACAACCCAGTGGTCTGAATCCAAGTGTCAGAGAAGGCAGTGGCTTCTTCATTGCCATTCAGGCAGGACCCTCTGGGAATGTATTCACTCCTGTGGTCACTCAGCCACAACCCTTGGCCATCTGAAAAACTGGGCACTGATAAATGACAATGCCCTTCACTATCTCGGTTCCTTAATTTGTTCCCTTGTATCCATGAGAAAAAGGTAAAGTTTGTTTTTACACTCCTTCACCATGAAATTTAGTGTTTTATTTGGATTAATGTCATCCTGCATCCTATCTATTGATGCCCTAGGGGGAGGAAAAAGAAGGATCTTCCTGCTCTTTCCATGATTTTAGAGTGAGACCTGCCTATGCCTACATTGTCTTTGCCACACAGACGGTCAGATAAAACATGAAAAAGGAAGCAGAGCTCATAGCAAATTTCTCACAGGGTATGTGAATTAGATATGGGCAGAGCTTCAGGAAGAACTGGCTAGTCCTGGTCACAGCCTAGTCACCTCTCTAGCTCCTTTGGATAACAAAAGATTTTTTGGGAAAAGGCCTGTCCCTTATCCTACCCTGGGTATGATTTCCTTATCCAGCTGGCTGTGGTGTGAAGATGTCTTTGCTGAGACAAAATAGCTATGGGGGAGATTTTTAGCATTTTCCTTTGTGAAATAGCAATTTCCTAAAAATAGTGTCTGCAGATGAATACATTTCAGTTTGCAGACCCAGAGAAACCAACTTAGATAATTTGCTCCTCTTTCCTCCCTTTGCATGCACTCCCTAGGCTTTCTGAACCTGAAATGACACAGGATACAGAAACCCCATGCCAGCTTCACAACACACTCCTGTAAGATTTCTGTGTTACAGAAGCACACAAGGCTTTTCTGCAAATTCATCACAGACATAAATTTGCCTCTGATTATGAAACTTTAGAGGAAGAGGTGCATTTGGGGTTTTCTGCTTGCCTCTTTATGTTTTTTTCTGTTAGCGTTTTACTTACACTCTTCTCTAAAATTAAACTCAAACTTCTTTTTTAGTATATGCTATGTACCCACAATAAACTGACAAAAAAAAAAGAAAAATATTTTCTTCTCCTATTTGTGGTCATAGAAGTATCTATCCTCTAGCCTCAAGGGGATGACAAACATATGATGTAATATAATTCCAAATTTGCATTCAATGTTTTTCCACCCTCACTGGTATTATTGGAATCAAAGGAGATATTTGTTAAACATAGCTTGGATAAAAAACCAATGATATCTTACTGCCAATGAAACCTCGTGAAAGGGGAGAAATAACTTTTCAGCAAATTTAATGTGAAGCAGATTTACGCATTTACAGTTTAATTGCAAAATGTTAAAAGCAAAAACAAAACCCCAAACAATAAACCCTCTCTCCCCAAAATAAAAACATAAAAGGGTTATGTTTTCAAGGTAATAGTGATTTTAAAACTCTCCTCAAGCTGTTGTTAACATTATAGAGGATATGATTCCAATAAATGAGAGAGAGGTTGCCTGAGTGCATGTCTCATAACAGAGTTGTGACACACTACTTTTTTTTTGCTAAGAGATTACAAAATCAATGCTTTATGAAAACATTCTCATATTTTAAAGCAAAATCCAATTCTTTATCACCTTGATTCCCTGAGGTCCCTTTTATTCACAAGAAGCAGGAATCTCCCTCAGGTAGAGCATCCACTTGGGCTGCATCCAAAGATACCACAGACCAGCTTAAGTGCCAGTAAAGCAGAGAAGAAGATCCTTTTCTCTTTTTTTTTGTAGCTCCCAAGATGTTTTGACTGGCTGAAAATGATGAAAGAGTTAATAGGCTTGCTGGCCTGACTCAGTTCTGGGAAAACAGGGGGAAGAGTTAAGCAAAGCTTTATCAAGACAGAATCAGACAAGTTACATGAAACAGATGCCAATCCGTGGGGCTAGATGCAAAGCAAATCTTTTCTCAATGTCTTTTTGCAGAATGAAAGGTCTGGTTGAGTGTAGCATTCATGTTAATGCAGTTTACTCGGGTCTTGCCAAAGGCATTTCATTTCATGGCATATGTTGGTATGATTAAAAAGCATGCATTGTATGGAATTAAAAGGATGCACTTTGGAAGAACTAAAAGTTGGCTCACTGACAGATTGCAAAGTGGTGAGAGTAACGAGTGGAACTATTTCCAGCAGATTCCCACAAGGATCAGTTCCTGGTACAACATCGTTCAGTATTTTCATCACGTGTCCAAACAGTGATGTAAAATCAGTCCCAAGATGGTTGGGGGCTGGAGCACTCAGTCTAAGAAATGGCTGGGAGAGCTGGACTTGTTCAGCCTGGACAAGACAAGGATTCAGGGAAAGTAAAAACAGCCTAGGAGGAGGTTACAATGAAAGCAGAGCCAGGCTCTTTACAGAGGTTTCTGGGAAGAGGATGAGACACTCTGATCATAAGCTGAAAGTGGGGAAGTTTCAATTATATATATGGAAAAAGAAATTGCTATGAGAACAATCAGACATTGGATCAGGATAGCCAGGGATGTTACAAAATCTCTTTCTTTGGAGGCTTTTAAGATCTTATTGGATGAAGCCTGGAACAACCTTACCTGAATTCAATTTTGGCCTTATTTTAAGAAGAAACTTGGACTACATGGCTTCCCAAAGTCTTCCCTTGGGAGGAATGTAATTTGCTTGACTCTGCCTGGAGAGGGATTTGGGAATCCTGTTGGATAACTACTTCAACATGTGCTCTAATGTAAGGCTACAGGGAAAATCAATTTCTGGATGTTATTTGGTCACTGCTGTCAAGAGCCCCACACAAAACCCAACACCTCTGCAGAGTGGAATTCCTAGAATAGGAGCAGCCAGTTGCATCACTTCCTCAGGTACAGCCTGTGAAGTCTTGCTCTGCTGCCCAATGGAGCTCTCCAGTGCCTCCTGAGCTGCTGCTTTTGCTATGTAAGTGGTGAGAAGGACAGCCAGGACCTGGATTTTGTCCTGTGCATGCTATGCAGCATTTCAGAGGGATGTTTCTATCACCAAAAACTGTAGCAGCCCCTTACACTTACAGAGATAAAAAGGCATTGCACTACTGGGATGAGAGGAGTACATAGGAGCTTTTAGGCAAAGCTTTACAAAGATTCAATAACTGGAGGCTTTAAGTTAGACAATGTGAAATCTAAATAAAAATAAAGTTTAAAAATACCACATCTTCTCCAGAGTGAAGATGAGTTCTCTCTTGTTGCTATTCAAAAGTACTGGCCATGCTTTACTGCAGAGCAAGTGGCCAGTGCTGGATCGTGACTCAGGTGCCCAGGATTTGCAGGCAGACACTCACTGTTCTCTACTTTCAGCACTTTTCCTTTCCTGCCTGACTTCGAGTTGTTCCAGAGTATTTCTGAACAGTAGAAACCTTTAAGACAACTCCACACTTTCACAGAAAAGTCTTTTTGCAGTAGCTGAGGGAATAATGTACATCATCTACCTCACACAAATGTAGTCAGAGGTGACATGAACAGCATCAGCCCCGGTGTGCTGGAGCAGCAGGACCCTGATCTATATTGCCAGGAGAATACACCCATCTGACTACAGATAACAACCCCTCTGATGTGTTTCACTGCACTTGCTTGTTAGCTGAGATCCATTAAGATGAATTATCTAGGTTCATTGTTGTAGAAATGCCATTGTGGTAAAGCTCACAGTGTCAATACATTCAAATACCTTGTTTTTAAATAGAAATCATAGTTGTATTTTTTCTGTTACGTGAAATCCCCAACCCTTATGTAATTTGAAGAGGCTTTTTTTTAAAGCTTCTCTGAACTGATGCAACTACTGACTCATTGCTGGTTTGAGTCTCGACACCAGAGAACTGTGTTGGCCAGAGCAGCAACTGCTAGGCTATGAATTCTCTGTTTCTTCAATAACAATCTGAAAAAATGGAAAAATGAACTTAATCTTTTAATTCAATCATTTCTTACATTCTAATTGTATACTTGACTAGCTTAATATTCCTAGGTAAAAAGGTTTTGTGGGATTTTTTTCCTCTGAGAAGAAAATGTACTTCCTTTCAGCAGTTTTAGACACAAAATGCACATTGATAAGTAGACTCTAATTAGATGATGTAGCAATTTCTGACCACTTTAGAAAAAGCAGACAGATGTATATATTGCTCTGTTGAAAAAGTTAGAACATGAGTGGTATAACTATCATATTGTAGTTAACTCACTCTCAAATTAGTTAACTTCTTGACAGAAGTATTGAAGAGTATATATTAGACAAATAAAAATGTTTCCTGTCTTTCATGAAAAACCAACAGCTAGAAAGAAAGAGGAGGAAATAAATGCATTTCTTGCAATATGCAATTATTTACTGCTCTGTTGCATGTGGATATATAAGGTGTGCTGGGTGCACACACAAACTGCAAAATAAACAAGCCATTACACACTAACACATCCAGGAGGAGTAGCCTGTGGGTTACTACTTCTTCTGTGTACCTTGGTTACGAATTTATCTTTGACTGCACACATGTGGAACAGTTTGCTGCCTCAGTCACCTCTTAGGTACATAACCAGTCCTCAGCAACTGATTTTTTCATACCTTTATTTCCGTAGCAGCAGGAAAAGGACAAGAGACAGCCAGGCACAGTGGCTTCCAAGGACAGCATCTATGGGTGCATGGACAGAGCCAAGGGCAGAGAGCTGGAAAGTGTAAGACAGACAAGCTGAGCAGTGATGCCATTGAAAACACGGCAGTCACACCCTTGACGGGAGGTGGCAATATCATTTTTACCACACATGATACTTCCACTCTACCATTAATCACTTAGAAAAATTAATTACAAACATTCTTTACTCTAGTCAGACAGCTCCATTTTGGTAGCAGGGAACAGGGTGTGCCACAGTTTTCTCCCTGTCATGCTGAGCCTACTGTCCCTTCGTGTTTTCTCTGTGGAGGATTTTTGTGACAATATCCAGTTGCCTCACACCTTGCAGACGATTGCTCTGCCCTTATCCTTCAGTGGAGTGGCAAGAGTTTTTGGATTCCTGTTACACATCGCCCACTGACCATCTGCTATTACCACCTTAACGAGAAATCACTTGATGAAAGGCAATTGAGTGGTTACCATCCAGTACAAGGTTACAAGCTCATTATACTACTTCCCCCTCCAATATTAAGCAAAAGTGATAAGCCAAGAGTCTTAGCTGATACAAACCGGTGCATTTCTGCTATTTCAATAGTGTTGCCTTTGTTTACATGACATTTAGCTTAAAAGCATTTACTGTTAGGGTAATTTAGATCCCAGCCTTTGGTTAAAGTGGGTTTCTGGGTGCCACTGTTTTAAAATTATAACTTGGGATAATCAAGGAATATTCTGTTCTTTATTATTCTTTTAGTCATCATGGATGAGATGCTTTAAAGATGAATAAACTGTGGTGTTTCGGTACTCATGAGAACTTGGTTTCTGTTTCCCCTCAGAGCACTGAGGTTTCCTGTAAAGCTACTCTGGCTCTGGATTTATGTATCATTTGCAGGGGAAGATCTATCCATTTAAAGCTTCCACATTAGGTTTTGCTGAGTCAGTTTTATATATTAAGCTGTTAAAAAAAAAAAAAAAGGAAAAGTAAGCTTCAAAAAGACGAGTCCAGAGGAAGTTCACAGTTCCTTAAACAGTTTTTGTTCTAAAAGAAAACCTCTATATTTCTCTTTCTGCATCAGGTCTCTGCTCTGATATGTTTCCACTAAACTAGAAACATCCTATGTAGCCATCCTGTTAGGGTTGTGGATTTCAAGACAATCTCCTAAATAAAAATCAGAGAAGTCACCACATTGAGGTAAGCTGTTAGAACACAAGAAAAAGCCAGAGCTGCCTCTTGTCATAGAGACATTTAGCAGGAGCACAAAACTGCAGTGAAAAAAAGCCTGGCAGTGTGATTCAGAACATACCAGCAGGGGGGGAATGATAGCGTTGCCATACTTAAGTTTGGAAAAAAATGTTCTGAAAGGTTGTGTTGCTAGCACATACTCTTATTTTAGTTCTGGGACTCATCCTCTAATGTCATATATATTCTGAGTGGTAAAGAAACCACCTGATGTCCAGCTTCATTTCAGGGAAAGGGAGGGCACTTGAAGACAAGTTTGGATGTACTCGGATTACTGGGGGATAGTTCAGAGGAGAGACACCTTGAAAGGTCAATGTCAGGAATGCAGCATGCTAATGATGCTAATGATATAAACAACACCCGAGATAGGTCTTGATTTGGTGAGGCACTTATGTACATGTTGTACTTGAAGCACCTGAGCTGCTGTATTCATTTCAGCCAGGTGACCTGTGTACCTCACCGGACAGGAGCTCCAGGCATTGCACGACCATAGAACTGATGTTTCTTGGCATTTGTCCACGCTCTCTGAATGCAAAGATTAGTGCATCTTCCTCCTATAAAACTGCCTTCTGCTGGTGATCATTCTCCTGATTCCAGACAACTCTGATTCATAGCATAAGAAAAGCTTTCCCAAAGGATTCAATAGCTCTTTTTCCCCAAAACACGCACATCATCTGCATATATTTATCTGTTTCTCATCTTATACTAAAAAATAAACAAATCACTTCTGGGCCCCTATTCTCTCATATCCAGAAGGAAAATATTGCCTGAAAAAACAGTATTAAGTTTCCCCTGTTCTTTTTTTTTCTTTTGCATAATAGGACATGATTTATTATTTGTTTTATAATCATTGACAAGGGTCCAGAAAAATGCAAATCTTACTGTTTTGATATCTTACACTGATTGTAACTTATCATCTCATAGGCCCTTTTAGCACCAGAGACATCATTCTGGTGTAGTAATCCCTTCAGAGAATTCCTTCCAGCAAATATAGAAGACTGTCATCATGATGAGAGAAAGCCTTTCCCCTAAAACTGTTGATCATCCAAGAATAAATAGCAATGAAAATAATGGCTTTTCCAGACTTTAGAGGTAATAATCCATTTATCAGGAAAATATTGCTATAAGCATTGTACATAAGCCACTTACCCTTTCCAGTGACTTACAGTCATCTGAATGTCAATTAAAAAAAAGGGAAAGCAGATGAAGTTATAACGCTGTATCAACAGACAGCTGTCCTAGTGGGCACTGGGAGCGCAGAATGACTGGCATTGCTGAGCAGTGCAGTCATTGCCAAAGGAATGATGAGCTCACATTTCATTCTGATTCCCATCCTGGTGTGGTCAGACTGTGGGACTCTCACCCTTGCTCGCCCAGCTGACGCCCCTCCGCTGCCCTGACACCAGATCTGGCTCGTTAACGTGTCTGGAATGAGCGTGAGCCACCTCTCAGCTGGCAAGCGCAAGGGGCATACTTGGGTTCCCAGCTTGGAAGATTATCTCATTCAAGCAGAGTTCTCCCAAAGATATATAAGTGCAGGGAGTGTGGTGGTCCCTGCAGAGCTGGCCTGAGCCCTGGGAGGTTTCAGCCATACAGGAGCACGGCCTTCAACCACCAGCAAAATGACGATGATGATGAAAGTAGAAGAGCTGGTAGGTGCAATCTTCTTTCATTTACTCACAATTAATTATTTTCTAGACTGTCATTAGACAGAGAAAGATGACTTTTGTGGAGCACTGATTTAGCAGGTTATCAGCACTGCTGTGCTCTAGATGCAAACCCTTATATACTGTTTCTTATATTATTATATTTCATTTAAAGTTTTCTTTGGGAAAGGGTCTCACCAGAGATACAACTACACAGTTGTTTGGATTTGGCATCACAGCACAGTTCACCAGGAAAAGATCCACCAAAATTCAGCTATTTATTTGACTTCGTCCTTGATTTTAATTTACATATATATATTTAGAAGCCAGTAATCTTATGATTACACTAAGTAATTCCAATCTAATAGGGGACTAGGATGACATATTAATGCAGGGAAACTTTAGTATTTTATAATACTAAATTAGCAGCTTAATAATAGTATTGTTTTCTATCAATAAACTAACAGTTCCTACAGCCACTGACTGCTTTTCATGATGTAAAAGAGTCTTTGAAAAATTAAGCCTAGACCACAAGTAATGGAACATTCCACTGCAGAATTCAGATGAAGAATGTCTGATCTGATTGAGAAACTGGGAGAACAGGAATGATTCAGTAAAACACTGCACTTATTTTCCCAGATGGCTTTGTTAAGATACAACTATCTAAATAGTTAAGGCTGTCTTAATTTTTTTGGCAAGGTTCTCAGAGTTTCTTCTGCATTAGACTCTATAACAAATACAATTTTTACGAGGTAATCAAACAGAAAGGCAGTCTAGGCCACATGAACCACTCTCAAAATACACATCTGCCTCTACTAAGTTTAACAAGTTATCTCTGTACACACTTAATTGGGCATTAGAAATGTTTCTGAAAACTATTGAAAGCTGTGCTGCTGCACAGCACCATATAGCTTCTGCCATTCTGCTACAAATGGGACTTTGGTACTCACAGCAATGGATAAAAACAGCCTTGAAATCACTCAGCAGCCCAATTTAACTGGAGATGTGCCCCAGCCAGTTGCATCCCCAGCTAGCCCAGGCACAGGCAGAATGGCCTGTCCTGGCTGTCACACACTCCCAGAGAGGGCAGGAATGAGGTGCAATCAGCCCTAGGCAATCCATGGTCCCGGGCGGTGGCTACTGCAGTCAAAAATCCACTGATTATATTACATCATGTTTGCATTTACAGGTGACTGGGAAGAAGGTGGATGATAAAGAGACTGGCAGCTTCCTCCCTGAGGACTTCAAAAATGGGGAGTATGAAGCTGCTGTAAGATTGGAGAAACAGGAGGACCTAAAGACAATCCCTGAGCACTCACTGACCCGAGGTGATCTGGCTTATGAGAAGGAGAAAAAACTAGAAGCAGAGGTAGGCTCTTGGGTTTTCTGCTTGGATTTTAATTATCATGTATGCATTTCCTGCTGCAGTCCTTGAAATTCTCTCTCTAAATTAGAAATACATGCATAGTGAGCTAGAAAAACCCTTGGGCGCCCACCATGAAAGGAGGTTGGTCTAAAGTCCACTGAAGACCATGGATATCTGCTCACCTCTGTAGCCTGTGGGTGCAGGCAGTAACACTTGGAGGCAGAACCTAAAGCATCCCCTATACTGTCTGACTGAAACCCTGAGAGCTCCTGCTGCCCAGGGGTCACCTGCTGCTGGCTGGCAGTGAGGGGGGAGCAATCAGAGCCAGTGAGACACCTTCAGCTTGAACACCTAGTGACTGCCACCAAAAATAACTAATCCAAAAAAGATGTAAGAGTGCATTTCTGAAGCCAGAAGCCTTAATTAACATGAAAATGTTCTTTTTATGAAAACAGCATTTCACTTACTAGCACATTTGGGAAGAATAGTTACAAATGAAACTCATACTGGTCTACAGAAAAGTACCAATTTCTATTCCTGGAACATGACAATTCTCTCTAGATCCTTAAGAACTGATGTTTTTTCCCTCAGTAACACAGTAGCTGTAATATCTTTAATTTTTTCTTCTTTGTGAGTAAGTGATCAACTGGCCTAAAAATTTAAAGTGATTTGGAAATGATAAAGTTTAAGTAGCAAGGGAAATAAGACTTTGTTCTAAAAAATGAAGAGTGAGAAAGTCAGTCTCAGAAATGTTAGAATAAAAACTACTTCTTAAACTTCAACAGAGACCTCATTACTGGCTACAGAGGTTATTTTGAGCTCTTCAAAGCAGGTTCCTAAGAACTTTGTGGGTTTCCAGTTATCCACAGTCAGCAAAGTTATTTTCCATTAGGCCAACAATCTGCAGATCAAACCACAAATGCAGAGAACAATAAAAAGAAGATGTGGAAATAACTTGAATAAGAATTCAGTTGACAAAACTATATACAGTATGACAGGGTGTCACCAGTGTATTCACCCTTAATCACATCATGGGGCAGAATCTGTGATCTGCATTCGCCCTGAGTTAGCCCTTGTTTGTGAACCTCCCTTCCGAAGTCAAGAACATCCCATGGGATCTCAGCTCAGGAAATGCACTTGCCCTTGGTGTCAGCAGTGCCCCACCCTGACTTCATGCCCAGATGCTTCTTACAAGCAGGTTTGGAGAAGTCTTAAACATTTATTGAACTGCCTCAGCAAGGACACCGAGGACATTCTTCATGGCTTCCTGGAATGTAGTAACACTTGCAGACTGAAACACTGAGATCATTCTAAACCTTGCTCTTCTCTTGAGGGTATGTTTTTAAGCAAAGAGAATAAAGTTCCAATAATTTAGGGGCTGCATCTTTAAAAAAATGTGATTAAATAAAATCACTTGGTGGAAGTCAGTTGAAACTGAAGGAGCTTTCCAGCTCTCATAGGCTGCACATGAGATTTTTAAAATTGTTGTGCCAGAAGAGACTGTAGTGCTGCTCTGACTCCTGGCTTAAATTCATGTCACAATATACGGCTCAAGAAGAAGTTAGAAAGAGGTGTTGAAGAAATGAAGAAGAAAGTGGAAGAGGTGAAGAAATGGTATATGAAAAACTACAGATGAGGTAGAATTTCTCACACAGTTAGCAACTTATTGTAATGGTCAATTAGTCCTGTCTTCAAACAAAACAAAAAAAACCAAACAAACAAAAAAACCCCACCCCCCCAAAAAAAACCAACACCCCACAATTTATATCAAAGTTCATCCAGTCTTAATTGAATTCAGCTGAATAGTATCATATTGCTGTCCTGTTACTCTGAAAGGGAGAGGTGGTCACACAGCTCAACTTGCTGTCTTGCCTGATTTGTTTCAGCTGAAGAAGAAGAAACTAGAGGCCAGGTCAAAACTTGAAAACTTGGAGGATCTTGAAAAAATTATTGAGCTGAAGAAGAAGAAAAGATGCAAGAAGGTGAAAGTGCCTGTTTTAAAGAAACCTGAACCAGAAGTTATTGTAAGTAACTTCAAAGTACCTTATTCTGGGAAAGCATTAATGGGGGTTTGTGCCACACACATTTATGTTCTCTATATTCTTTCCTTCAGACAGGACCTGTAGATATTCCCACATTCTTCAAAGCTGCACTGGAGAATAAGTTGCCAGTAATTGAAAAATACCTGTCAGACAAAGGGGATCCAAATGTCTGTGATAAGGTACAGTCTTCTTCTTAATGCAAAGCCTACTACAGAAGAGAGCAAAAATACCTTTTACCATGAGGTTTAATAGATTCCACCCTCATGAGAGGAAAAAAGGGGAGAGCGAAAATAAATAAGTGCTGGAAGTTTTGTACATCAAGTTTTCTAGTTGCCACTGAGACCCTTCAAAATCATATTATCTCAAAAGAGTCTTTAAAAGAAGGCTGTTTGTGCCGAGGAGAACCTGATTTTCTGTAAAAGGTGATCTTCCAATGCTATGGAAAAAGAGATAAGATTTTTTTCTGCAGAACAACAGAAATAAGTAGCTGCATAAGTAGCTCCATAATGCATAAGCTGCACTTTCAAAACACAGTGTAGCATTCTGGATGGGGAGCTCAACAGGCATAATTTTAAATCTGGAGGCCATACTGCAGGTACTTCTTCCACCCTTTAAAACGCTGGGTAGGCAGCTCTCAGCTCTCAGGTTGCTATTAAAATTTAGCAGATTTCAGGTCTCAAAAGTATTAGTTCTTTAAAAGGAATCAGCATGCAGTATGTATTTGCCATCGTCCTAGGGAGGGCGGGAGAAGAGGTTTGAAGATGTTTGTGCCATATGTAATATCTAACTTTGCCCTGTCTCCCTTGCCAGTACAAACGCACCGCGCTGCACAGGGCATGCTCTGAAGGACATCTAGAGGTGGTGAAAAAGCTGGTGGAAGCTGGAGCCCAGCTTGAACAGAAAGACATGGTATGCACATCCACTCACACCTCTTTCCAAAAGCTGCTCATTGTTTTATACGTGCCAGGAGAACCATTTATAGAAGTGCTTCTTATAGAGGAGCAGTACTACGAGGCCTTACAATGACTTTGAAGTTTATCCTTAAAATAACACTGTTGAGAAGAGGTTTCAGGAGGGAGCCTCTGCCTCCCTGTGCCAAAATGGTTGTTGGAAAACACAGGAAGTGCTGGCCAGCAGAGTGCCACAAACGAGATAGGCTGGGGCAGGGTGGGAGAGCTGAGGTCAGGCTCCCCGCTCAGCCTGCCGGCAGTGCTGCCCCACGCAGGTCTGCAGGGCCGGCATAAGCACACCAGGATCTCCAGAGGAGCAGGGGCGTCTCAAGGCTGTGCTCGGGAGAGTCCCCTGCTCCTCTGGAATGCCGGCCACAAGGGTTCCTGAGTATCAGCAGCTTCTGCAGCTGTTTCTTTGCTTCTCTTCCCTTTTGCCTTTGCTGAACAGTTGACACTGGCAGCCTTGGTCCCCCTCGCTTAACCCAGCAGTGCTCACAGAGGGTGGAGAGGAGGAAGGACAGGCAGAGTGGGACCATCAAGGGACTCTGCAGCACAGCTCAGGGCAGAGATCCTAAATCTTGTAGAGGAAAGGGGTTTTAATTCACTTTGTGGACTTGCATAACTTGGGGTTTTGTTTGTTTTTCAAAGAGAACTATTCTTTCCCTTGAGCTTCACTTTCTATCCATTTTGGAGCCCAAAATGCATTGAATAAAAAATTTAAATAGTACGTACCAGCCACATACTTGGCTAAAGGTATCTTCTAAGCTCAAAGAATAGACAAAACACATCCTCTCTCACAGCAGTGATCTCTGTCTTTAGGAATAATATGCAATGAATGTGAAGAGTGAGAAATTCACAGTACTACAGAAATTAGGGTAAATAAGAAAAGCTGTTACTAGAAACAATCCTTTTTTTACTAGAAACTTTTTTTTTACTAGAAACTGTGATCACTGTGTGATCACAGTGAAATGCTCTAGGTTAAAACGCATAAAATTAATTTGGATTCATTTAGAAATTTGATAAAAATAGTGGCTCTTTAATATAATGTTGTATTAAAATACTTTTAATTTCTTTTTCCTATTAAAGCTTCATTCTACAGCTCTTCACTGGGCATGCCGGGGCGGGAATCTGGATGTTCTGAAATTCTTACTGGACAAAGGGATGAACATAAATGCAAGAGACAAGGTACGTGCTTCTGGAACTCTGCAGCTTTTTTAATTGGAGACCAAAAGCTGACCCTTACTCCCAGTAGATAATTTCTGTCAGCTGTTGTCGAAGCAGCTTTTAGCTGTTCCATGGCACTGACCATCTCCTCCGCTGCCCCCGCAGCTGCTCAGCACGCCCTTGCACGTGGCTGTGCGAACGGGGCGCCACGACTGCGGGGAGCACCTCATCGCCTGCGAGGCAGACCTCAACGCCAGAGACAGGGTAAGCGAGCACCAGCACCTCTCCCCGCCGCTCCGGGCAGCACCAGGCTGCTGGAGCCCCCGCAGCCCCAGAGGCCCGGGGGAAGCCCCGGGCAGCCGGGGCTGAGGCTGCGCTCCCTGTCGCTAGGAAGGAGACACTCCGATGCACGACGCCGTGAGGCTGAACCGCTACAAAATCATCAGGCTCCTGATCCTGCACGGAGCAGACCTCAGCCTCAAGAACTGCGTAAGTAATAGCACGAAATCGAAGTCATTTTAAAGTGTTTTAAAGTAAGTTTCCCACCAGAGCAGTTCCATAGGTTTCAAGACGGGGAGAGACTATTTTGAACAGACTTAATTAGATCACTTCAGAGCTAATTAAAGCCGAGCTGAGACAGGGAAAGGGTAACGTGGGGGAGGTCGGGGAAAAGAGTGCCTCTTTTAAAAACAGAATCTGCTACTTAGACAACATCACACCTTTCTAAGATTTATTTTAATTACTCGTATCATAAAAAGATGTAATAGACAGACACTTCGCACAACTCCTGGGCTTCCTCCAGCACTGAGACAACAAAGATCTGAGCTTGTAAGAGAAATCTTTTTGTTAAGCCCACAGCTGAGGGCCAGCCCCAGAACTACACCTGGAGGACTGGCTGTTAACCTTACTGCTGGGCAACAAATCCCTAAATCCTGAGCAGAGAGAAGCCCCACACCTGGCTGTGCTCAGAGCCACTGCAGCAGCAGCGTTGCTCGAGCTCTGTGACCACTTGTTAAAATACAGCACCTGACAGACCATTTCTCCCAAATCCAAACCTAGCAGCAGTAGCATGGGTTTTACCATTGCCAGTCAATGTTTTTGATTGACAATCTGTCAAACCCTCAGGGGACAAGAAGAAAATAGTCACTGCAGCACTCTGTAGTCCCTACTCTCTGCCCACCTCCCTGAAGAGTGGCTACTCCCAGCATTATCCCTCAGCAGAGTATGACAATTACGGAAGGTACAGACCCAAAGGCCAAAGACTTGCTCCCTCAGACTTTGTCTGCACACTAAAGTTGGTCCTACTTAATTCCTGTGGTTCATACCCTAACTAAACTCTTATCTGAATTCTGCATTAAATGGAAGAGTGGCTTACTGAGATTGCACCTAAATACATTTCTTATCACTTGAAACTAGAACAAAAGGAACACCTAGCATGTTCTGCTAGTCACAGCATTTGCCTAAACCCACTGAAACCCAGAGAGTTTTCATCATGGCTCTGACCAGGACTGGGACTAGATCTGTAGAGCACAAGTACTCTGACCTCAGGAGTACAAGACTAAGTTGAAGCCTGTGTGAGCAGAAGGGATTCACATCACCAGATGCATTGAACAAGTATTTAGGAAAGAACAAGGACTTGGCCATCACTGGACTAAATTAAATATTCCTCTGTCTCTTTTAACCAGGAAGGGAAAACCCCTATGGATCTTGTTCTTCAGTGGCAGAATGGCACCAAAGAGATATTCAGCAGCCTGAAAGTCAATTCCAAAAAGAGTGCCCATCTAGGTAAATTCTGAAGAGAAACCAGACCACGCTCGTTTTGCTGCTTTGAAATGCTTCCCACAAACCTGGATGAAAACATCCTTGAACCTCTATTGAAAATATTTATGGCACTGGATTATTTGTGGTGTCTTCACTGAAAACTGCAAGAAACCTGAAAAGAAATTATTTCAAAAGACAGGTTGAGTGTTAAGATTCCACTAGCTCTAAAATGGCTTTATTTATTTCTATTTATTATTTATTTATTTAAAAGTAATTTTTAATGATGCTCATTATTCAAGCTTTTTTTTTTTATATAGATGCAATTGGTCTAAATGCAATTTTTGCCAGCAACATAAATCCTTTTTGTCTTAAATGGTAGCATTTTCAACTATATTAGCAACTTTCCTCAAGCCTTCCAATAGCTCTAAATAATGAATACTTGCAACTGTTGCCTTGTCTCACTACTAAAATAACCTGTGAATTGAGTGGTGGTATGTGGAAGAGCAATGGAAGAAGGTATCATGAGGTGCCAAGAGGATTTAATGAAGTAGTTGAGTAATGGTGTTTACTCAGGGTTTGGCAAGGGTGGTTGATAACGAGCTAGAGGACAGAGCTCCAACCACCACGTACCCCTTTGGACTGAAGGATTCAGATATAATGTTGTGAAGGTGAGAGGAGACTGTGTCAGGGAAGTGAATTTTTTAAAAACTAGACTACTACAAAGTAAGATGATAGAAGAATGCAAAATCAGATTATGTATATTTGTAAATTTGTACTGCTTTTTCTGTACATTTTGAACTGATCCATTTCAGATTAAATTTAAAAAGTGGTTCTTTTTACTTGCTGGAGTGGATGATGGAGTGGGGAGCATGCATGGGGTTATTTTGTCTCTCTTTAAAGGAAGTTCACATCATGTCTGCTGTAAAATTTTAAAAATTAAGAAAAAAACGTCTCAGCTGCCAAGAGCAGCCATCCCTTGAGCTACATCCCTGCCACTGTTAGATAAACCTCATCTCACTCATCTTGTTAAATGGAGGCACATGTGAAAGAAGAGACAGTATTTTGAGTAGCTAGTAAAACAAAGTTGCAGTTCCATTACTGAGTTTGATTTAAAAAGTATAATTTCTTAGTTAGTCACTACTATGTGGAGCATGAGACAGTTCCAGTTATCCAAGCCAAGAGAGATGACAAGTCCTGTTAGGAAAGGCAGACACTTCTTCCTTTGTCTTAGCAGAAGCAGGACCAACCTTTAGTGCTGCCAGCCAGGGCATGATGTCCCATTTCATAGAATCACAGAACAGCTTGGACTGGAAGGGACCTTTAAAGCTCATCTGTTCCAACCCCTCTGCAATGAGCAGGGACATTTTCAACAAGATCAGGTTGCTCACGGCCTTGTCTCACCTGGCCTTGAAGGTTTTCAGGGATAAGACATCTACCACCTCTCTGGGCAACCTGTGCTAGTGTTTCACCACCCTCATTGTAAAAGACTTCTCGTATCCAAACTAAATCCACCCTTTCTTAGTTTAAACCACTTACCTCTTGTCCTAGCACAACAGGCTGTGATGAAAATTCTGGAGAATTTTTTTTTTAAAGTCCCATTTAAATACTGAAAGGCACCAATGAAGTGGTGCTGGAGCCTTCTATTCTCAAGGCTGAACAATCCCAGCTCTCTCAGCACTTCCACACAGAAGTGCTCCATCCTTCTTCCCAGCTTTGTGGCCTTCTCTGGACACACTCCAACAGCTCCATGTTCTTTCTGTGCTGAGGACCCCAGAGCTGAACACAGCACTCCAGGTGGGAGAGAGCAGAATACAGGGGTATTTAGGTGCTGCATTCTGGTAAATTCCTAATTATCCACTGAGGGGGGGGCGCTGACAGACAAATATCCAGAGGCTCTCACATTCCTTCACTAACCTATGTCAGTGAAGGCTTCACAGTCTGGCCAAAGCAATGTCCTGGGCAATATCCTGAGGTGGAGTCAGAAGTGGGCAGCAATGAATACTTGTTCCTGGAATGCCAATTTTGGAGTGAATGTTGACAAAACCCAGAGCAACAAGCAGAAGAATCATTTATTCTGTCTCCTAGACTGAGGCCAACACCTTCAGACAGAGGAGACTTTTCTCACTGTAACTCATGAGTGTCACCCTGCCAGCACACATCCTCTCCACAGAAATTAGAGCACACCTCCACTTGCTGCCCTTTGCTGAAGCCACGGCTTCCCCGTTTGTTTCTTACCTGGACACGGGAGTGAGCCTTGCAGGAAACAGAGATGACATCAGTGCTGGCTAACTCACTCTGTTTATCACCTAAGCAAGCAGCAGTTCAATTGTTCAGGCACCCAAGTGGCCACAGCAATGTGCTTCAGGAAACTGGGGGAGAAGAAACTTTTCAATCAGTTCCTGCAGCACTGTATCTAATACAGGGTAAAGATGCAGTTTAATTTTTTAAAGTCAAGAAGGATCTCAAGCATTCAAAGCCTCCTTCCATATGTTAGTTACCAAAGAACTTGTGTCATGCTCAAGGTAGGTTCTTCTCTGACCAAGGCAGGATGAACATGTCACTCAGAAAACTCCACCAAACACATTTTGCTTCTTCTCTGGTTAGAGCATCATTTTAGAGGTAAGTCCATAAATGACAAACTACTTTATGCATATATATATACACACATATATAAAAAACTCCCCAATACCTATAATAAAATGGACTCAAGTCACAAAGTCAACTAGTAATAACATATAGGAAACATTTCATATTCATATTTGATATTTGTTGAATGAAGCAAAAGCTGTTGTGACTTACACCTGCATTATACAGAACTGTTAAATCTATGAGAACTTCATCTATTCTGCTCAGTCCAGTTACCAAGAGCTCAGAAATGACCCACTGCAGGATTTCTGCAGTGTATTTTACATGTTACAACTTCCACTCTTCAACTTGCTGTTAGGAGCAGCAAGAGAAAGAGAAGTGAACACTCACAGTACAAATGGCTTAACAGTATCTCAGTACAATAGCTTATGTGATTTTTATATTCATTTAATGAAAAGAAAAACTTCAGTCAACGTTTGGAAGAGCTCTGAAAATGCTTTGCTGTTTATATCAGTTTGCTTGTTTCTTTGGCAGCCAGATTAGGTTTACTGAGGCATTAAAAGAAAAACAGAAAAGCAAGAGGCAGCAAAATGAATATGTGCAGAGATAATTCCGGACCACAAAGTAAAGAAGGAAATGGTGCAGTAAAGATGATGTGAGGTGAAGGCTGTTCAGGCCTAGGTGAGACAGCTCCTACACTGCAACATTCCCTGCTGAGCACACATTCAGTGTAACCTCAGACTCTTCCTTCCCACCTCTGGCAAATATCTAATGGTACTGTTTGGATTTAAGTGCTGAGGACACAGATGGCCTTCGGGATATGTATCTGGCAAGTCAGGTCAGTCACTCCTACTGTAACCCGAATCCAAGATACCTCCAAGCAATTGACAAATCCTGGGATCTCCATTATATCCACTGATCACAAAACCGAATAGGAAGCAATTTTGGTTTTTTACTGTATTCTTCTTCACAGGCCACTAGAAGGTAAACTTCATCTACTGGCATGCAGTTGTACAGAGATGTGTTTAAAACTTGAGAAACCAGAAGAGCTAGACTATGAAGGCATGTGTTCCTCAGACATGTTTTTAATAAAAAAGGAATGCACACGTACAAGTTTCCATGCTAGAAATATTCTCTTGAGTTTGCATTAACTCCAGGAAACCTAAGGCAGGGTGAAGAGTCAGTCTCCTGATCTTGGCCAAAAGCCAAGCATGACCTTTCAGACGTGGTGAACACCTTTCAACAGTCTCATTCACACAGTTTTTCCCACTTGAATGCTGGAAGAATAATTCTTCTGCAACCTAAGCAAGGTAGTAAGGGAAAAACTAGTGTGGCTGGAGGTTGCAGGAAGACTCAACACTGGGTAAAGAAGAGGTGGAGGCATCTGTTGACAACTGGTTCAGTCCTCAAGCTTGAGTCTTAGCTTTTTTGCAGGCTGGCACTGTTTCTTCCTCTTCAACCTTGCGAGGCTTCTTCACTGTGTACACTACACCACAGGCACTCTTTCGAGTTTCTGGAACACACAAGCAGAAGCTGCAGTACCAGTAGCTTAAATACTCAAGTAAAATGCATTTAAGGCATACTCAGTTCAGGTGTCTGTGCCCAACACCACAGCTGAACATGTTGAGCAACCAGCCAGTCAGCACACACAGCAGGGAAGCAACCTGCAAGAGCAGGAGCTTGGGATTCACTGCATTACAGAGTGGAGAAACTACCAGGGGAAATACAATGGTGGGTGTAGAATTACAGCAAACCAAGGAAAACCAAGGTCTGCAGGGGCTGAGGAGCTGCAGAGACACAAAACCATAGAAAACCAGGCTTAGTCAGTTCAATAATCACAGGACACATTCTTGAAGCACTGTCAAAAGCATTCCTGAGCCAAACACATTGTTCTTAAAAAAATACTAAAAATGCATTCACATACCCTAGGGTTCTTAGACTATATGGGCACAGGTGTATTGGTAGAGGATCCTCTACATACCAAGGAAGTGATTTCATGGTATTCAAGAATTTTATTTAAAGAACTCTCAACATTATTATGAAATACTGGTGTGGGATGTTACCAAATACTAGCATGTGTCAAACAACTTATTGAGCCCAATCCAATTTTGTAATTTCTAATGGGAAGCTTCTCTGCAAAATTTGAGTTAGAAAAGATTCCCTACAAATACTCTATTAGCAGAGAGGCTCTGCAAGAACCTTGATGAAACATACTGACTTATTCTGGGCTAGTATCCTCTCTGGGACAAGGGAAATGACACTTGTTATTTAATTTCACAGATAAGGTAGATGACAGACTTGAGAAATCCCACATAAATTTGACAAACTCTCTATCTCTATGCAGATGAGTAGCAGGCTGGAGGAGAACCTGTTGATTTTTCCATGAGTTTGAAATGATCCACACTGAAGTGTGAGTCAGAAATAATCCACATATTAAAGCACCAGAAAGGGACATGACTAAGGCTGCTTCTGCATACATGCTGGAAAAAGGCAAATGCAGAACACATGCATACCCATTTTTTTGAAGTCAATCACTTAGTTTCTGTCAGTGTCACCAAGATCAGCATTCAAACCTTTCTGAAATGGGATGGTTTCACTACAAAGCATAGCAGGCAGGTCTCTGTGGATGCTGAATGTGAGAGATCAGGCAGCAGCACAGTGTTTGTGTGAAACTAAGTCACATAACTTTCTCACACTGGCCTCAGAAGCTGTGGCCTGAGAAATTGTGAGGAGGAACTCAAACAGTCCTTGGAGAAGGAAAACAACCTTTGCAGGTGTTGTTTGCCTCCTGTTGTTTACTTGCAAGAAACGGTCGAGGGGTGCTGTTCCTAACTGTCCAAAGAGGGTGAAGTGTTGGCTTGCTGCCCAATGAAACTTTGTTCTCTCGAAACTGTCTATAAAAGAGGATCTTGAAGAGTAAAGATCACTTTCATTCTGCTTCTAAGCTGGAGAGTCTTGTTACTATTGCCACCCCTAATACAATAGCGACAGGTCCCTATTTTGGTTCAATCATTTATGACTCATTAATGTGGCTGAGTGAGTCCTCCAGCACAGACAGCACCATCAGTTCAACCACTGATTTGCCAACAAGGCAACAAGGAAAAATAAACAGCCTTGCCACACAAGCTCCTCTTCATGCCTTGGACAAAGAAGCTAAAACCCCGATCTGACTTGCTCTGTAAGGTCTCAGACTTTTGGAGAATATGCCTCAACAAGAACTTAGTTTAACAAAGGCACATGTTACTTAGAGAAGCTTACAAGGGCTCACCTCCATGCAGCATGGTGGCTCTGCAGTTGGTGGACACAGCTGCCTTTGCTTCGCCTTCTGACAGGCCAAACAGCAAACCTCTGTCACTGCTGCTCAGGATCAAAACACACAGGAAGCAACAAACAGAACAGGGAAGGCTCTCTGCATGATAGGTTGACTTGCTCTACAAATAGCTGGGAATTAGCAAAGCTGTAACTCAAAGTGACATTTTGCATAAGGTTACCCAGAAGCAGAGGAATGAGGCACCCAGTTCTCCTGGCTGCAGTTCCCCAGCAGCTCTCCTGGAAAGCTCCTGGCAACATTGCTTCTTTCCAGACAAGAAGATGTACTTTTGAAAATAAAAGTCTGTCAGCATAGGAACATTTTAGATATGCATAATCAAACAAAAAAATTACCCTACGGAAAATTTCTGTTTTGGGGACAGAGCACTGTCTGATACAAAAGCATTATGCTGAAGTTTCCAGCCACCTTTAGCAGGGATTGACACCACATTAACGATGTTAATTTAGGTTGAGCCTGACTGCTCATTTTAAGAGGGAAGAAAATGTTGTGCATAAAATCCTTCCAGGCCACACAGCCTCCCACATGGTTCTCATGACTCAGAGCATGCTCCTTCCCTTCCAGGGACAGGCCAGATATGTGCTTCTGGGGTGGGGAGAGTAATAAAAATGCATCTGAACTCCTAAAAGAAGGGAAGAAAAGACACTCTCCTTTGTTTCTAGAACACAACCTCTTATTTAGTATTACATGTGCAACTAAGGACTGGAAAATTCAGAACAGTAGGAGTTGCTGCTCAGATAGGAACTTTTAATTTTACATAAATACAATTTTATAGCTTCTGCTACCAAAAATGTGGCACTTCAGAGATACTAAGTAATAATTTCTTGTTTGGTTCATAGTGTCCATAGATTTTTATGGGTTTTATTCATTTCTCCATTTACACCCACACAACATTAACGCCCATCAAAACAAAACATTCCTGTAGCTGAACACAAACATTATTAGTTACAGTGACTTCTCATGTCACCCCATGACCACACACACTCAGAACCCTGATCCATTGAATGGGTCACCAGCAAGTACCACTGTATAAAGTTCAAGGACTGTAAAGGATGAAAAAAATTTCAAAACCACTTTAAACTTTCCAGTGTTACTACTAACTGCTGCCTTTGACTTTGGGAAAGGATACAGATTAGCCACATCGTAAGGACCTCGGAGTTCTAGAGGCTAAAACAAAACAAAGAAGTTTGGATAAGTGAATGCCTTTGCTGTTAGGCTGACAGTGTGAGCAGGCAGAGCAGGACAATCAGATAGGAAAGCTTAAATGCTATATAATAGCAAGGTATTGAAGATAATAGGAAATCAAGCAAATACCACTATTTTGGCAAAGTCTCCATCTGGGAGAAAACTGTCATGGAAAATACCACAGCAGCAGCAAAAAAATTCCCCCCAAAACAAACAAAACCAACCAAAAAAAAAATCCAAATCCCACAATTCAATTCTTTGGTAATGCCACCCATATTTAAACTTATATTTTTTATATGTTTATGTGTAATTAAAAGCTGTATTTTCAGCCACAGATACATCTTCAAAGTATTCTGACTTAAAAAAAAAAAATCAGGGACTTACCCTTTCAGCTGCACTAGATATAACTATGTTCTGGAAAACAAAAGAGAACAAACATTCATCTGTAAAACAGCACCAAGAAATGAAAAAAAAAAATCAGCAAGATGCAAAAACTTAATGAGCATTAGCTAACTTCAGGCTCAGAGCCCAATTAAGCATTGGAGTATCTGATGCTCTCAGATGAAAAGAACTCCATCAGGGTGGGATTCTTAATTTGGGGACACGAGAAACTTAGTTATTGCCCTGTCCCCTATACAGACAGGGCACAGGCACAAGCCCTCCCCTGCAGTTACAAACCTCACACAGCCAGATGGGAGATGAGTAAGTACATCACATTTTAGAGGGATAGGCTTAGCAGCATAAGTGTCTGGAGTGATGGCATTGAGCCATTTCTGTGTCTCTCATAGTGGACTTCAAAGCACCCTTAAGGGTAAAGAAGAAATGCAGAGCTGCAGGCACTGTGTTAAGAGGTGTCCCCTTTATTCATACCAACTGAAAAAGGCCCCACACAAACAACTCACCCTGAGCTGTAACAGAAATGGATTTAGGAGCCCAGGATCCCCCAGAAGCAGCTTACAGATAGTGCTTTGAGACAGTTTGGTGCTCCCAAATTTCAGCCTATACTGCTGCAGAACAACTAAATGCTAAGCATTTATGTTAGCCTTGAGCACACTCACACTCACTCCTTCAGGAAATGTATCTACACCTAGGCAGTGGCTGCCACTTTGTGCCACACACTCATTTCCCTCAACAGTGGCACCCCTATGAAAATCACCAGGCAGAGAAATCCTCCTCCCTTCTCTCCCAAAAGCTTTCTGCAGAACAGGTATGTGACAGGAACTGGCAGATCCCACAGCTCAGCTGCCAGAGCTCTTCTGATGCTAAGCTCCAAGGATGCTCACCTTTGGGGAGCCTGTTTAGCTCAGAGGGTAACTCTGCAGCAGCAAAATCTCCTTGCACTTTTTATTATACTGAACAAAAGGCTTTGGGAACTCCTGCTTGAGTGGGTGAGAATTAGAATTGTGCTGAGGCAGAGACAGACTTTCCCTCTCTGATGTCAGTACCACCAACACATCACGTCATCTCTGGTTTCAAGGTGGGGCTTTAGATCCTTTCCCCACACTGCTTTTCTTCCCCTGCCACATTCCCAGCACAGAGCTGGGCAGGCACTGGAAGAAAATGCCCTGTGTGCTGCTGGAACTCAACAGCTGAAAGACCTACGTAAAAATGACTGCATGTTCACACCGTGCCCAAGGTTTCCTCGTGTGCTGAGGAGGAGAGGATGGGACAGATGATTCTGCCTCACCATAAGGAAAGCCTGAAGCAGAATCAATACATACATCAAAGTGACATAACAGCACACATCCTGATGGAGCCTAGGACATTTTTTTTCTGAACAGTCCACCTTTAAAACTATGCTATGGATCCCAAAGCTGCTTTTGAGTCTAAGTGGTGCTGACTGCAAGAGTTTGCTGGGAAACTTCAAGTCCAAACTGTAGCAACTAATGCCTGTCACCCAGGCTCAGAGAAGCTCCCAGAGCAGCTGTATGACCAGCACAGGATTGTGCATCACTGCTGGGCATTGGAGATACACTCTGGCTAGTTCAAAGGCAACTGGCTTTCACTAGGGGATGGGTAAGATGGAGGAAGGAGACAAGAGCAGACAAGAAAAGCTTTGCTGGCAAGTGAAGGAGAGGCAGGAAAAGGCAAATCCAAGGCAAGAGCTAAAGGGAAATCTAAAAGGCAAAACACTATCTCCCCAGGTAAAGCAGACAGCAGCTGTTCAGTACACTGCTCCAGGCAGCCTCCAACTCAGTTACCAAAACATGGGAGGTGAGGGACTGTAGCTATACACACCTTCTGTCTGGCAAGGCAGGGGAATTTCTCCTTCATTCCCTGCACATTTTAATGTTTTAAAGACACTATGAGAACACAAGCAAATTTCTGAAGGTTTCTCAGCCCTGCTATAATAGAGGAGGAATAAAAGGATCCAAAAGCCACTACAGCTTCAGCAACTACATGTTACAGAACATGAGAGCTGCATGCCAGGTGCCAATGGAAGCAGCCTATGGACCAGCCATCCCTTGCCTCATTTAAACAAGGGCCTTTACCTCACTGACAGAAGCAAACCCTCAGTAAGGGCTAATAACCATCTCTGCTGGTCCACAACCTACTGAATCTGGAGGCAAAGAACAAAGACAAGCTAGCAGTCCTCTTCCAGTGCCCAACAACAACTTGTCATGTATAGCTCCAGCTGATTTACCTTCCAAGCACAGATGAAACAACAGACTGACAGATGCAGAATGAAAGGGCACCATGCACAGACTGAGCGCCTGAACATCTCACTTGCCCTGTCCATGACATCAACTCAACTGGTGCTCTCCAGTTCATCAACAGCCATGTGAGAAGCACATCCTGAACTGCACAGAGGAAAGAGGAGCAACATCAAAAAGGGAATTCCAAAGGAAAGGGGTCAGGTGTGTATAGAAGTCATCTCCAAGACCTTAACTGCCAGAGCTGGGCTTCTCAGGAGAGGCTGTGCAAATACTGACTTCTTCTGTAGCACCAAGGAAACAAATCTGTTTGACCCACCCTGCTGTTCTATAAAAGCTGCCATGTTTGAGGAGAACTGAGGTAATGATGGATCTACTTTTAATTTACCTTCCAAGCTCTACATTCCACTTCAGACTCTCCAAATCCAGCTGCCATTCAGATGCCAAATCCAACTTCTCTGGACTAGCTACATGTGGCAGAGGCCACTTAAAATACAGAGGGGGAGCTGCAATTTCTGTTAACTTTGATATGTATTATGATATGACCCCCTGTTAAAAAGCATGGCCTGAGAGGACACAGCATAACAGACAGCTTAACCTGGTGGCCTGGGAGGAGATAAGTTATGAAAGCAATGGGTTACAGGCATGTCAAAGTTACCTCTTCCTTGGTTTCAGTAGCATGGAAGAATGCAGTTCATCTGACTGCAGCAAAGCCTTGGCTGACAGCCAGCTAGCTGTTGGGTCTATTTTGGATACAGAGAATTTACTAACCTTTTAACAAAACAAGGTTTCTACTTTTTTTCCTATTGTTTTCTAGCCTCCATATTCAAAGTAGACAGTCAGAAGAGCTTTTGGTCAAAGAGAAACATGAAATGGAGGCTTTTAAAGAAATACATGAATTTCAGTTCTGGTGCAAACCTTAGATGTCTGGTACTCTAATCTCCCTCCATCCCCTCCCACCTTTGTTTTGGGAATTGCATACCATAACAACACATGGGTTGTTCTGGAAAAAGAATCTAACAGCTTGACAGCTTAAGAAGAAAGCATGCAGTGATGCAAGACTTGAAGTATCTGGAGCTACAATGATTGTATTCTTGTGTTAGTAGGCCAAGATTTAGTCACAGCTTCAGATGTCCCAGCATCAAACTCATTTAAAACGGCTCAGTCTGTACAACTCCAGAAGAATTTGAACTGATTTAATTACCTTGTTTTCAGTTTGAGAGCTTACCTTTCCTTTGCAGATCTGCATCAGGCTGATGGCATTTGAAATTGTGTATCTTCTCATAGTAGAGTCTTTGATGGCAGGCGTGTAAAGAAGTTCAAAGTAAATGCCTCGATCTATCGCCTTCACATGAAAGAGAGTGATCAAAAATCAAAAGGAGAGAAGCCAAACAATCTAACAATGGCTGTCTATTATTGATGTAGCTTATTCTCAGTTTAACTGTGTCACAGATGAAAAAATTAAGGCAGAATTGTTTCAGTAAGAGCACAGCATAGCAAGAAAGGAGAGTGGGGGAAGCTTGCACTGTACACCACATACATGTGCATAAATGGACAACAGATAAATGAGGTTTAACAAATACTTATTTGTTGTAACTGGCTATCACTAACATATACACACGGTAACAGAGTCAAGGAGACAGATAACCAACCACTGGTGGTTATCTGCTTGAGGACCCTACTCCTCTAGCTCCACACCCTGCTGTAAGAAAGATCACCATTTCCTTCAGTACCCAGGTACTGGAGATGAAGAATTCCTCCTTGCACAAAAGCAGCAATGAGGACCCTTCTTCTCCTGTCTCACAGCATACTCTGGTGTTTGTGACAGTGTTAAATAACAGTGAGTCACAGAAGAGATTTCAAATAATAATACTGATTATGTTTTCAGCTGCTTTGACATCCTTTGCTATCTGTCAAAATGCCTCACCAAAAGCCTAGTATTCTTGTTTTTGCAAACACAGAAAGGTTAAGCAACTTGCACACAGTATGCTAGCAGTAAAGACACAATGTAAAGCCAGGAGTTCTTTGGTCCATAGCAATCCTACATTTGCCTGAAACGATACTCTACATTTACACAAATATTATTAAAATATGCTGCAATGGTAATACTGTAAGAGAGTCCAGTAACTGAATACAGCTTATTATACAACTGAATTAATCCAGCTCCCACCCATGCACGACCTCTGCATGCAAGCACAACAGAAACCATATATGCACCAAATGTTTTACACAGAACTGGCCTGATAGCTGCAAACAAGAGAAGCCTGAATTTATCAAAACCAAACAGGTGATGGCAACACACCAATTTCCAGTCAAGGTGATTTTTAACCTAATCCCTACCACTTCAGCTGCCTGCCAATCTGCCTGGCATCGTAACGACCAAAACTTACTGTCCCAGGATGCACAGACCAGACCAACAGACAGACTGCCTGGAAGCTGGGAGTGTGGAAGATGAGAAATAGCTTGCAAGGAAAATGTCTCCCAACACAGCTCTAAGAGCCACACAGCTCCTTACCTGGGCCAGCTGCTGGAGTTTCAGGCAGCTCGGGTACTTTCATACAAAATTGTTATTCCAAGTGGAATGTTGAAATCCTCAGTTTATCATAATCTCCAATGTATTATTTTTATTCTGTCTGAGAATTAATTCCAGTTAATCATGAATTTTTATTCTAGGTCAAACTTTCTAAGAAAAGGAAGTAGGATTACTAGCCAATTCTAAATTTTTAAGTACTAAATTCTACATCAGCCAAGAATGCCTATGTGGAATGAACCTTTACATATGTTCAGAGGAGAAACCAAGTTCCCCTAAGAGCATGTTCAGATTAAGTTTTCTGGCAAACTACCAACAGCAGGCAGAGCTATATTTGATCCACACTGATAGCCATCCTGGGTCTCACAGCACATAGTTAGCAACGCTACATTTGGTTCATTTACCAAGACATTCTTTTGTCCAAGTATAGATTCAATACAGTTGTCTTTCAAGTAAACAGCACAACATCCTTCTCCCAAATTAACACTGCTATTCACATTTCCTGCCTTTTAAATCAAAGGGCTGTTTATCTATTTTGACACAGCTATACCATTCCTGGTTTGGGAAGCAGCTTAGTCAGCAATCACACCGTATCTCCCAGCTTAGCAGTGCAGTGGCCTTAAGGCTCTGTTTCCACTCCTTGGGAACACCACTTCTGCCTTCTTAAGAGGGGGACAGGAGGAGAAAAAGAAAGAACATACATCACTGTGTATTAAATGCTGCAGTGGAGGCCCTGAAGTGAAGGACATTTGAAACAACACCATACATTATACAAGAAAATAAAAGAACCACTTGGATAGGAATGGTGGGAGGAAAGCGGTAGGGAATTCACCTCAAATTCTGTATTTAATGTCAGTCTAACAGCAAGAAAACAATTTAGATGTAAATTTACCATATTCACAGGGGGCCTTCGGAAGTAGAATGGCAGCTTTTCTGTGACATTTATGCAGACCAGATCCACATCTAGTGTCGTGCAAGCAATCTACAGCAAAGAAATAGGAACAGATTATTAGATATGCCAAAAAAGAGCATAACCAACTTAAGGTGCACTAATATTCTCCTTCATTTCTTAATGCAACTAATGTCCCTCCAGGGTGAGTTCAGTTTTAAAATTAAGAAGTACTATGCCTTGCAGGTATGCCAATAGAACAGCAGCATTTGAGACTTAAAACCCAAGTCTTCCCTTTCTCACAGAACCAATTTTCCAATAAAATAATGGTCAACCCCAAAGCAATACTTCTTCATTTTTATCTGACAGAGGACATGCAGAAGCAATGCTGGCTTTTGACTAAAGAACTCACAGGCAACAAAGGCCAACCCCAGTTTACAAAGGGAAGAGCCCAGGAACTGCCCCTTGTCCTATCATGCTCTGCTTCCAGTGCAGCAC
Organism: Phylloscopus whistleri; assembly: GCA_017589585.1. Classification (NCBI taxonomy): domain Eukaryota; kingdom Metazoa; phylum Chordata; class Aves; order Passeriformes; family Phylloscopidae; genus Phylloscopus; species Phylloscopus whistleri. The sequence continues at coordinate 550,998 of JADMLD010001286.1, forward strand.
CTGTTTGTTTTCAGGATTAATCACTTTTACCAGAAGCAAGAGAGAAAAGAGTGAAAAAAAGGCAGAATGTGACTGTGACTGGTGGTGCTGCATGCCCAGTACTGGAGACCGATCTCCAGAGCCTCCCCTTCCTGGCTGGGTGGAGAATGTGCAGCTCCTCCTGCCAGCCACGCCTCTGGCAGAGTCTGGAGACAGCACTGAAGGCTACAGTTTAAGAGTTTAGCTTTGAATTCACACCACAATTTACAGGCTGTATTAAGAGATGGAGGGAATGACCAAGGGGCAGAGGCTCTTCACACTGAGATACAGGGAAAATTAAGGGCACCTAAAAGGGAGTCCCTGATTTACATTAATCTCATGCACCTAAGGTAGGAATTATAGATGCCTACTGTGTAAGGGTGATTACACAGGGCCAGACTAATGTCTGTAAGCAGTGTTGTAACACAGAAGGTGAGATAGGCTAAAGAAATTGAAAAGGAATTTTCTGTGTGTAGGGGAACTCTCAGCACTCAGAAACCTGCCAGCAACTGCTACAAATACACCTGGGCCAGGTGCCAACCATTCATCCCTCATCCCACTGGCACAAAAGCAGTGGGAGCTGTGAGGAGCACCAGGGGTAAGGGCTGCTCTACCACAAGGCACACTGCTGCTTGGCAAACTGGTCTTCCAGTTAGTTCACATGGAATTTGGATGGAGATGAGAGCAGAGGCACAGCTTTAGGAATGTTAGCTGTTGATAGCACTCTCTCCTAGACGAGACAGCCACAGTACACACGCAGGCAAACCACAAGGTTTTTGAAGTTGAAATGTGTCTGCCAGAACATTCAGACTAAACTTTTTCTTCATACCCTACCTTTATCTTTATTCTCCATTAGGTAGAACATGGGTTGCCTATGGAATCTGTGGCATAGAATTAGACTTGCATGAGGAAGTTCAGCCCTACTACAGTCAGTTTCCCTCCTTTTCTTACATGAGGTACAAACTACTACCCAGAGGTGATTTATCAGAACATGCACAGAACAAATAGCTCCAAATCATGCCCTAGAAAATATGTCAGTGAGGTCATGAAAAATTCAGGAAGAGATAATGCTGAAAATTAGGGAAAGCAAGAACAGACATCAGACACATGCAAGTTGCCCTATGAGAAATCAAGCCTTCCTAATCAGCTCCAGAAACTCTGGAAAAGTCTTTACCATTTTTCAAATTAAGCACAGTGGGAGAGGAAGTGACTCAAAAGCCAGGATATCTACAGGATTCCAGTGACATGAACATTTCAGAAAATACCACCAAGGAAAACCAAACTGCGAGTCATATTTCCTTGTGAGGAATTCCTGCACTGTATGAAAAACAGCACATTTCTCCAAGAACCCTAATGTTCAGCCTAGCTTTGGCTCCCAGACAAGTCAGATATGCAAGCAAGTTAAGCTTACCCTGCCTGCTGAAAAGATCTGAAGTGCAACAACTTGATACAGAAAATGTCATGCAGCAAGTTGCACAGCCCAGCAGCTGCCTGGCAGCACTGTGGGAAAGAGCCCCATCTGCTGGGAAACTCCAGCCAGCCATTAATAAATACATCTGCCACTGTCTGGAGGATCTGAAGCAAGCTTTGGCAAATGTTTTAGGAATAAACACTGAAATTTGACTTTGCATTACATCTTCAGACTTACACACGTAAGTCTTTTTAGATACTGGTGATGTGCTAAGTGCTTACAAACAGCAGACAGAGCTAACTAATAACAAAACAGTCAGAAATCTCAGAAAGCAAAATTTTTGAAAGGCAGCAAGTACGGACTCTATTACCTGCACGGAGTGAGCATTCCTGTTGCAGGCCAAAACTATCTTTTTGGGAGATTTAAACAAGGAGCCCATTCTATAATTGGCAAACACGGCTTCCTCATCCCCTTAAGGATATAAATTATTTGAAGAATTTGAGCACATATTTCAGTACATATCACTGCCACAACTCAGTCACAAAAGAGCTTCCCTGACTTGTGACAAAAGGGCACAGACTAGTTTTGGGCCGTGCTAAAATTGGAGTACATCTCCAATGGCCATGTATTTTTTTTCACAAAAACAAGAAAAACCTGGTTCTATGGAGAAAATACAAGTGCCAAATTGTTGGTGAGAAAGATGATGCTCTTGAAGCAATGTTGAGTTACCAAAAGCCAATAGGAAGTTCATTTGTCATGCAAGAGCCACTCCTGAAGGCTTTATTCTTAATAATGAAATATCCATGAGTTGTAAGAGCCAAACTGTATGTGCTGAAACCCTCTGTGTAAGGTCCCTTTCACCAGACTCTCTGTGCAATACCTCTGTGAAACTGAGCCAGCTCTCCACAGAGTGAGACATTCTAAAATCTCTAAACAAGAGACAACCATACAAACCTGCCCTGAATGTGAAAATGTAAAGTTGAAGCCTTTTCACCTCACGCTGTTTGCAAGAAACACGCCTGGGCTCCATCCCCAGCTCAAAGCGCTGCCAGCATGGAAGCAATGAAGATAATCTCACTGACAATCCTGCCTCTTTCCTCACACCCTGTCCATCACCTGCCAGAGTGTCAGCTTAACCAGGCACTGTCTGCACTGGCCTGCCAGAGCACAGCCACCCGCTCTGCGCTGGCACCACTCTCCGCGTGGCTGGCTGCTGAATCACGCTGGGAAAGTGGATCTGCCTGAAAAATAACTTGGCAAAAACTCTGGTTACTGCTCAGCCAAAAGCAGGCTCCTCAAAGCAAACTGCTACGCAGCTAAGCAAGCAAGCAGCCTCAGCAGCAAAGCAGACAGGGACTTGCAGAAATGAGTGGCTGTTTATGCCAGTTTAAACACTGCCACAACTGCACATCCAATTCAGCAGGAGTCATGATATGGCTGAAAATAAGCAATAACAATCTTTAAGTGAGAGAACACCCTTTTCCCAAAAAACCAACATAGCACACCCATGCTGATTACCTAGTTTCATGTGCTTGTTTAAACACATGATAAACTGATTGAGCTTACTTGAGAAGTGAGATTTTATACTATTGCCAGAGATCAAAAGAGAGAGGTGAAGGGCAGCCCTCAAAAAACATTTTAAACCATTTGCCTCTGTCACACCCCCAAGAATCCTAAAATCTTGCAAGGGAAATAAAATTCACAAATTAGTTTCATTTAGATGTAAACTCTGATAATTAATTCTTGAAATCTACTGAAAAATTCTTTAAAGTTCAAGCTCTTTGACAGCCTCTTGCTTTGCACTTTACTAGGACAGACAAGTCTTGAAATAGGAGGGGAAATAACGTAGAAAAACAAAACAGAAGAATACTATTTGAATGTGGCAAAATGTACTCAGCAATACTAGAAAGTGGCTTCAACTTATTTTAAAAAACAACCACCAGACTCAGTTTTAAATTGAGAAGCTAGCTCTCCTTGAAAATAAATTCTTCAAAGGAACTCCCTTTTTTTTTTGCTGTCCCTGGCCCTCCTTCAGACTGCCTTAAACTGCATGCCTGCCTGCTGTCTGCCAAGGCTAACAGAGATGGAACACTTCCACCTACTCACCCAATTCAGACTTAATGTCACTATTTATGAACTTACAACAGGTCAGACATCGCACTTTTGGGTTTTGTAAGAAAAATTCTGATAAAAACATTGCTTCAAGGTGCTCCACCTGACCAGAACTTTGATATCAGCTGTTATCAAGTATTTGAGAACAATTTAAATAAAAATACAAAGGAAACGGAGGTGAACAGCTATCAGGTAACTCACAGAACCACATTAGTTCCACTTTAAAATCCTTACCAGCATTTTAGAGACCAGGAATAACAGAAGATCACAAGTGCATTTTAGGGAAGTTGTCAAGAGTGTGAGAAGTTAAAGCTCAAGACAGAAGTTTTCTACATGATGACAGTACACATATATCAGGGAGAAAAAAAGGATGTTTTCTCTCCTCACTAGAGTACAAGGCACACAAAGGCAACCACAGTGCAGGGGCATACAAGTCTACTCATCAGATGGATGCTTCAGGTTTTAACCTGTCACCTCAAGGTCTTGCAGCCTCCTGCAATCCTCCCAAACCCCTCAGCCTATCAACTGACCAGCCAGCCTACAATGTTCAATTAACTCCAGGAGGTCTTTATAAAATGGGAAATAAAATCAAAACAAAGCATGTACTTAAATTAGCACAAGGTCCTAAATGTCCTAAAGGAATGAGCATTACTGATGAGATGATTGTACTTACGTGGAACAGCTTCTCAGTTTTTGGAAATACTGCTATGATGTCATATAACCTTATATTTGCAGATGTTGATCTCTATAAAGGAGCAAACAATTACTACCTTGAATTCTGACAGATGTCAAAGCTATGCACAATGATTACAACCAAAACAATGAGCAGAAAAATCCTTTTTTCCTGTCAAGTACTAAAACAAAGCAAGTAACAGTGCAGGATTCTACAGTGAAGTAATTCATTCTCAGTTTGAGGCTTGTCCCATCCATCTACTAAGACACTTACACTTTTTGATTTGATCTCGTAGCACAAAAACATAACCAGACACAAAGCTTGCTCATGGTCTCCTAGTTTATGCACAGAAGTCCAGAAACCAAGGAACAGAACTGTTGTTCCGTATTGACAAATGATCAACAGAAGACATATCGAGTCTTGTAAGTCTGCATCTCTCATGATCACATTATTTGCTAAAGATGTAATCTGAGAAATCTCTGCTGAGTGCCCTGTAAATTCCAGGAAGTTGCCCCCATAGAATTTCCAAAGTTTCATTCATTCATTCAGAAAAGGAAATAAAAGTTGCAAAAATGATTGAGTATACTTACCAAGAGATTACAGTGGGAAGGATCAGAAACAATAAGTGTTAACCGGGTCAAGACTTTAATTCTTTTAGATGTCCCCTACAGAAAAAGGAATAATATAAAAAAAATTCAAAAACCCAAAGCAAAGATTTGTGGTAAGTTCCACCCAGTCTGCTATTAAAAAAAAAAAAAAAAAGTGTCATGCTTATAGTCTTGCTATACTAATTTTCTAAAGTCGGTAGTTACACTTCCCTAATTTACATTATCTGACATTAAACCTGCCCTTACAAAGAATGACTTACTGTGTTTCTCTTGGGGAGGAATAGCAAGGAAAAAACAAATTAAGAGAAACAATCATGCAGAAAAATTGAGTATGTTTTACTACTGCTATGATCCCCAAGCAGGCCACAACTGCAAGGAAAAGGAGTTCTTGAATTAATCAAAGTCAGTGACCCAAAACAATCTTGTATTTCTTTATATCCAAATTTTGTTCCATCAAAACCACAAAGTTATTTCCAAAACTTCAATTTCAAGAATTGTACTGCAATTATTCAACTACAAGCAGATCCAAAATTCACACAACGCAATTTCTTTAATAATTTCTGAAATAATTAATAGAGCCTACCCTGATGTCAGTGTACCATTCTTCCAATGCTTGGTGTTTTAACCATGAAATAATGGACCAATTTCTCTTTTTTTGATTAACACCTCATACACAAAATCACATATAGAAACATACAAAAGTAAAAAAAGGTAATTCAGAATAACAATATATATATATAATGTAACCAAACATACTTGTACAATAGGTAAAGATGGAAACAACTCTGAAGGGGATACTGGCTTGGTGATTTCCTTGAAAGAGAACAGAACAAAGTTATTAAAAATGTCATGGCTTAGGTTTACACATAAACAAAAACTGTGTTCCAATCTCAAGAAGAAATTTATCACGCTAAGAAAACTATTTTTGTGGGACAGTACATGAACCATATTAAAAATTAATCCCAGGGCAGTTCTACTGAAATATAAAATGGGAGTTTTGTTACAAATAGAGAGATTTGTACTTGTGTCTAGATGTGCACTCTGCAGCTAAAGCTATCTGGAAACATGCAATAAGGCAGGAGGTTTACTAAAAAAAATCACAGTAAGAAAAAATAACCCCAAGAAAAATTACCTGTTTCTTTTCTTTAAAATCGACGACATGATTAAGTGCAACTGCAGAATATCCCACTGAAAAACACACAGGAAAAATATTTTGCTCAGCAAACAAAAAGGAAACAAATCCAACGAGAAAACTGTAAAATATTCATTATCTGTATGTCTTAAAGTTAATAATCACGTGCGTATTTAGATTTTACAGTGTTTTTTAGGAGGACTAGTTCACCCAAAAAGTGCTTTAAAATAGAAAGAAAATTGTTTCGCTTTTAACACAGCCCAGGCCTGACAACTCTTACTCAATAGCAGAGCTTTATGAACACAAGTACTTGGGCTTGGTGTCCCCAAAGGTCTGGCCTAGTTTGGCCCTGTTTATGACTTTCTTTACGGAAAACTACTAAGTATATTCAGGACAGTTGTTAAAACTGCAGACAAGGCAGAGCTGGGAGAGAGACAGCTGTCGGAGAAGGCAAAGAGAGCAACTCAAAACGATGCCGGCTAAACGGAGGAGAAGGTATGGTTCAAAAGGCTCTGAGGAAGATGACAGACTTGCCAGGGGCATTTAAACCACCCGCCCCAAACACTGGACAGGCAGCACGTGGCTGTACGACCGCTCTGCCAGGAAAAGATTCGGGCCCTACGAAACTGCAGGCGGAAAAACTTGTCCACGTTGGGAAGAAAACAACTGTTACACTGGGATAAGTAGGAAGAGCTGCAAGGCGCATCAGGAGCATCCCCGGCGACCCAGTGGCGGGCAGATCCAGCCCTGGGCACCGGGTTTGCGGAGAGCCGCGGGCTGAGCGGGGAGAGCGGCGCCGGGGGAAACGCGCCCGCGGCGGGCGGGTGGCGAGGGCCGGCCTGCCCGGAGGGAAGGGAAGGCTCATCCCGGGGAGTCCGCCTGCACCCACCCCAGCCCGCAAGCTCTGCCTGTGCCTGCCGAGCCGGGGGAGCCGCCGCTCACGTCCCGCTGCCCTCCTGGCCGGGGCCGGCCCGCCCTCCCCAGCTCAGCCCCACCGAGCTCCGGGCCGGCCCCGCCGCCCTTTCCGCTCGCAGTACTCACGGTGCGCCGCGGCCTCCAGCAGGCTCTGCAGGGACTTCTTGTCCGGGCCCTGCGGCAGGTTCAGGTCGGCGAAGCCGGCCATGCTCTCCCGCGGCGGGCGGGCCCGGCACGGCAGCGCGCAGGGCGGCGGCACCGCCCCTCCCGCCCGCGGCAGCCTGGGGCCTGTAGTCCCGCCCTGCCCGGCCGATGAGTGCCTCGCCGCGGGGCTGCGGCGGCCGGGGAAAGGCTGTGGGGTGATCGCTCAGGTCTCAGGCGGGGGCCCTGAAGGAGATCCCCCGTGGTTCGTTCTCAGGCAACGCGCCCCGGGCTCTGAGGGCCATCCCCCCGAGCTAGGGGAACCCCCGGCTGTGCCGCTCTCCGCGGCGCCCGCCGAGGCTCGCCGCGCCCCTCTGAGCCGCCGGGTGCCCACCAGGTGGAGCGGTAGCTCTGCTCCAGTGGCGTTTGTCCCCTGTTAAACCGGTTCAGCTCCACCTGAACGTTTCCAATAAAAATCAAACCCAATCTTTTCTATTTACAGTTTTATAGTCATTCTATTTCCTACAAAGCCTCGAGCTGCCGTGTCAAAGATATCCCCCGACACGGAAAAGGAATGAGAAATTCTCACAGATCAATAACCACATGCAGGTTCACTGTGTAACACTGCCACAAAAAGTACAAATATTGTTCTACCGCTGATAAATAGCATAGAATATGTAAAATACAAGTGGAAATTCTCAGTAGGCAGTTTTCAGTGACTTGGATCAGCTGCTGAGACTGCAGTTCTGCAATTCCTATTCAGCTTCAGGTGGCCAGACCAGGGAGTCCTTTGCTTTTTCTATTTTCAAATTGGGGTAAATGCTCGCCAGGAAAAGTCTGTGGAGTATCTGGAGCCCTAAATTCTTAATAAGGCAAAAAATGCTTCTAACGAAGGCCAAGGCTGCTGCCGATCCCTGAACATCTCTCCTTGCAGGGTCTGACCTGATGCAGGTGTGCCAGCACGGGACTGGTGGGGACCTGGGACTCATTTCTACCAAAGAGATCACTTGGTTAACAAAGTATGGAAACAACAGTGCCTTCTTGGTGTGTTTCTGGGCTACTGTCTGATGAGTTACAAATACCTGGGACAGTGGCTGGAGAGAAGCTACTTGTGGGCTGCAGGCACTGGACTAGGAGTTGAAGCAGCTTTGAGGGTCAGTAGAAAACAGCTTCCACATCTATATGGCAGGAAAAAAAACCATATCACTCTGAAAGGGGTAAAAACCCCTAGCTGGTAAATCATCTTTGTTCATGCCACATCTATGGCAGCATTTTTTTCTTGACAATATTAGGTCAAGATATTTCAGTAAAGAACCTCTGTTTTAGTCCATCTGCATCGGTAAGGTGCTTGCCCATTACATCAGATCAGCCAGTACTGCTTCTCTGCCAGCCATCTGAACAAGCAGCACAGCCTAAATGGTATTGCCAAGGTTTTTCTTCGATGTGTGTGAAAATGGAATAGCTCGAGATATTATTCCAGGTTTTCTTTGGCTCAGTGTTCAGTGTAACTTGATTTGTCTTAATGAATATAAAAAGAAATCCAGAAGCATGTATCAGTTATTTCTGAATGGCCCTATTTCAGCAGTGTTCAGAGAGACCAAAGAGGATTAAGCAGCCTTAGTGTTTGGCAATATACAAGCAAAAGAAACCTTTCTTTGAGGTGCTTAAAATGGGGGACATTTAAACAGATCTTCATGCAGAAGATCTGCAGAACCCTATTTGCTGTAATGATGTAAGAATCTGAGTACGAAGCACTTTTAGCAACAGCTATCATGAATCACGTACTCAGAACAGTGCACAGCCTTATTTCCCATATTATTTAGATATTACTGCTTTTATTTACACCAGCCCCAGTGGTCTGCTTAGAACTTCCTTATGGTCCTCACTGTTAGGCTGCAAGCTTCTAACATGCTTTGTTTCATTGCTGTCCTGAAGTTCTCCTTGGTGAAAACAGATCTCCTCACTCCAAGTGTTTCTTTCCCAATACACTTAGACCTCAACACAGTAATTTCAGTAAATTCTGTTGCAGAAACGGTCACAATTATTCTAATAGGTTTTCAATTGGCAGCCCATGGTAGCAACTGTTAGTTCTTTTGCCTTAGTTCTGCATTTGGCACTTTTAGGGTGCTAAGATTTTAGTTATTACTATCTGCCTCAGCAACTCAGTAACATGAATGTCAGAGTCACTTTTATCATAACCTCATAACCTCAATAAGCTCCTATGTAAAGGTACAGATGGAGTTTTCAGTCTGGAGCTCTCATTTTGAGTGATACAGAATTTTAAGCATAAATGTCATCTTAATTGTTCATTTTCTTTTCAGATCCCAGCTTGCTGTTGTTAGTATTAGCTGTTTGCAAAAAAGGGAAGACATGATTTCATATTTAAGTTGCACAGATGCAAGTATTTATTTTGACAATGGTAAGAAATGCCAAATATGGGAATAGTTACCTCTCTGTTTACTGCCACAGAGTGATGATGATTTATCTTCACAAGGACAAGAAAAGGCAAAAAGGAAAAGTGCAGCTGCAACATATTTGCTAGTAGTTAGACAAGAGTGTTATTTGCTAAACAGTACATGCTGGGAATAAAAATTGAGGTTTCAGTAATACCTCTAGCCAGTCTCTGAGAAAATATTCTAAATGTTTTGACAACGTATTTCCACAAGGCAGAAGAAGTATATACCTGTATTTATTTATTGTTCCCAGCAGCTGGTCTTCACCAATCTTATATTGGTTTCTAAGAAAAAAAGATGAAAAGAAATCAAAATGACAGACAAATGAAAGCAACAGTTCAAGGAGATAAGCTCTCTCAGGCAAGGAGGGACAAAAAAAGGAGATGACAAGAAAGAGCAAAAGAACAAGAAAAAATTCTGATCTGTTTATTTATTGCATTGCATACTCGTGTTACCTTCCTGCCATGTATACAGTATTGAATGGTTTCAGAAGGGGAATGTAGCAGTGCCTTCAGGTTTTGAAGCTAAGCCGAGCGGGGCTGTTGTTTCCTGGAGGCAGCTGTGTGAGGGAAGGTGTTACCATGCTGGGCTGTCAGCATTTTCTCCTCTGTTGCTGAAGCTCTTGCACTGCATTCCTTGACCCATTTCAGTCAGGATCCTCCAAGTTAGCACAGACCTGCTGTCTGTAAGTCCTCCAGGGAGGGATGAAGGATCCAGGATTTAGTGAGAGGTTTTTCAACACAGACACTTTGATAGGTACAGTCTGGTCCTACTAAATCAACATGTGCAGGGAACTGTATTTCCTTGGCTAGCCCTAATGACCTGTCTTACCTGATCTCACTAACATGGGGACAAAGAATTGATACCAATACCCACTGCTATAGAATATGCTTAGTATGAATAACAAATGCTGAAGATGTTATGTAATTAGCACTGTTTCTGGAGGAGGGGAAAAAATTAAACAAAGGAATTAACTACTTCAGGAGAGGGAAAAAAAAATCAAAGTAAAAAGTTCTCTTGCATTTTTTTCTTTTTATAATCTGATTTTTTTTCTATATAACAATAGTAAAATACCAAAGGTGAGATTTGCAAATAAAGTACATTATCAAATGTTAACAAAATAGTTTAACTTCACTAAGTGCAGAAAGAATGGGGGACAAAGGACTTAGCACAGAATTGGAGGTATAAGGAAGTATTAAGAGGCTTTTATGCATAGAGAGCCTAAATTACTCAAAGGACAGGATTTACTAAGCCCAGCCAGAAAAATGATTTGATGATATTTTTTGAAGTCTAATGGAAGGTGAAAAAGTAATTTCTTGGGTAGAGAACAAATGTCAGCTTGTTATTCTTGACACCTAATTGGACATTTTTTTTTTCTCTTCTGTATGCTGTCTGGAACAACGTGTTATATTTTTTAAATAGAATCACTGAAGACAAAAGTGGGATGTACCCTTGGAAAGATCAAGTCCTACTTTCATGTATTGTTATTTTAAGTACCTAGAATAGATATTGTCTCATGGAATGATGGATTCTCTATGCTTTTCCAGACACTGACCGTGTGAAACCCTCTAAACCCTCATGGAAAGCACCTCACCAGATTCAGCCCAGCCCAGGAAACTGGAAGTTATTTTAGGTGTGTCCTAGTAAAAAGCTTTCAAGGAATATATTTTAGAGACGTGTCAGCTGCTTTGTCTTGCCAGGGCTTTTCACATCTTCTCTGCAATAGTACATAAATTCCTTTCTATAACGGCACAGAAATTGACTTAAATTTCTTTGTTTCTTCAAAGGTAAGATGACAACAGCAAATTCAAAGAATGGTAACATGGCCTTTGAGAAGGAAAGAAATCAGATTATTAACTTGGAATGAACTGTAAGGTAATTTAAGTTTCAGAATGAAAGACAAGGTTCAGTCCTACTTTTGGGTTGGAAATGGTAGGAGTACACACAAATGATCCTGCGTTTCATCCACTGAGAACATTTAGAGAATCACATCCCAGATGTGTATTGGAAAGCTGTCAAGAAGAATGACTGATTTAATGAACTGTGTTAACACATTTGCAGGAAGCACCAGATTATAATTTGCTCTGCCTTAGTGACATTTTAAGCAACTGAAAAATTGCTTTTACTGGGAGTATTAAACTGTACAACTCTATCAGCTTTTGTGATAAGAATCTATTTTGAACAAAATTTGCTAAGTTCCTAACTCCTCAGTTGTAATTCAGACAATATTTTTAAAAAATATGTTCAACCAATAAGGAAACATTCTCTTTCCAAGTTTTGCCTTAATGTTTTAACTTATGCCCTTGCCATTTCTAAAGACCTTTTTCTTCCTAATGTTTGCCTAACTGAGAAGGACAAAACACTTGATTTATCACTTGGTGGGGTAACTCACCTGTAGCTCAAGGCTCATGAACACATTTTGGGTGGTTAAACAGGGATTTCTATTTTGTGATTTTATTGCTTTTGTTGTGACTGGACGCAATAAAACAACTAACAAAGTGTAGGAAAACACTTGCCTGAACAGGAAAACGCTTCCAACTTGGTAATGGTCAAGGAGCTGCCCAACAAGATTTCATCCATTTCATTGCTTATTATCTTAGTCAAATCAAGATGGGGTGGTAGAGAAGGGCAGCAACTCAACTACCAAATCCTGCGTTTCTGACCACGGGAGGCTCTGCCTGTGCTCAATCTGTGTCAGGCACAGCTGAGCCCAACCTCTCAGTCCCTGCTCATACGTACATATGGGCCAATGCAGAGTCATGCATGCTGGAAAGCCCATCTTCCAACAGGAATAAGACGGAGCAAACAGGAGATGCTGACAGAGTGGAAGATTTCATTAAACCAAGACATTCTGTGAGTCAAGTATGGAGGCCTCAGCTGCTATGGATTTGTGTTTCACTAGTTTGTAGGACTGTCAGCTGTAGGTTTTGGGGGTTTTTTTCCCCAATAACTGGGTACTTATTAGTTTTGTCTTCAAAGCAGATTTTCAAGTTGGTATAATGTGCGACCATCCCGCAACCTTTCTTAGTACTGAACCACACGAGCAGGTCTTCCCTGTCCAGTGCATACTTAAATAAAACTTACTGTGTTGCAAGACCTCCCCTCATTTAAATCTCATGGTTATTGATACGTCTGGGATTAACACTTTTCATTTCCTCTTCTTCTCTGGTTCATCTGGCTTCTGTCTCACATCGAAAATGTGAGGGACACTCAGGAGCAGGTATATCTTGTTTTTAGCCCTTACTGCCTGGCATGTTACTATGCCAAGGGGTATGATCTTCTGCTGGCATCCCATGGATAACTCACAATTCAAACAGTTAGTTTTCACCCCACTCAGAGGCAAGAATAGGACTTAAAGAATTGAGAAACCTAGTGAGTCCCAGAAGTTGGCTTGTATCTAAGAGTCCAGGGAACCTACAAGAAAAGCAGGTAATTCAAGCAATGGGAGTTTGTGGGTTTTAGCCTTACTGAAGGAATTACACAGGGAACACTGAGTAAATTCAAAATCAGGATATAAAACTATTAATGAAAGAGTAAATATAGGTGATGATATTCACATCAACTTAATATGAAGACAAATCTGCAAGCTTGGATACACAGAGAAGTGCTTCAGCGCTGGCCGTGTTGCTGGAGATAGATCTTAAGAAAGCGGCCACTATCAACTCTCCAAGCAGCAGCCGGGGTCCTGCGGGCCCGAGTCCTCCTGCACGGGCGTGCCACAGGGCTGTGCTGGAGCCGGCAAACCGAGAGGCTCGGACCCCGCTCCGGCCGGGGCAGCTCAGCCTGCGGTCGCCTCTGCGCCAGCGGCGGCCACCCGCCCGCAGCTTCCCGGGTGAGACCTGTGTCCGTACATACACACATACATAAATACACATACACACATTCACATACATATGTACAGGGGGTTCCCAGAGCGCCCCGCGCTTGGGGCGGCCGCGAAGGAGAAGCCGCAGGAGGAACCGGCTCCCCGGACTGCGGGGAAGGGGCGCACCCCCACCTGCAGCTCAGAGGGCAGGAGGGAGAGGGAGGCGGAGCGGTTCCCATCCCGTCACCCGCCGCCTTCGGAAAGCAGCCGCGGGTGGCGGCGGGCGATGGGCGCGGGTGGAAGGGAGCGGCCGCCACCGCCGCCCGCCCCTCTGCCCGCGGGCTGGGGGCGATAGCGCCGTGCCCACCCCGCGGCCACCCGCGATGCGCCGTGGGCGAGCCCGGCTGCCCCGGGGGAAGTTGAAGGCCGGGTCCCCGCGGGCCGCTCGGCCGGCTGCGAGGGGGCGGGCGGCGCCGGGAGCCCGAGGAGGAGCCCGAGCATCTCGGCGCCGGGGACAGCCGGAGAACGGGCGGCGAGGCTTCATGGGCTGCTCACGCCGACATGGTGCTCGCCCTGAACGGCAGCCACCTCTACGGTAACCTCCGGCCGCTGGTCCTGGAGGAGCCGCGGGCGCTGAGCGGCGGCAGGATGATCGCGGGCTCCTGGCCCCCGCGCAGCCTGGCCAAGCTCGGCCCGTCGCCCCCCCCGTCGGCGCTGCCCACGGCGAGCCCCCTCCCCGCCAACGACTCCCAGTGCGGGGAGCAGATCCTCAGCTACGGCAGCGCGGAGAAAGTTCTCATCGGGGCCGTGCTCTGCCTCATCACCCTGCTGACCATCGCCGGCAACTGCCTGGTGGTGATCTCCGTCTGCTTCGTGAAGAAGCTGCGGCAGCCCTCCAACTATCTCATCGTCTCGCTGGCCCTGGCCGATCTCTCGGTGGCCCTGGCCGTCATGCCCTTCGTCAGCGTCACCGACCTCATCGGCGGCGAGTGGATCTTCGGGCGCCTCTTCTGCAACGTCTTCATCGCCATGGATGTCATGTGCTGCACGGCCTCCATCCTGACCCTCTGTGTGATAAGTATCGACAGGTGAGAGCGCCCGGCGCCCCGAGGCTTGCCCCGGCCTCCCGCAGCCCCGGGCACCCAGGGCGGCGCGGGGGACCCGCAGCGAGCGGTGCCACCAGCGCTCTCCTGCCTCCTCCCCCGGCTCCCTTGGAAATGAGCCGTGCTCAGAGCAGGGAGCGAGGCGAGTGCTAGCCCGCAGCCTCTCTGCCCGGAGGAGCCCGCCGGAGCAGGGTGAGCTGCCGCCCGCACGCCGGCACAGGTGCCCGGGTATCTCTGGGCAGCTTCCTCGCTCTCACTCGGGAGCCAAGGTGTCCAAGCGAAACCGGACCTAAACTGTCAACGTTGACGAGTAACAGGGCATTTCCAGCGGCTTTAGAATTTGCAAGTCTTTAAACTGCTTTATGCCACAGGTAGATTTGAGCTGATTCTTTCAAAGCTGGTGACAGTGCAACCTCACTGAGTTCAGTGGAGTTTTACCAGACCGGAGAAGGTGCAGTAATTATAGCTTAATAAGGTTTTGTCTTTATCCTAGGAAAATCCCAGAATAGCTCAATTTCATTTTTGACAAATAATGTTTTGTTTGAAGAAAAAATTACTTTCAAACGTTTGCTTTTTAAAGATTTTGGCCTGATGTCTTAAAAACCAAATTATGCTCGCTGACATTTAGCTTTTTCCAAAAGATACAGTCACTGGGGCTACAAGGAGGTGTGTACACACTGCAGAAGAATATCTTAGGTGTTCACTTCTGGTGTAAATACCATACCAAAGAGCCCACATTTGCCTGTGTCAGTCCTCTGCAGAGGAAGGCTGACTGATTCCTTTATTTCATGCACGTTCTATTCTAAAGTAAGTTGCAGCCTGTAGCTTCCGTTTTCCACAGCCTAAATTCTATACCAAGAATTTTAACAGCGAGAAGGTAACTTTTCATTACAACTCCACACAATTTGCTGAAACTGAAAAACGTTTTCATTAGATTTTAGAAATAGTTTACCAACTCAAATATCCAACAGCAGCCTTGATTCTTTACTTCAGAAAGTTTTAAGAAAAGCTCTGCATTAGGTTTTTGCAAAAGCAACAGTCTTTCAAAAGAGATTCCTACAGTAAATGGAGGGGGTTTTTATACCAAGGAGCATCACAGTTTGTATTAATTTCAGAACTTTCATTTCTGTGCAAGCATCCTCTGCTCCAGTACTCTTTATTTTGTGATTTCTATGTTAGCCAGCAGTTATCTGAATGCTGCAGAGCATCTTGTAGCAATGAAATCCACATACAGACTTTGGCAGTAACAAACTGTTTGTGGTTTGTTTTGTTTGTTTGTTTGTTTTAATTGACGTTTGCTGAATTTCAACTTATCTAAGTTAATTTTTTAGCTTAATTCTTGTACTGCAAGAGGATATGAATAGCCTTATCTACCTTCCCAATGTTATTCTCTGCTTTTCTATACTATTTGTAAGAGAAATGATTTCATTTTTACACTCTCTCCCCATAAATTATTCTATTCTTTGATTGTTTTTATGTCCATCTCTGAGCTCTCCATCTCCATCTCTACTAACCTTTTGAAAACAGATTAACATAATTAAGCTTTCTTAAGGATGTGTGATGCTTCACACTGTAGCACCGGGCTTTTACTCTTTTCTGTTTCTTAGTTTAACATTTGAGGTCACTGCTGTGTGCTGAACAGGGCCTTTGACTGAACTGGTCACACTGATGACTGTATCTCATTGTCTTCTCTCAGTTCTCCCTCCTCTCTCCCCCTAAAATACTAACAAGAGATATATCTCTGTACTGAGAAATAATATAACCTCTTATAAATGATTGATTTTCACCAGCCAGTGCTGATTTAAACTAGAATTATTGTCTTTGTATTCTCACTTCTTTCACTGAATGTTTGTTGAACACCATTTCTTCATAATTCGTTACACTGTTGCCTACTACCTACTTGAAATTAAAGTGACTAATGATGCTTAACCTCTGTCACTCAAATCCATTATATGGTTGAGACAGCAGGTATCATAAATAAAAGGAGACAAGCCAGCAATTCATTAACAAAATATCTTGACTACTTGGCAATAAAGAACTAAAAAATCTCCATGAATTTTGATCCTATTTAAAAATAATTAATCTTATACTGCTGTAACAAAGCCAGGCCAAAGATTAGTTTTGGATATTAAGAAATCTTTGAATAATGTGTATATACAAAATATGCAAACCAGGGAGGCATTATGCAAATCAAATGTGAATGATGAAATGTTGCCAGTATAGCATTGATGGTAATGGTGCTGTCATATCAGCAGTTGTTCTGACATCTATGTAGTCAGGAAATCCCTGAATGATCACTGAGGAAAATTTATCTCTGAAAACACATACCTCCACTTTTTGTTTGTGGTACAGGAGCTGCAAATCACAATGCATACAGTGCATCAGAGGGTCAGACTGCTTTCACAAGGTCCATTTTTCCAAGGCTTTGGTGAAAACACTTCCGTGTTTTCTGTTATATAGGAGGAGAAGATTATCAATGATACCTCCCTTACCAGTCTTACTATCTCAGGGCAGCTAATACAAATACAGGACCAGGAAATTTCAATCAGAAATTCCAGAAGCAGAGAAAGTGAATGAAAGTTACTGTCCTTCAAGCTGGCCACTATCCTCAGAGGCATTTAGATGTACTTAAATCTTGAAGATCCTGAGGTTACATGGGAGACATTTGTTTAGGAAGAGGGGTTAAGACAGGACAAAGAAACACTTTTGAAATGTAATTAGGAATTGCACTGTGACCTGGCTCTTTAGGGCACTTTAGGAAATCTCTGTTGTGATCCAGTAACATTTCTGCTGAAGTAAAAGATGAGGCTGTTGCAGACAGTGCAGAGAGAACAAACAAACTGACTATTTTAAAATTTGTGAAATCTCTAGGTTTTTCCTGAAGCAGATTTGAGAATCAGGTAAATAGTCAAAAGAATATTACTACTGAATTAATCTTAAAGAACCAAATTTATTACAAACTGTTAGGCAAGGTTTGTAAAGAGAAATAATACCTTTTATTGAACAAACAATTAAACAGAGGCTTTGAGGAGCTACCAAGAAGGATAAAATGAGTAAATTGAAAAGGCTTCTGATTTGTTTCCCTTGCACAAATATGTGCTACTCAGCTTCTGCCACTGAGAGCCCTGAAATGCCAGCAGCTGGCAAGCCTATTGCTCACAGAGGGATTTTGCTGCACAGCCCTTACTGGTGGAGGTGTTTTTTAGCTGAATATATCAGCTTCTGAAAGAAGCATATTAGCATGGGGTATACAAATGGGCTGGTTTCATTCTGTTGGAAAACCTTGTAATTTTTTTCCTAGTTAGACACACAAAGCACTTCTTGTACTTTCTAAGTTGCTTCTATTCTAAGTTGTGTAAATGATAAAGGTGCAAAGTAAATATTAGTGTGCAATTATGGGAATATCTAACTTTACACAGGGTGCACAACGGAACAGCTAGGTTGGAAAGGTTTTTTTATTATCCACAAAGATCTAAATTTGTGGAGATCATGAGATCATGTCCTTGAAGTTACCAAGATTTGGACTATTATGCTTTTCTACAGATCACATCTTTCCTTTTGTTTCACAACATATAAACCTTCACTGATCTTTATCAGGGTGACCTGAGATGAACATATTTTTTAGGCATCTCTCTCTTATTTAAGCCCTCACTTTGGAAGAAGGCTATCTGCTTACAGGCAGGTCTGTCAGAACTAAAATAGATACAATGGAGAGACAAGATTTCTGCCTTTTCAAATTTTGTAAGGATTAAACAGGCAAGACAACTTGACACTCAGTCAATGATTACCTTTGCTATTCTCTCCATCTGTGGTATGAGTGTTAGCTCTGCAGAGAGGTAGGAGCTACAGAGACTTTTGCAGGACAATTGAACAGTGGTCCTCTTTAAGAATTTTCTATTAGTGTGTTTGGATTTTTTTTCTTTTGCTATGAAGGCTCCACTTTTCTGATTCTGAATTAAGAGTGAGAAAATATTAGGAGTGAATTATGAGGGATGGATACAAACCATATCTTAGTAGGGAATGAACAAATAAAGGGAATTAATTATATTTGAACTGGTGGTGTTTTCATGCTGATTCATCATGCTGTTCTGACCCAAGAAATGCTGTTTTGGAGAGTATCCACAGGATAACTGCATAAGTAGCAATTTTTATTTCAATTTAAAAATAGTTCTTTGGCTTAGAAAGTGATAAGGAAACATAACTACTCTGATACAGTTGAAGAATTATAACACTTTCCCTACACCCACACAAGTAATGAAACACTTTTTTGGAAACTTTTCCAGTCTGTATCTTGGCCAACAATTCATGAGTATTCCAGTGCTTCCATTAAATTGATGAGGATTTAGAATTTCTTTGCAAATAAGTGGGCCTTCTTGTTGATCCTGAGATTTTTATATACAAGGATCAGCTCTCTCTCCCTGCCTGTGTTGCCATGCTCTGAGTGCTTATGCTTCTCCTTAGAATGTGTCAGTCCTAAAAGTTCACTGGCTCCTTGAGTCCTCATTCCAAGTCTAGGAATTGCACAGACCTCAAATTTCCTCAAAGGAAGAATTTGGAACAAAATTTAAATGAAGATTTAAGCACTTCCAATAGAATCCAGATGTCTAAATTCTACCTACATCCCAAGCTGATAATATGACCTCAAAACTGTCAGCAATTTGCCAAACCTAAAGGAAGCTGGTAGTCTGTGTAGTTTCCTATTTGGTATGAGGACTTTTTCTGCCTCAGTGCCATGGGTGGAAAAGGCAGCAGTCTGTTCTGCCAACCCTGCTCAGATCATTCACAAAATCCATGTAGAATATGCATGCAGAAATAGCTATGAAAAAAAATCCTCTATGTAATATATTTTGGGTCTAGGATAAACATATGCAGCCACCAGTAGTGCCACTCATGAGATTTTGTTCAATATATATATATTTACACAGAATAACTGAGAAATGAGGAAAAACCTAAAAGGAACTGCAGGAAAAGTGTATGATAAGTTATTGCAGTTAAGGTCTATATTGCAGAAGAAAGTTTTGAGGTCAGTATGGCAGCTGAAAACACCCACCCTCACAGGAACCTTTTTTTTTTTCATTGTTTAGCCTGGTAAACAACAGTACTCTTTCTGAGCCTGTAAATAACTTGTCTAGCTTATGAAAGACACAGACAGCATTGATAAACTAAACTAAAGTGATAAAGAACAGATTTGGTCATACTCTTTTCCATGTAGTGTTTCTAACGTAGTCTATTTAAAGAATGTTCCTTAAGCTGATATAGTTTCTTTATTGCAGAGAATTCATTGCTGAACACTTATGCAATCTCCATTTCATTATTTATGTTGAAAAAAAGGTACAAAATAAATTTTTGGTCAGAATTTCAGAGATGATGAAGAAGTTCAATTGGAAGTTGGATGCATTAAATAGTATAAGGCAGAGCAATGTTATCTGTCACTGAGAACCCACTCCAAAATAGTAAATTAATTTGGAGGGTTTTGTTGCATTAAAATGATCCCATTTCTTTAGGTACTTTTGTATCCTTGGGTATTTTTTCCTGTGTCACATAGGCAGACTGAAAGAGGTGCAATTACTTACAGAATAACCAGGTTTTAGCCACAAGTATTGTTTTATTATGTCTTTGCAGAGACACTATGCTTCATGAACACACTGCCAGATGCACAATAAGTAGGTGGGAATTAACAAATAAAAGATATTTTATAAAACACATGGACTATTTTGTGCAAATTTAAGAAAAAAATTTTAACATCAAAATGAGTGGAAGTTTTGTGCTTTTTCAGAGGAAAGAGGCATAAGATCTGAAATTTTCTGGGTGTGTCTTGTGTCTGCACAGTAGAGGTTGACAAATTTTGGAAAGATTTATAGAAAAGAAATCTATAGGTTGGTTATTCTCTTGCTGTTCTATACTGGATGCATTTAAGCAGTGTCACTGAAAGGGAGTCACAAAGTGTGGAGATGCAAGATAACCCAGAGGTGGCAGTGCAAAGGGAATTGCAATTGGTAATTTTTCAAGGTGCATGAATGGGGAGTTATAGTTCAGTGAGTAGCAGTAGATTGGAGATTAAACCACATTTACCTGAATGCCTTTTCTTGAAACTGGAGGTTGTATTCCCCCCCCCCACATTTGAAACTATCTTCTGTTTGCTCCTACCAGGGTTTAACACTGGATGAGTTTTCAGAAGTGATTTTGGGGTCTCTAAATCTTGGGGGTTCATCCAGACATTTCAAAGGAGCCTGATAAGTCAGAGGTAAGGGAACATTAATTCACATTTTTGCCAATCAGGGCACTCTGGAGACATTTAAAAAGTGATTTCTTTCCTATATATGTCACAAAAATAGTTTCTGTAGGTAAGGTTGGATTTGCTTCAAGATTCACAGCAAAAATGCAATTTTAGAAACACTTCTCTTAGTTTTTGAAGGGAACATTTGAAAATATATATTAATGTAAATCACAAAAATGCAAATGCATATCATACTGGCATGATGTGTAGTGTAACCTGATTACACTACTATCAAAATATATTTTCCCAGTGTTTTTCTTGAACTGGATGAGTATCATAGAATGAAACATCAAAGCTTTTGTAGTTTTGTACACTGAAACAAGATTACTGTATCAGTAGTGGCATGCTCACACAAAAGTCTAGAAGAACAGAAAGTACTTCAGGGAATGTTTTCTCTTTCTTGAATTAATTTTTTCTGAATATTATTTCTAAAACTCCCTGAAAATTATATAAAGTATCTTATTCCTTTTAAAGAAGCGCAGTATTATTTTTGATATTGTTCTTGAGTTTGAAATATTTCATTGGAAATATTTGTGGCAACTTCTGAAACTTTCTTCATCTGCAGTTGATAAGTACATATGGCACTGTCTGTCAGCTACAAACACCTCTCTCTTTTTTTCTCTCAATATGTAACTCACAGATCTGGTCCTTCCTCTGTGGACCAGAAAGTCTGAAGAAAGCTGGCCACTATAGGTCTTGTATGAAAATAAAGAGCTTGAGAAATAGTTGAGTCAGCTGATGTGCAGCTGTCAGAAGAAGGACTGGGGAGCAAAATCACAGGTTTTGGTATCTGCATGCCCAAAGCACAAGTACCATGAAAAGTCCTCACTGTAGTTTTGTTCTAATGGTCACTACTGTCTAGAAAGTGAGGATAATTTCTTTCACCTGGAAAGCTTACAAGCTTTAGTTTTTCTTGTTGTACTGGATAGCCAACTATTTCTAAAGGATTGAATAGTATCATTCTTCCTATATATACTGAAAAGAGGTAAAAAACAGCTGAAATTTTTTGAAAAATCTCTTACTGCAAATTTTCATTTTCAAAAGATCCCAAAATTAAATATGTCATAGTGAAAATTTGTTTTTATTCTGTTTGAACTAACATAGCAAAATTAGAGAGTGAGTGTCATTGATTTTCTTTTTGTACCTTACTGTTTATTCAAGGCTTTGTTTAGAAATCTAGATTATCTGATACATCTGTGTGGTTCTGTACACATTAGCATGTATGCAAATCTGCTAGTGATTCACTTCTAACAATAAACAGGGCTTTTGGGTAATGCACAGAGAAGAATGAATTCTCTAGTAGTGCTGAGGAGAGATGTGCATGGGAATCACATCAGTACTGAGCATATTCTTTCTGTCTATCATGGTCTTTGCTATCAAATGGGAGCTAGCACAAGACACCACAGAAGGGTGTTTACTTCATCACTGAGAGTTATTTCACTGTTAATGGTCATAATTGTTTAAAAAACAAACCAAAACACAAAGCCAAGAGGGATATTACAAAAATAACTTTTTTTAAGTTGAGGGAAACCAGAGTGAAGTCTATTCTTAGAGGTACATTGTGTCTTGAGGAGAAAATTGGCAGCAGATGGTTTTTTTTCCTGAGATATATCAAGGAAAAGGGTGGGGTTTTGTTACAGTTAAACATCTAGACCCGAGTTTTTCAGCTTGTAGAAGTTTCAAGTATAACCATAAGGAAAGTTTGTAATCCAACAAAAATCCATTTTTGTTTACAGTTCTTATGTCTCTTAAGGAGATTGTGGGAAGTGGAGGCAGACCCATATGAAGGACCCAAAATGAATTTCTCACTCTGGAAATTATTTGTCCTGCACAGTGTGGCAGGTTGAGGGGCAAGCAGCAGCTTGCCACGTGTTAATAGTAGTGGAAAAACTGGTCAGGGACCCAGGGAGAATGGACAGAGTTTGTTCTATCTCAGACATCACCAAGTTGGGTGAAATCAGAACTGGCAGCAAAAGCTTGTCTGCAAGAATACTATTTCTTGTGGCAGACTTATGTACAAACTTTTTACTCTTTATTTTTTGGCTGAAAACTCTCCAGTCTTCTGGGAAAAGATTGTAATTGGAGATCCAGGCAAACACATCATGGGGTCTCTTCCCAATAACCTGGCATGGAGCTGTGCCACCTTCACTGCCACTGAATAATACTGATGCCCTTGGTGGACTCAAATCATAATTTCTTGTCAGCCACACAAGTATCTGTAATCAGAAATATGGCCTATTGCTGCTGCAAGTGAAATTGGGCCACCAATAAAGAGCTCTAAGTACCTTATTTGTAAACTGTTTGCTTTTCATGAGATGTGTTGGAGACCAGAGACAATGTATTTCAACATATGGTTTGCAGATCTCTAAAGAGGGGCACAAGAGGTAACTGCAAAAATTCCAAGTCTGTGGCAGCAGCATCTGTTCACTAGAGGACTGTTCCCATGTGAGAAAATGCAGGATTTTTAAATCAAAGTAAGGAGTAGTGCCCCAGAAGATTTACTCTGATAACAGGTGTTGGTTCAGAAATTGTCAATCAGTATAAATATGAGAAGGTAAAAATGGAAGGTATAACTACAGATAACATAAGTATATGCTATTATCTAAACTTATTGTAGAATTTACAATGTAACTGTCATGAATATAAGCCATGAAAACACATTGTGATTGCCATTAAATATTTCAGATATACAGTACCATTTGCCAGAACAATTTTCTGTAAGCAGTTCTCCATGTGGGTTGTTAAATTTTCTTTATTTGCTGTAGAAGTTGACATATAGCAAATAGTTGAAATATTAAATCCCTGAACAAAGAGTTTGTTGTCTGGCCACAAATTACTTGGAAATATTTATACCCATGACCCAAAAGAGCTGCTGACAAGACGCAAAGCTTTTCTTAAATAGTCTCATAAGATGTTTTGATGCTAAAAGTGGTACAGCTTTGGCTCAGAAGACTTAACTTTTGAATTATCTACTGCAGTTTCCTTTTCCTTGTCCCAAATATCTGCATTTGAGGACCCACTTCTTATCACAAGCAGTTCTAGCAACAATACTGATTGTTGTCTCAAGAGTGTATTGTCCCATATGAAAAAGCTATTTTTGCAAAATGAATATGGCCATTAACAGAACACAATATTTTTTTTTAAATAACTGAAAATAAAATAGCATAGTAGACCATTTGTTTATAAATTAAACGACACAGGAAGGAGTTTAACACTTCCAAAACTTGTTATTTAACACAAATCTTCTGCACTGTTACTGAGCTTTTGAGGTAAAGGGAGGATCTTGTCAAATTTCTCAAACACCTGTGGCTTGCAGTGGCTACCTGAGATGTCCATAGGCCAGCTGTGCTGATCCAGCCCACACAAATGCCAGCTCCTAAGTTCAAATGAATGTCTGATGTTTTCAGCCTGGCAGTGAAAGATGCTATCATTGGGAGCTGTAGCCACAGAAATAAAGCTTAGGTATTTTACTTTTTATCCACACAAAGTTAATTCCATCGTATCTCAGAAGAACCTTAGCAGTGCCAACTTGTTGCTGAGGAAAAAAATAAAAAAAGCAAAGACATACTCACTGAGAGTGAAGAAAAAGAAAGGCTTCTTTCTGCTGATCCCACTTGTTCCACTGCTTTTGTCTGTGGTGTAGCATCTGTAAAATTAATATAAAAGAAAGTTGTGGGATCCTTGATAATCTTCACATCCTGCTATCTTTAAAGGTTTTGGAGGAGGGGATGATCTATCATCAGCTGTATTTCTGTTTTTGCATAAATGTATCATTCTAAATTCTGAGGAACACGAAGAGGTGTTATGAAGGTATTGTGACCACACAGTCACACACTGAGCTGGAAAAATGGGTATTTGTGAAAAATCAATAGCTGAATCTGTCCTCAAGTTTTGTTGTTCCATACAGAAAGCCCAGGGGAAGAGAGCCAGAAACTCCTTTCCTGACAAGAAAAAAGCAGGAGGTTCATTTTGTAGATTGGATGCTCTATGTTTTCGTGCCTGTGAAGTTGGTGGTAGCAGTTTGTGTTGAAATGTGTTCTATATTTTAAAAATATTTAGCGCTGCAGATTTTGCATAATTTTAAAGAGAAAGAAGAATATGAACGATGTTGCTGAAAAAAATAATACACTGTAGTGGAACTTAGTTGTGGGCAGGCCTATGTTCATCTAGAAAAGAGGACACACTGTCCTGGCTAATCCTTCCCTGGGTTTCCTGTCTAGTGATCCCTAAGCTTACCTGCAGCTACCTTTCCAAAGGTAGACCTGGTGACATCTTAAATGGGGAGTATGGACTTCTGAATTCAGATTAAATGTTACTGGTGCAGGCTGAAAAAAGCCCATGTGGAACCACAGCCTGGCAAGCCTGAGCAAGACCCAGGAGACTCAAAGATCATTCAAGTGGAGGATTTGTTAGCTAGAAGGAAATAGTGTCTATTTGGCCACCACTTTCTTCATTCTGAAGGCTGCTGGTAAAAATGAATAAGTATTATGATAAATGAACTACTAAATACTGAGGTTTGGAAAGGCTGAACATACAGTTTTACTGACTGCAGTTCAGGTTTTGCTGCAGTTACTTCTCACCACTAGATCTTTCCTTCAACTATCTCCTTCAGTTAAAGGGCACCTGGGGCTCTGTATTTGGGGATTCTGAATGCAAAGGGAAGAAATATTTATAAATTAATATTAAATTCCTGAAAATTTTCTATTTCCCATTTATATAGGAGAGCTCAACCTGACCAATTTATTAATACTATCCAAAATATCACTTAATGAGACATTTTTTGAGGAAAATGACAGCAGGCAGGAGAATTACATGTGAAGGGAGAACTCAAGACCGGGTGTTTAAGCATGCTGGAAGTGAATATGTTAGTTAAAACGAGTGCTAAGGAAATAAATGGCATATGGTTGAGAAATGTGGCAGCTACAGTAAACCTTACATTCATTGGCATGAAAGATGATAAGACATGATAACCTCATTCTGCACCACGTACTGAGCAGAAAATATACTGCTAAAATATTAAGAAATCACACAAAATAGTTGTTTATATGAGTTACAGGGGAGGAATCACCTTATTATCTAATAACAAGTCACTGAACCAAAAGTTTCTGCTGGAAAGGGCTATGAACAGCAGTTTCCTAAAAGGTTCTTGAATTGTAGACTCCCAATTTGATCTAACCTCCTGCCTTCCGTCCTTGATAGCTTCCCCTCACGCTGTGCTCTCTCCAGCCCACAGCCTCTGCTGCCAAAACTGGATATGATTTTTCCCATGCTAAGACTTATTCAGACTAGGAGGAGAGAGATGATTTTACTACTGTAGGGGAAGCAACTCTGGTGTATATCTTCTAAAAACAGCTAGATAAACTCTATACAAAACGCTTTGTATATCTCATAGTTTTTGAAAGAATAGTCTTAATTAAACCTGCTTTAGACTTGGATTTTCCTGTGTATCTAACACAGTTTATGATACAGTTTGTTTTTTGTCTGGCCAATCTTGGGTGTACAAGTAAAGCTTGAGGTCAACATCTGTAATTTTCACATACCTGATCCAGTGGAACACAGCAAAACTTTTCTGTGATTTAAAAAAAAAAAAATCAGATCTGCCTTAAGGCCAGTGCAACTATGGGCAAAGCCAACAATGTCCAAGTAGTTTAGGTCTGTACTGAGATTTACCCATAATGACTGTACAGGTGCTCCTTAGGGCTCTTGCAAAATTACTGTCATGAAGAAGCAAAGAGGAGAATTTGGACCTGGTTTTTCCAGCATTTTCCTTTCTCTTCAGAGAGGGGAAAAGAAAGAAGAGGGAGGAGGGAAGAAGTATTCTAGAGGGGGTTGTTCCTTAAGTGCTTTATCTGGAGATATTATGTTTAAACTGTTTGTATTCAAGGAAGGAAGAGAAGGGACATAAATATCAGCACACTGAAATAGTTATTCCCTGAGGATACTTTGTTTTAATATAGTGGTGTTATCAGTTCAGTGGGCTGTGGTTTTTCATTTCATTCATCACTTATACTATGGAAATTTCTGAAATGTTTAATTTAATTGTACTGAAGACATCAGTCATGATTTTCTAGTTAAAGTTGTGGGAGGCTTTCAATTTGAAACACTATTATAACTTTCAAAATAATTCCTTTTAGGCTGATGTTTAGTGTCAATCCAAGTGTGACTCATGTAGTGAAGTTGGAGAAAATCACCTTAGCCATTTTTGCTTTATGTTAGTCTGATGACTGATTGAAAAACAAAAGGCAGTTTTTCATAGCTCTGAAATCAAGCCTCCACACATTCTTTGACAAATCCCCTGGGTGTGAGGGACAAGAGAGTTGAGATGGGAAGAACACAAAAAGAAAATGAGGATTTTCCAGTTCCTATCTGCAAAACATGTTCTTTTCCATTTTAGTTTTTGTTTGTTCAGAGATTGGCTCTGTTGAAAAGGGTAGGGATTTCATCTGAGCTGGTACTTCAAGAAACCAGATCTTTAAAGGGGAGAAGAGGTCCCCTGTAACAGTATAAAGCAATATTTCAAGTCAAGCCTCATGCTTCCTCAGTAGCTTTTGGACTGTGTGCATCCATGCTCAAGGTCTCTGCTGCTCCTCAAGCTCTCTGCCAGCAGCCCCCTCCAGTCATGCCACATCATTTACTCAGATTCATTTTCCCTTTTCAGAATTACCCAGTTCTCTAACACACAAAAGGCCATACAAGATAAAACCTCTTTCCTAGCTTTTCCCAACCTATTTTCCTGTGTGTTCTAATTGCTAATGAACATCACATTCAGACAGAAATAAACAAGAATGCAATTCCTCTTTAATTCTTTTTCTAGAAAAGAGGTTTTTTCTATCTTAGTCTCCCA
The DNA here is from genome assembly GCA_017589585.1 of Phylloscopus whistleri. Lineage (NCBI taxonomy): Eukaryota > Metazoa > Chordata > Aves > Passeriformes > Phylloscopidae > Phylloscopus > Phylloscopus whistleri. Next base: position 578,490 of record JADMLD010001286.1, read on the forward strand.
GATAGTATCAGAAGGTTAAATACCTTCTCTGCCCTCTCAAAAAGAGGCCAGGCATGTTGTAATAACTTAATAAAATTGTGCTTCCTACACATAAAGTTGAAAATGAATGTAAAAACCCCATGTAATTAGACACCCAGTTAGGTATAACAATTGACAGTATGCAAATGCACTGCATTTGTTTCTGTGCGTCCACAATATTTTGGGATAATAAAAAGGGTCTCAATGTGGAATAAATTGGAATGTGAATTTTAACAGAAATAGTGTTTTCTGATATAAATCCCTTTATTGAAGATAGCAAAAAATTGTAATCTTTGAAGATATTTCAATTATTCTTTTTCTCCTTGATTGATAAAATGATTTAACAACTGCTCTGGATGGTATCACAGAGTATGAAGCTGTATTCACCAGCTTCTGTGCTTGTGAAGCAGCTTGTGTGTATACTATGATGAATTTCATGAAGAAATTTTCAGTAAATTAGGTATTTCTTAAAAAGCCTGAGACTTCTTTCTCTAGGGAATATTCCTAAAATGTAGTATGTATTGTAAATCAGACTTTATTTTGTATTTTGATTAATATAACTTTTTGCTTAGAAAAAAAGAGAAAAATTTAGGAAAAATATTTTGACTCTCTTCTCACTTCCACAAAAATAAATATATCTGTGTTAAATAGAGGAGCTTGCAAAGCTGGGAGGGGGTGTGTGTGTGAAAAGGCAGAAGTGGGCAGTATGTCCCTGACAGAGTTACGGAGTTTCTTCTAGGAAAGCACGAAACTATTTTTTATTTTCCCTCACCCTTTCAGGTTGTTGAACAGTGTAAAGAAAAATGATTCTTCCTGTGTGTGACTTGCCTGGATTTGGAGAGCTTTTGAAGTGTTACAGATTATGTATCAAGAAGTGAGGTGGAAAGCACTTTTGAGCTCTGTATATAATTAATCTTCTTGCACTCAGTAAGCAAACCACACTTGTGTACAGGAAACGAGTGATGGTGGAACCCACAAAGTTGAAGTTCAGACATTTTGAAAAAATTTAAAAATAGTAAGTCTTCCATTACAGAGTGCAACTTAATCCCAAATAATTTGTGTCCAAAACATTTTCAGTTTTCAAATGTTTCTAGGAGGCTGGTGAAGGATTAAAGGGGCTGAAATCCACCTTCCTCCTTATATCCCCTAAATTAATGTCTCTGGTGATGGTAGGAAAAGGAAAATATACAGCAACAGTTTTCTTCAAAGAGAGTTAATAAAAGCATTTAGTCTATAATTTAGAATATTTATAAGGGTAATTGCAAAATATTGGGTAGGAAATACATATTATCTAACATTCAGGCAGTGCTGCAAGGTAAATATCAGCAACTACAAGAAGTGTATCATTTGCAGTGGAAAATGAAAGGCTACTGAACTAGTTTGTCAAGAAGCTGAGAACAAGATGTGACAGGTGGTAAATTCTTTGACAATCACACAGGGTGAAAATGAAAGGCAAAGGGTGAGGGCAGGTGAAAGAAATTTGCCAAGGTCTGAAAGTGAAGAGCAATATGGTTTCAGAATTACAAGTAAGGTAATAGAAGTTGAATGGAAAGATGTTACACATATTCTGGCAATATGGGTGTTATCTATTTCTTAGAAAGAGAACAGAAGGCATCCCCCTATCCATGGGATGGATGTCTAAGATTAGTAGGCAAAAATGAGGAAGGAAAAATACAGAGCTAACAGAGAAAGTGTAATAAGACAGCAAGAAGGTGAAATAAAAATGAGCGACAGAAAAGTACGAAAAATGAGCTAAAATAATTAAGAAAAATATGAAGCTGTAAAGTTATACAATATGAAAGGAAGAAAGCCCAGGAAAGCACAGAGAAACTAAAAGAAATCTAAGAGAGGAGAAAGCAACCTTCTACTATGCAAATTACATTCCTTTAGAATGAAAGTATTTAATTTTGATTGACTTAATCCTCCCCCACTGCCAGGAAAGCCTACACTTCTTGAGTTCATCAAAAATAACCCCCTACGATGATTTTTGAGAAAAAGAAAAATCAAGTCAGAACACTTACTATGTAGAATAAATTCAATATGTAGCCACTATGGCAGTGGAAATGAAGGTCATCCTATTATAGAGAGAATTTAAGAAAATACATTTCATTAAGAAGAAAAAGGGGAATAATGTAAAGTGTTAACCTTACTGAAAACAAAACAAGTATTTTATTGTCATTCTTCCAAATAACAAAATTTACACATCATCATTTCAATGATATGAATAATGTTGAAATTTTATGCAATGTGAAGTATAAGCACCTAGAAGAATAGATATCAAAACATACATTTAAGATCTTTTATATTTGTTCATGCACCATTAGCTGGGAAGGATGAAGTAGAGCTTTCTAGGATTTCTAGCAATCAAGATGTGGAAACTGACCACTGCACTAAGACTTCTATAAACTGTATACTAATTCACAGCATAGGAAAGATGTAACATTTAACTAGATAAAGTATAGAACTAATCAAAGTCTTTTTCTCTCCACTGAATAGTGTTTTGATTTTGTTAGTTCTGCTGTCTCACTCTAGCATTGCATGATATTTTATGTTCAGGTTTTAAAGTGACCCAATTAATGTTCTAAAAGTTTTCATATATGCATTGAAATTAGTAACTTTGACCACTTCTGCTAAGGAGAAAAGTATTTTACAGCCTCTGAAATATCCTCCTCTTCCCAGGCAATAACCTGGCAGTGATGATGATGTGATTGTGAGGCCAGTCTGTATTGCAGAAAGGTAAAGTACTGTTGTACAGTAATTAACAAGCTAATTGTCACAATATAGCACCATAGTTGTGCACTGCAATGCTCATGTTCCCCACTTAGGTGTTATTATGTTTCTGTTCTTTTACTTCTCTCTCATTTACATCAGTATGTGGTGGGAATAGTATTTCCCTGATCAATTTGTATGTTTGTATACCTTATTTTATTTAAAAGGATGTCTGAGCGACAGAGCATCTTTTGCATTGTGTAAACACATCATCTTTGAAAAGACAACAGTATTTGCTAGGTGTTTAGATGTAGCCATAACAGAAAGAATCGATTTGGTATTTGTTTCATTTACATTTGAAGGAAAGGAAGAAAGTTATCTAGGTACATTACTATACTAGGGAGAATATTTTTGAGAGCAGGATAGATTTTAGGAATGGCATTTTGCTCCTATTCTTGTGAAGTGTCTCTTAATGTTGAGCTGAACCAAATAGAAAAAAAATTATGAAAGATGATGAGAGAATCATAGCCAATGAAGAAAAGCCAGTAGATCAGCATAATTCTTCAGAATAAGTTATTACTGCAGGTGAAATATAGGATGGGATTCTATAGATGTAGGTTTGCAAAGAAACCCTGCATGGACATACATATTGAAGAGAGAAAGCTTCTGTGCTTGAGAAACAGAGAAGCAGAGGAGGAAGCATTGTTGTGTCTTCAGAATAAAGGAGTTTTATGACTCTTAAAATACAGTAGGAGAACTGACAGAACCTCATATTAAGCATAACTCCTAATCAAATGATAAGTGATAAAAAACAACAGGTTGTGATTCCTGGCAGAAATAGCTGTAATGCACATCTGTATCATTTCCAGTATAATGTTTCCAGTCTTGTTCCATAGCAATCCAATCTGCTTAATAGAAGCATAGTCAGACAGTGAAAGATCTAATTTGATTCTGGAATCTGTTAGATCAAGTCAGTGAATTCTGAGACATAAATGTGGACTAACTAGAATGGAATTCTATCTACTTATAAAGTACATGGAGACCAGAGGCAAAGGAGTTACACGTGTGGCACAACAGTTGCCTAAGTGATGCTGATGTCATGATGCATTCAATTTGTTATTGAGTTGGGCAGGAAGCTTCAAAATTATTCCAATTCTTTTAACTGTACAGTTTTCTATTGCTCTATGACTGCTCACAGTGACAGGCAAGTCCTTTTTATCTTTTAGCCATATAATGGAGGTAGGAAAGAAAGATTTAGGACACACGATCACAAATTGGAACATCTTGTTACTGTTTTCTTTCTATTGTTTAAGTCAATGTAGCTGTTAAGTCTCAGGTTGTTTGCTGGATATTTCAAAAGGTGTGAGCACTAGACCCATCTGCCTATGTGATCTACAGTTTAAGTGATAATAGAGATGTTTTTAGCCCTGTGGATAAAAACTGTTCTATGTGGTTATTGTAATGGATTGATAGCAGAAAAGCCAGAATGACAAAGCCCACAGACTGAATAATCTCAGGAGCAGACCTATATAGTTATAATGGGTTTACATTAAATTGTCTATGACAACTTCTTTTCATTAAATGCTAACCATTTAGAGGTACTGGGGAAAAATTCTAGGTCACAGGGAATCAGAATTTTGTACAACAAAAGGAAAGGATTTGTTTATTTACCTTTTCCATTATTGGTGTTCTTTGTGTGTGGCAAGTGGCAATTATGTGCAATGGCTGATGAAAAGGGGGAATTCTTTACCCCCTCCCAGGTTTGAGCAGAGCTCCAGAAAGAGGCTGGGGTAATTTTTCCTCCCCAGAGCTGGGCACACTCTGTGTGCCTCTCACCTGAATGGGACTGCAGCAGAAGAACCAGCTTCTGAACCCTCAGTGGGGAAGAAGAGACATTGAAGAAATCATAAGAAACCAAGCCAGAATAGGGATGTGCTCATGTGTTTATACACATACATTTAACAAGAAGTTTACTCTGCCCTTCACCATTTTCCATCTTTTTGATCTCTGCTGTTTACTTTGAGCTCTCCAAGCAAGGGCCTGATTTCTACATATGTGATGAGTAGGAAAGTGTTCACATCATCCTTTTTTTGCTGTATCCATTAGACAGTAGTACCATTTCCTTCCTTCTCAGTGTTTTCCACTCACCCAGCACCCTTGGAACGGCAGCAGGATGTGACTGCTGTGTGTGTTGTGCCTCTTGTAGGGCTGCCCAACTGGTACAGCATCCTGCACTTCAGTGTTCTGCATGCAGCATCAGTGCTGAATGGAAAATGCCATGACCAGTTTAGAAGAAATAGAGGCCATTCATCTGCCTTTGGGGAGTAACCCAGATACAGACCTCACTGTGCTGGGTGTAACATGGAGGGTGGGCCTGTCTGACAGAACCATAGAGTTAACAAATTCAGGGCAGGAAGAATACAAAATAGCATTGCCCTTCTTTCAAAAGTGAGAATTGAGGCACAGTTTCTTCTCCACCAAGATCAAAATGAACATCTGTGGCATGTGAAAGAAACAAATCTCAGAATAACAAGTCTGAGACACTTCTTTCATGTGGGGGATAGCTGAGACACATGAAATGGGCTTTTTAGGGACTCTGACTTCATTCTTTCCCAGTAATAAGACCTCAAGGTGTTACTTACACTTGAATATGTTAAGTTCTGCTGATTTACCTTAAGTATTTTTATTAAAATACTAGTTTAAGATTAAGAATTACAAAGCGTATTTTCCCACTGAATTTGACACAATATTTTTGAAGTTCATGAATCTATTAAGCCCTGAACACTCTCTAGTGTATTAGACAACAGTAGTGATTTACATTATTTTGACGTTGCAAATGAGTTTTCAAGGGTAATGGATTTCATATAGAGAGATTAAAAGATAACATTCCTTCATTTGTGCCTGCTGACTTCTTTCCCCCTATCATACTACATTTAGCAAAATGAATAAGGCAGAAAGGATGCTGGTGTATTTTTATGTTAATGAATGTATTTTAATTTCAAATAGCATTTCTGAAGAAAAGATACACTCCAAAAAAGTGATGCCAGTGCAAAACTAATGAATTTTCATTCTTTTCAGTATACTTATGCTTTCATGAATTCTTTTTGTTATATATTCTGGTGCATGAGGATGTATCAGTAGGCACACAGAGTATGCAGCCCACAGATCTGATTTTTACAGAAATCCAGCTTAATTTTCTAGCTACATAATAAAGTTCACCTCAAAAGTGGGTTATTTTTAGTGACCAGTTCTGAATTAGCTATAGAAATGCATACTTCTGGAAGGCAGACCAACTTTTAAAGGATTTTTTTTAAACAACACATTGTAAATGACAAGAAGTCTTTGTGCACAAAGGATGTGTTTAACTGTTCTGTACCTGAATTAGGCTATTCTTAGACAAATTTTAAGGATAGGCCACTCTTGTCTCTGAAAGTCTGCAGCTGAGAGCTCACCCTTGCTGCAGTTGCACTGCTTAAAGCAGTGTGATGTATACTTTCATTAGTTAAACTGAAATTTCACTGCACTAACTCTTCCATATCTTGGAGCACCTTGGAAAACCCTTGGCTCTGAAAATAGTGGCAGTGAAAATAGTTTTGGTCATGGTGCTCTAAACCAGAAATCTCTGTGGTCTCTGCATGGTGCCCATGGCTGCTGGGCCAGTGACTCTGTTCTAGTGCTGATGGTGAGGGGCACCAGAAGCAGCCCCTTTTTAACAGCACAGGCCAGGGATTGCATTGCTCTGATCCCAGACAATTCCAATAAGAATTCTTAGTTCATGGCCCCTCCAAGCACAGATTCACTGGTAAAATAGTGACCTGCTGCAATTTATTTATGTATTCTGTCACGAATAGGGCACAACAAACCAGCCTGTCCTTCGTGTAACACTTGTCACAACAGCAATATAAAACCAATGACATGGTTGAGCAGGATTGTTGATACTCATCAGAACAGATCAGTAAATGATGTTTCTTTACTTCCATAACTGTAGCATACCTGGGTGCTTGTATAAGGCAAGAGCACGGGCCATGATTACTGCACTGCAGTAAAATCAACAATACAGCATTTCACAGAGCCAGGCAAATCTTATATTTGATGTGTTAAGTGAATAGACAGAGCAAATATGCTCCCCAAAAATATTTTTAATCACATTGCTATAGTTCTTGTTTGTAACGCTCCAGAAACTTCACTAAATGAGTAAATACTGGTAGCTCTTGAAACCAAAACATTATTCAGAAACTCGATTTGAAATAATTTCTTTTAGAAGTAAGAAAACAAATCACAGTGATTTTCTCTAAATTCTTTTGGAGGAAGTGAAAATGAACAATTTGAGAATCTAACAGTAACTCATAGGTAAGGTCCAGTTGAGCAGGAGCCAAAATTGAAACCAAAAATCTTAGGTCTAAATAATGGCATCTGATTCCATCTAAGATAAAATTTCCATTGTTCGAGAGGAAATACAGAAATTTTCTAGAGTCGAAAGTGAATTCAAACTTAGTATAACCTTAACCAGCTCTACAGAGCCGTAGTAATACTTTTGTAATTAGAAAAACATACTTAGTTTTAAATACCACAAATTAGGGAACATAAAAGTTGTCAACAGACCTGGTTTTTTTAAATGAAAAATTGACCCTTTATAAACATTTTTCCGGTCTGTAAAACTGTGTTTTCTTCCTCAGGCCTTCTTGAACTGGGACAGATTTTTATTTTGTTCAGTAAAAGTTTGGACATTGAATAAAGGTATTTTCTTTGTAATTAAGCAATGATAAAAAGAATTATTTTAGTACTGAAAGAGTCCACTCTTGGTATACATTTGCAGTTTGTTATTCTTGCCTGAAACATGAAGGAAAGAAAGACAACTCATCATCTCAGCTTAGTGGCAGGGCTCTTCCTAATTTTTGAATACATAAGAATGAAGATGAATGCTTGCTTGTTATAACCATCCACTCAATACAAAAAGTGATAGACTTTGTGCAATGAGCAGTCTTCTATACTCCAAGATTTCTTAAGGGAGCAAAATGAAATTTAGGTTTCAGAATTTCCTTAAAAGCCAAAATATGCTTTATGTGCATGGAGATTGAACTAATGCATAGAAATCACAGCCTGTTATGGCCAATGGGAGATTACCTTTTGGAATAAGACACCTTTTATATAGAATACTAACACTATAAATTTTAACATGAAAGACACACAAATTTACAAGTTGGAAGTACATGCAAGGAGAGGATTGAAAACTATGAAAGAGAAAACTTAGCCAAAGGTGATGGTCTAGGGCAAACTACGTGGAATAACTGTGAACAGTTAACCCCTGCCCTCTGTAGTAACTCTGTGTTATCATTCCAGGTACCTGGGAATAACAAGACCCCTTACATACCCTGTGAGGCAGAATGGGAAGTGTATGGCCAAAATGATCCTGTGTGTCTGGCTTTTGTCTGCCTCTATCACCATACCCCCGCTCTTCGGCTGGGCCCAGAACGTAAATGATGAAAAGGTTTGTCTCATCAGTCAAGACTTTGGCTACACCATTTACTCCACAGCAGTTGCATTTTATATTCCAATGTCAGTGATGCTTTTCATGTACTATCAGATTTATAAAGCTGCCAGGAGGAGTGCTGCTAAACACAAGTTTACTGGTTTTCCCCGTCTGGAAGAAATAGAAGGGATTTCTGTGAACGGACTTGTAAAACTGCACAAGGAATCTGAAGAATGTACTAATTTTTCACGACTCCTAAAGCACGACAAGAAAAACATTTCCATCTTTAAAAGAGAACAGAAAGCTGCCACCACCCTTGGGATTATTGTTGGGGCTTTCACAGTCTGCTGGCTGCCCTTTTTCCTCCTCTCCACTGCAAGGCCCTTCATCTGTGGTACAGCGTGCAGCTGCATCCCCCTCTGGGTGGAGAGAACATTTCTATGGCTGGGCTATGCAAACTCCCTCATTAACCCTTTTATCTATGCCTTCTTCAACCGGGACCTGAGGACAACCTATCGCAACCTGCTGCAGTGCAGGTACAGGAACATCAACCGCAAACTCTCGGCCGCGGGGATGCACGAGGCTCTGAAGCTTGCAGAAAAGCCAGAATTTGTTCTGTAAGGCCACTCATCCTCTACTGTGATATTTTGTTGTTTTATCACATTAGCTTTTCCCCCACAGGTTTGAAAGAAGTGTTGTAGGAAGAACCAGGCTGCTTGAGCACTGTTAGTGCAGTCATCAAGAAACAAGGTAGAGCCCACCAGTCCCAATCAGCCTGGAAAAAACAAGACCACCGTCTAAAGAATTTGGGTGTAAGAGGAATATAAGGAAAGATGAAAGTGAAATGTAGTGCAGGATGTTTGAGCTGTTAGTGAGGAAAAAGCAAAGTTGGCCTAACCCATTTGTTTGGCCCAAAAAAACGTTTAGCAGGTCTGAATGTTTGATGCACCTTGTGTCCTAGAGATTCTTTGCTGTAATAAAGACCTGAGAATGGTGAAAAGTTCATTTCCTTCCACTTTGGTATTACAAAAATAAATCATTAAAGAGGAAGCTGAATCAAAGAACTTCTATTGCTTAGAACTATTCTTTATTATAAAACCCCATATGTTCATTAAACATTACTTTACTGGATTGCCTGGAAATGAACTATGTTGTGAAATTCAATATTACCTTTGCACAGCAACTCTGGCACTGAAGGAATGTTACACTTCCAATGTGATTATAAGAGTTTGGGTAAAGTCACATGGACCAGCATCTACTGCTGCACACAGCCATACAGCACAGTTAGCTGCAGTGCTGCTGTGCAAATCACACCAGGTAATCTATATTTCTAACATAACAAATCTCTCTAGTTACAGTTTATTTCAGGATCTGTCTGGTCTTTGTCCATCTCTTCATTCTTTAATTCTCTTTGCTTTCTCAGCTGAGCAGTTCTCTAATTTAGATGGAGACTGTCTGTGCTCAAGTCATTTCTGTTGATGTATGGTTTGTCCTTGTTCTACTTCAGTAGTTAATTTACTGTCTATTTGAAAGCTCTTCTACTTTTTGAGATTTCTTTCTCTTCTGAAGTCAGTAAGGAAAAAATAAACATAAGACCTTATGACTTCAGACATCTGGACTTTATCCTTAAAAACCAATTTTAATCATCACTTGTGCTTAAAGTGATTTAAAGCCTTTCCGTGTGTACGAATAAAGATAATTTACTTTTTCTGGTTCTAGTTTTTTCTACCAGCATTGCAGTTTGTCCAAGTCTGTGATCCTACATCTCCTGGCTTTGGTAACAGATCTCTTCTGTCGGTGTAGCAGGGCCAAATAGTATAACAATGTTTTTATTAAAAAAAATAATAAACATATAGATTATACTAATATATTACTAGTAATGTATTAATATAACATCCAGCAATTGTGTCAGATACTATTACAATAACTTAAAACAATAATGAAACAACTCATAAGATCAAGATGAGTTCTTTGGCCCAAGTTTGCACTGCACACCATGTTCCAGCAGAAGCAGAGGGCAAGGGTACATCAGTGAACAAAGACTGTTTCAGAGCTTGATCTACTTTTTCAGACATGGGGCCATCAGTGAGGAGACATGTTCATTATCAGATTGCCTCGGCATCAAATCACACTTTAGGCTAACTTCTGTCCCCGCTTTCTCAAGTATGAAGCCAAAATGACTTAAATGAGTTCAGTGATGTTAATTTGGGCTAAGTAGGGAGCAGCCTGTGCCAGATCCCTTGTTCCAAGCATACAGACATAATTGCAAACACTTGAGCCTCTAACTGGCACATAGACAAGACCTGGGCTGATGTGCTGAGCTGTGTGTACTGAAACATGCCTAAGTAATTTTAGATGTGTTCATACACTACAGTAGGGAGTACATTGTGGCCTCATTCTCAGAAGAGAACCATAGAGTAAGAGGCTGTATTCCAGCTTCAAAACAGTTTTCTAAAGAAATTTCAAATTGATTTGGGACAGTCCTATTTCTTTTAGATGTTCCAATATTATGCACAGGGACAAGAAGGGATTTGGGCCTAGAACGTCCACAAGCTCTGGAGTATGGAATAGAGCTCATGTTAACACAAGCATATTTTCCATATTCAACATGAAATTATTGTTGTTTCTTTATTACTTATCAGAGTAACTTTTTGTTTGGTTGGTTTTTTCCAGCGTAAGTGAGAAGTTTTCAAGGCCTTCTGCAAGTGTGTTGTGGTTTTTTGTTTGGGTTTTTTTTTCCCCATATAAGGATATTCATGGAAATATACAAATAGATGTATCTGAGAAGGCTTGAAGTGGGACTATAAAAATCTGAAGGTGATCTTAGAATTCTGGACAGAAATTTCAGTATTTTTATTCGAAGCTGTGTTTCCTCCAAATAAGATATTTTTTTAAATGAAATATGTGTCTTGTGAGTCAGAAATTGACATTTGCCCAGCTGTCACTAAAGGCAATTGCTATCCTCTGGGAAAACATCCTGCAGGAGTCCAGCTTTCCTCTACCATCTGTTTCAGGTAATGAGAGCCCAGGAAGGAATAAGAGTTGTTATGGTGTGTATACCAATCCTTGAAGTTTTTGGAGATAAACATCTATATTTGATCTCTGGATATGTTTAGAAAGAAATAATGAACAAAAGAAAAACAAACCCCAAACCTAAACTAGCACAAAGTTTCTTCATACACCCAAAGCCCAATATAGACACATGGAAGGTGTTTTTAGATGAAGCTGTATTTGAGGGAGAAAGTAAAGAAGTTGAGAAGATTAGAAGACTGTCCCACTGCCCAAGCACACGGAGAGGAAAAGAAGTTGAGAGGAAGAGAATGTTTTCAGAGAGAATTATAATGGAAAGAGGCTTTAAGAAGAACAAGAAGGAAATAATTACTTGAGTTCATGAACAGAACATTTCACTTTTTAAAGAGATAAATAAATAAACAGAACTGCATCACAATATCTAACTGCAGCAATAGGATTTTTTTTCACTTAGATAATTCACTACACGCCTGACAAGGGAGTAATACAAGAATGGGTAATGAAAAATCTATGCCAACATGTGCTTTTATCAAACCTGAGAAGAGACTGTACTCATGGTCTGTGTATTCTTACATGTGCTTCCAGAGGCTTGAAAGACAGGTATCTGCCAGGGAAAGCTGGAGTTTCCCTTGGAATGGAGAATGTAAACCCCTCACCCCTTCCAAATTATAATTTTGCAATTAAGGGCTTTCAGGCAAATATTTGGGAATAGGAGTAACAGTCCTTTACTAGGAATATTAACAATACAAATGTAGTAGAAAACAAAACCACCCAACCAAACAAGCAAACAAACAAACAACAATCCTAGAAAAATCCTAGAAAGCCAGAAGGGTGAATCAGATAGATGTAGTTGTGAAAACAAAGGGAAATAAAAGACTCCAGGAAGCAGCCAGAGCAAGGGCAGGCCATAATAACACTGACTAAGTGAAGAGGGAGAAAGTGAGAATTGTACTCCCCCTGTCTGCTTAGCACTGTTTTGTAGAGGGAGACTGCCTGTGGCAGGAACCTCACTGCTAACACTTTCTCTAGCTCCCACCACCTACCAGCCTGTACAGCTAATACTGTAACACACTGTAATACTCCAACATTGGCACTTGCCAAACTCCTCTGTTTAGCAAGAGTCTTACTGGGTAGTAATAGAAATAGCAGAGTAGTAAAACATGTGACTAGATGATAATTTATTATTATTATTATGCATCTATTGCTTCACATTTCAGTTTCATAAAAAGGCAATGTCTTCCATGCTCTGTTCAGAGCTAGCACCACCTGCAGAAATGTGTGTCAAAGAGTGGCAAATAAATCTACTGCAATGAGATATATAGAAAGGAATTATTTATCAAATTAATACTATAAATAATGCAGACAAAATCCACTCAGTGTTTTGCCCCTGCTTCCTGGCAGGAAAACAGATGTCCAGGCAGCCATTGCTCCAAACACTGCAGCATTTGTAAAAGAGCATTAATGAGCTAAGGCTTTGGATTACTGACCAAGATGCTGCAGTTACAGAACTGGAAGGTGTTGAAAGCAATGCCATTGGTTTTTGTGCTTTCCCCTAGCTATTAACTTTTCACGTTATTTTTCTAATCTTTCGGGAAAAAAATAAATAAATTACTGTATTCTCAGAAAAAGTGCAAGATCAACGTGTCATCAAATCCTCTTCACAGTTTGCTTAAGAAGTGGTTTTTGTCTTTTAAAATGTTTCTCAGGAAGACACAGAGGAAGAGAAAGGAGAAAATTAAGAGACTTGGGGAATGGTTTTAGTATGCAAAGTTATTAATATCCTGGAATAGAAGACACCTGTTATTTCGAATGCTGAGGAGGTAGGGATTGTGAGGATTAGGGTTTTTTTAAGAGAAGGGCTCAAGCAAGTAAATTTAAAAATAGCTTGAGAAACATTGAATCAGAAGGGCAATCTTTAAAATCTGTAAGAAAGACAAACTTAGGTTCCTCTTCTGGTTTTAAATCTTCTAAGGTTGTTATTACCACTAAAGAGTGGGTTCAGCATGAGTCTGAAATGAATTATATTTTCTATATACACTTTCTAAACATTTTGCCAAACTCACCTCTCATCCCCCACACCCAAAATTCAGCTGCTCTGCTATTTTGCTGAATCCCTTCTCACGTAGGGATAGTTCCAAAAGGGCAGAATGGCTTTTATTTGCTGAAAACTGAGAAGATGCTTATGGTTCCCAGATTCATTTCTCAGTGCTGCAAGCTAAAAAAACCCCATTGAGCTATTTCTAAAAGATATTAATACATGGTGATTGTTGAGGATAATATTCTGATGATTTGTGTAACTTTATGACTAAACTGATTGAAATTATAATTTCTCTCATTTGTGATCTTTCACACAGAACTAGTCAAGTTACTTCAGAAACAAAAATGCATACAAATGTATCAAAGTTTCCAGAAGGGATCATACAGTTTTATAAAACAACATACCAGGCTGAATAAATATTTTGCCTTTAATTTTCTATATACTCAGTCAAAACCAATAATATTTCATTAATTCAGTAGTTGTGTGGTCTTGCTAGTTCCAGAAAATTTTGCTTACAGTATACTTATTTTTATCTTTTGTAAGAGAAGAGAAAGCAAGCCACTGAATTATACTTAGTTCAGCCCTTTTGAAAAATCTCTTTTAAAGGATGGAAAAATATAAAATAATGCATCTGGATAAACTCATTACTCTCTCAGAAAACCTGACATCTTTGGCTAAACTAACCAGGTCTTTGTTAAAACAACAGGGATTCCTCAGTCAAATCTACCATCCTGAAGATGGTTGCAAGGAAAATACAAAATTAGGCCCATTAAATGAACATTTACTTCCCAACAACAATTGCAAAGCTGACAAATCCATAAATTTTATTCTGTCTTTAAAGAAAACAGTGAATGCAGCAAGTGAAAATCATGCTAAGGACCTCTCACTTGTCATTACAAGGAAAAAAAATCAGTAGTTCAATTATGCACATAAAGTTAATGCTGCAAAATAATATTTTTTTCAATATTAGTATGCTCTTTCTGAAATAATCTCCTATCAGCCCAGAAAAGAGAAAAACAATATTCTCTGAGGCAAATTATATAAAATCCAGAATTTAATTCTGGCTGTAAAAGAAAACGTACAAATGCTTAATACACAGGATTTAAAATATCTTTATCTTTCCTTTATATCTTGTTTTGAACTTGGATATAATTGCCAGCCTTTCTTTAATTTGGATCATCTTTTGCTTGGATGTTTTTTTCATGTAATAAAATATTTGAAATAAGTGAGAATGCAGGTTTGTCTGTAAAAATGCCTGCTCCTGATGCAATCAGAGATATGAATAATTCCATGGCTACAACAGGGGGGCTATAACGAGACAAAACAATGCCTTGCTGCAACACTGGAGAAACCCTGTCCTGGAATCTTGCAGATGTTTCTGTTACATCTCAGCCTGGTTGCTGTACAAGAGTGGCCCTTCCCTTCACCCAGCTTGAGGAGAGAGGCAGGAGTTTGTACATTCCATGCAAAGATTTTGCAGTAATTCTTTGTCTATAGGCAGATTTATGAAAGCAAGGAAGAAGTGTTCATTGTTGCTCTGGCTTCTTTCTCTCTCTCACATGTGTGAGGTCTCCATGAGCAGTGGCACGTGGAGCTTTGTGCTGCCACCAGAGGCTGGAGGGCTGGGCCAGATGCAGGGCTCTCTATAAAGTCACCTACATTTAATGAATTTAGGGCTTTTGACACTGAACTGTGTAAAACAGACTCAGAACTTCCTCAGTTCTCACAACAATCTGAACTATTGTGAGTACAAAGGACCAAAAGCCCCCAGAATGCTCACTTTCCCCCAGCTTCCTCACTTGTATGGGATTTTAGAGAATTATTCCAGTAGACCTGATTTAATTGCCTCTTGAGAAATGTTTCCATTTATTTCAGTGGTATATTTGGTCAGAACTTTTAGTTGCTCCAGGATATTTCTCATCTAATTCATTCACTTTTTTAAAAACAGGAGAAGTTCTGATTTCTCCAGGGAAAAAGAATCATGACCAAATGTGCTTCAAAGCAGCCAGAAAAAGTCAAGCCAGAACAGGAAGAAAAATGAAGAGTTGGCTTCTGAAGAACTGGATAGATTTATGAAATGTACTTCATCTTCCTTTGATGGGAATATGCTAAAAATATTCCATGAGCTCAATACATTAAATTAAATATATTTCTATTGGAAGTGCTCACATCTTGTTTGTTATAGAGGAAAATGCTGCTACATACAAATGAGAAGAGTTTTATGCCTGAGAAAGCCAATTAATTTCAGCAATAAGTTTGACACAGGGCGGTGGGAATGCCACTAAAATTCAAAGACAAAGAATTGTACAGATATCCACCACGTGAAACCATGTAGAGGAACGTTTGTATGTTTATCATGCTTGTGGATCCTAACATTGGTATTCATATTCAGGGATTGTCAGTGGTACTGAATGTATTTTGCTGTACTAAATAAAAGGGTTTTCAGGCAAATGCTGTCTCTGTGGATGCTTTCAGAGCTCGTATTAAAGAGATGCTGTACACCTGCAATGGGTTTGAGAGTGACAACAATAAAAGACCACTTATGGTTAAAGATTTCTGTTGTATTAAGTAAATGTCTATTACTTGTTAACATACATGTGCTTGGTTCTCCCAAACTTTTGTAAAAAGCTGCTTTCAGCTACACAGTGATGAAAGTTAAGGGACAAAATTAGAATGCACATGTATTACACCACAGCTAATTTACAAATATGATTGCTTTGCTTTAATGTAATTTTCATGACCTGCCAATTTGTAAATTTCTGTAATTTCAACCCAAATATGGATAAAAGGCTGGAAAATTTCCACATCATTTTGCTTTTTGTCTTACTAGACAAAAGATAGAGAGGGAATTTTTTTTTATGTAATTGACCATTTTCCCCAGGGAAAATTGGTTTAAGACACTGTTCCCTAAGCCTAGCTTTTAATGTGTTTAGGTTTTTTTGAGCTTCTCTTATTTTTTTCCCTTCAGAGTTTCTAAACTATGCAGCGTTATGCAATTCACAATGCAGAAGCATTTTTTCATTTCCAAAGTCTCTCTTCTTTAAAAGTACACCTCGATGAGCACTTGCCTTATTTCCATAGCTGTGGGATTTGTGATAACTTAGTCCCTTACTTGCAGTTTAACCAAAATGCTGCTGGGAAATCATCCAGTGGCTATATGTGCCATTGGGACTTCAATGTCCTTTGTTTAAATTAATTATGAAAGTTCACCATAGCTGCCTAAGTAAGGAGTCAGACATACCAGAATAGGCCAATTAATTTCTTATTGGCAAGGGATCAGCACAGGAAGCAAATCAAATATATGTTAAGCCTATGAAGAACCTAGAACAGAGAGCCTAATCCTCCTTCTACAAACAATCCTGACTCCCTAAGGTAACTCCTGTGGTTACATGAGAGCACCAGAGTGGCAGATTCCCATTTCACTGGGTCAGCAAGGCTCATTTCAGTATTTTACTGATATAACTACTCACTGTGAACTCTGCATCTGAAACAAAATGAGTCTTACAGTTTACTTTATTTTCCAAAGGCAGTGGCACAGAAATGCTTTTTACTTGGTTAGCCTGAAGCATTTAACAGAAATGGGACAGTTACTGTCAGTGGCCAGTGGACCACTTCTGGTTGCATTATATGAGAATACCTTCAGAGGAACTCAGCTGAAGGCAAAACTACAGTGGCAGATGATATTATAACTGAACCTAGTGAGAAATGGAGATGATAGGTTCATAAATGTAACAATAAAAAAAAAAAAAGAAAAAAAAAGGGGGGAGGGGGGTGTATTTACTTCTTTGAAAAAACCCCAAGCCTTAAAATGACAGGCAATGTCCATACTCTGAAACTCATTTTCAAGCTTTCATGGTCTCAGTTGCATGTCCATTTCAAAAAGGCAGTGAAACAATTTTACTGTGATGAATTAGACTGTCATTTCCCTTGTTCACGATGCTGTGTCAAAACCTTAACTTGAAGTGAAACGGAAAAATTATAGGTTATATGAATATTTTAAAGGATTTAAAAAAAATACCCAAATAAAAATAGCTACCAGTAAAATTTTTCTGTGAAAATTTATGGGGTTTTTAATGTGATTATTTTAAGCTTAAGGGAAAATGTGTGTTTTAAGAGAAAGTTAATAGAGGGCAAAAGAGTCAGAAAGAGCTTTTAGCTACTAGGGAACTACAATTCTAGGCAGATATTTCTATACATATATACAACACACACACTTATGTCCCTTGTATTTTAGGGTGGTACTGCCTCATGAAAAGAAGGGAGTGGATCTATTATTACCTGATAAACATTTGTTTATTTTACTACCTATTACATTCCCAGAATCTCACAGAAATAATGAGAATATTTTAGGACAGGCTGTGGCATCGCAGACCTATAAAACTGCAGTTCTACTTGTTTTCCCACGAGAAGTTTTTCACCAAGGAATTTTCAGACACATAAACAACACAGAGAACCTTAGGGACTACACAATTCTGATACTTTGCCATACAAGATGGAGCTCATTTTTTTTTTCCCTGCTCTAACTGTCAGGTCTGTCACCTCCCAAACAAATGCACAAACCCACACAACAACTAGGAGAGTGACCCAAGGCTAAGTGCAAGCCCAACACCAGCTAATAATGCACACAGTATTTTAGAAGATTAGGAAAGAAATAGGGCTGATCAAAAGAGGTCAGGAAATGGGATGGCCTGTTGGTCTAAGGAGTTGAGCTTTCAGTATTTCCTGTAGCCCACAGCACAAGGGCAGCACATGGCCCTGCCTCACACTGAGATAATCCAAGCCCCCAGGCTGTGGATATAATATCAGCAGAGTGGATGATGCCAGAAACAAGGCTCAGAACCACTGCTCTGGATCTGCAGAGGATGCCTCTCTAGCTCTGTCACTAAAACCTGTTCTGGAATGTCACAGTGAGCAGTTTGCATTTTCATAGGGCTGCCTTATAGTAGCTACCATTGCATTTATCAGTTACCATTGTAATTTAAAAAAACAAATTACTTTAAAATTTTGCATACCCCTTGATCTTTGACTATCCACGTGATCCTGTCTTTCCTCCATATATTCTTGTGGTTAGCAGACCACTAAGATATTTGGTGGGCAAGCCTACTACACCTTTGTTATATCTCTCCTGCACTTCCCTTATAATCTGGTTTTTTTCCACAATAATTTTTTATTCTACAAACTTAAAGCCTTTTCCTAGCTGTCCCCTTGATTCTACTGTAAAGTTCTTAATAAATTATATGGCTTTATCAAGATGACAAAGTGATTAATTTGCTTCAGACCTGAGCAAAAAATAAATTCAGTGATAAAAGTAGTTTTTCTTATTATCACAATACACACTGATAAAAAAGTTTTGTGAAAATCGTAACTACATATACTATGTAAACAGTGAGATGGTCTCAATTTTAATAGATAAAATTAATTCTATGTATTATTTCAGCCAGCTGGGTCTTCTAATATGTGAAATTCATCAGAGGATTGAGATGGAGCTTGCATTTTAGGTCATATATTTTACTTTGACAAGGTCTGGTAAAACATAGAGATGGGTAACATGAGAGACTCTTTTCCCCAAATAGCTTACCAAGAAATGAAAATATGATGAAATTAAGCTCTTCATGTTCTAAGTGGCCTGTGCTGAAAACACTGAGTATCTTTTGTTGTAATATGAGTCTTATTTGTAATAAAAGATTTGCTGCCACTTGCACTGCAAATTATTCAAATTTATACAGCAGACTAATTTAGCAGGAAAGGAAATAGGGTTCTTCTGTATTAGGTACCGAGTAGTATTATGCTTTTAAAATGTATAAGCCTAGAGGAATATTAAAATGTTAATTTGGATAGTATTTAAAAGGTAATTACTTTTATACAATAAAATAAGAAGTCTACTGAATACTAATCCCTGTGTCATGCTTTTTTTGAACTAATGCTGCATTAAATAGAGAATCCATTTGTTTAAGTGATTTTAATTTAGATACATGGAAGACGTTCCCATCTACAAAAATACCTGGGTTTTTCAGCTCACCTAATGTAAAATCCTTACTGTATTAAATTCAATGTTGAAGAAAGTACCTATACTTGTTGGATAGTGCTGAACTGAAAGAATGAGAAATTTTTAATGACTCTCCTGAAGAAAGCATGGTTTGGTTACTCAGAACAAGTGCTGCTACAAAGAGCACTGGCAGGGGCCATAAGGAGCAGGTAGAGACTGATTGCTCCTAAATAAAAGCTGCTTTCATCTATTCAAGCCTTTTCAGGAAAGGGTGAATGCTGAAAAATGTTATTGGTATTTCAGTCCAGAGAAGACTGCTCAGACTAGCCAGCATATTTTGTCCAATTTCTTGAATTATATCATCTAACCTCTTGTCTGTGATAATCTTTTCAATGCACAGAAGGCATCCATCTTGGGACATCCTCAGAAAATTATATTCATTTGTTTTATAACGTTTTTCATTCGTGCTAGTGGGGGGTTTTGTTTGTTTGTTTGTTTTAAGTCTGTTAAATCAGTGCTTATTTCTTTAGCCAGAATCTTCTCCTATGGTTGACTACCTATATGAATTAGTTTGTTAAAAATACCACTTATCTAAGTTGGGTATTTAGCCAAATAAACAGAAGTTATTACCAGCTGAATGAAAAAAGCCAATTGTTCTCTTTAATTTGTAAGAAAGCCAAAGATGATATTTTGATGTTTTTTTCAACCCATTATAAAAGAGATTTTTAGAAGACAGTTTTGAAATTGCTCTCAAAAAATCAGTTTTTCAAGCAACCATTTCAGTTGTTCTGAGCAAATCTCATCTCCTATGGTTTTGATTACCAGATTCAGGAAAGATGAAAGACACAAACAGCAGCATGAGCAGTGATGAGGAATCACATCAGGGAAAAGCCGAATTTGAGACCCTGAGCATGCAGGTGCAATTCCCCAGAACAAGGCAAACCCGATGAGCAGGTTACATCTGTGTCCTCAGACACCTTCCCAGCGCCTGAGTGCAGCTGCACAGGTGGGCAGTGCGCCACAAGGCAGGTTCCCTCCCTGGGGAAGGGAGCAGACACCTGGCGCACACCAACACATCCCTGCTCCAGCCACACCACGGGGCACAGCTGTCCCCTGAGCTCAGACTGACCAGGAACAAGAGCTCAGTAAGCTTTGTCCTTCTCAAGCTGGATAACTATTGAACATTACTTAATATTTAGCAGGTACATGAAGCCCTTTTTAAAATGGTTTCTGATCAAGTTACAGCCGGTGCAGATTAACCATGTAAGAGTCTTTCATGTGGTGAAACTCAGGTTGATCTATGCTTAAAATGAGAAATGTTAAGAACCTCTCTGCTCCCCTGTGTCATTTACATATGCCCACTCTATATTCATTAGTTTGACATTTACTGCTCTTATTCTGTCAGCAGAAAGATGACTTGATTTTCACTGTTGCTGTTACAATGTCACAGGTATAATAGCACTATGAACAGTGCAATAGATTTACAGACTGAATAAAATATGATTTCTGAGGAGTAATTGCTGGTAGGAAGCTAAATTTTAATAACAACTTACAACTAGTTGGCAATTAACTAAATATAATTATTTTATTATCATGATTTATAGATGAATCATTAGAGATGAACCCCCAACAAAAAGCTTATCTCTCGTATAAAACATTATGAAGGCAAAGATATGGTGAGTGATCACTTTTTTTGAAAAGGACTTCAAAGCAAGAAGAAAGTGAAGACAAAATTGGTAGAAAATTTGTTGCCTGTTTTAAATCAGTAAAAGCTCCAATTCTGGTCCAGCTCCTTTTCAGATTTGAATGTGATAAAGCAAAACAAAGCTCTTGTTTTGATGCCTACGTGACCAAAAAATAGTAATTTTTGAGCAGAAATATGGTATATCTAACAAAAAATTATCATGATGCAAAAGATTTGTGGGATTGAATGAGGTATTTCTGAAATTGTGATCCAGTAAACCCCTACCTAGCTGCCATCACAGTATGGGTACCTCTGAACCACCACTCCCCTGTCTGTCCCTAAGCTCCTGCCAGACACAGAGGTGTGCAGAGCCAGAGCCAGCCCAGATGATCAGCTTTCCAGGTTTCCAATCCAGCAGAGCCTGGGAACGTGGACTGTGCATCCAGCAGAGCCAGAGCTCTGATGTCACTGGTCACCTCCTTTTAGAGATGGCTGTGGCACTGTCTGTGTTTCTTATCAAGTCCTCAGATCACTTACTCAGCAGATGGAAAACCTGTGACCAAGGCTGACATCAAA